>CM066032.1:1749874724-1750474724 GCA_033557465.1 Ichthyophis bannanicus | reverse complement strand
TCGTCTTTTTGCATAGAGTTTAGAAATCAGGCAATCACAGCCCGCGGCCGACGATCACCTGCTCGGGAGGGTCCCAGTCTATGGGCGCGCTCCAGCACTATGCGCCCGATATCGTCAGGTAAGGACAGGCTGGTACTAATCCAGTGCTCCAGGTGCCTTCTCAAGTCCCGTTCCGCAATGGATTCCTCGACTCCAATAAACCGCAGATTGTTTCTGCGACTGCGGTTTTCAAGATCCTCCAGTTTTTCTTGATGTTGGGCTATTGTCTCCTCCAGGCAGTGAATTCGGGCAACGTCCTGTACATGCTGATCCTCCAGGGAGCCTATCCGACTCTCGGTATGTTCGATTCGCTTCGTGAAATCAGCTACTGCCTGGATCACCTCTTTCATCTGGGTAGATAGGCCCCCCAATCTCTCCTCCAGGGCTCCCACCACCGCTCTTGATACTTCCGCCACCAGCGCCGGAGCTTCTAAAGCTCTTGGGGGTTCTTGGCCACCTTCCGCCATTTTGTCTTCCCCACCGCGTGCCCTGGTTCTGCGGGGGATTCTCGTGGCCATACACCAGATTCAGAGCAGAGAAGAGATTTAATGGGTCCTCCGAGTTTCCACACAACGTCTCCCCCGCGATGGCACAAAAGTAAAAGAATTAGCGCATGTACTCGGTAGGGGGGAGGGCGCGGGCTCCGGAGCCGAGACAGACGCGTCTACTCAGCTCACCATGCCACCGGAAGTCTGCCCCATGCTTTTTAAAATTCAGATACAGTCCTGATCTCTACTATCTCCACCGAGAGGTTATTCCATGCATCTACTACTCTTTCTGTAAAGAAATATTTTCACAAATTACTCCCGAGCCTTAGCGAATTCAGGCACATTCTGGGAGGCAGCCTTATCTATGGCCAACTAGGTCATACAACAACATGGAGTGCTGTTATCCCTAAGCTGGCTAGGCTTAAACCCCTCGCAAAGCCTGAAGTAAAGGTGGCTGGAGAGAGGCAACGTGGAAGAGACTCCAGGGGGTCTGGGCTGAAGGAGTAGCTGTGAGAGAATCCTCAGAGCAGTGGGGACAAAGGATTCAGCTTAAGAATGCATAGGGTCCATCTTTAGTAGGAGTGTTTTTTTCTTAGTAAGGCGAGTGGAGCCAATGAAGTGTATCCCATCTCCACTACTGAGAGACCAAGATCTGAGTTGTCAGGCAATGGATCACCCCAGTGCATTTCATCTTTTCAGCTGAGAGACCCAGAGCTGAGGTCCAGGGACTGGTCACCCGGGTGAATCCTGTCTCCACCACTGAGAGACGCAGAGCTGAGATGTCAGGGTTTGGTCACCCTGGTGCATCCTAAACACCAAGTTCAGAGAAGATTTGGAGATTTTGCAGTTTTGAATTTTCCATTTTCATGTCTCTAGTCAGGAGACATAAAGGAGTTTTGGGGATTTTGCAGTAAATGACTATCCATGAACTGACTGTGCCTACTTAAGGTACTGAATGCTGGGAGTTTGTAGTTTTACTTCTATCTTCCAGCAACTGGAGACTGAGTTTGAGGTTCTGAATCTGGGACCCATCAGATGGGGATGAAGAAAAGATTACCAGAGGAACCACTTCCTGTCACAGTACATTGAAAGACGGATTCTTTGGGGACTGTTATTGACTTTGCTTTTCTTTACTGCTTTATTCTGCTTTTGTATTGTACATATTTAATGCTGGGTTCCACAATAAAAATATTTCTCTAAAGATACCTTTGGTGCTCATGTGTCTTTTTGAATGTGTTTTTTTCCACTCCAGCTGAAGCTTGAAGCTTTACTTTCCCTCTTCCCTCAGGACCCTTTGTTTCGTTGCATTGGTCATTTGGGCACATTTTCCTCCTTGTTTTTCTAAGTGGCAGTGCCCCTCTTTCTAATGTAATTTCCTCAGGGCTGCCCTCACCCCCTTTAGCAAGAGGACAACTATACAGGCAAGGAGGTCTGCCCTTCCTTTCCATCTGCCAAAATCCTACATCTTAGAGCTGACTTAGAGGAGAGAGGAGGCACAGGATGTGTTTTGACCCCTGTATCATGTCCTTTTGGCATGAACCTTATGAGAGATCTGAATGACAGCAATTATCTCATCGCCAGCAAATTTTCTTTCGGATTCTGGGGCATTTTGCTTGCTAGCTAAGGGCGTGCACTTAAAAATGTTTAGCTTCATTTTGCTTTTTTTTTTCGTTTTGTGTTTTGTTTTATTTTGTTTCATTTGTTTGAAATGAAATAAAATGAAAAAAGAAAGTTAAATACAATATACTGAAAAGTGCACATAATTTTATGAGGCATAGCCAGTATGCTGAGTTGAGGAGTAGCCTAGTGGTTAGAGCAGTAGCCTCATACTCAGACGCTCAAGGGTTTAATTCCCACTGGCATTCCTTGTAACCTTCAGCAAGTCACTTTACCCTCTATGGTTTCAGAAGAAAGGCCTGGTAGTCATTTTTTCCCATACCAACAAAACCCAAAGACTACTGGGTTGTCTAGGTTAATGCATGTTTCTACACACCTATTTTATAAAGTAAGGTACATACATACTTTATAAAACAAGGGTGTCAGTAGTTGAAAAAGCACGGTAATTTAGGTCACGAGCACTTTTGCCAGCCCTATGACTGGTGTGAATGTCTGTACCTAGAATTATCAAGAATGCCTGTAAATTATAGTATTTTATAATTTTGTGTGTAACTTTGCCCTGTGCCCATGTTCCATCAAAACCCTGCCCCTGTACATGCCCACAGTGATAGTATGTGGAATCAGCCCAACACATGTACTTTCAGAGTAGCGACCGTGTTAAATATGGGGGGTATTTTAGAAGCCCTGTTCATGTTTTGGATGTCTGAAAATGGGCATAGAGAGGTCCAAAGCATGGAGACAACCTAAGAGCCATTTTAGAAGCCGGGTCTGTAGACATCCTCGGTATGAGGGCGTCCAAGGAAGAATGGGGGCGTGGTGTGAGCATGTTCAGGGCATTCCCTGGATGTCCTGAGCTGCATCAAAGCTTATACCTCTTCCAGGCACAAACAGTTATCGAAAAGGTGCTCATTGTCAGCCAAACATGTGGAGGATGTGGAGAAGGAGGTACAGTCATCTCCTTTATAATGTCCATGTTGACAATGAACACTGTTGGGGAAAGTGGGCTCATGTTTCCATTTTGCCACGATGATAGACATCCCCATATGCATCCTTACATGAGACGGAAATCATAAGAACATAAGAACATAAGATATGCCATACTGGGTCAGACCAAGGTCCATCAAGCCCAGTATCCTGTTTCCAACAGTGGCCAATCTAGGTCATACGTACCTAGCAGTATCCCCAAAAGATACAGCTTCCACAGTGCTTGTATTGGGTCAAGCATTGATATCCTGGGTCCCTTTTTAATAGTGGTTTATGGACTTTTCCTCCAGGAACTTGTCCAAACCTTTTTTAAACCCAGCTATACTAACAGCCCTTACTACATCCTCCGGTAACAGATTCCAGAGTTTGATTACACGTTGAGTGAAAAAATATTTTCTCTTATTTGTCTTAAATAGTTTACCCTGTAGCTTCATTACATGTCCCCTAGTCTTTCTATATTCTGATAGCGTAAACAATCAATCTACGTTTACCCGTTCCACTCAATTCATTAATTTATAGACCTCTATCATATCTCCCTTCAGCCGTCTCTTTTCCAGGTTGAAGAGCCCTATCCTTTGTAGCCTCTCTTCATAGGAGTAGCCTTCCATCCCCTTCACCATTTTGGTGGCTCTTCTCTGTACCTTTTCTAATAACGCTAAATCCTTTTTAAGATACGGCGACCAGAATCCCTGTCCAATGATTTTTACAGCAGGGACGTCTATGTGTACGCTGGTGTGGGTGTCCACATTAGGGAAATATATGTTTACAAAGCTGGGCCGAAACATCGAGGTCCCCGGAGTTTTTCTGCGCATTCTGCCCTTGATGTCTCAGAATGCATTTGGACGCCAGTTCTAAAATGCTACTTCACATGCGTTAATGCTCACTTTCTCGTATATATGACTAAACTACCTAGATTTAGGCGGCTTTTATAAAATTACTCCCGTAGAGTGTGACATAATGGTACAATTTCCCTTTCTTTCATTCATAGATTCGGATTTGTCTGTGTGAGGGGCTCAGTTGAAACAGTCATGGTAAAGTGTATCTCAGTAAGGTAACAGGGAATGTGATGTGGGTACCTGGGTGCATAAGCACAGTGTGTAGTGTGACTGTAGGGACTGATTGTGTATGTGAGGTACATACGTAAATATCTGTGAATCAGTGGTTTGTTGTGTATACTGTATCTATTTCCACAGAAAGAGTTGATCTGTGGAGATGTGAGGGTGGGATGCAAGAGGGTGTGTGTATGTGAGTTTGTATTGGCATGAGTGTCATTGTGAGTATATATTGGTAGTGTGTGCTGGGGACAGGGTGTGTGCATTTGGGAAGCATGTGCTCAGGGCTGTGTGTGTGTGTGTGTGTCTGCGTGCATGTGTCAGGGCTCTGTGTCCGTGAGTGCATCTATGTAGTGCGACTAAATCTCCATCGGGGCTTACTGGATATTCTGTGTCACTGGCCGGATCTGGCTCCGGCACTGAATATCCAGGTATAATTTAAGAACATAAGAACATAAGAGATGCCATACTGGGTCAGACCAAGGTCCATCAAGCCCAGTATCCTGTTTCCAACAATGGCTAATCTAGGTCACAAGTACCTAGCAGTATCCCCAAAAGACACAGGTTCCACAATGCCCGTCGCTTTAATTGCACCGGCCTCCGCTGCTGAATATCCCCTTGTACCTTATTGGATGTTTATGTATTTGTTTTAGTTTTTATACCTTTTAGTGTGGGAGTAGTTTGGGCAGAGCATGGATGGAATCACAAAGTATGCACATGGGGGGGGGGGGGGGCGGTAATATTCAGCGAGGGTGGCTAGCACGTCTATAGTGGCAAGCTGTCTCCGCTGAACTTTGCACATAGATATTCAATACCAAGGTCATATCCAACCACTGCAAACCTCGTTAATTGCTTTGAAAATCCACCATCTCCATAGTTTATAAATATGTGTCCATTTACAACTGGGGTCACCAACCTCCAGAGGGCCGCGGGCCGCACAGCCGACTACCGGGAGCCTCGCGGGCCGCACCCCCCTTCTCCCCGCCCCCGCGAAAAAAAACAACAAACGCAAAATTATGAAAACAATGGCTGATCACCTTTATTGAATTTAATGAGATGGCTGATGATTCATGCTAGCAGACAAACGCTTAAAGTCCGGCTTCACAGATGACACTGACAGGAGAAGGGATGCTTGCAGGTGGTCGTCGGTGAGCTGCGAGCGCGTGGATACAATGGCGGGAATCCTTGGCGGGCCGCACGTAATGTTAACCGGGGTAGAGCCTCACGGGCCGCACGAAGGGACCTCGCGGGCCGCAGGTTGGTGACCCCTGATTTACAACATCTCCTGTGCAGGGATGTGTCTTTATAAATAACCTCAAAATAGACGCCTACTTTGACTTCCCAACTAGGTGACATGTTGTAAAATTGCCCTCTATGACCCTATGCCCATAAATGGGCTCTTATGAAATTATGAATAAAAATGAAGCCTAGGGCTGGTGTAAATGCCCGTGCCTAGATTTATAAAGAACACGCATAAATTATAATATTAGGCACATACTTGTGTGTTCCACCCATTCCCAGCCCAAAGCTCACCCATGTACATGCCCAAACTGAAAATATGGGCCTTCAGTCTTATGTACATCCTTATAAAATGACCAGCTAAAATAAGCACATAAATGCCCATCAGCATTTGTAAATCACTAAAATGTCATGATTTACATGTGTAAATGGTGAGCAACTTTACACTGCTCCTAGTTAAAAAGGACACCTAGCTAAAGCATGTTTTAAAGAACTATATTAAAGGGGTCATTTTGAGAGCCCTATTTGTGCTTTTGATGTCCAAAAACAGAGACATCCAAAACCATTTTAGAAGCTGGGTCTGTGGACGTCCCCAGCATGAGAACATTCAAGTCTGAACAGGGGCATGGTGGAGGCATAGCTGTGGTGTTCCCAGGATCCTGGACATCTGGAGCTGTGTCTAACTTTAGACCTGCACCAAGCATGAACAGTGCTTGTTTTGACTGGAAAACATCCAGAGGGTGTGGCGAAGAACGCATTCCATCATCCCCGGTACTCAGCACAATTTAAGTGATAGTAGCTGTGGAAGTTGAACTCTAGCTTTCCTGGGCCTAATCCACTACTCTAACCATTAGGCTATTCTGGACATCCAGCTTCCAAAATACTATTCTGGGTACATCTATGCAGATGTCCATACTGGGCACATCCATGTTCGTGAAATCAGGTCTGCACCTGGACGTGCCTGCTTTTTACTTTAAGACGTTCTGGCTTAGACATCCCAGCTAGCACTTGGACATCCTTTCTAAAATCCCTCTCTAAGCCTATTTTATAAAGAAAAGTAGGCACTTGCTGTCCTTTATAAAATACTACTGTAGGTGGCATAACCCGCACCTACATTTCACGCAGACATTGACACTACCCTAGAGCTAGTGTGAATGCCTATATTTCTGAAGTACGTATGCAAATTCTAGCATTTTATTATCTATGTGAGACATATTCAGAATGGTTTAGCCTGTTAGCAGGACCTGCTCACCAGCTAAACCATGGCGATCCTGCTATTCGGTGACACTGTCTGGATAGCGTCTCTCAATATCACCATAGACAGTGGAAAAGATGCCTGGTTAAAACTGGTTGGATCAGGGGGGTGGTCTCTATTGCTATCTGGCTAGTGGGGATATTTAACTGCTAAACCAAATAAAGTTAGGATATGTCAATGGCTCTCCTAACCTTATCCAGTTTTCACTGACCGGATAGCGACTGTGCAGTTTATTGGGTATTGGTGCTGAATATCTAATTGTACTGAAAGCAGCAGCAGCCAGGTGGTCTGAATGTGCCCACTGTATATTGGCCCCTATGCCCACCCAGCTTAGACTCCACACTATGCATGCCTGTTGGCAAAGTGTTACTGTCATGTGAACTTTTATACTGGTCAGTATTTCTTTTTAGTGCCATGAAGTCCCAGCTGACTGTGGGTTTTCCTGGCAATGTATCACCAGAAGTAGATTGCCAGGTCTTTTCTTCCAAGGCAATGGAGGGTAAAGTGACTTGCCCAAGAT
Organism: Ichthyophis bannanicus; assembly: GCA_033557465.1. NCBI lineage: Eukaryota > Metazoa > Chordata > Amphibia > Gymnophiona > Ichthyophiidae > Ichthyophis > Ichthyophis bannanicus. The sequence goes on along the minus strand of CM066032.1, from coordinate 1,750,467,530 downwards.
CACAAGGAGCACCAGTGGGAACTGCTCTAACCACTAGGCTACTCCTCCACTCACGCATGTTGTAAGAGGCATTAAATTATCCTATGCATACGAGTAAAGGCACTGCTAGAAAGTGTGTACTTGGATGTGACTTTGGTGCAGGCATGTTTGGAGGATATATTTATAGGCAATACATGTGCCTTTGAGTCAATGCTGACTCCCGGTGACCCAGCAGCTCCTGGGTTTTCTTCCTAATGTGGCAGGAGGTAGAGGGTCAGGCCTTTCTTCCGAGGATCATATAACTCTTTCTCGTCACTTCACTGGCTCCCGATCAGTTTCCACATCCAGTTCCAACTTCTACTGAACTACAAGTGCATTCATTCTGTGGCTTCTCACTCCCTTTCCTCTCTTATCTCAATCTACACCCCTCCTCGGGACTCCGCTCCTTTGGCAGATCCCTTTTATCTGTGCTCTTCTCTGCCACTGCCAACTCCAGACTTTATTCATTCCATCTTGCTGCTCCGTATGCCTGGAGCTACTGAGTCAGTGCATCAGGCTCCTTCTCTAGCCCTATTCAAATCCAGGCTAAAAACCCACCTCTTTGAGGCTGCTTTTGGATCCTGATGCTAATCATTATCTTACCCGCTACTTACTTATCGTGCTCTAGTCCCCAGTGCCACAATGTGTTTTGTCTTGATTAGCTTGTAAGCTCTCATGAGCAGGAGCTGTGTCTTACATCTATATGTACAGTACTATGTATGCCTTGTAGCGCTATACAAATGATTAGTAGTAGTGGCAATGGGGGGGGGGGGGGGGGTTAAGTGACATGCCCAAGGCCACAAAGAGCGCTAGTGGGAACTGAATCCTCATCTCTTGGTTACTAACCCTTAGGCTACTCCTCCACTTCTGTTTATGGGCAGATTTTATGAAACATGCATGGATGCGGTTATTGTACATTTATAGCTGCTCTTCAGCTGGTGGACATGTTCATAGGTTCCCTTTACCTGCAGTTTCTGCAGGATTTGAACTAGTCTTTTCTAAAGTCCAACAGACCCCTATAATTCTTTATAGAATAGGAGCCCAGTTGCCATAAATTCAATGCCAATGCATCTCCTGGGTTTTCTCGGCAAGGTGCTACCAGAAGTAGCTTGTCAGGCGTTTCTTCCACACAATAAGCCTACAGCACCTGCTATTCCAGGGTGGTCTCTCACCCAGCTACTAGCCGGGCCTGATGCTGCTTAGCTTCCAAGAGTAGACAAGATAAGGCTTATTCAGGGTGGCACAACCATAGTAGACCCCCACCCCCCCAGCTGATTCCTTACTAGGTTAATGGCAGCAGCCTGCTGTACTTCCACATTCACTTCCATTGAATGGAGCTTATTAAATGCTATTGATGATATTCGAAGGAAGCAATCTGGTAACTGAAGAATGGACAGGTGTCTTTAGCTTCTTGCCCTTAGCTCCAGCCGACATCAAAGCATCAGTGTATTTCTCTCCTTTGATTCCAGAAACTGGTGACATCAATAGAATGGCTGCATGTCAGGAAAGGTTTAATGATAGTTATGCATGCGCCAATTAGGACGTGGCCTAAACAACTTATTCAGAAAGGAATCTAGGCAACTGCTGCAAGATCTCTAAGTCCTTTTAACAGAGGATGTGGTTATTTGTATTTATTAGGGTCAACAAATAACTGTTGGTTGTACATTTTCCTAAGTTCTGAGAGAATTGAACACTGTTGATTTAACAATAACTGCTCCCCTAAAATCCTATGTCTCCTTGGTGTCATATTTGGTATCTATTTTTTCACACAAAAAGTGCATCGGGTAGATAAGCAGCACCAGAAGGGATTGCCAAATTAGAATTTTATCTTTAGCCATGCAATATGTATTTCTAGTTTAACTGCCTGCGGTCTGGCAGGATACCTATCAGTTGGGAATAGAAAATTTGTTTTTTAAAGAAACGTGCAAGGAAGGCCAAAGTTGTGGTTTCAACAGATGGCTGAATTTGAAGGAGTTATGTAATAGCATTAGTTTCAAATTGCTGGGTCCAGAAATACTAAGAACATAAGAACATAAGATATACCATACTGGGTCAGACCAAGGTCCATCAAGCCCAGTATCCTGTTTCCAACAGTGGCCAATCCAGGTCACAAGCACTTAGCAGGTTCCCAAGAAGATACACAGGTTCTACAGTTTCCTGGGTTCTCTTTAATAATGGTTTATGGACTTTTCCTCTAGGAACTTGTCCAACCCTTTTTTTAAACCCAGCTACACTAACACCAGAGTTAATTATGCGTTGAGTGAAAAATATTTTCTCTTATTAGTCTTAAATGGGTACACTGTAATTTCATTGTGTCCCCTAGTCTTCCTATTTTTTGAGGGCTTAAAAATCGATCTCTGTTTACCCATTCCATTCCATTCATTAATTTAGAGACCTCTATCATATCTCCCCTCAGCTATCTCTTTTTCAAGTTGAAGAGCCCTAACCTTTTAAGCTTTTCCTCATAGGGGTATCCTTCCATTCCCTTTACCATTTTGCTGGTACTTCTCTGTACCTTTTCTAATTCCACTATAGCCTTTTTAAGATACGGTGACCAGAATTGCGCAAATATTCAAGCTGCATTCACACCATGGAATGATACAGAGGCATTATAATATCCTCTTTTCTTCTCCATTCCTTTCCTTATGATTCCTAGCATTCTATTTGCCTTCTTGGCCACTGCTGCACACTGGGGAAAGGGTTTCAATGTTTTATCCACGACGACGCCTAAATCTTTTTCCTGATTGGTGGTTCCTAATGTGGAACCTTGCATCGTGTAACCATAGTTTGGGTTGTTTTTTCCCAGGTGCATAACTTTGCACTTGTCCATATTAAATTTCATCTGCCATTTGAAGCTCCAGTCTTCCAATTTATTAAGGTCCTCTTGCAATTTTTCATAATCCTCTTGGTTTTTAACAACTTTGAATAAGTTTGTGTCATCTGTAAATTTGATTACCTCACTCGTTTTTCCATTTCCAGGTCATTTACAAATATGTTAAAAAGCAGCGGATCCAGCACAGATCCCTGGGGCACTCCACTATTCACCTTTCTCCAGTAATACCAGGGTAATTGAAATCACCCATTATTATTACTGTGTTGTAACGTTTGTTAGCTTCCCTGATTTCTTTGAGCATTTCATCATCCATTTGTTCATTCTGGATGGTGGTCGATAGTACACCCCCACTAGCATCGCCTTCCCCTTTTTATATGGAATTTTGATCCATAGAGATTCTACCGTTTATTTTGTTTCCTGCAAAACTTTAATCCTGTGTGACTCAATGCCCTCTCTAACATAGAGTACTACTCCTCCACCAATTTGATCTATACCCAAAATAAAATGGTGTATCAAGTTTATAATAGAGGTACATAACTGACAAAAACATTTCTCTTATCATATAGACATCCCTATTCCAACTGATAAGAAGACGGATGTGAGGATGCAGGACATAGTGGTCAAGGAGGAAAATATCAAACAGCAATGATAATAGGGGTATTGGTTCCAAGCGATTATTCTGTGAATTGTGTGGAGAGGGAGAAGATCCTCAAGTATCAAGAAATGCTGTCAGAGACCAGGAAAATATGACAGAAAGACACAGAAATATTTCCTATTGTACTGGAAGCCACAGGCTAGATTAAAAACAATTTCGAAGCTCATCTTGCAAACAGGTAGGACTGGAGTAGGGGAAGGAACGCCTCCTTTCTTTCCCCTAATTTTGATATCCCTTAATCCGAAAACCTTTCTCTCTTCCTCCCTTCCTCTCTCCCTCCTCGTCCCTCATTCCAGATCGTTCCTTCTCCCATTACAAATAGCCAATTCTCTCCATCTGCCATCTGCCCTCTCCATTTCTGATCCTCCCACTCTCTCTGGCTAGTGCTCTTCTCAATACTTTCATGGCTTCAGAGGCTTTCCTTCTTGAGCTTCTATAGTGTAAAATATGCAGGTGACATATCAATGTGAGTTTGGATGTTCTTTTCAATTAGACTTACGGAAAACAAGCAATCGGGATTATTTCTGTATCTTTAGGTGACATTTTCTTGGCCTCTGCTTGTACTTCCTGGGGTATTTGATGACCTTCAGTCTCTCCATACTTGGGGGCCTATATAATAAGTTCTGAGTTAAGAATGTATGCTGAAAGTCAGCACAGAGTTTTCTAATGCGCTGCTTTACTCCCCGTGCAGTTAACTGATAGTATGCTGTGGTCTGCGCTGGCATTTACAACGGGGGATTTAGTAAATGTGATAAATAATAAGAGGAGCTCGGCAACTTCCTACTCCAACAGAAACAACACGAGGGGCTCAGCCGCCCTAACATAATCTCTTCCACCCCCACAAAATCCTACCTGTATCCCTTGCTAATCCTCTTTCCCCTTGCACACTGCACCAGCGGCTTCCTCCTCTCTCACCCTTTGCACTCCCCCCTACTCCTAGGAGTCTCTTATCTCTTTATCTCACACTCCCCTCTCCCCTTATCCTGCTGTCCCCTTACCTTCTTTCTCTTTCACCACCCACCCTCTCAGTTCCCCACTACCTTCTCTTCCACTCCTGTTGCCTTCCCCGTCCCTTCCCATCCTGATCCTGCCTTCTCTTCCTCAACCCTTTGCCCTTCCCTTCTTGTGCCAAGCTTCCCTCATTCTGCCCACCACCCTTTCCTCCCCTCTCTTTTCTTCCCTCTCCTCTTTCTTTCCAACTTAATCCCATCCATCCCCTTCTCTCTTGTCCTTTTGTCACCCCACACTCTCGCATCTATACTTCCAATTCCTTCCTACCCCACCTTCCCCTCTCTACCCCCATTCCTTCTCTCATCATTTCAAGACCCAACCCCACACCACACTTCTTTATGTCCCACTGCACACCCCTTTTCTTTTCACTCTTACTCCCTAAACTCCAGTCTCTCTATCCCCCCTGCCACCTAACCAAGCCAAAAAATAAGCATTGGAATTAATAAGAGGCCTTGTCTCCTTCTATCTCTGTGATGATTCAGCTTCTTATTTCCTTGTTCAATGCCCCATTGGCCCAGCCGGGACTAGGCAAAAGCAGAGGCACAGTCCCACTAACGCTTAGGGGGGTGCTAATAGGTAGAGCCAGCACTGACAGTCACAGGAGGACTCAGGAGAGGAACTATCAGTGGTAGGTTCAGGGCTTTGGGCTGGATCAGAGTCAGAGGTTATTGTTTGTGGCTGCAGCAGGAGAGAAGGGCCGCAGCTGTGATGATCAGCTTAGGGCTCCCAGCTCGACTCCTTAGTAAGCAGAACGGTACTGGCAGCAGTGCATACGTACCATGAGGACAGCACGCGCTAGCAAAGGTATAAAGTAGCTCTCCCTGGCCTGCACGTGACGCAGTCAGGCACACTGTGGGCAGATACAGAAGCTGCTGCAGGAAGTCACGTGCAGGCCAGGGGGAGCAATTTTGTGCCTTTTCTGATGCTTGCTCTCCTAAAACATAAAATGCCTTAGGCTGCCACTGCAAATATTTACCTCGAGGACAATCTGTGGAAAAAAAATTCTGTGCAAAAATTTTGAAAATTTTGCACACAGGTTTTAAACATTCTGCATTCTTGATTTGTCATATTTTTGATAGAATTCCCCCATCATAAAGGCCTGGCTCCTCTGTTCTCCAAGCCTCACATCCCACCCCTCAGTTTTCTCCCTGCTCAGGCTTGACCTCCCCCCTAGCAGTCTCTCTCCCCAGCTGGAATGAACCCTCTCTCTAGACGATCTCCCTCTCTCCTGCCCCCTGGCGGTTTCAGTTCCCATTTTTCTGCCTGCCTTTCCAGGGTGGACACCGCAGCTTTCTTTCTTTCTCTTTCTGACCCTCAGCAAGACCCCCCCCCCCCCATTCTCTTTCCATTTCTCTATTTCTCAGACCCCTCCGCCAACATACAGATCCCCTTAGATCTCTCTCAACCCCTCATACAGACACCCACTACTGTCTCTCAAACTCCCCCAGCACTCATAGCACCACATCTCATAGCTCTGCTCTTTCTCAAACACCTTCCTCTCATTCTGAATCCCCTTATGCACCTCCCCTGCTCTCTTCTGTCCACCTCACCCCACCCCACCCCTAGATATACTCAGCTATCTTGCCTCCCACTGCACACTATACCCCTTTCACATGCCTGCACTGGCTGCAGAGTCTCCAACCCCATATGATCTGAAAAGCTCTTCTGCATCCCATCCCAGCGCACACTTCCGATTGCTGTGGGGAGGGACACAGAAGAACTTCCAAGATTTCATGGCTCGGGAGGCTCCATGACTGGTGCAGGATATATTATGGTTGTTTTTTTTTATCATTGCTGTTGCCACCATTGGAAAAGGTTTGAGGTAAGATGCTGGCCAAGGGGGAAATAAGAGAAAGAGAGGGGGGAGATGCATCATGAGAGATGCGAGGAAGGCATTGTGGACTAGGGGAAGGATAGGGGAGAAAGAGCTAATTCTGCCTGATGCTGGGGTTGAGAGAAGGGAGTACATACTGGGACTGGGGTTGAGTTACGAGAAGGGACTTGGGGGATGATGCAGGGGATTGGGATTGGTGAAGGTGGCTGATGTTTTCAGATATTGAGAAAGAGGGTAGGGGAGATGGAGGAAGAATGGATGCTAGATATACTAAGCAGAGCACCAGAGTACCTGCAGACTACAAAAGAACCAAGAAAGCGGGTACAAGGACTGGCGGAACACAAATTCCAGGTGTATAAAGCCCCTTTATTGACACCTATGCGTTTTAGCCAAAAGGCCTTCTTCAGGGGGGTTATGGAGAAACAGACCTCGAGAAAAATACAATAAAATGATGAATAATAACAATCAGTTAATAATAACAATGAGTTTTTTAATAATTAGTATTTATCATATATATTTTATATACATTCTTTTAAGCCATATTACATTATTATTTCTGGCGTTAAATGTGCATCTGAGTGGCTTTTCATCTCTCCAGACACATTGTGTTTTCTTATATGATTTTTTCTATGTGCTCTAATTTATATAATTATTCATTACCATTTTATGGTTTTTAATATTTTAAATGTCTTTTATGTTTTATGATTGCCATCATATAACACCTCAGACAGATGTGCAGATAACAACTGTACAGGTGTTATCCAAACTGGGCAAATGGGGCACGTACGGACATGAGGTGATACCTGCAGGTAGCTATCCAAGGGGAAGGATGTGTCCACATGTACTGGAGAGACGTAATGGAGCCAATGCTGTACAGTCACAGTCATGATGTCACACATGACTCATGTTGACCAAGTAGGTTACAGCTGTATGCATGTAACTGCCTGTCAGTATACCGCTGTAGCAGTGCAGTCACATCGGCGTACATCTTGCTGTCAATTGGTAATGTCTGATGATAAGCAGGGACTGTACAGACCTGCAGTCAGCTGAGCCATTGGTGGGTTAAGTGATCTGCTCAAGGTCACAATGAGGTGTTGCCAATCCATGAAGGATGAGGCAGATTTAAAATGTGACAATAACACATTCCAAAATGTCACATGAAGAGTGATAGTGGGTCTCAAACTGTGGTATCTTGGCCCCAAATCCATTACCATGGTCATCATGCCATGCCTCCAAGCAGGGGGCCTGACATCTGCAGGGTGAACATGTCTGATCCCCTGCAATGGGCTGCAGCAGAGCCAATAAAGTCATGCTCTCAGAAGGCCATGATGGGGATAGCATGTTTGCTGACCCAAAGTGTGGCCAGAACGCATAAAAAAGTAGAAGGATGAGTGTCTGCAAGTCACAGCAGAGCCAAGAATGTTACAGGCAAGGAAATGACCTGAGTAGCACACAGGCACAAAATGAACAAGTGGGAATTGAACGCTGCTTATGGAGACATTGCACTAACCAGTAGGCTACACCTCCACACTTCTCTACAGAGCAATGTCTGGATCCAAAGAGCCTGCAGGTCTCTGCCTAAACTTTCTGCTGTGTGTGCCAGTATAGGTTAGCCTCTCCAGTACCCATGAGGCACTGCACATGCAGAACAACAGACTGCAGCTGATCCCCAAATGGAGAATGCACTGATCCAACATATCAGCTCAGTAAGATGCACTGACAGTGAGTTACATGTACATAACAGCTACAAACCGTGCTACTGAGCAGTTTTAGCAGTCACTCTGAGGGTGATGATGGGCGCCCAGCACCTGTCCCAGACTGTTCACTGCTAGAGGTGGTATCTTCTGTCACAGCTATGTCCTGCCCCTGTTGGTCAGTCCTCAATATTAAAAAGTTAATGCCATTGACAGCAAATGCAGTGGGGGCTTCTAGGCTTGTGTGAGGCTGCTACTACTGCCCTGCTATGTCTGCAGTGTGTAGGCCAGGAACAGCTGCTGTTCCAACCATCAAGGACCAACAATCCACTACAGCAAGGTCAGTCAGACTATACCTGCTGCCTACCACTAGGTTGTTCCAGCCATGCTCATTCTAACCATAGCTGGTCAGCACACAATGCATGTGCATAGAGCAACCATGGACACCCAACAGTATGGCACAGTGATTGGGCTCCCCAGACAACCAATGCACCCACATCACTTGAGCATGATGCTATAGAACACTATGTTGCTACATAGCTGTGACATGGTCACTGCTTGGTCAGAGTGAGAGTGCCCTCTCAGCATGACATGCCGTGGCCACCTAGGCCATGCACGAGGCGGATAGGCACAATGAAGTCTCAGCCATTGACCCTACCACCAAGGCAGACACATCCTGGTCAATTCACACTGTTTCATGCCATACCCACAATCCTCTGCTTCTGCCTCTGTCCAGACAGAGATCCTAATGCCAGTTGAAGGACCGGTTCTGTGTGCAGGGTGCCTGCATGCTGAAGCTCTCAGGAAACAAGTGGAGGAGCTCAGAGAAGAGGTGGCGAGACAGAGGAGCATTCAAGACAGTGAGAAGTACATTGATGAGATGCTTCTTGAAACATCCAAGCTCTCCAGCAGAGGAGAAGATGGGAACCTACAGAATGACGAAGGTTGGACATGAGCCACCAGGGCCTGCAGAATCACCAATCCAACTCCTCAGGCCCTTGAATTGAAGAACCATTATGCAGCTCTGTTGTTGATTCATGCATACTTACTGCTACCATGGGGAGTTTTGTTGTATTACCTTAATAAAAGCTTATCTGCTCCAATTCTTTACAGTTGTTGTCAACATTATTGGCACCCTTGCATTTTAGGTATGTTGCGTACAATATCTTGATAAATAGTTGGAAATATTCCAACTGTATGTCATCGTAATATTTTAATAGTATGTTCAAAGATATACAACAAAAAAAGATGCCTGTGCAACTTAGACGTAATAATTTCTGAGAAAAAACCAAAATATGACCTAGGCAGTATTAATGGCATCCTTCACTAACATTTGGTTGCACAACCCTTGATAGTGATGACAGCCTCCAAATGTTTCTTGTAACCAGCTATAAGTTTTGTACATCTGTCTGCTGCTAGTTTCTCCCATTCTTCAACTGCGATTTGTTCCAGCTTATGAATGTTTCCAGGATTTCTTTTACCAATGGCAGATTTCAGCTCGTTCCAAAGGTTTTCAATAGAATTGAGACCAGGACTCATTGCTGGCCAGTTTAGAACAGTCCATTTGTTCCTTTTTAACCATTCTTTTGTACTTTTGAATGTATGTTTTGGGTCAAATTTCTGCTGGAGGATCCATGACCTTCGACCCAGACATAGCTTTCTGACACTAGGTAGCACATTTTGCTCCAAATACCTTGGTAGTCCTCGGACATCATGACTCCTTAAATACGTTCCAGGCCTCCAGTTCCTGAGGCAGCAAAACAGCCCCACAATATTATGGAACCTCCACCATATTTAACTATAGGAAGAGTGTTTGTTTCCTTCTAAGCTTCATTTTTTTGCCTATAAATGTATCGCTGGTCTGCATTGCCAAAGTTTGGCTTCATCTGTCCACAGGACATTTTCCCAGAAGGATTGTGGTTTCTTAAGGTGGGTTTGGGCAAAGATCAGGCGTGCCTTTTTATGTCTGTCTTTGAGCAGTGGGGTCCTCCTTAGCCTTCACCCATAAAGTCCTTCTTTATTTAGTGTGCAGTGTATGGTGTGGATTGAAACCACCACTCCAGATTGCTCCAGGTCTGCCTTAAGCTCTTTGGATGTTGTATGTGGTGTTTTTACAATAGTTCGCACTAACCTTCAAAGACTTCTTGGATTAATTTTCCTCTTCCCACCACATTCTTGGAGGTTCTTGACAGTTCCATGAGCAGAAAACTTCCTAATAACATTATGAACTGTGGACACAGGAATCTTAAAGTCTTTGGAGATGGTCTTGTACCCCTTTGAAGTTTGATGTTTGGTGATAATGGCTTTTCTGATGATCTCAGGCAGTTCTCTTGTCTTCACCATTGTGAAAATGGAACAGTGTGTGAATGTGACTATTTTTTATTTAACACGTTTTTTTATACCGCTTTATCATTTCAGTCAAAGTGGTTTACATTATAACTTAAACTTGGTAATGTACATTAAACAGGGACATTGATAACTTGGATTTTTTTGAGGCAATGGAGGGTTAAGTGACTTGCCCAAGGCCACAAGGAGTACTAGTGCCATAACCATTAGCTACTCCTCCACTATTCATTGCTTGGTTCAAGTCTTGTAAGTACTGACAATCACAGGTGCTTCTAATTTTACTGCAATGGGAATGTGGTTCTTCTGTGCAAACTGATTTGATTATAGGGTGTCAATAATCATGTCCTTGCAATGTCTTAGGGGTATGTTTACTAAACCGCGCAATTGTGCGGGGCGCACTTGAGCGTGTGCTAAGGAAATGATTTTTGGAAGGGTCTACGCTCCGTAGACCCTTTCAAAAATCATTTCATTTTATTGGAGCTTTCCTGGGAGTGTTTTTTATGGTTGCCCAGTGATATCACTGTTGCCCAGCTTGGTCATGGGTTTTTGCCCCTTTTTTCGAGGTCATTTTTGAGGCTTATTTGCACTTTTGTCTCCGTACAAGGTAAATGAGCCCACAGTAAAATTGTGCAGAGCAGGGTTTCTGACTCGTCCAGCCAGGATTCCTATCACCAGGGACTGCACTGTCTCTGTGGCCACAGTGTCGTGTAACAGACACAGCCAGTGCCTGTAAGACCAGAGAGTCACAGGTTCAAATCCCAGCTGGGGCTCCTGCCAACCCAGTCCCCATAGTTTTACCCACCACTAAACAGTGATAGTAAGGACACTCCTTTATTGCAGAGAACATAAGCATGGTTCAAACACCCATATTTTACCCTACACCGCACACAAACCATAACAATGGGCATTACCTACAGCCGAGTCCCCCAAATGCAGTCCTGGAGTGCCACAACTCAATCAGGTCATATGCTTCTCCAAGATAAGGACATGTCTGCATGTTGGTGGAAGGGTACAGGTGGTGGAGGGGCCAGTGGCTGCAAGCCACAGCACACAGTGGCCTAGGCCTGTGCAGGCTGGCACCGTCCACCGCAACAGACAGGCTCTGTCAGATGTACAGTCATGGACTCCCCAGGGAACACAGCATATCTGTGGCAACACAGTGGTGCAGTGCACACAGACAGTGTGTGCAAGAACAGAAGGTCACAGGTTCAAAGGCCAGCTGGGGCCACTGCCAATCCTGTCCACACATTTTTCCCACAACTAAACCATGATAGTAAGGACAAACCTTTATTGCTGAGAACATACGCATGGTTAATACGCCTATATTTTACCACACCAAACACAGACACCATAAACAGGCGCATTACCTAGAGCAGAGTCTCCCAAATGCAGTCCTGGAGGGCCCCACACCATTCAGGTTCCATGCTGCCTCTAATAAAGATGCCTGTGCTGCATATCTATGCACCACCCCCATGGTATGCAGATGTAGCTCATGCATATTTATGAGGGACAGCATGAAAACCCGAACAGTGGTTGGAACACCAGGACTGGAGTTGGGGAACTCTGCCGTAAAGCAGCAGCCAACAGGGCCAGACACACCCACACCCCCCCACAGGCCCCATTGGCCAATGCCTCCTGGAGAGGCAGGACATTGGGCCCTGCCTGTATCTCCCAATACTAGCAGTTGCATACCTTAGCAATGCCACCCTACACCTGGGTATACGGTACACAGCTAGCAAACGTTTCCTATGATAACTGGCAGATATCAATTCCTACGTTAAGCACAGTTTGCTGATTGAGCTCCATCACAACAATCATTCTGATGTCTGTGGTGTGTGCTTCAGGTCTGGTCTCTGACAGTGTTTACCACCCTGGGGAGTGACCCCCAACAGTATTGCGTACCATATCCATGCCTGTACTGTGCCCAGGACTGGTGTGGTGGGTATGGCTGCTGAACTCCTCTATAGTAGCACAATGCTGGCATAGGTGTGGGGGTGGCTGTCTGTCTATCCAGTGTGTGGTGGCTGCAAACACCTTCCACATCCCACACTGCCAGCAATGTTGCCAGTATTGGGCTGTCAATGTGCATAATGAGGAGCAAGGTACCATGGGTATAGGCCGGACAGGGTGGCCTGGCCAGGGTGCATCTGCACAGGGCATAGGGCACTGACTGGGACATTTTAGTGCCCGGCCACCACCTACACAGACAGGGTGACCTCAGTATGTCCTGCTGAGAGATCACTCTCACCCTGACTGTGCAGTGACCACAGCATGGCTAGGTACCCCCATAGTGCTATATGGTATTTTTCTCATGTGATAGATATGGGTTTCCTTTTGGGGCCCAGTCAGTGATTTATCTGCTTGCTGTGTATGCTGACATCCCAGTTCTGGGTGCACACATCTCCACTGGGAACATGCACTATGGACTAACTAGCAGACTGTTTGCAACTGGTATGTGTCTTGATGGAGCGGCTTGCAGTGGCTGATGGCTTGGTGCAGGAGAATATCAGGTAGTGTTGGGGTGCAGCTTACCATATCCTGGCCTAATGTCTGTTGGCTATTGTGTTATGGATGTGTATAGAGCTGCATTGACTGCCCTGTGGGGTGTCTATTCCTCAGCAGGACTGGGGTTGATGTTCCCCTCTACTGCCACCTTTGCAGAGAGGTTGAATATGGATCTATTGATGGGAGACCCTGTTTGCCACCCTCAGCCCTGGAAGAGGAAGGTGGTGGTACATGATTCTCCTAGGGGTCCATAGGAGCTACACCTGACTGAGACATCCAAGGTGTTTGTGCAGAAACTACCTAATCTCACACATTAACACTGCTTTGGACCTCTGGCATGGCCTCTTTCAGCAATGGAAGGTGTTGTGGAACTGGCCCTGGGCATCTCATCGCACACTCAGGGTGAGCACAGTACCCGCACAATGTGACGGTGTGTAGCTACTCTGTGCCAGTAAAACACCCAGTCAGTACCCCCTACCAGGCCGAGGTGCTGTGTGGGTGCACCCGGTCACTTCCCCCTACCAGGCTGAGGTGCTGTGGGGGTGCATTCCCCATCTTGTGTTCATCTGTGGACAGCTGATTTGCATGTGCAGTGCATCATGGGTACGGGTGGGCTACTAACCCTATCCTGGTGACCGCAGCAGACTGTCTGTGTGGTGACATGCAGGCTCTGCAGCCAGCCAGGGTCTTGCTAGTAGCTCTAAAGCTGTAGTCCAATGGTTACATCACTGCCTGTGAAGCCAGAGGTCATGGGTTCAAACCCACAGTGGGGCTATTTGATAGGGTTGTCCAAAGCATTATCTGTTTTTTGATGTACATATTTTGATGCCAGCAAAAACACCCTCAGCGTACTGTACCCATAAGGTGCCTATGAGGGCGCTTTATAGGGCGCCCTATAGGGCACCTTATGGTTTCCGTCCATATAAGGGGCACTATACATTTTCCTGTGACGCAACTTATAGGGTGCCCTATAAGCAACATTCTAGGGTGCCTTGGCGGACAGTGCACTTTAAAATGTGCCTTATAGGGCGCCTTATGTTAACACGATTTGAGAGTGCGTTTGCTATTAATGATAATTAAAATAGAAATAAAATGCCTCCTAAAGCAATCTTCCCCATAATACACAATGCCTCAGCAAGCCTTGTTCATTGGACACTGTGGGGGATTGAACCCCTGATCCCTGCACCATTGGTCAGTGTCTTAACCATTGTGCTGTGGCTCTGTTCCTGTGCTTGCACATCAGCACGCCACCTGATGCCGCCCAATATTAAAAAGCCTCCTAAATCAATAGCGCACTGCCTAATGCCCATCAGCACGCCGCCTGATGCCACCCAATATTAAAAAGCCTCCTAAATCAATAGCGCACTGCCTAATGCCCATCAGCATGCCCCCTGATGCAGCCCCATATTAGACTGGCTCCTAAAGTAATGCTCCAGCCAGCCTTGTTCATTGAGCACTGTGGGGGATTGAACCCCTGATCCCTGCATCATTTGTCTGTGTTTTAACCATTGTGCTGTGGCTCTGCTTTTCTGTGCGTACATCAGCGTGCTGCTTATACCGCCCAGTATTATAATGCCTCCATAAACATCAGCGCGCCGCCTTATGCCGCCCAGTATTAATATGCCGCCAAAAACATTAGTGTGCTGCCTTATGCTGCCCAGTATTTATGTGCCTCATAAATTAATGCCTCAGCCAGCTGTCTTCATTGGGCACTGTGGGGGATTGAACTCCTGATCTCTGCACCAGTGGTAAGTGCCTTGACCATTGTGCTGTGGCTCTGCTCTTCTGTGTACACATCAGCGCGCCACCTATGCCTCCCGCGCAGCTATCTGATGCGCTAATGTGCGGGGCGCACAAGGGCGCCGCGCACCTTAGCGCATATGTAAATTCCGGATTTTCTTCTTCAGTAGGGAACGCCCACTCCTTATATGGCACCCGCACACTACCGCGGCCCGCACTTTAACGGGGTTTTAGTAAACATACCCCTTAGTTTTTATACTATTTCCTTTATAATTGGTCTTATTTTATTTGATTCTTTTATGTGTCAAATCTGTGTGCATATAGAGTCCAAAACCATTTTAATGGCCACTTTTTTTAAGGAGATATTGTACATTAAGGGGTTGAACTACAAGGGTGCCAATAATGTTGACCACAACTGTATTTGCATTGAATTATATGCTACTGATTGCCCCAGTAACTGCAAGCATAGGAGGAACAAGCACACAGGAGTTGCGCTGGCTTTTCTGTGGTTTACAAGAGCAATAAGTTTTCCGCAAAATCCCATCATGGAGAATTCAAATAAAAGTGAAACGGCTGCCATGTTTTCAGCTTCCTCCAAGTTACAGCCACACTCTTCCTCTGGAAAAATCAGGTAATGAAGGGAAAAATTGTGAGCATGTGTGTTGCACAATGGTAAAAATGTTCCAGGCTGGCACCCGGGGTGGGCCGCACCCACCACCGCTCTGCCGTTGGTATGCCACTGCCCCTTAGCAAACCTGCACCAAAGTGAGAACTTTACATGTTGATCTGAAATATTTTAAAAAAACCCATAAGATTTGAGAGAATAAATTTGAGGCTGTGTTACAGTATTGGGCTTAGTTCCCAGACCAGTTTCTATTCCCTGGACTGGCCAAGTTAGGAGATATTAAGGAAGCAGCGTCTAAAGGTCCTGGACATTGCACAAGGGAGACAGCTAATGGCCAGTTTCAGGGTGCAGTTGTAAGCGGGATCCTGAGACATCCACAGCCTGTGATTCCTAGCCGAAGAACTGATTGAGCTAGAAAGGTGGGGTGGGGGATTTCCTATTGTTGCAAATGAAGTTTCATGGCAGCCTGAACGTGGCCTTATTCCAATAAAGCTGCAGAAGGAAACTGAGGGTTCATTAAAAAACTGTCTTGAAACATCCTAGAGTAAGAACATGCAGGAGTTTAGCTTCCTGTCTTCAACAGAAATAATGGGTGAGCTAATTAACTACCCAAAAAACCGTGATGCCTGGCAGAGCAGACGTTATATCTGCAATCATACAGAACCCACAAACTGACCAAATTTCTCTATGTAGGGCACGGCTGGGTGTTAACTGAAGGAAGTATTTTTTTTACCTTCAACCACAAGTCTAAATGAAGAGAACAGTATGGAAAGAATGACAAATGACAAGTAAATTTGCTTATACGAGTTGGTTGCTGTCTTTCCTTTAGGTTGATTAAACTTAATATTGCTGAAAAGCTTTTATACAAGGCAGATATTGAATGTGTGCTAACTCATGTCCCTAGAACACTGGGGTGCTTACCTACTTTTTTCGCTTTCTAATAAATGAGCTGGCCACCAGACAATTGAAAAACAACCATACAGGAGTTGCCCAGGTGGGGGTATTTTAGCGCTCTGCCTTATTTTTTAAATATGTAGTCAACACAATGGCACGCATTTTCACTGTGGTTGTGCAAAACGGTGGAGTCTGATTGGCATCGGGGCAGGGCACAGTTCCGCAAGTAAATTAAAAAATACTATCATTGACGTGTATTGTTTTAGAAAACTAGGCACCGTGTGTTAATTTTTTGCACTTAACAGGCGTTTAGTGCTAAACAAACACGTGTGATGTGCAAAGCCTCTAGTGCAGCCAGCATGTTCTCAGCAGCGGATGTGAGTGGATGTGTACTCTAATGCACGGCGCCATTACTGTGAGTGCGCCTAACTCCACCTATTGAGTGGCATTAGCTGCTCCTGTGCTAACTGCCATGCACTGTCCACGCCCACTCTCCACCCCTAATCCGCCCATTCACCACCGCAATGCATGACTGGCAGACAGTGCACAAATCTGCATGTGGTAACCGTCATGCCCCCTGTGATAAAAGTTACCTATATTATAGGTCCTTGCTTAATGTGTGCTAGTAAATGGGCCCCTTAGGTTTGCCTGCATTTCCAACCATTTACATTGGTGTTCTTAAAGAAATGTAGGCGCCTATTTTTCTTTATAAAATAGCACCTAAGTAGACGCTTACTTTCAGGCCTAGGAGCCTCCGTATAGAATTACACAGGGGTGTGTCACGAACGTACAAAGGAGCAGGCTAAAAAAGATACACATGTGCACCCAATTTTAAACTTACACTGTATATCTCAATTCACCATCGGCGACTTTTCAGAGTGATCCGGGGCATGAATAGTACTCTGAAAAGTGCTAATATGGGCAAACCGGCACCTGTAAGGAATAAAGGAAAATGCCCCCTCACTCCCCTGATATTTTTCGCTCCTTGAAAAAAATGTGTCAGTAAATAAAAAGGCATTTCTCCTGGCTCCTTCCCCACTGCACATTGTTGTTTTCAAGAAGGCAGGTCTGGGATGTGTATGTGGTGAAAGATAGGTTCTGAAATCGGACCGTGGGCACATCTAAGTTCTCAGAATGGCAGACGTCCATATCCGACATGTGCAAGTTTCTAAAATCGAGCGAAAACCAGCACATGTCTGTCCCATTACTCTGCACGTCCCCATTTTTCCTTTTATGTGGGGGACACATATATCTTCCAGAGTGGGGAAAGGCTGAATTTACAAGGCATTTGCACGTGCCCCCTTCTCTGCTGCCCTTCCCACTGCTTTTCAGAAGTTTTGACTTGGACGTCCCAGATTTCATCTACACGGCCTTTCTAAAAGGTGCCTTCACATGTCAATTGCAAGAATATGGCGGTCATGGACATTTATTGCTGCTCGGGAGCAGGCATAAATATTTGCATGTAAAGTTCATAAGCGTGCGCATATATTAGTGTATTTTATAGTCAACATATGTACTTCATGACTGTACCCATGCTCTGCCTAGAGGATGCCCCTGGCAACACTACAGTAAAAGTATACATGGTGATTTTCTAGGCGCCATTTTACTATTACTACTACTGAGCATTTGTATAGCGCTACAAGACATGCGCGGCGCTGCACAGACATGTAAGAGACAGTCCCTGCTCATCAAAGTGTACAATCTAGTCAAGACAGACAACACAGAAGGTGTAGACAGGGATAAAACAAGGGGGAAAGGTAAAGAAACAAGTAGATCAGGTGAGTCAAGATCCAAAAGCAGCAGCGAAGAGGTGAGTTTTCAGCCTGGATTTGAAGAGGGTCAGAGAAGGTGCCTGGCGTACAGACACAGGTAGTTTGTTCCAGGCGTAAGGTGCAGCAAGGTAAAAGGAGTGAAATCTGGAATTAGCAATGAAGAGAAGGGCACAGATAGAAGCAGTTTGCCAGAAGAGTGGAGTTCCTGAGGGGGTGGGGTGTAAAGAGAGATAAGAGAAAAAAGGTAGTGAGGAGCCGCAGAGTGAATGCACTTATAGGTCAGCAGGAGAAGTTTGAACTGGATGTGGAAGCGGATAGGGAGCCAATGAAGTGACTTGAGAAGAGGGGTAATAAGAACATGAGGAGGCTGGTGGAAGATTAGCTGTGCAGCAGAGTGCTGAACAGATTGAAGGGGAGAGAGATGATTTAAAGGGAGACCAGCAAGGAGTAGGTTATAGTAGTCAAGACGGGAGGTGATTAAGGAGTGGATAAGTGTCTTAGTAGTGTGTTCAGAAAGGAATGGGCAGATTTTGTTGATGTTATAGAGAAAGAAACAGCAGACCTTAGCTATCAGATGGAAGCGTGTGGAGAAGGAGAGAGAGGAGTCAAAGACAACCCAAGGTTGCGAGCAGAGGAAACAGGGAGGAGTAGAGAGTTAATCACAGAGACTGAGAAAGGAGGAAGAGGAGAGGAGGTTTTAGGGGGAAAATTAAAAGTTCAGTCTTGGCCATGTTCAATTTCAAGCGGTGGTGAGACATCCGGGCAGCAATGTCAGAAAGGTAGGCAGAGATCCGAGTCTGGATTGCCGGAGATATTTCAGGCATAGAGAAGTAGATCTGGGAGTCATTGGCATAAAGATGGTATTAAAAGCCATGGTAAGAGATAAGCGCACCAAGGGACTGGGTATAGAGAGAGAAAAGGAGCGGACCCAAGACAGATCCTTGGGGTACACCAACTGAGAACGGGATAGCAGCAGAGGAGGAGCCACCAAAACTAACACTGAAAGAGCAATGGGAGAGTTAAGAGGAGAACCAGGATAATACAGAGCCCTTAAAACCAAGTGAGGACAGGGTATCAAGGAGAAAGTTGTGGTCAACAGTGACAAAAGCAGCAGAGAGGTCAAGAAGGATGAGGACAGAGTAAAGGCCCTTGGATTTTGCCAGGAACAAGTCACTGGAGACGTTGGCATATATACTGCCACATATGCAATAAAATTTCTGTATAACATTACCACTTTAGGGTATTTCATAGCACTAAATTTTCTCACATCCTGCCACTGGTGAATGCCGTACTATTTCTACTTACCATATTGACTGCTCCAAATAAGCACACCAGCTACTGGAGCAATCCCAGACGTTGATAAAAATACTTCCTTTTTATAACTTGAAAAACAAAGATTATTCCAGCACAGCAGACCAATGAAATACTTGTTGGCAATGACACAAAGGGTATGTTTACTAAAACGAGAAGAGTATTTATAGCTAATGCCAGGCGATAGCTGCAAAAAGCTGGCATTCGCTGCAAAAGTCCTGCGGTATGTGCAGGGGCATTCCCAGCATTTCCCCTGCAGATACTATGGAGAAAATACTGGGATCTTGGGAGCAAGCTTCACAGATGCAGCTAAAGCTACCCGTTGAGGTAGCGGTAGCTGCTTCCGTGAAGTCTGCAAAACGAGCTACCACCACATGATGTGTATGCCCACAGTAGCTGCTCGACATAAGAATGCCCACTCTCCACCCACATCCCATCCATTCCAGCAGCCACCTCAGCAAATGCAGTCGCGGTAGCTGCATTTTTTCCACATTAGATGTCTTCACGGCACGACGATCTCGTGTTAGCACCACAAAGATAGCTAACACCTTTAGTAAATATACCCGTAAATTTTAAAAATATATACTGTAGACCTGGCAGATTTTTACTGGCAACCACCCTTTGTAGACAGCATCTCGAGAAAGTTGGATCAACAAATCGCATAACCTGTCCCATGTGGAATTGAAGGAACCTCTCTCAAATTTTAACACGTTCCTAAATTTGTGCTCCGATAAGTAGTGCTTTCAGCCACTGGAACCAGAAAGAAGGGGAGAATACAAAATGCGCAAAAAGCGTGGCATATGGGTTATGTAACTTAGAAGAGCATGTGGAGAGTACAGATTGCCGAGGTGGGGAGGCCAAGTAGACGCCTATCTTGAGACTGTTTTATAAAAACAGATTGGCGCCCATATGCTTTGTAAAACATCCTCACAAAAGTGTAGAAATTGCTGGTAAAATGAACCCACAAATATTTACACCTGTTCGGGAGCAGGTTTAAATGTACTGTATGTGTGTCAATTGAGCAAGTATGCACTCACTTTATAAACAAATGTGTGCACTTTTGACTGTACCCATGCTGGACCCAAACCTTGTCCCCAAACACACCTAAAATGGGGTCATGTAAAAGTACGCACCTTCTTGTCAATGTTCGGATTTTTATGCATGGGTAATTTTATAAGAGGCTCTTACCCACTTAAAAATGGCTTACTGTAGGTTCTGAGTGTCTTCTTGCACTCCTTTTCCTCCATAACAGCCCTAAATCCCAGCACTCAAATTGCAACACTCCTCTCTATTAAAAAACAGCACTATTGGGAATAGAGAACAAACAGGGCAGCTACAGATTCCTAGGTAGGAGCTACATGTAGGCAGAATCTTTCATCCTGGTTAACCATCTACGTAGAACATGGGCCGACTCTCACTAAGAAGATGATTTTATAAAGGTCGCCTAGATTGACATGAATGTTTGCGCACAGAAAGCACATTATTTTAGTGGACATCAAGTGTAAATGCGCACTCACGCATGCAATGTAGTTGGTCGCTATTTTGTAAATATAAGTGTTGGACTGATGGTGTGTCCTTTCACTGTGGGAGTATACAGAATTATTTATTTATTTTATTTAACATTTCTTATATACTGCGCTATTTGTCATCAGTGCGGTTTACATTAAAACAATATAACACTTGGTCAGATACATTGGCCGTCGTTTACATAGAACAGGGGGTTTAACATGGAGATAAACTTGGGGAAACTATCTACAATCCAAGTCTATATACATAAACTTGGGAAACTATGTACAATTCAGTTACATTACATGTTAGATATGACTACATAGTATAGTTTTGCATCATATAGCGGCTGTTTGATATAGTGGGGGGGGGGGGTGAGAAATAAGGGGGGGATATCAGGATGAGTATAATGTAAGAGAAAAAGGTGGTGTTTGAGAGCTTTTCTGAACTGACTAAGGTCCCTAATTGCTCTAATGTATGGGGGGAGTTTGTTCCAGCACACGGGGGCATAGTTTGAGAATGCCCTATTAGAGGTGATCTGGTTGAGTTTTGTGGATTCAATTGGTATTAGTAGCATGTCAGCGGCCAGTGATCTCCTGGATCTGTTGTCTGGAGAATGTGTGATGAGGTCGGAAATGGATGCTGGAGCTATCTTGTTGAAGGCCATGAGGAGGGTTTTGTATAGGATCCTACTGCTTATGGGAAGCCAGTGGAGTTCCTTTAGAATGGGGGAGATGTGGTCGGCCCTTGCGGCTCCGTAGAGCACACGGGCTGCCGCATTCATGGCTAACTGTAGGGGTTTGAGGGAACTCTTTGGGAGACCATGTAGAATTATGTTGGCATAATCGAAGTGCGGTGTGATTAGTGCTTGGAAGACGGTGCGGAAATCATCGGGTTCCATCATGGGCCTAAGATGCTGTAGGCTTTTGATCTTGAAGTAGATGGTTTTGACAGTGCATTTGATATGTTCCTTGAAGTCCAGTTGTTGATCGAGTATGACCCCCAAGATATCGTATGTTGGATTTGATTGGAAGTTTCGCATCTCTGACTTTGAGTGTTGGTGGAGGAGAGTAAGTTTTATTCCTTGTGATTATTAGGACTTCTGTTTTTTTGAAGTTTATCCGGAGGTTCTGAGTGAGCAGCCAGTCCGTTATTGCGTTGAAGCAGTTGACTAGCACTGTATAGTCAGGACAAGTGATGGTTATGGGTGTAAATAGCAGTACATCATCGGCGTACATAAGGCAAGATATGTGAAATGAACGGGCGATGTCGCAAATTGGCTGCATATAGATGTTGAAGAGCAGCGCGGAGAGGGAGGAACCTTGGGGTACACCTTGTTTCTGCTGGAAAGGTTCGGAAGTGGCATTTCCAATATGGACTTGTTGCCATCTGTCTTCAAGGTAGGATTTACACCAGTTCCATGCTTGATCCCGGATTCCCTTCTCATGTAGCCACGTAAGAAGCTGCAGATGGTCTACGGAGTCAAACGCTGCTGCTATATCAAGGAAGATTAGCGCAAAGCCCTTCTTTATACTGTCTATTCCATTGATCAGTGAACTGGTTAATGTCGTTAATAGAGTCTCAATACCGTGGGCTTCTCTGAATCCATGTTGAGAGGGATCTAATGGTGCGGATGAGTCAACATGCTGCTGGATCTGTCGGAGGGTTAATTTCTCGAGAATTTTAGCAAGTAATGGAATACTAGAGATTGGTCTGTAAGATTCTTCTTTCTTTGGGTCAAGTTGATTGTTTTTTAGTAGTGGGCAAATGGATGTGTGCTTGAGTGCATCTGGGAAGACTCCTGTTTCAAAGTACAACTTGGTAATGTTGGCTATGAAAGGGCTGAGCTCAGTGCGCATCGTCTTGATCCAGTGTGCTGGGCAGGGGTCAGTTGGTGCGGTCGTGGCATTGATTGAGGCAATTACTTCTTCAATGGTCTTTGTTGATGGCGGTGAGAGTTTGGTGATTGTAGACTGGATATGAGTAGTTTTGGAGTTTGTGGTATGGTTGTGATGAGGTGGTGATGCAGTTGTAGTTATTTTTATTGCCTTGGATTGGATGTAGGTCGCGTATGCCTGTGGCTGAATACCTTCTTGTTGAGGTGGGGAGGGTTGGTTGGTAAGGGATTTCACCAGTTGGAATAGGTCTCTTGGTTTATTTAGTGAGCGGTTAAGGATTCCTGCATGGAATTGCTTCCTTTTGGCCCAGGTTGATTTGCGGTGGGTCTTCAGGTATTGTAAATAGCTGGCTTGGTCTGAGGCGTTACGAGTAGCTCTCCATTTTCTTTCAAGTTTTCTGAGCTGGAGTAGGGAAGCTCGTAGTTCCTGGGAAAACCATGGGGCAGTCTGTTTCTTAGCGTCTCTTTTGTCAGGTGTAGCTTTTTTGCTATTGGCAGGTTGTTGAGCGTAATGTGAGAGGGTCCTGTTCCAGTTGGACATCATTTCATTAAGGTTGGTCGCTGGTTGGGCAAGTTTTGGGAGAGCATCACTAATGATTGTTTCCCTGTTGAGTTGTTTGAAGTGTGCAACTCTTGATGTAGCCGTTGCATTTGGGTAGTGGCATGTAGTTTGTTGCGTTGGTAACTGAAATGTTATCAGATTGTGGTCTGACCAGGGTACTGGTGAGATGGTAAGGTCAAATTGGTCTAACGTACTCATAACTGTATGGGGGATGAAAATTAGGTCAAGGAGGTTCCCTCCTTGGTGGGTGGGATCGGCTATAACCTGCTTGTAGTTGAGGTCAGACATTGCTTCAAGAAAGGCTTTGGCTAGGGCGGGTTGAGTAGAAGCAAGATTAAGGTCTCCTAGCAACCAGTTAGTTTTGGAGGAGTCTTCCGGATTACATGCTAAGTCAATGATGTCTGAGAGCTCATCTGATCCAGTTCCTGGTGCTCTATAAATGAGGTTAATAGTATTGAATTTACTGGTGATGGTTAGTGTGTTCAGGTGTTGTGTGCTCTTGGTAAGGCTAGCCCGGTATTGTAACATTGTTTTTGCAAGAATCAGTACACCTCCACCTCTTTTGTTTTCCCTGTTACAGGTGTAGATCGAAAAGTTAGGTGGTGTAAGGTGGTTCAGTATGACGTTGTCAGATTCAGAGATCCATGTTTCTGTGACCATTAGCATGTCTAGATTGTGAGTAGTGATTAGGTCAGCGATTACCGGCCACTTATTACGGACCGAGCGTGCATTGATAAGGGCGCACCTAAGTTCTTGCTGATGTTTTGCATCTTTATGTTTTGTGGGGTTTGAGGTCTCTATAAATATATACATTAAGTGTGACTGTCTTCTGTGGTTTGGCTGTCGGTGGTATTGGTTGTTGTATTGTTTACCATTTGCGCTCTTTAGTAGTTGGATAGGGTTGCATCCATCTGCAAATACAACTGAATCATAGAATGTACTGACCAGTGTATAGAGTAGGGCAAGAGTAAATAATGGGTATGCCATTTGTGCTTCTGGTATGGGACCTCTCTAGGTTAATGGGTGATGTCTTGTGGTGTTGTATGTGTTTTTCTGGTGATAATTTGTTGGTGATGTGTTGTGGTAGTAGAAGTGTTTAGCAATTAATATAGCAATTCGGTATAGCAATTCAGTATAGCAATTCAGTTACTTGGTTGTAGTTACTTACATAGTACTTAGTAAGCATAGATTTAGTATGTAAATTCAGTTACTTGATTGTGTCTACTTATACAGGTGCATTGAAGTCGACTTAGTGCATAGTGCACAGAAGTGGAGTTTGGGCGGAAGATGGGTGGAGTGCAGATTTATGCTCATAGGGGGCGTATTAAAAGGGATTAATCCCCTTATCTGGAATATTCGGCGGCACTAACACAGTTAGTCAGTGCCACTGAATATCTGCGAGTGCTGCACATCCCAGCATCAGGGCGTGCCAGGGTGTTTCAGGGGTGGCAGCTGTTGATAACTGGGCAGTGGTGAAATTGAGCCGCTGACCAGTTATTGACATGCGGTGAAAATCCGATGCAGTAAAGACTGGCCTAACTTCCACTGCAGAAGCTAACTGGGCAGAAGCTGAATATCGCCACTGCCCAGTTGGCTTCCTGGCAATCCTGGCACACCGGAATATCTGGGTTTAAAGTTCAGCGGCAACAGCTAGCCATGTTAGAATGGCTAGTCAATGCTGCTGAATATCCCCCCCTGTAAATTATAACATACTGTAACTTGCGTTCTTGAAAAATCTAGCACCTAGTTTAGCACACACAACCTCAATGTCCCCTCCCTCCTCCTCTGTCCCCCCTGCTGTCCCCCCGAATACAGATGACCTACTCTCTGTTTTCTATCTTTTAACCTTTTCCTGTATTCATGAAAGAAAATCCTGGAGAAGGACCATGTAAGATGGGCAAATATACGAATGGGAAAGGAATTGATTCCACAACATTCACAGAAGATGAAGTTTTTCAATAGTTTGTAAAGCTGAAAGTGGACAAAGCCATAGGACCTGATGGGATACATCCCAGGATACCGGAATACTCCAGGAGGTTCTGGCAGGGCCTTAAAATGATGTTTTTAATAGATCCTTGGAGACAGAAGAGGTTCCACAGGACTGGAGAAGGGCTGATGTGGTACCTCTTCACAAAATTGGTAATAGGGAAGAGGTGACAAACTATAGGCTGGTAAGCCTTACCTCTGTGGTAGGAAAAGTAATGGAGGTGCTCTTGAAAGAAAGAATAGTGGACTTTCTGGAAACCAATGGATTTCATGATCCCAGGCAACATGGTTTTACCAGGGGAAGATCATGCCAAACAAATTTGATTGAGTTCCTTGACTGGATGATCAGAGAAATAGGTCAAGGGCATGTGATGGATGTGATCTACTTAGATTTCAGCAAAGCCTTTGCTACTTTTTATCATAGGAGACTTATCAATAAACTGAGCAGCCTGGGGATAGATCCCAAGGTGGTGACCTGCATCAGAAATTGGTTGACGGACAGACGACAGATGGTGGTGCTAAATGGAACTCACTCAGAAGAAAGGAAGGTGATTAGTGGTGTGCCTCAGGAATCAGTCCTGGGACCGATACTGTTCAATGTATTTGTGAGAGATATTGCTGAAGGATTTTCTGCCATCATGTTTCTAAGTTTCTATGGGACTGTTGTAATGGTTGATATGGAAGGGCAGCTCACCTCGGGCTCTGTGCTCCCCGATCGGGCTCTGTGCTCCCCGATCGGGGTCGAGCACACCTGAGCGGGACAACCATCCCTCCTGCTCAGGAGCCTCCAGCCCAATTGGGGCTGTGGGAGGCGGAGCCAGGCAGCACACGCCAGACAAAAGGAAGCCCGCTGCAGCAGCCACCTCTCTCCAGCTCACCTCGGGCTCTGTGCTCCCCGATCGGGGTCGAACACACCTGAGCGGGACAACCATCCCTCCTGCTCAGGAGCCTCCAGCCCAATCGGGGCTGTGGGAGGCGGAGCCAGGCAGCACACGCTGGACAAAAGGAAGCCCGCCGTCAGGCGGGCCCGCGCCTGTCGGGCCCGCGCCTGAGGGCCTCGCCAGAGGGCCCTTTGGTGTGGCCCTTAGGCGGAGGCACCCAAGCAACACGCCCACTCAGCAGAACCAGCCCGACCAGAAGAAGAAACATCTACACCTGCCGACTGAAAAGACACTATCCCGAGAAGTAAGAACCCACAAGAAAAGAGGTAACCCCGCCAGGGACCCCTCGACTAACTCACAACCACCTGCATCTGTTGCAACATTTGGAACACTTACAGTACCCGGTATTCATGTCCAGACTATCTCAGCCCCCAACCAGGCTGAACCATCCCACACTCACTAATTACTGCTCTGTTACTTTCTTGAATCTGTTACCAACCTCTACAACTGTATAATACTGTCTGTCCCACGTTGCTTCCCCTGTGTTGAAATACTCCAGCCCTGCTCAGCGAACAACCGTCCCAGCCAGGACACATCATAATGCTCCCTATCTTCTCCCTAGCCCTCATCCTCCTCACCGCCCTGACCCCTAACCTTTCACTAGCACTCACCCCCCTCACCAATCACATTCCAATTCTCTACAACCACCATAGGAGACCATCTGGAAACCCCCACCACACCTCCGCAAGAACCAATTCCTTCCACCCTCACCTTCTACACATCCCATTACAGCATCTGAAGAATATGCAACAGGAGAAGATCAACAACCAACGCTTACTTAAGTGCGCCCTAATAAATGCGAGATCAATCCGCTCAAAATGGCTAGTAATCACCGACCTGATAACCCTCCATAACCTGGACATCATAATGATAACCGAATCATGGTTATCTGACAGTGACAATGTGCTAATCAACCAGATGTCGCCCCCCGGATTCTTGATCTTCGCCTGTCACCGAACCCACCAGAGAGGCGGAGGCACACTCATCCTCGCCAGATCCGAACTCCACTTTACCCTGAATTACTCAGCTAGCTCTACATATCTGGACACAGTCTCCATCTCAAATGAACAATGCTCAATCAACCTCATATACCGAGCCCCTTCCCCGTAACCGGATGACTTATCATCAATAATTGACCTAGCCTGCAACCCCCATAACCCACGATCCCTAAACTGGCTGCTGGGAGACTTCAACCTGCCCTCCCTACAGGATATATACTCATCAGCCTTTCTTGATGCAATGAACGAGCTGGGATATACCCAACTCATTAACGCCCCCACTCATGACAAGGGTGGCAAACTCGACCTGATATTAACCCCCCAGACTGACGTCAACTCATCCCAAGACCTGCTGCATTCCATAATACCCGTACCTTGGTTTGACCATCACCTAATTCTACTCAACATACCCACATCCCACCTCGGTAATAATAACAAAACATGCACCCCCCCCCAGACCTAGCACAACACGTTTTCGACCCCTCGACAAGGATGAAGCCCTCAAGAAGATCCTACCTCTCCTTGCCACCGAATCTCTCGACCCTGATGAGTTAGTAGCCAACTGGAACGACGCCATCAGAACTGCTGCCCACATCCCACCCACCAACAAGAGCACAGTAAGACGCGAACATGCACCATGGTACTCCCACGATCTTCAAGCATCACTCCTTCAGCTACGCAAACTAGAGAGGCAGTGGCGCCACGGCCGGACCCCAGAAGCACTCCGTATGTATTCCACTCACCTACAAATTCACCGAGAAAAAACCATGGAAAAAAGAAAACAGTACCACTCAGAGCTATTGAAGTGATCACTAAACAGACCACACGATCTATTCAACATTGTGAAGTCCCTAACAGGTGATCCAGCTCCAGTTCACCCAACAACACCCCAGCCACAAGACTATTCCAATTACCTTCAATCGAAGATGATACAATGCAACATGAACACAACCACCATACCCACCTTCACCCCACATGCAGTCCCCAACCAACCCCCC
This sequence comes from Ichthyophis bannanicus, assembly GCA_033557465.1. NCBI lineage: Eukaryota > Metazoa > Chordata > Amphibia > Gymnophiona > Ichthyophiidae > Ichthyophis > Ichthyophis bannanicus. Next base: position 1,750,439,404 of record CM066032.1, on the reverse strand, counting down.
TGCACGGCTTTGCTAAAGTATCCAACAAGGAGATCATTGACACCATCTCGTCCATCAACCTTACCACCGCCCCCAATGATCCCTGCTCCGCAAGCTGGATCAAAGAGCTACGCCATGACCTCAGCCCAACCATCTGCAAAATCCTGAACCAGTCCCTCTCAACAGGATCCTTCTCCCAAAGCCTGAAACTCACATCCATCCGCCCACTGCTAAAGAATAACAAGCTCGATCCAGCTAAAGTCGAATCTTACAGGCCAATCTCAAGCATCCCGCTGCTCGCAAAAATCATCGAGAAGGTCGTCCTGCGACAACTACAACACCACATCGACAATGAGGCACCTTTAGACCCCGCCCAGCACGGCTTTAGGGAAGCCCATGGCATCGACACCATCCTCACAATCCTCTTCAACAATCTAGTCACTGGTCTCGATAACATCCACCAAGGATTTGTCCTCATCTTCCTAGACATAGCTGCCGCCTTCGACTCGGTGAATCACGAGACACTTCTACATCGTCTCAAAGAAAAAGGGATACAAGGCACAGCACTAGCCTGGTGCAAAACCTACCTATACAACCGATGGCAACAAGTCAGAGCTGGCTCCACGACTTCTGAACCATTTCCTCTGAAGCAAGGCGTACCACAAGGCTCATCCCTCTCCGTGCTGCTATTCAACGTCTACATGCAGCCTATCTGTACATTAATCCGCTCCTTCAACATTCAATGCCTTGCCTATGCCGACGATATCCTCATCTACACTCCGTTCAGGACTGAGCAACCTGACTTCTCCTCAATACAAAAATGTTTTGCAGCTATATCTGATTGGCTCCTAGCTCAAAATCTCCGAATCAACCACAATAAAACAGACGTCCTATTTGTCACAAGGAACCGGAAATTCACACCTCCTTCCTCACTGCAAGTCAATGACATGGAACTAAAAGCAAAATCCACAATTCGATACCTAGGCATTATCCTGGATCAACACCTAGATATGTCAGCCCACGTCACAAACACCACAAAAGCTATCTATTACAAGATCCGGTCACTACGCCATCTCCACCCATTACTCGACTTCTCCGACTACCGAACCATCTTTCAAGCTTGATCATCCCACACCTTGACTTTGCGAACGTCATCCTCCATGGACTACCACAATCAACCCTGAATCCACTCTGACTTGCCATGAACTCGGCAGCAAGGGTTCTAGTCGGATCCTCAAGGTCCGACCACATAACGCCAGTCCTGAAAAACCTACACTGGCTACCGCTACCTGCTAGAATTACCTACAAGACGCTAGTTCTGGCATTTAAAGCCATCAGGAAATTACCACCCACGCCTATCAGCACTCTTCTCCATCACATACCAGCAAACAGGGCCAGGAGATCCACACAGTCGAATACACTTGAAGTCCCTAAATCTTTGACAAAATATACAAAGTTAACAGCAAGTAGAGCCTTCTCCATCTTTGCACCCATGGCCTGGAATGCCCTCCCTGCAGAAATCCGTGCCATCCCGAACTTAATGTTGTTCAGAAAAGCCCTCAAACACCACCTGTTCCTTCAGCACTACCCCGATACCAAGCCTGAAAAACACACAACCTCTACATCGACCCCCTGCATACCACATCCCATTGAACAGCCCCCGGTCGACAATGGATAATCAACTGCCACCTCCGTCCCCCCCATCCCAAGAGCTCTCGCATTCACTACAAATCCTACATGCCCCATGTGATTACTTACTACTGTATAATTGGTATATAATTTGTATGTAGTTCTCCCCAGTTCATCCAAGTTTTTGACCACCTGTTCCATGTAAACTCAATGTACCATACTGCATTGTAGTGTGTTTCTGTTCTTCTGTGAACTGCACTGATTATAATAGCACGGTATATAAGAAATGTTAATAAAATAAATAAAATAAATAAATAATAAATAAATAAATAGGTCATGTGGTCTTTTTAGGCCATCATGTTTCTATGTTTCTATGAATGGAAAAGTCTGTCTTTTTGCAGATGACATGAAAATTTGCAACAGAGTGGACTCCCCTGAGGGAGTGGATAACACGAGGAAAGATCTACAAAATCTGGAAGAATGGTCTAATACTTGGCAGTTAAGATTTAATGTGAAGACGTGCACTTGGGAAGCAGAAATCCAAAGGAATTGTATGTGATAGGGGGCGAGAGGTTGGTGTGCATGGACGGGAGAACTCAGAGTGATTGTTTTGGAGGATCTCAAGGTGGCGAAACAATGGGGCATGTTTACTAAAGTCCGCAAATTTGCGCGCCGCAAAATAGCGCACGGCAACGCGCCACTGAAACGCGCATAAACGCGTTTAAACGCCCCGCACACGTGCATGTCACCCCCGCACAGGTACGCGGCCCCCCCACGGGCCCCGTACAAATGCGGGCCCGCAAATGTCCGATAGAGGCGTGGAACGGCTAAAGGAGGGCGGAGGAAGGCTCCGGAGGGGCGGAGGGACGGGGTCAATGGGTGGAGAGTGGGAGGGGAGAGGGTCCCCGCACAGTATCGGGCCCGAATTTGCATGTAAAAAGCATTTAAAGGGAAGAGAAACCATTTCCGTCAGCAATGTACAGGAAAACCGGGGAAACCAGCAAAACGTGAGCAGTGTGATACATGTGCACAGCACAAAAGTGCACATAAAAATAGGAAATGACCACAACAGAACTATTAAAAATAGTAATTCAGCTGGGGAACAGTGATAGTGATGGGCAAATACAGAAAACACACCCAACAAAGCTCCAGAAAAAAGAAATGAATTTTGGAAGGGTTTACGGATCGGAGACTCTTCCAAACAACATTTCCTGTTGTGGAGCTGTCCTGGGAGTGTTTGCTATGGTTGCCCATTAATATCACTGTTGCCCAGCGTGGTGATATTGTTTCCCCCAGTTCCTGTGGTCATTTCCGTGGTTGATGTGCACGTTTGTCACCAGACAGGGTGCATATGCCCACAGTAAAATTGCGTAGAGCAGGGTTTGTGACTCCATCCTGCCAGGCTTACTACCTCCAGGGGCTGCACTGTCTCTGTGGCCATAGTGTGGTGCAGCGGACAAAGTCAGTACCTCTAGGACCAGAGGTTCAAAGCCCAGCTGGGGCACTTGCCAGCCCAGTCCCTGTATTTTACCCACCACTAAACACAGATAGCGCAGACACCCCTGTATTGCAGGTGACATAAGCATGGGGAAAACACCCATATTTTACCCAACAATGCACACACCACAACAATGGGCATTACCCACAGCCAAGTACCCCAAATGCAGTCCCGTACTGCCACATTCCAATCAGGTCACCTGCTTTTTATGGGAGGAGCTCATGCCAGCATGTTGGCGGATGAGTACATGTGGTGCAGGGGGCAGTGGCTGCTAGCGACAGAAGACAGAGGCCTAGCTAGCCATGTGCAGGCTGCCACCATCCACTGCAACAGACTGCAACAGACAGGCCCTGCCGGATCCACAGTCATGGACATGCCAGGGAATCCACCCAATCTGTGGCTACACAGTGGTGCAATGCACGCAGACACTGCATGCAAGAACAGAAGGTCACAGGTTCAAAGCCCAACTGGGGCAACTGCCAATCTTGCCCACATATTTTTCCCCCAAGTAAACAGTGATAGTAAGGGCACACCTTTCCTGGCTTGGACATATGCAATGGCAATACGTCTATCTTTTACCCCACTGAGCAAAGACACCATGAACAGGGCCAGTACCCAGAGCAGAATCACCCAAATGCAGTCCTGGTGGGGCACACACCAGTCAGGTTCCATGATGCCACTCATACAAATGCCTGTGCTGTATATCTATGCACCACACCCATGGTATGTAGATGTAGCTCATGCATATCCATGAGGGACAGCAGGAAAACCAGAACAGTGTGATGCAAACCTGGACTGGAGTTGGGAATCTGTGCTGTAAAGCAGCAGCCATCAAGGGCAGACACACACCCACACCCACAGGCCTCATTGGCCAATGTCTCCTGGAGAGGCAGACCATTGGACCCTGCATGCATCTCCCAAAACTAGCACTTGCATAACTTACCAATGTCACCCTACACCTGAGGTATATGGTACACAGCTCTGAGACGTTTGCTAGGAGTACAGGCAGCTAGATATCCATACGTTACGCACATACTGCTAGTTGACCCCATCCGAACAATCTGTTAGGTGTTTGCGGTGCGTGCTCCAGGCCTGGCCTCTGACGGTGTTTACCACCCTGGGGAGTGACCCCCAGTTGTACTGCGTACCATATCCATGCCTTGCCGTGCTCAGGACCGGTTTGGTGGGCAAGGCTAATTACTTCCTCAATAGTAGCACCATGATGGCATAGGTGTGGAAGTGTGTGTCTGGCTATACAGTGGGTGTTGGCTGCAAGCCCCTTCCACAGCCCACACTGCCAGCACTGTTGCCAGTATTGGCCTGCCAATGTGCATAATGAGGTGCAAGGTACCCTGGGTATAGCCAGGACAGGGTAGCCTGGCCAGGATGCATCTGCACCGGGCATAGGGCACTGGCAGGGACATTGTGGTGTCTGGCCACCACCTACACAGACAGGGTGGCCAAAGCATGTCCTTCTGGGAGATCACGCTCACCCTGACTGTGCAGTGACCACAGCATGGCTAGGCACCCCAATAGTGCTATACAGTATTTCTCTCATGTGATAGATATGGGTTTCTATTTGGGGCCCAGTCACTGATTTATCTGCTTGCTGTGTATGCTGGCAGACCAGTTCTGGGTGCATGTGTCTCCATTGGGAACATGCACTATGGACTAACCAGCAGACTGTTTGTAGCTGGTATGTGTCTTGCTGGAATGGCTTGCAGGGTGCAGTGGCTGTTGGCTTGCTGTAGGGGAATATCTGGTGGTGGGGTGCAGCTTACCTGTTCCTATGTCTGTCTGCTGTTGTGGGGTGGGGGTGGTGTTCATTCCTCAGCAGGACTGGGGTTGATGTTGCCCTCTACTGCCACCTTTGCAGGGAGGTACAGTGTGGATCTCTTGATGGGGGACCATGTTTGTTGTTGCTGCTGCTGGGGGGGGGGTTCCCAGGGGGTGCTGAGCCTGACTGGGATATCCATGGTGTTTGTGCAGAAACTAGCTATCTTACACATTAATACTGCTTTGAAACTCCCGCTTGGCCTCCATCAGCCATGGACGGTGTTGTGGACCTGGTCCTGGGCGCCTCATTGCACACTCAGGGTGAGCACAGAACCCACACGATGTAACGGTGTGTAGCTACTCTATGCCAGTAAAACACCCGGTCAGTGCCCCCTACCAGGCCGAGGTGCTGTGTGGGTGCACCCGGTCACTCCCCCCAACAGGGCCGAGGTGCTGTGGGGGTGCATTACCCATCTTGTGTCCATCTGTGGACAGCTAATTTGCATGTGCAGTGCATCATGGGTACGTGTGGCCTAACCCTATCCTGTTTACACCGGCAGACTGTCTGTGAGGTGACGTGCAGGCTATCTGCAGCCAGCCAGGGGCTTGCTTACAGCTATGGAGTTGTAGCCCAATGGTTATATCACTCCCTGTGCAGCAAGAGGTCATGAGTTCAAACCCACAGTGGGGTTCTGTGATAGAGGTGTCCACAGCATCTTTTTAATTTACTGTACATATGTTGCTGCCAGCAATAACACCCTGAGCGTACTGTACCCATAAGGTGCCTCTGAGGGCGCTTTATGGGGCGCCGTATACGGCACTTTATGGTTGCCATCCATATAGGGTGCACTATACATTATCCTGTGTCGCAACATACATGCTGCCCTATAGGGGACATTCTAGGGTGCCTTGGCGGACGGTGCACTGTCACATGTGCCTTATGGGCTGCCTTATGTTAACATGCTGTGAGCGTGCGTTTTCTAGTTGTTATCACAAAATAAAATTAGTGGGCCTACTACAGCACTCCACAACATAAAACATACTGCCTCTGCTAGTCTTTTTCAATGGGCATTGTGAGGGAGTGAACCCCTGGTCCCTGCACCATTGGTCAGTGTCACAACCATTGTGCTGTGGCTCTGTTCCTGTGCTTGAGCAGCAGCGCGCAGCCTTGTAGCCATCGGCGCACCGTCTTGTGGCGCACAAAATTAGCAGTGCGCCGCCTTCTGCGGCGTAACATTAACAGCGTGCCGCCTTATGCCACCCAACATGGCCATGCCCCTTAAAATAATGCCTCAGCCAGCTGTCTTCAATGGGCACTGTGGGGAATTGAACCCATGATGCCTGCATGAGTGGTAAGTGTCTTAACCATTGTGCTATGGCTCCATTCCTACTATTTGCACATCAGCGCGCCACTTATCCCTCCCACTATTGGGCTGCCCCCTCACACATCAGCGCGATGCCTTCTGCCCACAGACTTGCCGCCTTCTGTTGCCCCATATTATCAGTGCGCCGCCATCTGCCGCCCACAATGAACAGTGCGCCGCCTCATGCCGTATAAAAAAAGAGTGCGCCGCCTTCTGCCGCCCATAATCAATATACCTCCTACACCACTTTTGCCCATAAAAGTTGATGCCTTAGCTGGTCTTTTTCATTGAGCGCAATGGGGGTTTGGACCCCTGGCCCCTGCACCATAGGTCAGTGTCTTCACCATTGTACTACGGCTCTGTTGTTTGGTTACGCAGCAGCGCCCCACTTAGCCTTCCCACGCGCTAATGTGGGCCCCGCACATTTGCACGACGCACACACGTACGGTCCGGTTTTTTTCTTTTTTCTGCCTGGCCCGCCCACTCCTTATATGGCACCAGCACACTAACGGGAACCCGCACAGCAACGGTGTTTAGTAAACATGCCCCAATGTCACAAGACAGTAGCCAAAACCAGAAGGATGCTGGGCTGCATACAGAGAGGAATAACCAGCAGAAAGGAGGATGTATTAATGTCCCTGTACAAGTTGTTGGTGAGGCCTCACTTGGGGGTATGTTTACTAAACTGTCTTAAAGTCGCAGCGGTGGTATTATCGCGTGATAAGTGACATTATCATCATTGCGCGATAACGTCACTTATCGTGTGATAACGCGGCGGCAGCGTTAAGGCACACTAACGCTGTGAAATCCGGGTCTGAAGGGTGGAGTAAGGCTTCCTAGAGGGCAGAGGGAAGGGGTCAATGGGCAGAGAGTGGGCGGGGAGAGGCTCCAGGCACACTAACGCTGTGAAATCCGGGTCTGAACACTAACGCCAGTGAAACCCTCGCGTTAGGCACATTTGCAGGAAAGAGAAACCATTTCAGTCAGCAATGTGCAGCGAAGACAGGGAAACCTAGAAAAGTGATACATGTGCAGGAACCAAAAAGGCAAATAAACATATAAAATGACCAGAACCACATTTAAAATCCCAATAACCAAGCTGGCCAATAGTGATATTAATGATAAACATAAAGCAACACTACTGACAAAGCGTAAAACTTAAGATATCATGTTTGGAAGGGTCTAGGCTCTGTCCCCCTACAAAGTGAATGATCCCAAATTGAAATAGTGCTGATCAGGGTTTCTGCCGTTTAGATTGGGCAGGTTTGTTATGGTGTGCACATGTGCAGCAACAGCAGAGTGAGCATGTAGGAAAGGGCAACTGTACTGATGCTGTAAATGGGATCAGGGGGCTGCAGACGGCACATGCTGTGGTCCAGCTGGGGCACAGTGCGGACTAGGCAGATGCTTAGGTGGCACATAGGAATGCCGAAACTGTAAAGCAGCAAGACAGCAACTGATGAGGGTCTAACATGGGCATGAGTGTGTGTCCCACAGTATCACAGGGGATATTACCCAGCAGGTACCCCCAAGGGCACATAGCATTGGCAGGCAATGCAGGAGGAAAGTGCGCATGTCCATGTAGGCACCCCTACCCGAGAACCCACACCATAGGCAGCTGCCTACCGGCACACTGGATGGCCTGGGACTGCGCACCACCAGCACCACCGGCATAATGGCATGGCAGCATGATGGCGGAGGGGTGCTGGTGGCGGAGGGGGCAGTGGCATCTGCCCACAGCAGACCATGGCCTAGCCCCGTTTAGGTGGGTGCCGTGCACTGCAACAGACAGGGTCTGTCTGACGAACAGTCATGGTAACCCCAGGGAATGAACTGTCCCTGTGGCAACAGTGTGGTGCTGTACACACAGCCAGTGTGTTCAGGAGCAGAAGGTCACAAGTTCAAGTCCCAGCTGTGGCTCCTGCCAACCCTGTCCCCATATTTTACCCGGTAATAAAGATGGAACCTTTATTGCAGATAAAATAAACATGCCTCAAATGCCTATATTTTACCCTACAGAGCACAGACACCATAAACATGTGCAATCCCTAGAGCAGAGTTTCCCAAATGCAGTCCTGGAGGGCCAAACACCATTCAGGTTTCATGCTGACCCTAATAAATATGCCTGTTCTGCATTTGCATGCGCCGCCCCCCATTGTATGCAAATATATCTCATGCATATTCATTAGGGACTTTACAAGAAATGATTTCGGTCTTGTTTACGGAGAAATATAATACCACTAATATATGAAAATCTCTCCAATACAACTCTCTGTTGCAGAATATATGGGAGGGTGATATTTTCAAATTTTATTCCAAAATGAATACTAATGTCTCGTAGGAACTGTCTCAGACCAAGCGGCTGCCTATATGCTGGGGAGTGAAAATTCAAATCCACCAGCGGCGCCTGTGACATCAATGACTGGTTCCAATTGTTTTTCAATTAGTAACCCCCTCTTCCCAAGTGTTCAAAAAACAGATTAGCGATCTCTAATGATGTATAAATATACACTTAACTTTTCGGTTTTTGTGCTTCTCAAAAAAAACCTTTAACTTCACAAGTGTCTTTCTTTTCAAAAGGCCTTGACTTGGATTGCAAACAGCATGTCTCATTCTCCCAACGCCTCACATTAAACGTTACAACCGCGTTTCACTCTGTATTTGGAGGTTCTTCAGGGGATAAAACACAATCTGACAGGCATTAACTGAAAAGGAACCATCATTAGTGAGTAAAAGGAATCTTTCTTAGTATATTACTAAATCTACTCCAGTTAAAAACATTTTCTTCTGATAAAAACTTTAAGTCCATTGCCACTACTAAAATCATACCCAAAATTGCCTGAAAACTGCGCGCAGCTCAAATAACAACACTTCCAATCTTCTTCTCCGTTTAGTGCATTCCTCTCAATTCATGTGTCCAGAGAACACTGCGCATGTGTAGAGACTTAGTGAACTAACGGTTTTATAGCCCTCCTACCCTCTCTACGTCCTTCAATTGTTATCAATTGGTAAACTGCAATGCACCCCACTCGATCTCTAAATTGAGCCCCTTAGGTGTTAAAGTTTGTAATCGAAAGATCCAACTCTGTTCACGAAATAGTAAAGATTGCATTAATGATCTTCCTTGTGTAGGAGCTAAGACCTGATCGATACAGAAACACTGTAACATCTCAAACGTATGGCCCAAATCTTGGCAATGTGAAACCAATGGTGCTTGTAACACTTGACATTTCAACCGGCTTTTATGTTCAAAGAGTCGTGTTTTAAAAGCTCGGCTGGTCTTGTCGATGTAAAGAAGAGCACAGGGGCAAATTATCGCATAAATTACATTCCGTGAGTCACAAGATGTATGATGTCGTAAAACATACTCTCTTTGATGATAGGTAAATTTTTGTACTTCCTTGGTAACTATACAGGCGGAACAATGTCCACATTTAAAATGACCTGGGATTTCACTATCTTCAGCTGATCGGGGAAGAGGTCGTAAAATTGAAGGGCTCAGCCTCTCCTTCAAATTTTTATTGCACCGCCAAACACATCGAATGGTTTTATTTCGTAAACTTGGTGCTGTCTGAAGCACATTAAGATGTCGATTAAATATTTTCTTTATTTTAAAGCTACATCGTGAGTATTGTGTAATAAAATTAATCACTTCAGGGTCTGATCGTTCGCGGGTCTTCGCTATACCTAGCAGGGCTGTCCTGTCATTGAATAGCGCCCGGCGATATGCTCGAGACACTATCTTGGTGGGGTATCCCCGTGCCTGAAAATTACGGGCTAGATCTTTAGCTTTGTACTTAAAATCAGAGGTCTCAGAACAATTTCTGCGGTATCTCAAAAATTGGGAAAAAGGCAGGCCCTCCTTCAATCGAAGCGGGTGAGCGCTGCGATAATGGAGCAGAGTATTACGATCAATTGGTTTACGATAAATAGTGGTCTGCCATCCCATGTTCGTTTTACTGACCTGAAGATCTAAAAACACAATCTCGCTTGTGTGAACAGTATGGGTGAACTGAATATAAGGGCTCTGAGTATTGAGCCACATTGTAAATGCATGAAAAACATCCATGGGACCCCACCACAACAAAAAAACATCATTTATGAAACGTAACCAGAGTTTTATATGAGATGTAAAGGGAGAACTATTCCACAGCTGATCTTCATAATAACCCATAAAAAGGTTAGCGATGGACGGGGCAAAGGTCGCCTCCATCGCCACTCCCGAAATTTGTTGAAAAAGAGTCTCCTCAAACCGGAAATAATTTCGGGAAATGGTAATCTGCGTTAATGTTGACAAGAATTGGATTTGTGATGCTGACAGATCCCCCCTCCCTCGTAGTGCCCGCTCTACTGTCCTTAAAGCTTCTATTTGAGGGATGCTAGTGTATAGGGCTGTAACATCTAAAGTGGCTAATAATATATCAGGATCTAAAGACCACTGGGAATAGGCAGCCAGAATATGCAAAAAATGCGACGTATTCCTTAAATAGGAAGGTATATCTGTCAACAAAGGGCGAAGGTAGGAGTCTATATAGACAGAAAGAGGTTCTAGCAGTTTTCAGCCAATTTTGGGTATGATTTTAGTAGTGGCAATGGACTTAAAGTTTTTATCAGAAGAAAATGTTTTTAACTGGAGCAGATTTAGTAATATACTAAGAAAGATTCCTTTTACTCACTAATGATGGTTCTTTTTCAGTTAATGCCTGGCAGATTGTGTTTTATCCCCTGAAGAATCTCCAAATACAGAGTGAAACGCGGTTGTAACGTTCAATGTGAGGCGTTGGGAGAATGAGACATGCTGTTTGCAATCCAAGTCAAGGCCTTTTGAAAAGAAAGACACTTGTGAAGTTAAAGGTTTTTTTTGAGAAGCACAAAAACCGAAAAGCTAAGTGTATATTTATACATCATTAGAGATTGCTAATCTGTTTTTTGAACACTTGGGAAGAGGGGGTTACTAATTGAAAAACAATTGGAACCAGTCATTGATGTCACAGGCGCCGCTGGTGGATTTGAATTTTCACTCCCCAACATATAGGCAGCCGCTTGGTCTGAGACAGTTCCTACGAGACATTAGTATTAATTTTTGAATAATATTTGAAAATATCACCCTCCCATATATTCTGCAACAGAGAGTTGTATTGGAGAGATTTTCATATATTAGTGGTATTCATTAGGGACAGCATGAAAACCTGAACCATATTTGGCCCACCAGGACGGGAGTTGGGAACCTCTGCCCTAGAGCAGCAGCCAACAGGGGCGTAAACACCCACACCCACAGGCTCCACTATCCAAAGCCTCATGGAGAGTCAGGCTGATGGGACCTCTGCGGAGCAGCATCTCCCAATACTGGCACCTGCATACCTTAGCAATGCCGTCCTAAACTTGGGAATGCGTTCCACATATATCAAAAGGTTGCTATGATTAATGTCCGCTAACAAATCCTAAGTTAAACACAATTTGTTGATAGAGATTCATCATAGCAGCCTTTCTGATTATCTGTGGAGTGTGTTTCAGTTATTGATTCTGACAGTGTTTCCCACCCCGGGGAGTGACCCTAACAGTAGTGAGTACCATAGCAATGCCCGCACTGTGCCCAGGACTGGTGTGACAGCCAGGGCTGCCACAACTCTATATTTGCACAATGCTGGCATAGGTGTGAGAGTGTGTGTCTGTCTATCCAGTGTGCTGTGGCTGCTTACACCTTACTGAGCCCACATTGCTTGCACTGTTTCCAGTGTTAGCCTGCCAATGTGCATAATGAGGAGGAAGGTACTGTGGGTATGGCCCGGACAGGGTGGCATGGGCAGGATGCATTTGCACAGGGTATAGGGCAATGGCTGGGCCGTTGTAGTGCCCGACCACCACCTGCACGGACAGGGTGGCCACAGCATGTCATGCTCGGAGGTCGCTCTCACCCTGACTGAGCAGTGACCACGGCATGGCTAGGTTCCCCCATAGTGCTATGCACTCTTTTTCTCAAGTGATATTTATGGGTTCTCTTTTCTTGGGTCCAATCACTGACATATCTGTGTGGTGTGTGTGCTGACATCCCAGTTTTGGGTGCACACAGTTTCTCCAGGAACATGCACTATGTACTAACTAGCAGACTGTCTGCAGTTAGTATCTGTATGGCTGCACCACCTTGCAGGGTGCAGCAGGTGCACACTGACTGCTCTCTGCTGGTGAATGTCGGGGTGGGGGGGTGGGGGTGGGGGTGGGGGTGGGGGGGGGCAGCTGAGCTGACTCGGCCCACTACCTATCTGCCAGTGGCCCTGTCCCAAGTGCAGATCTTCAGCAGCTGTTTGTTTGCCACCAGGACTGGGGTTGCTGGTCCCACAGCCTTTCCTCATGTACCTCCACTGCCCCCCTTGCAAAGCATGAGAGTGCAAGTCTGTTGGGTGCAGATCATGTCCCCCACCCTGACCCAGAGAGGGCAGTTTACTAAGTACATTGTCACCATGTGAGCCCTGACACACCCCTGCTTCCTAAACAGGTGACCATAGCAAGCACAGTAGATATACAGTATGTTGTGTGCATCATGGTCCACAAGGGCCAGACATGACTAGCATTTACAAATGGACACAGAGATCTCCTAAAGGTATCTGTAATAAATACCTGTCAGACACTGGTACTGATGGAACCTAAAGCACAGCCCACCTCAACCAACCCGGGTACTGCAGACCTGGTGCTGGCCACTCCACCTCACCCTCAGGGTGAGCACAGAACACGCACATTGGCATGGCCTATGGGTACTCTGTGCCAATAACACGCACGGTCATTCCCCCTTACCAAGCTGATGTGCTGTAGAAGTGCATACCCCATTTGGTGAGGAGATGTAGACTGCTGTTCTGCATGTGAATTGCATTATGGGTACTCTTAGTTACTGTCACAGCAGACAGTTTTATGGTGACGTGCACTCTTTCTGTAGCCAGCCAGTAATGTGCTAGCTCACATAGTGATGTAGCACAATGGTTAATGCAATGATTTCAATAGCAGAAGTCATGGGTTCAATTCCTCTCTTTTCCCCTTTTTTTATGACTGTCCTACACAACTACTTTTCATTCGTGTAACAGTCATATCTGTGCAGATCTGTGCTGCCGCCACATTATACCCCCATCACTGTTGCCATCCATCCTTCTGTCCATCTATGTGTGTGTGCCAGCTGTGTGGCATACTGCCCTAATGTGCAGGCTGCTACTCCATGTCCTGCACTGGCACACTTTTCTGTATTACAGCTCTTCATGCTTGCCTCTCCTGTGTCTGCTCTGCATGGCACTGCTCTCCTCTGTCCTCCTGTCATTGCACTTATCCTGCCACCTCTACCTCCTCTGGTGGACACGTATCCCCATCCTCTGCCACACACTGTCATTGTTGCACTGTACATTACCATCACCCTGTACATCGGTACAGCTGCCCCCGATATGTTTGTCCACTTTACCTGCTGCCACATGGGCTGCACGCAGATTTGGCTGGTCTATGAGCTCCGTCATCTACTTCATTCCATCACTTGTTCATTGCCTTTCCTTGGTGCTCTGTGCAGTGTTATTGTTACATCTGTGTTTGAGCCATACATTTCATGCTTGTGACTTTGGGGCACCTTTGTGCCCCTGGGCACCATCTCCTGTGTCACCTTGGCATCCCTGGGGCATCTTTCGCGGCACCTTAGGTTTGGCCAGATTATGGGGTGCCTTATATGCTGTCTTGGAGGATGCCAACCATTCTTACCGCTCTCTGGGGCACATTTTGACCTGCCTTGGATGATGTGGTGCTTTATGATGTGACTTATGGTGCACCCTAAAAGGTATATTAGGTTGTGGCACTGGGGTGAGGCTTTTTTGGCTGGCAGTGCAAATTGTTGGGATGTGTCTGACTGTTACATGCAGGAAAAAGGATTGACTCAGACAGTCTTTTAACTGAGCCCACTGGGAGATCAAACTCATGACCACTGGATCAGCAGTCAATGTATTAACCATTGTGCTACACCTCTGTTGCTGTGTTTATAGGTCAGCGCGCCTAATTAAGGCTAACGTGCATTAACGTGCACGGCTCCCTCTATCACGTGATAACGGACTTTATCACGCGATAACCCGAAGTGCTACCTTAAGACTGGAATGCCCACTACCTTATATGGCATTTGTCACAGTAAGACTGCAACTAATGCCGGTAACATTAAGACAGTTTAGCAAACATACCCCCTGGAGTATTGTGTTCAGTTTTGAAGACCATATCTCACAAAGGATATAAAAAGAATTGAAAATGGAAGGCAGCCAAAATGATTTGGAGCCTGCATCAGAAGACGTATGAGAAGAAGCTTGAAGACCTAAATATGTGCACCCTAGAGGAGACGAGGAACAGGGGAGATATGATACAGACCTTTAAATACTTAAAGGATATCAATGAACAAACAAACCTTTTTGAAAGAAGGAGAAGCTGTAAAACTAGGGGGCATGCAATGAAGCTGCAAGGTGGTAACTTAAAAGCGATGTCAGGAAATACTTTTTCACTGAAAGAAAATGGATACTTGGAATGCCCTCCTGATGGATGTGGTGGGGGCAAATACAGTGATGGAATTCAAAATAGCATGACACAGACATAGCGGATCCTTTTATAGCAAGAGGATAAAATCAAAGCAAACTGAAATATCTTTTATACTTCAATAAATAGAGGGGGATGACCTGCATGGAGCGGCAGGCACAACCCTAAACACAGGCATAGAGGGGGATGACCTGCATGGAGCAGCAGTTGCAACTGCTCTAGTCACCTTACTGGGCAGACTTGATGGACCATACTGGTCTTTATCTGCCGTCATATACTATGTTACTATATTACTGTGATCCTCGATAGTAGACTGCCTCTTATCCTATGACTTTTTAATTTCCCCAAGAGTCTCTCATGAGGGACTTTGTCAAAGGCCTTCTGAAAATCCAGATACACTATATCAACCGGCTCACCTTTATTTACCTGTTTACACCTTCAAAAAAATATAACAGATTAGTGAGTCAAGACTTTCCTTGGCTAAATCCATGTTGGCTTTCTCCCATTAAACCATGACTAGCTACATGTTTCTACCATTTTGCCTTATATTGATGTCAGGATCATCAGTCTGTAAATGCCTTTGAATATCACCCACTACAATCTTTTCCTCACCTTCCTTCTGTGCTTGCCCCATGCTTTCTTGAATTCAGATACAGTCCTCATATTAACCCATTCTATGCATCTCCCACCCTGTCTGTACACAAATATTTCCTTTGATTGTTCCTGAGCCTATCCCCTTTTACCTTCATCCTATGCCCCCTTATTCCATAGCTTCTTTTCAATTGAAAGAGGCCCACCTCCTGTGCATTTATGACATGGAGGTATCTAAGGGGCATGTTTACTAAACTGTTTTAATGTAGCAGAGGTGATGTTATCACGCGATACGTAACGTTATCTTGCGATAACATCACGTATTGTGCAATAACGTCACGTATCGCGTGATAACGTCTCTGGCGGCGGTGAGGTGCACAGAGGGAGGAGAAAGGCACCCCAGAGGGTGGAGTAAGGCTCCCCAAGGGCAGAGAGAAGGGGTCAATGGGCGGAGAGTGGGCGGGGAGTGGATCCATGCACACTAACGCCGTGAAATAAAGCTCTGAAAATTAGCGCCAGTGAAAACCTCGCGCTAGGCACATTTGCAGGACAGAGAAACCATTTCAGTCAGCAATGTACAGCAAAGGCAGAGAAACCCAGAAAAGTGATAGTAGTGATACATGTGCAGGAACCAAAAAGGCAATGAAACATATAAAATGACCAGAATCACATCTGAAATCCCAATAAACAAGCTGGCCAATAGTTATATTAATGATAAACATAAAGCAACACTACTGACAAAGCATAAAAAGGAAGATATCATGTTTGGAAGGGTCTATGCTCTGTCACCCTACAAAGTGAATGATCCCACATTGAAATAGCGGTGATCAGGGTTTTGTCATTTATATTGGGCAGGTTTGTTAGGGCGTGCACATGTGCAGCAACAGCAGAGTGGGCATGTAGGAAATGGCAACTGTACTGATGCTGTAAATGGGATACAGGGGACTGCAGGCGGCACATGCTGTGGTCCAGCTGGGGCACAGTACGGACTAGGCAGATGCCTAGGTGGCACATAGGAATGCCGAAACTGTAAAGCAGCAAGACAGCAACTGACGAGGGACCAACATGGGCATGAGTGTGTGTCTCACAGTGTCACAGGGGATATTACCCAGCAGGTACCCCCAGGGCACATAACATTGGCAGGCGGTGCCAGGGGAAGCACGCATTTCCATGTAGGCACCCCTACCCGAGAACCCACACCATAGGCAGCTGCCTACCAGCACATCAGATAGCCTGGGACTGCGCACCACCAGCTTAAGGGCATGTCAGCATGGTGGCAGAGGGGTGCTGGTGGCGGAGGGGGCAGTGGCATCTGCCCACAGCAGTCCACAGCCAAGCCCCGTTTTGGTGGGTGCCGTGCACTGCAACAGACAAGGTCTGTCTGACGAACAGTCATGGTATCCCCAGGAAATGACCTGCCCCATGGCAACAGTTTGGTGCAATACACACAGCCAGTGTGTTCAGGGGCAGAAGGTCACAGGTTTATCCCAGCTGTGGCTCCTGCCAACCTTGTCCCCATATCTTACTCAGTACTAAACCATGGTGATAAAGACGGAACCTTTATTGCAGATAAATTAAACATGCCTGAAATGCCTATATTTTACCCTACAGAGCACAGACACCATAAACATGTGCAATCCCAAGAGCAGAGTTTCCCAACTGCAGTCCTGGAGGGCCAAGCACCATTCAGGTTTCATGCTGTCCCTAATAAATATGCCTGTGCTGTATTTGTATGCATCGCCCCCATTGTATGCAAATGTATCTCATGCATATTCATTAGGGACAGCATGAAAACCTGAACAGTGTTTGGCCCACCAGGACCGGAGTTGGGAACCTCTGCCCTAGAGCAGCGGCCAACAGGAGCAGAAACATCCACACCCACACCCACACCCACAGGCTCCACTATCCAAAGCCTCATGGAGAGTCAGGCTGTTGGGCCCTGCACGGAGCAGCATCTGCCAATACTGGCACCTGCATACCTTAGCAATGTCATCCTAAACTTAGGAACATGTTCCACATATATGAAAAGGTTGCTATGATTAATGTCAGCTAACAAATCCTAAGTTAAACACGATTTGTTGATAGAGATTCATCATAGCAACCTTTCTGATATCTGTGGAGTGTGTTTCAGTTATTGCTTCTGACAGTGTTTACCACCCCGGGGAGTGACTTCAACAGTATTGCGTACCATAGCAATGCTCGCACGGTGCCCAGGACTGGTGAGGCATCCAGGGCTACCACAGACCTCCATATTTGCACAATGCTGGCATAGGTGTGGGAGTGTGTGTATGTCTATTCAGTGTGTTGTGGATGCTCACACCTACTGAACCCACACTGCTTGCACTGTTTCCAGTGTTAGCCTGGCAATGTGCATAATGAGGAGCAAGGTACTGTGAGTATGGCCTGGACAGGATGCATCTGCACAGGATATAGAGCAATGGCTGGGACATTGTAGTGCCCGACCACCACCTGCACGGACAGGGTGGCCACAGCATATCATGCTGGGAGGTCACTCTCACCCTGACTGAGCAGTGACCACGGCATGACTAGGTTCCCCCATGCTATACAGCATTTTTCTCAAGTGATATTTATGGGTTCTCTTTTCTGGGGCCCAGTCACTGAGATACCTGCTTGGTGTGTGTGCTCACATTCCATTTTTGGGTGCACAAGGTTGCTCCAGGAGCATGCACTGTGTACTAGCTAGCAGACTGTCTGCAGTTAGCATGTGCATGGTTGGAGCATCTTGCAGAGTGCAGCGGGTGGAGGATGACTGTGCCCTCTGCTGGTGAATGTCAGATAGTAGTAGAGGGCAGCTGAGCTTCTTCGGCCTTCTGCCTGTCTGCCATTGCCTTATATGATGCGTACAGATCTGCATTGACTGCCCTGTAGGGTGCCTGTTCCCCAGCAGGACTGGGGTTGATGGTTCTCTCTACTGCCACCATTGCAGAGATGTACAATGTGGATCTGTTGGATGGGAGATCCTGTCCCCCCACCCTGAGCCAGAGAGGGCAGTTTGGGTGGTGTTACATAATCCGCTTTCGGGTGCAAACATATTTGGCATATGTTTACTGTGGGAGTATTTTCCTTTTGTGCTCTAGGATTAGCAACGTTATTTACAAGAGCTCCCTGACGAGGCTGTTTCAGTGAAACACCTGGTGTCGGGGCTCCAGGTCATTGCCTTGACTGCTGTGGATCCAGTGAGGCTTTGTTCTGCTGTGCTGAGCTGCCCTGCAATATTGCGCCTTGTTTCAAGCTAAGTTTTCTTCATTATTTCCTTTGGCTGTTGCTAGTTACTGTGACTGCTGCTACCACTGCTGTTACCACTATGAGCTGTTTTTTTGGGTTGTCTGGGTCTTTTTAGGTTTTGGCTCAGCTCCCCATTATAGAGGTTTTTTTTCTGACTGCTGATGTCCTTCTTGAGCATAGCTCATTATCTGGGCATTACTGTGCATGGTCTTTGTCCGGTTTTGCCATATGACTGGCTCATCCTTTCTGATTACATTTGCAGAAGGGTTGACTGAGGTCTTTTTCCTCTATTAAAATATTTTTGCTGGCTCTAAGTTTGGTATTTTTTGAATTACTCTCACATTTTTGTTTATTTTGCTGTGTGTTTGTTTTTTTCTATCTGTGCCTGGTAGGGAGTTTTTCCCTTATTGCTGCTAGGTACGTATGACCTAGATTGGCCACTGTTGGAAACAGGATACTGGGCTTGATGGACCTTAGTCTGACCTAGTTTGGCATATCTTATGTTCTTATGTTCTTATTTTTGGCTCCCTGGGGATATTGCGTTATATAGTGAAAAGAAAGGCAGGCACATGCAAGTTCAGGCACAATTCCAGAAATGTGTACATGCCCGATAAGCCCGTGTATTAAATGTCTATATAGACATCCTCAGGAAAGCATTTCAGAACCAAGATATCTAATAGCATAATGGTTAGAGTAGTGGCGTAAAAGCTGAGTGACCAGGGTTCATATCAATGTAGGACTTTGTAAAGTAAAGCTAGTCACTTAATTCTCCGTCACCTCTACACTCTCTGGATGTTTTAAGATGAAAACAAAGATTTTCCTGATGCCTATTAGTGTCTGCATCAGGAATACACATGCATGTGCCTGAGATGGCCCCAGTGCTTCTGGGATAGAAAAAGGATGTGTAAGTCCATTGCCTCTCCCCAGACATGCCTCAGCCACATCCCTGTACCTTCTTGAACGTCCCCATACTGGAGACATCTGTGAACAGCATTTGTGGAATGGTTATGGAGACATGTCCGTGATTTCTACATCCACCACAACTAAATCTTTTAGAATGACCCTCTTAGGGAAGAACAACCCAAACCACGGTTACATGAGGAACCACCATCCAGGAAAAGGATTTAGGCGTCACTGTGGATACACTGAAACCCTCTGCCCTGTGTGTAGCGGTGGCTAAGAAAGCTACAAATCATAAAGAAAGGAATGGAGAATAAAATGAAGGATATTATAATGCCTTTATATCGTTCCATGGTGTGACCGCATCTTGAATATTGCGTGTAATTCTGGTCACCAATCATAAAAAGGATCTAGCTGAATTTGAAAAGGTACAGGGAACAGTGACAAAAGTGGTAAAGGGAATGGAATGATATCCCTATGAGGAAAGGCTTAAAAGGTTAGGGCTCTTAAACTTCGAAAGGAGATGACTGAGGGGAGATATGATACAGATCTATAAAATAATGAATGGAGTGGAACGGGTAAACATAGATTGGTTGTTTACTCCTTCAAAATGTAGAAAGACTAGAGGACATGCAATGAAGATACAAAGTACTGCAGCACATTTAAGACTGTTGTTGATGTTAAGTGCCGTTGAGTCATTGTTGACTCATGGCGACCCTCTGGATAGTTGTCCTAAATTGTGTTCGGTCTTCAGTCACATTTAAGACTAATCAGAGAAAATATTTTTTCACTTAATACGTAATCAAACTCTGGAATTCATTACCAGAAGATGTAGTAAAAGTTGTTAGTGTAGCTGAATTTAAAAGAGGTTTGGACAAGTTCCTGGAGGAAAAGTCCATAAAGCATTATTGAAGGGAACCCGGGAAATCTACTGCTTACCCACTGGGTGAGCAGCATGGAATCTGTATACCTTTTGGGAACCTGACAGGTGCTTGTGACTTGGATTGACCACTGTTGGAAACATGGCATTGGGCTTGATTGGCCCTTGGTCTGACCCAGTATGGCATATCTTATGTTCTATGTTCTTATGTTCCTGGAGATGATACCTAGCAACCTGGTGTAGTGGGAGAGGAGGATTTCATATGTTCCAGCCAGGGCTCTAAGGAAAATCAAGAGATATCCAGGCTTTCCTACATTTTTGTTTAAGTGGCATTAGAAGATGTACTTTCTAAATTTTTTCTCTTTTGGACACTTGAAGTATATACTATTTGCGATTTTGAATTGTTTATTTGTTTATTTATTCAATTTTTATCCTGTCTTCTCAAACTGCTCAGGGCAGGTTACAAATTGCATACATACTAATGACAAATAACATAGCAGAGACTGACAATACCTCATCATAGTAGCATAGTAACATAGGGGTATGTTTACTAAACCGGTAATGTGCAGCATTAAGGTACCTGAAGCCATAAAAGGCAATGGACAAGTAGGGGGTGTTCCGTCGAAAAGGGAGCAATGGGCGTCATGGCTGTTTGGCATAAAAAAAAGAACAAAAGGGAATTGAACCCATGACTTGGGAGGTATCATTACTAACCAGTAGGCTACACCTCTTTGATCTGCTAGTGGCTGGATACAGAAGGATGATGTGTTGGGACAGCAGCTTAGACGGCCTTCCCCATGGCTGATGTGCAGTCCTATATTAATTTGAGACCTATTCTTCCTCTCAGATTCTGTTTCTGTTTTGTGCTCCAGTATTTTCTACCATATGCATGTTGATGTTAGGACGGAGTGATTGTTTCTTATCTCCGAATATAAAAAGACTGCAGGTCACCGCACGACATGTCTGCTGTGATTACCAGGATAGGGTTAACCCACCAGTACCCATGATGCAATGCACATGCAGATTAGCAGTCTATAGCAGGTCACCAGATGGGGTATGCCTCTCGGCTGTAACTGTACCGGAGGGTGGAGAGAGAGGGTCAATGGGCAGGGAGTGGGCGGGAAGAGGCCCCTGCTGCACTAACGCTGTCACATTAACGCTGGAACAGTACCGCGAGTGAAAACCTGTCGGTAAATGCACATTTGTAGGAGAGAGAAGCCATTTCCTGTCAGCAATGTACATCACAGGTAGAGAGCCCAAAAACAGTGATAGTAGTGCTACATGTGCAGTAACAGCATAGTGCCCAAGTATGAAAGGGTACTATGGTGAGGCTACAAAGGGGGCTGCAGGTGGGGTATAGGGTAGACCAGATAGCCACCTAGGTGGCACAGAGGAACACAGAAAATGGAAAACAGCAGCTGACCAAAGTCAAACTTGCCCAGTAGTCTGTGCTCCACAGTGTCCCACCCAGGGGAGATGTACCCTGCAGGTACTCCAAACGTCACACAGGAAACACAATTCCTGTAATGGGGCAAGCAGTGCACATCTGGGAACCACTCTAATAGGAGTCAACGTACTCACCCCAGGATACATCCCAAACTGTCCGAACACCCAGCTATACGAACACCCATCACACCAGCCCCTGGGAAGGACAGTGCAGGGAGCAGCCACGTGTTGCCTGACACATGTATACACCCAGCATTCCAAAGTAACCACCTTGGTTACAGGAGAAGGCGGTATATAAATCCTTTTAAATAAATAAAATAAATAAAGTGGATACACTGTGCCCGCATTGCATACCCTAGCGGCTATGCCCTCCCACCCCAGACCCCACACCCTAGGCACCCGCCTACCTGCACAGTGGATGGCCTTGGACTGCACGCCACCAGCACCAACAGCATATGGGCACATCAGCATGGTGGGGGAGGGGGAATTGGTGGTGGAGGGGGCCGTGACACCTGCCCACAGTGGACCAAAGTGCATGGTGTGCAGTGCAGCAAAGGTCTGTCGGATGAACAGCAAAGGTAGCACCAGGGACTACTATGCTTCTGTGGCAGCAGTGTGGTGCAGGACACACAGACAGTGTGTCTTGGAACAAAAGCTCACAGGTTCTGGTCCCAGCTGTGGCTCATGTAGACCATGTCCTTACATTTTACACTATGTTGCAGATACAACATCGTCATGTGCACTCCCCATAGCATCGGCCAACAGGAGCACTCCCCATAGCATCGGCCACAGGCTCCACTATCCAAAGCCCCATGGATTGTCAGGTTGTTGGGCCCGTCATGGAACAGCAGTTTCCAGCAAAGCAGCACTACTAGCACCTGAATACCTTAGCAATGCCTGCACTGTGCCCAGGACCAGTGTGACGGGCAGGGCTGCCAACCACCCCTATCTTTGCACAATACCAACATAGGAGTGGGAGTGTGTGTATGCCTATCCATTATTTTGTGGCTGCCTACTCCTCACTGGGCCCACAATGCTTACACTGATTCCAGTATTAGCCTGTCAATGTGCATAATGAGGAGCAAGGTATTGTGGGTATGGCATGAACAGGGCAGACTGGGCATCTGCACACGGTGTGGGGCAATAGCTGGGAGATTGTAGTGCCCGACCATCACCTGCATGGACAGGGTAGCCACAGGATGTCATGCTGGGAGGTCACTCTCACTCTGACTGAGTAGTGACCATGGCATGTCTAGGTTCCCACATAGTGCTATACAGTGCTTCTCTCAAATGATATCTGTGTGGTTGCTGCTCTGGGGCCCAATCACTGAGATATCTGCTTGGTGTCTGGGTGCACAGAGTTCCCCTGGGAAAATGCACTGTGGACTGGCTGTATTTTGCATGTGTATGTCTGGAATGCCTTGCAGGATGCAGACTGAGTATACCCTCTGCTGGTGGATGTTAGTTTGTGGTGTGGGGTAGCTGAGCCCTTCCAAGCAAGTGCCCTTGTGAAGTACAGATCTACATTAACAGCTCTGGTTGCTGGTCCCACAGCCCATCATCATGTGCCTCCTTTGCAAAGATGTGGAGTGTGAGTCTGTTGGAGGCCAGATCCAGTCCACCACCCTGGCAGTCTGGTAGGTGGTGTTACATAATCTGCATGTGGATCCAGATTCCCCCTGCCCCTGCCCCTGCAACAAGCAACCATACTGGATAGGTACCAGTCTGGGTGCATCATGGTCTACAAGGGCCAGATATGACTTGGGAATACAGGTGGACCCAAGAATATTTTAGGTACATCTGCAAGAAACACCTGACACACATCAATGCCTATCTCATCCAACCCGGGTACTGTGGACCTGGTGCTGGGCGCACCACATCACCCTCAGGGTGAGCGCAGAACCCACACAATGGCATGGTCTGTAGCTACTCCATGCCTGTAACACACACGGTCAATACCCCCTACCACGGTGCGGTGCTGTAGAGGTGCATACCCCATCTGGTGACCTGCTGTAGACTGCTAATCTGCATGTGCATTGCATCATGGTACTGGTGGGTTAACCCTATCCTGGTAACCACAGAAGACATGCCGTGCAGTGACCTGCAGTCTTTCTATATCCGGAGATAAGAAACGATCACTCCATTCTAACATCAACATGCATATGGTAGAACAGGGGTCTCAAACACGCGGCCCGCGGGAGAAGGTTGTGCGGCCCGCGACGGCTTCTGCTGCTGCCGTTGCCGCCGTGGCAACGGCAGAATCGACGGTCAATTTAAAAAAAATAAAAAACTGGCTTCTGCTGCTCTGTCCTGCGGCCCGTTCCCCTCTGCGCGAGAGCCCTGAATGTGCTTCCTCTGCGGCGTGCTTTTCAAGCCGCGAAGGGAGTATTTCCCTCTCGCGAGGCTTGAAAAGTGAATAGGCTTAAGCCGCGCGAGAGGGAAATACTCTCTTCGCGGCTTAAAAAGCATGCCGCAGAGGAAGCACACTCAGGGCTCTCGCGCAGAGGGAAAGGGGCCGCGGGACAGCTGATTGTCTGCTGCAGCAGAAGCCAGCAGCAGAAGCCAGGTTGTTTTTTTTATTTACCTGGGGGGGGGGGGGGTATGACGGGAAATGGGATATTGGCAGGGGGGGTATGTCTGGAAATGGGCGATTTGCAGGGGGGGTTTTTAATGGAAATGGGATATTGGCAGGGGGGTGGTTATGACTGGAAATGGGCTATGGTGGGGGCTAGGACTGGAAATGGGCAGGTGGGGGTTAGGAAGGACTGGAGGTGGGCTGATGGGGGGAGTTAGGACTGGTAATGAGCTATGGAGGGGCTGACTGAAATGGGGTAATGGGGGTTAGGGCTGGAAGTGGGCTATTGGCAGGGGGGTTATGACTGGAAATGGGCTATTGGCAGGGGGGGTTATGACTGGAAATGGGCTATTGGCAGGGGGGTGTAGGACTGGATATGGGCTATTGGCAGGGGGGGGGTTATGACTGGAAATGGGCTATGGTGGGGGCTAGGACTGGAAATGGGCAGGTGGGGGTTAGGAAGGACTGGAGGTGGGCTGATGGGGGGAGTTAGGACTGGTAATGAGCTATGGAGGGGCTGACTGAAATGGGGTAATGGGGGTTAGGGCTGGAAGTGGGCTATTGGCAGGGGGGGTTATGACTGGTAATGGGCTATGGGGGGTCTAGGACTGGTAATGTGCTGGGGGGGTTGCTAGGACTGGAAATGGGCTGAGTGGAAGGGGGCTTGAACTGCAAATGGCTGATGGGGAGGGGGCTTGGAATGGAAATGGGCTGTGAGGGGAGGGAGCTAGGATTGGAAATGGGCTGATGGGGGGCTAGGATTGGAAATGGGCTGATGGTGAGGCTAGGATAGGACTGGAAATGGACTGATGCAGGGACTAGAAGGGAGCGGATGCTGGGTGGGGCTGGAACTAGAAGGGAGCTGATGTTGGGGGAGGATTAGAATGGGATGGAGCTGGGAAAGTGAAATGGAGAGGGGAAAAATATTTTGTCTGGGAGAGAAGACAAATCTACAATTGGCCAGGTATTGTGAGAGTAAGTGGGGATTGAGGATGGAGGGGTAAAATTTGAGTGGATGAAATAGGAATGAGGAAAGAGAAAAAGGAGAAAGATTAGTATGTTAAAGCAGATGTAGAGAGAAAATGGAAAAAAAACTAGGAGAGAAGAAAGGGCAAATGGAAGCAGACGATGGAGAGTTAGCAGAAGACATGAAGAAACCAGAAGAAAGTGGCTGGAACAATTGCAACTGAAAAAAATGCACAAAAGGTAGAAAAATATCTCTTTATTTTGAATTTATTAACTGGAATATGTCAGCTCTGGGAAATGTGCATCATTAATGTTTGCGCTTTGTTTAGTACAAGAGGAAATTAATTTATAGTTTTATTTCTACAGTGTTGTTGTACATTCCAAGTTTGGCTTTTGGGGTTCCCAGTTTAATTATTGTCTTCTTGTTTCTAAATCTTTTAGTCTTTCTTTATCCATACTCATTAAAGAGGCATGTTTACTAAAAGTTAGTGTATGGTAACATTATGCAAATATTTATGCAAATGAGGTCCCTTATGCAAATGAGGCCCCGCGTCTTATGCGGCCCCCGGGTTACTTTACAAGTCCTCATTTGGCCCTCAAAGCAATTTGAGTTTGAGACCCCTGTGGTAGAAAATACTGGAGCACAAAACAGAAACAGAATCTGAGAGGAAGAATAGGTCTCAGATTAATATAAGACTGCACATCAGCCATGGGAAAGCCCCTCTAAGCTGCTGTCCCAACACATCATCCTTCCATATCCAGCCATTGCAGATCAGAGTGCTGTGGGGTTGTAGCCTACTGGTTAGTACTGATACCTCCCAAGTCATAGGTTTGATTCCCTTTTGTTCTTTTGGTTTTTTTTGTTCTTTTTTTATGCCAAACAGCCATGACGCCCATTGACCCCTTCTCTCCACCCTCTCTCCACCCTCTGTGGGACTTACCGCCACCGGCGATGTTAACGCGTGCTAACGTTGCATCGGGTGACGTTAACGTGCGTTAACATCACTTAACGCGCGTTAACGTCACTTAACGCAGGATAACCTAGCTGCTGCTACATTATCACCGTTTAGTAAACATACCCCATAGTAAATGACAGCAGATAAAGACCAGTATGGTCCATCTAGTCTGCCCAGCAAGGTGGCAAGAGTAGGTGCGCCTGCCGTTCCGTGCAGGTCACCTCTCCCCATGTCTTAGTTTAGGGGTGTACCCACCGCTCCATGCAGGTCACCCCTATTTGTTGATATATAAGAGATAGTTAAGTTTATTTTGATTTTATCCTGTTGGTATAAGGCAGGGGTGGGGAACCCTGGTCCTGGAGAGCCACAGATCAGTCAGGTTTTCAGGATATCCCTAATGAATATGCATGAGATATATATGCATTAGAGATATCCTGCCAACCTGACTGGTTTGTGGCCCTCCAGGGCTGGGTTTGGAGACCCCTGCCTTACATCTCTGTTATTTAAGATTGTGAGTGGGCAAGGTGCAGATGTCCTAGACATCGAAAGGGTATATAGAATGTGTCACATTCCTCCTCGATTCTCACCACCACCAAAAAGTTGTCTAATAGACAATATTTTGGTGGTGGTGAGAAGCGAGGAGGAATGAGACACATTCTAGCTAACCTTTTTGATGTCTTGGACATCTGCACCTTGCCCACTCACAATCTTAAATGACAGAGGTGTAAGGCAGGGGTCTCCAAATCCAGCCCTGGAGGGCCACAAACCAGTCAGGTTGGCAGGATATCTCTAATGTATATATATCTCATGCATATTCATTAGGGATATCCCAAAAACCTGACTGGTCTGCGGCTCTCCAGGACCAGGGTTCCCCACCCCTGCTATAAGGGATCCACTATGTCTGTCCCATGCCATTTTGAATTCTATCACTGTATTTGCCACCACCACTTCCATCGGGAGGGCATTCCAAGCATCCACCACCCTTTCAGTGAAAAAGTATTTCCTGACATTGCCTTTCAGTTTACCCCCTTGCAGCTTCATGTTATGCCCTCCAGTTTTACAGCTTCCCCATCTTTGGAAGAGGATCATAACACATAGGGGTATGTTTACTAAACTGCGGTAATGTAGCAGCGGCTACGTTAATGCGTGCTATGTAATGTTAACTCGCTTTAACGTTACCTAATGAATGTTAGCATTCCCGGCCGCGGTAAACACTGCAGAGGGTGGAGAGAGGGCGGAGAGAAGGGGGTCAATGGGTGTGGAGAGGCTCCTTTTACACTAACGCAGGGAACTGAAGGGTTGAAAAGTACTGCGAATGAAAACCTGTCGTTAGATGCACATTTGCAGAAGAGAGAAACCATTTAAGTGTCAGCAATGTACAGCATAGGCAGGGAGCCCTAGCAAAGTGATAGTAGTGCTCCATTTGCAGCAACAGCATAGTGCCCAAGTATGAAAGGCCACTATGGCGATGGTGCAAATGGAGCATAGGGGGCTGCAGGTGGGACATGTAGCAGGGGCAGCTGGGGCACAGGGTAGACTAGGCGGGCGCCTAGGTGGCACATAGGAACATAGAAACCGGAAATCAGCAAGACAGCAGCTGACAAAGGCCAAACACAATCCACTTACATCTACCTGGTCCACCCGAGCTAACAGTTGCCAGAGCACTGACCTGACATTCCCCCAGCCAACCCTCCCTCCAAGCGGAAGGGACATACTATTGGTAGGTGGTGATGGGGAGGATGTGAGGATGCTCATGTATGCCCCCGCCCCAGACCCCGCTCCCTAGGCGACCGCCTACCCACACAGTGGATAGCCTGGGACTGCGCACTACCAGCACCAACAGCATATGGCCATTTCAGCATGGCAGGGGGGGTGTGCCCGTGCTGGAGGGGGCAGTGTCACCTGCCTGCAGTGGACCTAGGCCATGCCCTTTACCAGTACGTGGTGTGCAGTGCAACATAAAAGGTCTGGCTGAGGAAAAGTACAGGTAGCTCCAGGGACTACCATGCATGTGTGGCAACAGTGTGGTGCAGTACACCCTGCCAGTGTGTTCAGAAGCAGAGGGTCACAGGTTCAAGTCCCAGCTGTGGATCCTGCAGAGCATGTCCCTATATTTTACCCTACAATGCAAATACAACAGCAACATGTGCAAAGCCCAAAGCAGCGGAGAACAGGGGCACAAAAACCCACTCACACAGGCTCCACAATCCAAAGCTGCATGGAGAGTCAGGCTGTTGGCCCCAGCATTGAGCTGCAGTTAGCACCAGAGCACTACTACTACCTCCTGCACAGTTTATTCAATGTCGGCACTGTGATCAGGAGCAGTGTGGCGGGCAGGGTTGCCAACCACCCCTATCTTTGCACAATGCTGCAACAGGATTGTGTGTTTGTGTGTGTATGTCTATCCATTGTTCTGTGGCTGCCCACACCTCACTGGGCCCACAGTGTCCCACTGTTACCAGCTTTATTTATTTATTTATTTTATTTATTTACATTCTCTTATATTTTTATTATTTATTTATTTATTACATTTGCTTATATACTGCACTATTCGGTATCAGCGCGGTTTACAATATAACAAAACGACCAAGACAACATTCTGTTTGGTTTTACAAGGAACAGGAGTACCAACTTGGCTAACAGGGTTGAACTATATACAGAGATAATAATTACAACAACAGGGTTGTACTATATACAAGAGATAATAAATTGCAACAACAGGGTTGGGGTGAATGAATGAAATAATAATTACAAGGATCCAAATGAAATCCAGTGATCACTTTACGACGGTATGCGCCTGATCTGCAGGAAGGAGGCTGGAATATACGAACACTAGGGAAGGATTGTTTCTTAGGTAGGGTTACTTAGACTCAGTTGTTGGCTGGGTAGTATTGGAGGAAGAGGTGAAATTTGATTGCCTTCCTGAATTGAGATAGGTCTACAATAGCTCGAATGTCTGGTGGTAGTGCATTCCAGTATTTGGGGACGTAGAGACTGAAAGCCCTATTTGCCGTTGTGTTGTTGCATTTAGTTAAGGACTTCGGGGTTATTAGTAGATTTAGGGTTGTTGACCTTCTGGATCTGTTGGGGGGCACTGTGTGGATAAGCTCAGTAAGTGCCATAGAAGAGAGGCAATTGATAGCCTTGAATGAGAGGAGTAAGGTCTTGAATATAATCCTTCCGTGTATGGGTAGCCAATGAAGCTGCTTTAGAATAGGAGTCACATGGTCACTTCTGGAGGCACCGTGGAGGACCCTTGCTGCGGCATTCATGGCCAGTTGTAACGGGTTCAGTGTAGAATTGAGGGAGACCTTGTAGAATGGAATTGGCAAAGTCAAAATGAGGCAGGATCAGAGCTTGGAATATTGTCCGGAAATCATCTGGGTCCAGTAGGGAGCGCAGGTGTCTGAGTGAACGGATTTTGAAATACACAGCTTTGACTATGTTGCTTATGTGAGATTTCATGCCCAGATGTTGGTCTAGGGCAGGGGTCTCCAACTCCAGTCCTGGAGGGCCGCAAACCAGTCAGGGTTTCAGGGTATCCCTAATGAATATGCATGAGATATATATGCATTAGAAATAGCCTGTCAAACTGACTTTTTTGTGGCCCTCCAGTGCTGGATTTGGGGACCCCTGCCGTACACCTCTGTCATGTATGATTGTGAGTGGGCAAGGTACAGATGTCCTCGACATCAAAAGGGTAGATAGAATGTGTCACATCCCTCCTCATTTCTCACACCACCACCAAAAAGTTGTCTAATAGACAATATTTTGGTGGTGGTGAGAAGCGAGGAGGTATGTGACACATTCTATCTACTCTTTTGATGTCGAGGACATCTGTACCTTGCCCACTCACAATCTTAAATGACAGAGGTGTAAGGTGGGGGTCCCCAAATCCAGCACTGGAGGGCCACAAACCAGTCAGTTTGACAGGCTATTTCTAATGCATATATATCTCATGCATATTCATTAGGGATACCCTTAAAACCTGACTGGTTTGCGGCCCTCCAGGACTGGAGTTGGAGACCCCTGGTCTAGGGTGACCCCAAGGTATTTTATTGTTTCTTTGGTTTGCAATTCTACTTCCTTGACTCTTACATGAGATGGTGGAATAAAGTCAGGGTCTCTTGAGATGAACAGTACCTCTGTTTTTTTGTGCTGGATGCGGAGGTTTTGTGATTGTAGCCAATCGGATACTGCATTGAAGCACTCTACAAGTGGTGTAAGGTCCATTTGAACTGTTGAGAATGGCATGTATAAGAGAATGTCATCTGCATATATCAGACGGCTCACGTTAAATGATCTGATGATATTGCAAATAGGTTGCATGTATATACTGCGCTATTCTGCATCAGTGTGGTTTACATTGAACAAACTGAAATTACATTGAACAGGGCATTATAACCTGGAGATAACTATTTTACAGGAAACATGGACTATGGAGGGTTAAGTGGCTTGCCCAAGACCACAAGGAGCACCTGTGGGACTAGAAACCCCAGTCCTTCCAGCCCAAGGTTGCTGTCCTCTAGTGGGATTTGAACCCCTGACCTTCTGGCCTGAAGTACCTTGCCCCAACCACTAGGCCACTCCTCCACTCCACTCCACTTTAGCCTGAATATGTGTATAATGAGGAGCAAGTTATTGTGGGGATGGCCCGGACAGGGCGAATTGGCCAGGATGCATCTTCACAGGGTGTGGGGCAATGGCTCGGACAGTGTAGTGCCCTATCACTGCCTGCATGGACAGGGTGGCCACAGCATGGCATCCTGGGAGGGCACTCACTCTGACCGAGCAGTGACCATGGCATGTCTAGGTTCCCACATAGCGCTCTACACTATCTGTCTCTAGTGATATGTTTGTGTTTTTAGTGCTGGGGCCTCAATCATTGAGATCCTTTCTTGGTGCACAGAGTTCTTCTGTGACTATAGACTGGCTAGTGGATTGTCTGCAGTTAGGCTGTGCATGGTTGGGATGCCTAAAAGGTGCAGTCTGACTGTGCTGTCTGTTGGTGCCTCGCAGACAGTGGTGTGAGGCAGTTGGGGTTTTACAGACCTAACCCCAGCATTGCTGCTGGCCTGCCACTGCCCCACACACAGGTATGGCTCTAGCCTGACAACCTTAGTGAGCTGTCTTATACCAGCAGGATGGAGTTTGCTTCATGAGGACAGGCACCTGTTCCTTACTTACAAAAGGGGTGTTTGTGGGCTCTTTGGGGTATGTAGTGTATACCACTTTGACCTATAAAGGCACTGCTACACAAACCTCATGCAAGTCTAGAAACCCTCTGCCCTAATAACAGGTGCCCATGTCAGCCAGACCCTAACACAGGGTACACACTAATCTGATTGGTGTCTAGTCCCAGAGGGCCACATGTGACTGCAGGATACTGATGGGCACCAAATTACCTTCAGCTGCACTGCAAGGAACACCTGTCACACACTGGTAGTGATGGGGACATACAGCAGGACCTATCTCTAACACACATGTACTGCGGACCTAGTGCTGGACACCCATCCTATCCCTCAGGGTGAACACAGAACCTGCACAATAGCATGGTCTGTATCAACTCTGTGCCAATATCACGCACTGTCAGTTCGTCTTTCCAAGCTGAGGTACCGGAGAGGTGCAGACCCCATTTGGTGATCAGCTGTA
Source organism: Ichthyophis bannanicus (assembly GCA_033557465.1). Taxonomy (NCBI): domain Eukaryota; kingdom Metazoa; phylum Chordata; class Amphibia; order Gymnophiona; family Ichthyophiidae; genus Ichthyophis; species Ichthyophis bannanicus. Next base: position 1,750,407,411 of record CM066032.1, on the reverse strand, counting down.
GAAGCTATTCAGCATGTGCATTGCATCATGGGTACTGGTGGGGTTGCCCTATCCTGGCACTCAGAGCAGACAGTTTCTGTGGTGACCTGCAGTCCTTCTGTACCCAGCCATTGCTGTGCCATGCACCATGGAGGTATAGCCTACTGGCTAGTACAATGCCATTCTCAGCAGTGTTCACGGGTTCAATTCCTCATTATTCCCTCCTTTCATGCTTGTCCTACTCAAATAGCTTGCATGCCTGTAACAATCATATTTTTGCAGATCTGTGCTGCCAGCCTATGATACCCTCGCCACAATTGTCAACATTCCTTCGGTCTGTCTATCTGCGTCTGTCAGCTGTGTAGAGTCCTGTCTGCTTGTGCAGGCTGCCACCCCATGTCCTGCACTGCTACCCTTTCCTAAATTGCGCCTCATTGTGCTTGCCTCGCCTGTGCCTGATCTGCATGACACCACCACTCCTCTGCCCACCCATCATTGTAACTATCCTGCCACCTCCGCCTCCACTGGGAGACAGGTATTCCCATCGTCTGCCACCAACTATCTTTCCAGTACTTTACATTTACCTTTGCTGTGGTACAGATGCCCCCACCATGTTTGTCAACAGTACTGGCAGCCACATGGGATGCCCGCAGATATGGCAGGTTCAGCGGCTCTCAGCTCTCTCTCCTTCACTCACCTGTTCATTGCCTTTCTTCAGTGCTCTATCTAGTGTTAGGGCTACATCTGTCTCTGCCTCACAGGTCATGCATATCATCCTCAAGCACCTTGCAGCCCTTAGGGCACCGTAACCTTGTTGGGCCACCTTAACCTATGGTTCCATAGCCCAGGGTGCCTTCTACAGTGCCTTGTTCAGGGGTGCCTAATACAGCGCTTAGCCTAAGGAGCCCTCTAGGGCGCCTTACAAGGCGCCTTATGAGGCACCTTACAGGGCACCTTATAAGGCACCTACCAAGGCACCTTATAATGCACCTTACAAGGCACCTTATAAGGCAACTTACAAGGAGGCGCCTTACAGGGAACCTTGTAATGTGCCTTGTAAGGTGCCTTGTAACGCGCATTAGTCTAAGGCGCCTTGTAAAGTGCGTTAGCTGATACGGCTTGCTGTAGCGATGCATCACCCATGCCTTTATATGGGCATCTGTACCTGTACTGTGGAACTTAAAGCAGGTGACATTACCGCAGTTTAGTAAACATACCCCATAATATCTATTCTTCATAAAATTAAAAAAGTTAAAAACAGGGCAATTGATTTCCAAAATCCTGCAATGTCCATCTTGTATGCTTTTATTGCCTTCTGAAAATATAACAGATTGTCCATAAAATTGTAAATTTTTGGTATTCCATTCCACAGTAATGGCAGAGAGCATGTTTAAGCATTATGACGTGCATATTCTAGATGAAAATGTTTGCAAGGGGGAACCACTAGCAAACAATTTGATCGAGACCTCAAATTACGGACTGTGGTATACTTCTGCAATTTAAGTACAACATAAATTGGACTCTGAAAATATTTAAAAGTCTAAACAAGCATTTTAAAGATACAGCACTTCTGAATCGGTAACCATTGAAGTAAATTTAAATAAGGAGACACATGTTCTCTAGGCCTCAATTCAAAAATCAACCTCACAGAGGCATTCTCTATCTGTTGTAATTGTTTTTTTGATTTTGCAATCAATCCATAAAATAGAGAGCTACAATAATCAAGCCTTGATGTTATAAATGCATATACAAGTTGTTAACATCTCGGATTGTGAAAAAAAATGATGAATCTTATATAATTGTCACAAATAATAGAAACAGGTCTTAACAGTTTGGGATACATGACCATCAAGAGAGCGATCACTCTCAGTAACTCCCAAATGGCGAACTTGACTCTTAATCTGAAGCTCTACTCCTTTCCCAAAAGCTTTTTGGGTAGGGGAGGAGCTGTTTCAATGAATCCACATTACCTCAGTTTTTGAAGGATTAATCTGCAGCTTATTCTGTATCATCAACTGTTTAATCATATGTAAACAAGGCACCAATCTGGTAATCCAGAGGCTCGATCTGTGCCCAAGGGGACATGAAGTTGAATATCATCGGCATAAGAATGCACTCAGACCGCTTGAACTCTTGCCACTAAATCTAAATATTCTGATATTGCTAAAGCTTCTCTAAAGACCTTTTATTGAGAGGCTGTGAGTGTGATTCCCTTGGGCTGCATAGCATATGCTGCTCCCTATTGAAGAATCCTGATTTCAGGACTGCAGAGATTTCGTTAGGATTCTGCAGCACTCAAGAGTACCACATACTGGGAGAGGAAATCCTACAGAACAGTCCACAGATTTCAAAATGTATGTATGTATGTAGCTGTATGTAGCTGCGATATTCAATCAACTGTAAATCCTGTAACCCCATGCTTGCTGTGCACTATCTCCCCTCCCTAATCGAAATGTACATACTCTAATTACCAGCCGGTACAGCCAACTCTCCCATGTATAGCAACCGCTGCTGATCACTGGAAGCAGCGGGATACAAATGTACGTTAAATAAATAAATAAATAAAATCCTGTGATAGCCTGGTACCAAGAATATATTTTTGTTGTTAAGTGCCGTCAAGTCGGTGTCGACTTAAGATGACTCTCTGAATAGTTGTCCTAAACTGTGTACGGTCTTCTGTCAGGCGACTCATTGCTGACAGTGTGGCACCCATAGCTGCTGTTATTGTATCGATCCATCTCATTTCTGGCCTTCTTTTTTTGCTATCGCTCAGGGTGAACACAGAATCTGCACAATGGCATGGTCTGTAGCTACTCTGTGCCAGTATCACGCACTGTCGGTTCGTCTTTCCAAGCTGGGGTACCGGAGAGGTGCAGACCCCATTTGGTGATCAGCTGTAGACTGCTAGTCAACATGTGCATTGCATCATGGGTACTGGTGGGGTTACCCTATCCTGGCACTCAGAGCAGACAGTTTGTGCGTTGACCTGCAGTCCCTCTGTACCCAGACATTGCTATGACATACACCATGGAGTTATAGTCTACTGGTTAATACAATGCCATTCTTGGCAGTGTTCATGGGTTCAGTTCTTCATTGTTCCCTCCTCTCATGCCTGTCCTACTCAAATAGTGTGCATGCCTGTAGAGGTCATATTTTTGCAGATCTGTGCTTCCAGCCCATAATACCCTCGCCACAATTGCCAACATTCCTTCGGTCCGTCTATCTGCGTCTGTCAGCTGTGTAGAGTCCTGTCTGCCAGTGCAGGCTGCCACTCCATGTCATGCACTGCTACCCTTTCCTGCATTGTGCCTCTTCATGCTTACCTCGCCTGTGCCTGATCTGCATGGCACCACCACTCCTCTGTCCACCCATCATTGTAACTATCTTGCCACCTCCACCTCCACCTGGGGACACGTATTCCCATCGTCTGCCACCAACTGTTTTTCCGGTACTTTACATTGCCATCACTCTGTGCTGTGGTACAGCTGCCCCACCATGTTTGTCATCAGTACTGGCAGGCACATGGGATGCCTGCAGATATGGCAGGTCCAGCGGCTCCCACCTCTCCCTCCTTCACTCACCTGTTCATTGCCTTTCCTGAGTGCTCTATCTAGTGTTAGGGCTACATCTGTCTCTGTTCCGTACAGGTCATGCATGTCATCCTGAGGCACCTTGCTGTCCCTAGGGCACAGTAACCTAGGACACTATAACCTTGTTAGGCCACCTTAACCTATGGTTCCATTGCCCAGGGTGCCTTCTGTGGTGCTTTGTCCAAGGGTGCCTAATATGGCACTTAGCCTAGGAGGCCCTATAGGGCGCCTTATGAGGCACCTTACAGGACACCTTACTAGGCACCTTATGAGGCACCTTACATGGCACCTTACTGGGCACCTTACAAGGCACCTTACAAGGTGCCTTACAAGGCGCCTTGTAACGCTCGTTAGTCTAAGGCACCTTGTAACGGCGCATTAGCTGCTACAGCTTGCTGTAACGATGCAATGCCCATGCCTTTATATGGGCATCTGTACCTTTACCACGGAACCTAACGTGAATGACATTACCGCAGTTTAGTAAACATATCCCATAGCCTATTCGCCTGGAATAGTCTAGCAGCATTCAAGGAAAGAAAATGTTTCCTTAATTTCATAAATTGCCTTTTCTCAGTTTCAGCTGTTACCTCTGCTGGTAACCCATTCCAAATTTTTAGAGCTGCAAGAGAAAAGGCACTCAATCAATCAAGCCTTCTCCTGCCTCACCCTTTTATAAGATGCTTATTCTAACATATTCTTAAACAAAAGAAGAGTGAAAAAATCAAACAAGAGCAACCGATCAAAGCAAGACCTAGAAAATATTTGTCGGTTAAAAGCCTCCCGAAGCTGATACTTCCATTTTAATCAATAATAAAGTATGCTTGTGTGCCCCCTAAAGAGCAGAAAAAGGTGGAAAAAGAACCACTAATAGGTGCCACCTTCACAATAATTTAAATGGTTACCCTAAGAAAATTATTAGACAAGCCTTTTTGAGGGCACATTATACTCATAGGGAATGGCTGTTCCCTCCATCTGTTTTGCAGCCCTCTAATAATTTGACCTCTTGTGTCTCTCCTGAAATGGTTGTGGGGGTACTCCCCTATATGTCTTATACTCCTCAAGTGCGCAAAATTCTTCTTAAACATTGGCATGTTTTGCAATTACATCCGTGTTTTCAGGGACCATTGCGAATAGCACATTCTAGTGGGTCCAATCTTCAAGACATGGTGGGTGTCACGGTTTCCCCTCTGGATAGGGGTTTATTGAGAGATTCTCTGGAAATGGGACATTTTTCATGTGCTGCTTGTGTTTTTTGTTCCCAGACCATACGGGGCTTTGAATGGATAGTGCCAGGCTCTAATTTCATCCATCGAGCTCGTTGGTTAACCACATGTTTAACTTCTTATGTGGTTTATGTTTTGATCTGCCCCTGCAATTTATTGTATATAGGTCGAACTGTGCGTGCAGTAAAAGTTCGTCTTGGAGAACATGCCTCTCGACTTAGGACGGGTACGGTATCAGCTCCAATAGTACAACATTGTTTGGACCATCATCACTCTTTTGAGGATCTACACTGGCGTGTGCTGGATCATGTACCTGCAAACCCCAGAGGTGGGGATCGGGAACAACGACTTCAGATCTTAGAGCAAAAATGGATTTTTACTTGGTCTACTGTGGAGCCTTTAGGACTAAACCGTGAATTGGATTGGACTAGTATCATGTAAAGCTTTTAATTTGGTGGATTCCTTTCCTGTCATTGTTGCCTGCTTGACAGGTTTGGAAGGGTACTGTTATCTAATTGGCTCAGCTAACTACTTAATGATAGTGTCTTTCCCATGATTCTCGTTCACAAAGAGCATGCGCTGGCGTCTCAGAGAGGCAGAGAAGCTATACGGCATTTCTTCATTGGCATGGCAGTTTATTGAAGCGTTGAGACAGGGCATGGAACTTTAATACGCCCGAAACGCAGTGCTGTGTTCTTTTTGACAACTGCTGGTTTTGGAACACCTTCGTTTGGTATTCTTATGAAGTTGGAGAGTACCTGAACTGTTCGGTTTTGGGACTTTAAAGGACCTAAGAAGAATCAGATAAGTTAAAGGATAATGCTGATTTAAAATTTTTTTTGGGACATTTAAATTATTGTGAAGGTGGCACCTATTAGTGGTTCTTTTTCCACCTTTTTCTGCTCTTTAGGGGGCACACAAGCATACTTTATTATTGATTAAAATGGAAGTATCAGCTTTGGGAGGCTTTTAACCTCATGGCTGATCTTCCGACAAATATTTTCTAGGTCTTGCTTTGATCGGTTGCTCTTGTTTGATTTTTTCACTCTTCTTTTGTTTAAGGTTATCATTATTGTTGAGTGTTTTGTTTTTGAATTTTTGGTATTCTAACATATTTGCAGCACTATATTAGAAGTTCTGAACTGGGGCATACCATTGAAATAGACTAGTTAAACACTTCGGTACATCTAGTATATTATCTTGCATTTATTATATACTGACCAATGAATTTTGAAAGTGACATGCCGCTGAATATGCAATGAGTGCCGGAATTCTATGGTCACATATACCAGTGTCTGTCAATAGTGTCACTACTGTACAGTGTTCTGGCCTAATTGCAAAGAATGCAAATATTTGGCAAGGAGACTGAGATATATTGTATTACAATACAACACAACACAGTAGCCTGAAGAATAATTCAGAAATCATTTTATTTTATTTACATTCTCTTATATACCGTGCTATTCTGCATCAGTGTGGTTTACATTGAACAAACTGAAATTACATTGAACAGGGCATTATAACTTGGAGATAACTATTATACAAGGAACATGGGCAATAGAGGGTTAAGTGGCTTGCCCAGGACCACAAGGAGCACCTGTGGGATTAGAAATCCCAGTCCCAAGGTTGCTGTCCTCTAGTGGGATTTGAACCCCCCAACCTTCTGGCCTGAAGTACCTTGCCCCAGCCACTAGGCCACTCCTCCATTCCTAAAGGATGCAATATGCCTAAGCAATCTCAACTTAAAGCATTAAGATTTCACGACATGTCGTAACTACTGCTTTAAAAGTTAATTGCTCATCCAAAAGAACTCTAAATTGTGTACAACAGTGGGTAGCACTGAGGGAAAAATCATAGCCCTTCAAACTCATAATAACTCGGTCTTATTTTGATTTAAGCCGACTTACTCTTCTTACTTTTCCATCTAATCATAAATTGCAGTTGTCATCTGTCCTAAATGCACTTCAGTATTTGAACCATGATCTGTCTTCAACAGTATTTGTATATCATCAGCATAGATTTTATAAGACAACTGTAATGATCAGAACAACGTAGACAGAAGCAATATATAGATATTACAAAGTATAGATGATAGGCCAGATCTTTGAGGAACGCCATTTTTCAGTTCTTTCCGTAATGACGACTCCTTGTCTCTTATAACCTTTGTTGCCTAAGTTGCCTTTATAAAATAGGAGCAAAATAGGTGAAGTTTATGTAATTTGACATAGACCCCTTCTTATGAAATTGCTCTTTCTTCCACATGTATAACGTTTATGTTTATCCCCATAGTTACACAGTGATGAAATTCTGCTGCTCTCCAGTTAACTTACCCACATATGATAGACCAACGGCCTAACTTAGGTGCATGAGCAGTTGCTGTTCATACATATTTTCAGAGGTGTCATTTAAGTGCCAAGACCACTGAATATACACATGAAGTTAAGGAAATTAACTTTGTGTGTGGGGTGGGTAGCGGAATATCAGGCCTTAGTTTCCTGATTTACATACCCCTGGTTGGGGATATTAAAAGTTAAATGGGCCCATCTGTAACATAATCAAGTAGTTTGCTATCAATTCAAAGAGGATAACTTTCTCTTTATTCTCAGGGACATCCCCCAGTGCTATATGACTAAACTTCCCTCAAGGCATGGAGGCTGATTTTAATTGTATGCCGTTTAGCTATACAACTGTCTGTATCACTCTAGTGATCTGTATGTTGAAGGCTCCAGATAGACTAAATTTTAAATAGGTTAAGAATATAAGATATGCCATACTGGGTCAGAGCAAGTGTCTATCAAGCCCAGTATCCTGTTTCCAACAGTAGCCAGTCCAGATCATAAGTACTTGTCAGGTTCCCAAAAGATACACAGATTCCATGCCGCATATCCCTACGGTAAGTAGTGGATTTCCCTAGTCCTCTTTAATAATGGTTTAGGGACTTTTCCTCCAGGACCCTCTTTTAAATCCAAACATATATTAACAGCTTTTACTACATCTTCCGGCAATGAATTATAGAGTTTGATTTCGTGTTGAGTGAAATAATATTTCCTTCGTTTAATCTTCAATGTGCTACATTGTAGCCTCATTGCATGTCCCCTAGTTTTTCTACTTCTTGAAGGAGTAAACAAACGATCTACATTTACCCGTTCCACTCCATTCATTATTTTATAGACCTCTTTCATATCTCCCCTCAGCTGTCTCCTTTCCAAGTTGAAGAGCCCTAACCTTTTAAGTTCACCCTTCTGTGTACCTTTTCTAATTCCGCGATATCTTTTTAAAGATATAGCAATCAGAATTGCATCATGTAGCGATACAAAGGCATTATAATATCCTTGCTTTTATTCTCCATTTCTTTCCTTATGATTCTAGTATTCAATTTTTTTCTTGACTGTGCTGCACACTGGGCAGAGGATTTGAATATATTATCCACAATGATGCTTCGATCCTTTTCCTTGCTGGAGATTCCTAATGTGGAATCTTGCATCCTCTAACTGTAGTTTATTTATTTAACTGATTTTGATATACAGTTTTTTACCAGTCAAAACGGTGTACAATCAACAGTATAGGCTACACGTTGTACAATAAAAAGGGTTCCTTTTTGGATGCCAAGAAGTTGTAGGGCTGTCTGAGTTGGTTGGGGTGTGGCTAGGTTGTGGAACTGATAGTGTAGTATGTTGCCACATTGTCCTGCTGCTTTCTTCTATTGTATATTTCTTTTTTATTACCACTCCTCTGGAATTGTGTCCTTGGATCACTCATCTTGTGGACTATTTAGCTGAAGATGGTCTTTGATTTCCCTGCTTAGGGTTTTGCGATTTTGTTACGTGATTTCTTCTTTTGAGTTTTTTATTTTGTTAGACCATCACTTGTATTTCATATTCCAAGTTCTCTTGGTGTATTTGTAAAATTTGATAAATAGAAAAAAAAGGGTAAGGGTGATGGGGATTAACAGGTTATTTCAAACATCAACATAGTGTTTGTTGTTGAGGAAACAGTTGGATGAATTTTTTGTGAAAGAAGGCGCTCTAGCCAGAGGGAACGCCTGATTGGTGGGAGCCAGGAGGAAGGGGTAGGAAGGATGCTGTGAGTTTGATAAGGGTATCCCTGTGGTGATTCAATCTGCTACTACTACTACTGAGCATTTGTATAGCGCTACAAGTCGTATGCAGTGCTGCACAGACATGCAAGAGACAGTCCCTGCTCATCAGAGTGTACAATCTAGTCAAGACAGAGAACACAGAAGGTGTAGACAGGGATAAAACAAGGGGGAAAGGTAAAGAAACAAAGAGATCAGGTAAGTGAAAATCCAAAAGCAGCAGCGAAGAGGTGAGTTTTCAGCCTGGATTTGAAGAGGGTCAGAGAAAGTGCCTGGCGTACAGACACAGGTAGTTTGTTCCAGGCGTAAGGTGCAGCAAGGTGAAAGGAGTGAAGTCTGGAGTTAGATATAGAAGAGAAGAGCACAGATAGAAACAATTTGCCAGAAGAGCGGAGTTCCCAAGGGGGGGGGGGCGGTGTAAGGAGAGATATGAGAAGAAAGGTAGTGAGGAGCCGCAGAGTGAATGCATTTATAGGTCAGCAAGAGAAGTTTGAATTGGATGTGGAAATGGATAGGGAGACAATGAAGTGACTTGAGAAGAGGGGTAAAATGGGCATGATGAGGCTGGCGGAAGATTAGCTATGCAACAGAGTGTTGAACAGATTGAAGGGGAGAGAGATGATTCAAAGGGAGACCAGCAAGGAGTAGGTTACAGTAGTCAAGACGGGAGGTGATTAAGGAGTGGATAAGCATCTTAGTAGTGTGTTCAGAAAGGAATGGGCAGATTTTGTTGATGTTATAAAGAAAGAAATGGCAGGTCTTAGCTATCAAATGGATGTGTTTGGAGAAGGAGAGAGAGGAGTCAAAGACGACCCCAAGGCTGTGAGCTGAGGAAACAGGGAGGAGTAGAGAGTTATCCACAGAGACTGAGAAAGGAGAAAGAGGAGAGGAGGTTTTAGGGGGAAAGATAAGAGGCTCAGTCTTGGCCATGTTCAATTTCAAGAGGCGGTGAGACATCCAAGCAACAATGTCAGAAAGGCAGGCAAAGATCCGGGTCTGGATTGCCGGAGAGATTTCAGGTGTAGAGAGGTAGATCTGGGAGTCATCAGCATAAAGATGGTACTGAAAGCCATGGGAAGAGATGAGCGCTCCAAGTGACTGGGTATAGAGAGAGAAAAGGAGTGGACCCAAGACAAATCCTTGGGGTACACCAACTGATAGTGGGATAGCAGCAGAGGAGGATCCACCAGAACTAACAGTCAAAGAGCAATGGGAGAGATAGGAGGAGAACCAGGATAGTACAGAGCCCTTAAAACCAAGCAAGGACAGGGTATTGAGGAGAAAGTTGTGGTCAAAAGTGTCAAAAGCAGCAGAGAGGTCAAAAAGGATGAGGACAGAGTAAAGGCCCTTGTATTTTGCCAGGAACAAGTCACTGGAGTCTTTGGCAAAGGCCGTTTCAGTAGAGTATAAAGGACAAAAGCCAGATTGTAAAGGATCCAGGAGGGCATGAGTGGAGAGGAAGTCAAGGCAATGGTGGTGAACCGCATGTTCAGGTAGTTTAGATACAAAGGGGAGGAGGGAAATGGGTCGATAATTAGAAGGACAGGCGGGATCAAGTGAGGGTTTCTTGAGGAGAGGTGTGACCACAGCATGCTTGAAGGCTGCAGGGACAGTTGCAGTGGAGAGCGATAGGCTAAGAATATGAGAGATGGAAGGGACAACAGAGGAGGAGATGGGGCTTAGGAGATGGGTGGGGATAGGATCAGAGGAGCAGGTGGTGAGTTTGGAGGAAGAAAGAAGGTGTGCAGTTTCCTCTTCAGAGATCACAGGAAAGGAAGAGAGGTTAGCAGAGGTAGAGGGGGGAAAGTTGGGGGTGAAGAGGGGGAGGAGGAGAAGTAGCTGACTTGGTGGGGAATTGGAGAGTGATCTTGTGGATTTTGTCATGGAAATAGTCAGCCAGGGTTTGGGCAGAAAGGGAGCGAGGAGTCAGAGGCGGAGGCACTTTGAGGAGAGAGCTGAGAGTACTAAAGAGTCGGCGAGGGTCAGAGGCAAGAGAGTTAGTCAGATGGACATAATAGTCTTCTTTGGCAAGATCTATGTCTGACTGGAAAGAGACAAGCATGAATTTGAAGTTTTGAAAGTCTGCAAGGGAGCGGGATTTGAGCCAAGCACGCTCAGCAGAACAGGCATAGGAACATGGATAACGGGTAGTGGATGAAAGCCAGGGCTGGGGTGCAGTACGCCTCACAGGATGTTGCATGGGCAAAGCGAGATCAACCAGAGCCGAGGAGAGTGCAGTGTTATAGGAAGCTACTGCCTCGTCAACAGACTTAGATGACATAGTGGAGGAAAGAGATGAAGAAATATGAAGATTTCTAAATAGGTTGGAGGAGACAGGATGATGTTGAGGCGGCGGGTGATGAAGAGTGTAGCTTAAAATGTGATGGTCAGATAAGGGAAGAACTGAGCTACAGACGTTTGAGGGTAAGCAACCAGAGAAAAATACCAGGCCAAGGCAGTGGCCATGCTGGTGAGTGGGGGCAATAGAGCAAAGCTGGAGGTCAAACGAGGAGGTAAGGGAGAGGAACTTTAAAGCATATGGATCAGAAGGGCTATCAACATGAATGTTAAAATCCCTGAGAATAAGAGTGGGGGAAGAGGAATCCAGAACGAAGGAAAGCCATGAGTCAAAGTCAGTGAGGAAGGTAGAAGTAGACTTATCAGGAGGTCGATAAATACCCGGAGAGGTAGTGGTGTGAAAAGGCGGATGGAGTGGACTTCAAAAGAGGGAAAGGAGTGAGACTGAGGCAGCAGGAGGGGTTGGAATTGGCAGGAGGGAGAAAGTAGAAGCCCAACACCACCACCAGGGCCATTGAATGAGGCATGTGGGAGAACTGATAGCACCCATGACAGAGAGCAACAGATGCAGTATTTTCTGGGAGGAGCCAGGTCTCAGTTAGAGCAAGAAGATGGAGAGCTTTTAGGAACACTACAGCTCTATGCCATAGTGTTCCTGAACGAGATATGTTTTTGAGGTGCTTTTTAAAAGCCTGGGGTGAATGTACGCTCTGCTGTGTGTGTGTGTGTTGGGGGGGGGGGGGGGGAGGCAGGGCATTCCAGAGCATGGGTGCATAAAGCGTAAAGGCCCTTAGTCGAGCATATTGAGTGCTTTTGCAGATTTGTGAAGGCATTCGAGTAGGTTCTGGGTGTTCTGCCATCATGGCCTGCTGGTGCTGGGAATGCAGATTAGCGCCTGAAGTTGTTCAGAGGTGGTGTTTTGGCGGGCTTATGGATGATGGTGAGGGTTTTGTGTTTAATTCTTGAAGCAATTGGTAGCCAATTGAGTGATTTCAGTATGGGTGTGACGTGGCTGTGTCTGGAGACTCCAAAAATGGTATGTGCGGTGGTGTTTTGGGCTAGCTGCAGAGGAAGGCTGGTGGTTTTGGGGAGGCTCTGGCATATGGAGTTGCAGAAGCCAAGGATGGGAGTAATAGAGGCCTGGCATACTGCACGAAAGTATTCAGTAGAGAAGAAGGGGTATAGGTTCTGTAGCATTTTCAGCTTGAAGTAGACTGTCTTCATGGTGGGTTAATCCTCCCTAACTTTGCACATGCCCACATTAAATTTCATCTGCCTAATTTGCGCTGCTTTGGGATAACTGGATAGCAGCTAAATATATATCCCACTGTTTGCTAAAGGGTCTCTCTGGGATATATGTTTAGTGCGTAGAGCCCTGAGCTGCCTTCCCTTCTCTTGGGCTGATTGGCTACCATCAAGGGCACAGGAGCCAGCCGGCAAGAGCCTGCAGCTAGCCATAAATATCCCCAGACAGAGCTCAGTCAGTACCCACTCCTGAGCACGAGCTCTCCCGTGAACCACTCCTCTGTGCTATAGGACGGCCAGAGACTTTGCCGGTAAACTAGAAGACAAAGAGAACATTTCGCTGCCTCTTAAAGTCTTCCCAAACAAACTACATCTCTTCATTTAGCTGTGCTATATTTAAAGGGCTTATACTTGCTGGCCTGTATCATTTAAGCTACTTTTATAATGGCAGCTAGAACATCAGGCTGCAAACACATGACTTGATGCTTTCAGTGAATTAAAGCCAGCTTTGATTTAGTGCAAGCTGTGTTCTGCTTAGCTTCTGGAGACAAAGAAAACTGTTGAAACGGATTAATACTGCAGGTAAAATGGAGCAAACCTAAATCCACCACTGCCTGGAACTTTGTCTGTATGCTTTGAGAGGACTGGTAGCCACTTGAGCCCCTACAATATGGAGTCCTGAGGAAACAGCAAACATAGAGGCAATCACAGAACCACAGGACTCTGTGACAGAAGGGTGGCCGGAGAGGTCTCAACACCTGGTGACCAAGAAGCTGGCTGACTGACCCTGCGACTTGGTAACTGAAGATTGACCAGACTTGGATCTGTCTTAACAGCCGAGCTTGAAAAACTAAGGACAGGGCAGCAGCTCGGGTCCAAAATCTCTGTGCTGGTTCTAGAGCCTTGCACGATTGTGGTTAAAAAAGTCAGAGACCATCTTGGTTTATTAAATTATCAACTGAATTTTAGATAAGACATTTAATTGCATTTTTACAGATCAGCTGAACTTTTGCTACACAGCCACTTATAAAGGGTGATTTTGATCACTATAACTCCCAGGTGTTCCCTGATCCCCCCATTTCTTTCTCCTGCCTATCCTTCATATTTTCTTTTAACTTCTTCTCTCTTCTCCATCTCCTTCTTATGGCTCCACATCACTTTTTCTTCTTATTACTGACACTCCCTAATCTTCTCCTGTCATATCATTAGCTTCAACCTCCCGTTACCATCCTCACTTCTCCCATCATCTTGTCATCTACCCTATCATCATCTCTTGAGCTTCACCTTTTTCTTTCTCTCATTCATCCCTCTCCTCTCTCTCTGAAATAACCTCACGCTCGTTACCACCATGCCATCTCCCCTCTACCCTGAACTCTTCTGCTCCTTCTCCTTTTATCATCTGGAGATATCAACACCAACCCTGGCCCCACTAGATTTTTCACATACTCCTAGGACAGATCCTCAAGCAACATCTCAAATTTTATTCATATCCCTCTCCTTTCTTGTCCCTTTCTCACGTGCCTTGTGGAACGCACACTCCATACTAAATAAACTTGCCATTATTCATGATCTCTTTATCTCTAATGCTCTCCATCTTCTCGCTCTACCTGAGACCTGGCTCCTCCCAGACGACTCAGCTTCAGTCTATTGATGAGGCAGTGGCATCCTCTAACACTGCACTTTCCTCTGCTCTGGATGCTCTTGCTCTGCCCATGCCACGTCCTGTGAGGCGTACTGTAACTCAGCCCTGGCTCTCTTTGACTACCCACTGTTCTCGCTCAGCTAAGTGCATTTAGCTCAAATTCCTCACCCTTGCCGACTTTCTACACTTCAGATTCATGTTTGCCTCCTTCCATTCAGCCACAGCACTTGCCAAGTAAAACTATGTCCACCTGACTAACTCTCTTGCCTTTGACCCTCACCATCTCTTTACAACTCTCATCTCTCTCCTCAAGGTGCCTCTGACTCCGACCCCTCCCTCCCTTTCTGCCCAAACCTTGGCCGACTATTTCCATGACAAAGTTCACAAGATTATGCTCCAGTTCCCCACAAGATCAGCTCTATCCCCTCTTCTCCCTGTTCATTCCCAATTCTTCCCCTCAACCTCTGCCACCCTTTCTTTCTTTTCTAAGATTGGAAGAGGAAACGACAATAAAATGGGGGGATAAGACATTTTTCAGATATATTAGTGAGAAGAGGAAGGATAAAAGTGGTATTGTCAGACTCAAGGGTGCAGGGGGGGGGGGGGGAATATGTAGAAGCTGATAAGGATAAAGCGGAATTGCTTAACAAATATTTTTGTTCTGTGTTCACAGATGAAGAACCAGGAGCAGGACCTCAGAAATAGGCAATTCTGTTGTATGTTATGATTTTTTCTTTTATTGATTCCCGGTTGTGGGGATTTATTTCTGTTGCCTTTCTATTTCTTCAGGATTGGTGTTGTAACCTTCTTGTTATTTTTTTGAAAATTGCATAAATAAAAAATTTAAAAAAAAAAAAAAAAAAAAAGAAAACACCCACAAATAGGAACAGAAGCGAGGGACATCTTGAACAATTTTCAGAAGACTGTGTTTGTGAGAAACTAGCTCAACTTAAAGTAGACAAAGCATTGGGACCGGATGGGATACACACTAGAATACTGAGGGAACTTGGGGACGTTCTAGCAACTCCACTGACTGACCTTTTCAATGCCTCGTTGGAGTCAGGAGTGGTGCCAAAGGACTGGAGAGAGGCTCATGTTGTGCCTTTACACAAAAGCGGAAGTAAGGATGTGGTTGAAAACTACAGGCCGGTTAGTTTAACTTCGGTGGTGAGTAAATTATTGGAAACGCTGCTGAAAGAGAAAATAGTGAGGTTTCTGGAGTCCAGCGGATTACAGGATCCGAGGAAGCATGGGTTCACCAGAGGCAGGTCTTGTCAGACAAATCTGATTGATTTCTTTGACTGGGTGACCAGGGAGTTGGACCGAGGGAGAGCTCTAGATGTGGTGTATTTAGATTTCAGTAAAGCCTTTGACACTGTTCCTCACAGGCGACCTATAAACAAACTGAGCACCCTAGGGATGGACCCTAAAGTTACTGCTTGGGTTAGAAATTGGTTGGGTGGGAGGCGACAAAGAGTACAAGTAAATGGAGCTCACTCTGAGGAGAAGGATGTTACCAGTGGTGTGCCGCAGGGATCTGTCCTTGGTCCGATTCTTTTTAGCATCTTTGTTTGTGATATAGCGGAAGGGCTGTCGGGTAAGGTTTGCCTCTTTGCGGATGATACCAAAATCTGCAAAAGAGTAGACACCCAGGAAGGTGTAGATAACATGAGGAGGGATCTAGCTAAGCTTGAAGAATGGTCTAGAATTTGGCAGCTGAGATTTAATGTGAAAAAATGCAAGGTCATGCATTTGGGCTGCAGCAATCCAAGGGAGCAATATAGTATAGGGGGTGAAGTACTTTTGTCCACTAAAGAAGAACGGGACCTAGGCGTGGTTGTGTCTGATGATCTTAAAGTAGCTAAACAGGTAGAAAAGGCAATGGCAAAAGCTAAAAGGATGCTTGGGTGCATACGGAGAGGAATGGCTAGCAGAAAAAAGGAGGTGATAATGCCTCTGTATAAGTCCGTGGTGCAACCTCATTTGGAGTATAGTGTGCAATTCTGGAGACCACACCTTCAAAAGGATGTGAACAGGATGGAGTTGGTGCAGAGGGTGGCTACTAAAATGATTAGTGGTCTTCATTATAAAGCATATGAGGACAGACTGAAGGATTTTAATATGTACACCTTAGAGGAAAGGCGGGATAGAGGTGATATGATTGAGATGTTTAAATACCTCCGTGGCATAAATGTTCAGGGAGAGAGCCTCTTTCATTTGAAAGCAAGTTCTGCTACGAGGGGACATGGGATGAGGGTGAAGGGAGATAGATTCAGGAGTGATATGTGGAAATATTTCTTTACGGAAAGAGTAGTGGATCCGTGGAATAGTCTCGCGGTGGAGGTGGTAGAGATGAGGACAGTAACTGAATTCAAAAAAGCATGGGACAAACACAGAGGATCTCTAAAGGTAAAAAGGGGACTGTTGTAGTTGTTGATATGGAAGGACAGACTAGATAGGCCATGTGGTCTTTTTCTGTCATCATATTTCTATGTTTCTATGACACTTCTTCTTTCCTCCTCTCATGGCTGTCCTGTCCCCTAGGCGAGCTAGGCAGCTACCTAGGGCTGCCAGCTTGGGTGGGCAGTGGCGGCAGTGGAACACATGGGCGGCTGTGCCACCCCCCCCCCCAGCTGCTTTCGATTCTGTTTGGGGGAGAGGGGGCAGCAGCGACAACGGTGGCAGTGGTGGCAACATCAGTTGTAGGGGTGGCATCAGCTGGGGGGTGGCGTCAGCGGGGCGGAGACAAAGGTGGCAGAAACCCTTGGGCCGGCCCTGCCTCCTGTAAACTCACTACTTGCTCCTCTGATCCTATTCCAACCCATCTCCTCCACTGTCATGTCTTGTTGTTAAGTGCCGTCGAGTCGGTATCGACTCATGGCGATCCTCTTGATAGTTGTCCTAAACTGTGTTCAGTCTTTAGTCAGGCAGCTCATTGTTGACAGACTGGTACCATCTTATATCTCTCATAATCTCAACCTCTCACTCTCCACTGCAACTGTTCTTGCAGCCTTAAAGCTTGCTATGGTCACACCTCTCCTCAAGAAACCTTCACTAGACCCTACCTGTCCTTCTAATTATCAACCCATCTCCCTCCTCCCCTTCATTTCTAAACTACTTGAATATGCAGTTCACCGCCGTTGCCTTGAAATTCTTTCCTCTCAAGCCCTTCTGGATCCACTGCAATCTTTCGTCATTTACATTCTACTGAAACAGCTCTTGCCAAAGTCTCCAGTGACCTGTTCCTTGCAAAATCTAAGGGCCTTTACCTGATCCTCATCCTTCTTGACCTTTCTGCTGCTTTTGACATTGTTGACCATAAGCTTCTCCTCGATACCTTGTCCTCGCTTGGTTTTAAGGGCTCTGTGCTATCCTGGTTCTCTTCTTATCTCTCCCATTGCACTATCAGTGTTTGTTCTGTTGGATCGTCCCCTATAGCTATCCCTCTCTCTGTTAGTGTATCCCAAGGATCTGTCCTTGGGTCCACTCCTTTTCTCCCTCTATACCCAGTCCCTTGCACTCATCTCCTCCCGTGGTTTTCAGTACCATTTCTACACTGAAGACTTTCAGATCTACCTCTCTACACCTGAAATCTCTCTGGCAATCTAGGGCCGGATCTCTGCCTGCCTATCTGACATTGCTGCCTGGATGTCTCAGGGTACATGTCACACCACCTCAATGAGTGGCATTAGCTGCACCTGCAGCAATTGCATGGTGCGTGAGGGTATGCATTCCTGCAGTAATTGCTGGGAACATGCTGGCCATGCCTCTGACAATTACTGCGGAAGATTTGCATTTAAAGCATGTGAGTTTTATTACTAAATGCTAGTTAAGTGCAAAGTCCTAATGCAGTTTAGTAAAAAGGCCTCTTAGATTGTAAGTCCTCCAAGGACAGGAAAAGACCTACTGTACCTGAATATAATTCGCCTTGAGCTACTCCTCAAAAAGGTATGAACTAAACTACATTTGTTTTATGCTTCTTTCAAGAAGTCAGATGCCTCGGAGGTGCTTCACCAAAAGAAAAGCTGACATTTACAATGCTATAAATTAGAAGGAAAAATAAATCTGAAATCTTTGCAACAGAAATTAAGGAATTCAAAAATATATGTTATAATAATCTTAAGAATGGCAATCTTTTATATATAAAACAAATATGATGCTTTTAAATTAGGATATTTATTGATTTATTTCAAACATTTATATTCTGCACAATAAGCTAGGCGGAGTACAAAGAACATACATAAATAAACATAGTAAATGAACACAAACAAAAACTCCAGAGTACCCACAATATTAAATAAAATGAAATTAAAAACACAAAAGTAAAATAAAAATAAAACCCTAAACATAAAAAAATGATCTGCTCTAAATATGCATCAGAAACCATAGCCACCCTTAGCGAGTGCTTTACAGTACCTAAATCCCTATTGTCTGGTAATTTTTGGACAATGGAGCCCTCTTGTGGGAAATATAAAAATAGCAATGCTAGCCTTGTTTTACTACATAGCAGCAAAAAGACAGCATGAACAGCTTCAAACCACCTGCAGAACTGAAATTCCTCTCCAAAAACCTGGCACA
The DNA here is from genome assembly GCA_033557465.1 of Ichthyophis bannanicus. Taxonomy (NCBI): domain Eukaryota; kingdom Metazoa; phylum Chordata; class Amphibia; order Gymnophiona; family Ichthyophiidae; genus Ichthyophis; species Ichthyophis bannanicus. The sequence goes on along the minus strand of CM066032.1, from coordinate 1,750,388,760 downwards.
ATCATAGCAACAAAGGCACAAAAAACCTCTGTGTGTACACAGAATGCATCATATGTCAATATGTATATAGTTACCCTGTATTTGCTCCAAGTTTTATCCCCTGTTACAATGTAAGCGCAAAACAGTTTTGACTGAATTGAGCAACCTTTGTTGAATGTAAACCGCGCTGATAACAAATAGCGCGGTATATAAAAGATGTTAAATAAATAAATCATGTCAATTGTTGGCCATATGGAAGGAGACCTGCAAACTGACAAGGGCAGTGATAATTGCCTTCCATAACGTTTCCTTGGCTACCGTGGACTCTGCTTAAAAGGATAAGGTAGTGTTCAAGACATGCTCCAGAAAAAGCTATTTTCCTTCAAGTGGATGGAGCAATTCTTAATCTTTGTGATACTTTTTTATTGGTTTATATAATTTATACATTGTATTTTGTGATCACAGATATGAGGTGAATGCTTAGGTTGGTGGTACACTAGAAAATTTGCTGCTCCGGGACTGACCAGATCCAAGATGGTGCTGGCAGGGACTGTTTGAGCAGAGTGATCTTTTGAATGGGAAGGAAGTAGAAAGTAAAGGCCATTCCCTCGCTGGCCCCCTCGACTTCTTCACCATTACCTGCTTTTACTGTATTGCGCCCTGCTCATCAACTGGTGGAGTCCAGGGAGTTAAGCTTGGCTGTGCCGGCGTCATTGCTGGGTGACTTGATGCTCGCTTCAAGAAGTTATTCTGCCTTTTCAGTTTTGCAGCATTTGGCTAAGGCGGCATATTTTCAGGATTACCCGGAGGAGCAGTGGCTTGTGGCATCCCCTGGTAAGGGGGTTTCAGATGGCCAACGAGGGGGAGTCACAGGGTCTACTAAGGAGGGGGATGTCTCCACTCCAGATCAGCAGGATTCCGCCATTCTTGCTGGTTTGTCTGCAGGAGTTTTGGCAGTGGATTGGGCTGTCCAACACTGAAGGCCTGGCGGTATGGAAGCCCCTATGAAGGTAGCGGGGGAGAGTTCTACTGAAGCCTTTATGCTACAGCGACCAGAGATTTTTACTTTAGAGTCTATTTTGATGGCGATAGTGCGATTGGGAACTGCCTTGATCCCTCAGGTTTCCTCTTTACATCAGAAAGTTCAGCGTAATTCTACTGTTATTGAAGAGACAATGTCTAAGGTTACAACTTTTCAAACTGCTTTGTCTGGTGTTCAAGTTCAATTTGGTGTATTGGAGAAATGTTCTGAATCTTTTGTGAAAGGACAGTCTACAAATAGTGTGAAGATGGAACTTTTGGAGAACTCTGCCAGGACTGCTAATTTGAGGACCATTAATTTTCCTAGGGATCCTTTAGTATCTCCTAGAGAGATATGGCAGAGTTATTTAATTGATGTGTTGGGTATACCAACTGAATCCCACCCGCCGATGATGAAGATTTACTATTGTCCAACTTCAAGAAGAACTCCTACGGCCACTTCTGGGGTAGTCCCAGAGTTGTTTATTTTATTTTATTTATTTAGACAGTTTTGTATACTGCCTTATCCTTCAATCAAAGCGGTCACAACACAATTGGGAGATACATTTAACACGCAGGGATATGAGACACATACACTAATACTTACAGGGAACATGGGCAATGAAGGGTTAAGTGGCTTGCCCAAGACCACAAGGAGCACCTGTGGGACTAGAAACCCCAGTCCTTCCGGCCCAAGGTTGCTGTCCTCTAGTGGGATTTGAACTCCTGACCTTCCGGCCTGAAGTACCTTGCCCCAACCACTAGGCTACTCCTCCCTTGGGGCAAGTAGATGTTCTGGATGTTTCTGCTATTCTCCAAGATTCTAGAGAAGAAATGGTTACTCCTGCTACATTATTGGTGACTTTAGCTTTGATTTCTGATAAAGAGTGGTTGATGAAGTTGTTTTTTAAGAGGAGAAACCTGTATTTTAATGGCTTGCTACTCCACAAGTTTCCAGATCTTGCCCGTGATTCTCAGCGTAGATGCCCAGGGTTCAGCAGTTGGGAGCTTTTTTCTTTTTAAAGTATCCAATTAACCTGGTTAAATACCAAGCTGTTTCCTATAGTTTTTTTCAGCCATCCCAACTGCTGTCCCTCAATGCTAGGCGCTTGGAGAACCAGGTGATTTCTCCTGATAAGCTGTCGTGATTGTTGTTATGTACCAGTTGTTCAGTGTACTGTTTTTCCTTACATTTTGGGTATGATGCTCATTTTTCTTTCTTGGAACTCTTCTTATAGTGGGCTGGAGTGAGATTTATGGACTTTAGTAACTACTTAAATTTTTCTCGAGTCTGATTTTGTTGATGTTATGACCATATCTCGGTTTCTGTACAAGGTTTTTCTTGATTTATTATTTAAAAATTGCATAAATAAAAAATTAAAAAAATAAAATAAAATTTGCTGCTCTAAAGTGACTCAGAATAAAGAATTTTGAGATGTTTCAGGGGAATAATATATGACCCTGTCTCTAGGGCCGGCCCTAGGCCTATTCGGGCATGTTGCCTGCACACAGCTCCATGTCACCATAGGTCCTGTGTCTTGTGAGTCTTACCCCTTTGGTCTCCAGCTGCCATTGCAGGAAGTTTTGGGGGGAAAGGTTTTGTGAAGTATGCGTCTTGCTTTCTGTTGAGTTTCTGTAGTGTGACGAGTTGGAGCTGCACTCATGCACCCGCTTTCATTTCCAAGCCATGCCACATCCAGCTCTCAGGAGGCAGAGAGAGAGGGGTCTGTGACAGCCCGTGTCGCTGCTATATGCCTGATCGCCTGAAACTTGGTAGAGCCTGGACCACTTTTCTGCTATTCATGGGGTTATACAGATTATACAGTTATTCATCCAGTTATACAGATTCTATGCCTGCAGAGAACAGAAGAACAAGTGTCTAGCGATAGGCCAGAGAAAATATCCTTCCTCACCCCACCTCCTTCTACCACTGCCATGGACCCTAGCCAGCAGTTGCTAGCCCACAGCTGCCCATGGGCCACAAGATTGTGCACTTCCATGGTGACTGGGAATGACTTGGAGACGCTCTTCAACGCGAAGAACGCCAACATGCTCCAAACCTTGCCCATGAGGATGAGGAAGCTGATTCCTTTTTCAAGCAGCCTGAACCCAAGTCCTACTCCCGACAGATTAGCACTGATGGAGGGTCTGCAGGAACTTTCACTCTCCAGCATGTCTGAGCTCATCACAGTTTGGAGCACGTTCTACATGATCATTTACTCCCTCAGGGTCTCTGGTCCTGTATCCTTACCCTCAACTCAGCACCTCTGTCAACCATCTCTTTAGATTCCAGTTGAGGCGCCTCGTCTACCTGGCTGGGAGATGGCAAAAGCAGTCTGGACAGAGATATTTTCTGAATCATATTGATCAATCCACAACATGGCAGGATCCCAGGATGGCTTTGCTACACATAGACCATAAGACTACAGTACCTCTTGGCTAGACCCAAGATTAGATGCACGCTTTGCTGTGACTTAACAGACTCAGCCAGAGTGCACCAGTAAAAACACCACCAGCTTTTCAAAGCCCATAGGGTGGTGTGATGGGGGGAGGTTCCAATTAGCAGCAACAAATGAGACTGCAGCAGCTGCAGATGGAAAAAGAGACTCTGACTGACGCCCCATGAACTGCTTTGGCAAGTGAAACAACAGGAATTAGGTCCCGCTATGGGATCCCATATAAGAGGCTTAGGGTGATGAGCCTTCCCAACCTCAACCGTGACTTCCCCTGCCAACTCCCAGTCCAGCTGGCAGACAATACTGTTGTTTAATCTGTTTGCGAGTTTAACACACGTTGACGGTCTCTTTGTCCCACCCACCACAGCTGCCGCCCTGCCACCACCATTGGGTGGCGGCGGCAGCTAATTACCTAAAAAGGCACCGGGACTTCTTTCCCAGCTCCTGGACTCAACATGATTATATAAATAAAATGCTCAGATAGCAAAGGTCCAAAAAAAAAAATTTTATTTTTAATTTGGTGATCGGAAAATGTCTATCAGTTTTTGAAATTTACATCTGCTATCTTTGGGCCATGTTTACTAAATATTGGTGTGTACTATCTGCTACAGCAGCCATGTTATTCCTATGGGCATGGTGGCAAATATTGCGTCCTACTGTTTAATAGCATGGCCCTTTATATTTTGCATAGTACAGGGGAAACATATCGATATTTCTATTTTCAGTTGTTATCTTGCATGGCTTCTTGGAATTAAATTTAATTTTTGTGTACATATTCTGTACTTCGGGAGAGTCTATCTGTGTTTTAAGTGCATGATCGAGACCAGGGGGTATGTTTAGTAAACCGCGCTCATGTGCGCGGTGCACGCTAAAGATGTGTTTTTGTGCCCCGTACATGTGCGCGCCACACTAACGGGCCCGCAGAAGTGTGCGGCGCGCTGATGTGCGATAGAGGCGTGGAAAGGCTTTCGGAGGGTGGAGGAAGGCTCCCCAGGGGCGGAGAGACGGGGTCAATGGGTGGAGAGTGAGAGGGGAGAGGCTCCCCGCACACGAGCGGGGCTGAAATTCAACTAAAAAAATACCGCGAGTGAAAACCTCGCGTTAGAGCCGATTTAAAGGGAAGAGAAACCATTTCTGTCAGCAATGTACAGCAAAACCAGGGAAACCTACAAAACGTGAGCAGTGTGATACTTGGGCACAGAACAAAATAGCAAATAAAAATTGAAAATGACCACAACAAAATTCTAAAAAATTATACTCCACGTGGGCAACAGTGATAGTACTGGAAAACATCAAAAATCACTCCCAATAAAGCCTCAAAAAAGAAATATGAATTTTAGAAGGGTCTACGCTCCGGCCCCATACAAGGTAAATGATCCCACAGTGAAATAGTAATGATCAGGGTTTCCCTCTCCATTGGACAGGTTACTTATGGCATGCACATTTCCACAACAGCAGGGCAGCCAGGTCGGAATGGGCAACTGGACAGATGCTGGGAAAGGGGATACAGAGGGCTGCAGGCGGAACATGCTGTGGTGCAGCTGGGGCACAGTGCGTACTAGGCAGATGCCTAGATGGCACCTAGGAATGCTGAAAGTAAACAGCAGCCAGACAGCAACTGATGAGGGCCCAACATGGGCACGAGAGTGTTTATCACAGTGTCACAGGGGATAGTACCCAGCAGGTACCCCCAAGGGCACAGAACATTGGCAGACGGAGATTGGCGGACATGCGGACAAATTTGCAGGCACCCCTACCCCAGAACCCGCACCATAGGCAGCCGCCTATGCATACACAGGATGGCCTGAGACTGTGTACCACCAGCACCACCAGCAGAAGGGCATGTAAGCAGGGTGGCACAGGGGTACTGGAGGCGGAGGGGGGCAGTGGCAGCTGCCCAGAGCAGACCATCGCCTAGCCCTGTGTAGGTGGGTGCCATGCACTGCAACAGACAGGCTCTGTCTGACAAACAACCATGGTATCTCTAGGGACTGCACTGTCTCTGTGAGCACAGTGTGGTGCAGTGAACACAGCCAGTGTGTTCAGGAGCAGAAAGTCAAAAGTTCAAGTCCCAGCTGGGTCTACTACCAATCCAGTACCTATATTTTACCCACAACTAACTAGTGATAGTAAATACGAACCTTTACTGCAGAGAACATAAGCATGGCTCAAACACCTCTATTTTACCCTACAGAGCACAGACACCAGAAACATGCACATTACCTAGAGCAGATTCCCCCAAATGCAGTCCTGGAGGTCCACAAAGCCTTCAGGGTTTATGCTGTCTCCAATCTAAGGATGGAGCGGTACTGGTGGTGGAGGTGGCAGCAGCTGGTGGCCACAGCAGACCATGGCCTAGCCCTGTCCAGGTGGGTGCCGTGCACTGCAACAAACAGGCACTGTCGGATGTACAGTCATGGACTCCCCAGGGAATGCAGCATATCTGTGGCAACATGGTGGTGCAGTGCACACAGACAGTGTGTGCAAGAACACAAGGTCACAGGTTCAAAGCCCAGCTGGGGCTTCTGCCAATCCAGTCCCCATGTTTTTCACACAACTACTACGTGATAGCAAGGACAAGCCTTTACTGCAGAGAACATACGCATGGTTAATACACCTATATTTTACCCCACCAAGCACAGACACCATAAACAGGCTCATTACCTGGAGTGGAGTCTCCCAAATGTAGTCCTGGAGGGCCAAACACCATTCAGATGCCATGCTGCCTCTCATAAAGATGCCTGTGCTGCATATCTATGCACCACCCCCATGGTATGCAGATGTATCTCATGCATATTCATGAGGGACAGCATGAAAACCCGAACAGTGTTTGGCACACCAGGACTGGAGTTGGGAACCTCTGCCGTAAAGCAGCAGCCAACAGGGGCAGACACACCCACACACCCCCCCACAGGCCCCATTGGCTAATGCCTCCTGGAAAGGCAGGACATTGGGCCCTGCGTGCATCTCCCAATACTAGCACTTGCATACCTTAGCAATGCCACCATACACCTGGGTATACGGTATACACCTATCAAACGTTTCCTGTGATTACTGGCAGATAGCAAGTCATACGTTAAGCACAGTTTGCTCATTGAGCTCCATCATAACAATCTTTCTGATGTCTGCGGTGTGTGCTTCAGGTCTGGTCTCTGACAGTGTTTACCACCCTGGGGAGTGACCCCCAACAGTATTGCGTAGCATATCCATGCCTGTACTGTGCCCAGGACTGGTGTGGTGGGCAGGGCTGCTAAACTCCTCTATAGTAGCACAATGCTGGCATAGGTGTGGGAGTGTGTGTCTGTCTAGACCAGTGTTTCCCAACCCAGTCCTACGGGGCACACCGGCCAGTCAGGTTTTCGGGATATCCCTAATGACTATGCATGAGATATATATGCATTAGAGATATCCTGCCAACCTGACTGGTTTGTGGCCCTCCAGGGCTGGATTTGGAGACCCCTGCCTTACACCTCTGTCATTTAAGATTGTGAGTGGGCAAGGTGCAGATGTCCTAGACATCGAAAGGGTATATAGAATCTGACACATTCCTCCTCGATTCTCACCACCACCAAAATATTGTCTATTAGACAACTTTTTGGTGGTGGTGAGAATCGAGGAGGAATGTGTCAGATTCTATATACCCTTTCGATGTCTAGGACATCTGCACCTTGCCCACTCACAATCTTAAATGACAGAGGTGTAAGGCAGGGGTCTCCAAATCCAGCCCTGGAGGGCCACAAACCAGTCAGGTTGGCAGGATATCTCTAATGCATATATATCTCATGCATAGTCATTAGGGATATCCCGAAAACCTGACTGACCGGTGTGCCCCGTAGGACTGGGTTGGGAAACACTGGTCTAGACAGTGTGTGGTGGCTGCAAACACCTTCCACAGCCCACACTGCCAGCACTGTTGCCAGTATTGGCCTGCCAATGTGCATAATGAGGAGCAAGGTACCATGGGTATAGCCCAGACAGGGTGGCCTGGCCAGGATGCATCTGCACAGGGCATAGGGCACTGGCTGGGACATTTTAGTGCCCGGTCACCACCTACACAGACGGGGTGACCTCAGTATGTCCTGCTGGGAGATCACTCTCACCCTGACTGTGCAGTGACGACAGCATGGCTAGGCACCCCCATAGTGCTGTATAGTATTTCTCTCATGTGATATTTATGGGTTTCCTTTTGGGGCCCAGTCACTGATTTATCTGCTTGTTGTGTATGCTGACATCCCAGTTCTGGGTGCATGCATTGCCACCAGGAACATGGACTAGCAAGCAGATTGTTTGCAGCTGGTATGTGTCTTGATGGATTGCCTTGCAGGGTGCAGTGGCTGAAGGCTTGCTGCAGGAGAATATCAGATAGTGGTGGGGTGTAGCTTAGCATATCCAGGCCTAATGTCTGTCTGCTATTGCATTATGGATATGTACAGAGCTGTATTGACTGCCCTGTAGGGTGTCTGTTCCCCAGCAGGACTGGGGTTGATGGTTCCCTCTACTGCCACCATTGCAGGGAGGTAGAATGTGGATCTGTTGATGGGAGACCCTGTTTTCCACCCTCGGCCCTGGGGGGGGGTGGTGGTGCGGTGCGGTGCGGTGCGGTGCATGATCCTCCTGGGGGTCCACAGGGGCTACACCTGATTGAGACAGACAGAGATATCCAAGGTGCTTCTGCAAAAACTACCTATCTCACACATTAATGCTGCTTTGGACCTACAGCATGGCCTCTTTCTGCCATGGAAGATGCTGTGGACCTGGTGCTGGGCGCCTCACCGCACCCTCAGGGTGAGCACAGTACCCGCACAATGTGACGGTGTGTAGCTACTCTGTGCCAGTAAAACACACGGTCAGTACCCCCTACCAGGCCGAGGTGCTGTGGGGGTGCATACCCCATCTTGTGTTTATCTGTGGACAGCTGATTTGCATGTGCAGTGCATCATGGGTACGGGTGGGCTAAACCTATCCTGGTGACCACAGCAGACTGTCTGTGTGGTGACGTGCACTCTCTCTGCAGCCAGCCAGGGGCTTGTTAGCTGCTATAGAGCTATAGCACAATGGTTACTTCACTGCCTGTGGAGCCAGAAGTCATAGGTTCAAACCCACAGTGGGGTTATTTGATAGGGCTGCCCAAAGCATTATCTCTTTTTAATGTACATTATTGCTGCCAGCAAGAACACCCTCATCGTACTGTACCCATAAGGTGCCTCAGAGGGCGCTTTATAGGGCGCCCTATTGGTTACCTTATGGTTACCGTCCATATAAGCTGCACTATACGTTATCCTGTGGAGCAACTTATAGGGTGCCCTATAGGGGACATTTTAGGGTGCCGTGGCGGACAGTGCACTTTATAATGTGCCCTCTGGGGTACCCTATGAGGCGCCTTATGCAGCACCTTATGTTACCATACTATGAGGGTGTGTTTGCTGGCAGCACTAATGAAAATAAAAATAGAACGCCCCCTACAGCAATATTACATATAACAGGTTATGCCTCAGCCAGCCTTCTTCACAGGGCCGGCCCGTCCATTGAGCGAGAATGTTTTTTGCCCAGGGCCCCGCATTTCAGGGGGCCCTGCGCAAAAAACATTCTGATCTAAAAGTAAAATTAAAAAAAAAAAAAAAGCTGTCTGCTGCCGCTGCCGGGGCTGCCGCGGCAGAATCGAGTGTGCCGCGGGGCCCCCCCTGCCCAGCAGAGCCTGCCCTCCCTTGTATCACCTCTCTCTTTACAGCTGCAGTCACACGTGCCGGCTTTCAAAGCGCGAGGGGAGAGTTTCTCCCTCGCTGCTCTGTTAAGCCCGCGGGGGCTGATGGGAAGTTCCCATCAGCCTCCGCGGGCTTAACAGAGCCGCGAAAGGGAAACTAGTTCCTTCGCGCTCTGAAAGCCGGCGTGTGTGACTGCAGCTGTAAAGAGAGAGGTGATACAGGGGAGGGCAGGCTCTGCTGGGCAGGGGGGGGGGCTCCGCGGCACACTTGATTCTGCCGCGGTGGCCCCGGCAGCGGCAGCAGACAGCTTTTTTTAAAAAAATTTTCCTTAGGCTAGGCTGGGCTGGGCTGGGCTGGGGGGGCTGGGGGGGTTAGGAGTGGTGATGGGCTATGGAGGGCTATGGGGGGCTGGGGGGGGGGTTAGGAGTGGTGATGGGCTATGGGGGAGCTACGTCTGTATATGGGCTGATGGGATTAGGACTGGAAGTGGGTTGATGGGGGGTTAGGACTGGTAATGGGCTATGGGGGGGCTTAAACTAAAAATTGGGTGATGGGGGATTAGGACTGGAAATGGGCTGGTGGGATTAGGACTGGGAGTGGGCTATGGGGGGCTAGGACTGATAATGGGTTGGGGGGGTTGCTAGGACTGGAAATGGGCTGGGGGGATTAAGACTGGAAATGGGCTGATTAGGGGGGGTAGGACTGGAAATGGGCTGTGGGCTGTTGGGGGTTTAGGACTGGTAATGGGCTATGGGGGGCTAGGACAGGAAATGGGCTGATGGGGAGGGGTTAAGACTTGAGGTGGGCTGTTGGGTGGGGTTAGGACTGGTAATGGGCTATGGGGGCTAGTAATGGAAATGGGCTGATGGGGGGGTTAAGACTGGCGGTGGGCTGATGGGGTTCGGACTGATAATGGGCTGTGGGCTGTTGGGAGGGGTTAGGACTGGTATTGGGCTATGGGGGGGCTAGGACTAGAAATGGGCTGATGGGGGGTTAACACTGGAGGTGGTCTGATGGGGTTAGGACTGGTAATGGGCTGTGGGCTGATGGGGTGTTAAGACTGGTAATGGGCTATGGGGGGGGTTAGAACTGATAATGGGCTATGGGGGGGCTAGGACAGGAAATGGGCTGATGGGGAGGAGTTAGGACTTGAGGTGGGCTGATGGGGTTAGGACTGGTAATGGGCTGTGGGGGGGTTAAGACTGGTAATGGGCTGTTGGCTGATGGGGGCTGTCTGGTAATGGGCTATGGGGGGCTTAGGACTGGTAATGGGTTATGGGGGGCTAGGACAGGAAATGGGCTGATGGGGAGGAGTTAGGACTTGAGGTGGGCTGATGGGGTTAGGACTGGTAATTGGCTGTGGGCTGATGGGGGGGTTAGGACTGGCAATGGGCTATGGGGGGCTGACTGGAAATGGGTTGATGGGGGTTAGGACTGGAAGTGGGCTGATGGGGGGTTAGGACTGGTAATGGGTTATAGGGGGGGCTTAAACTGAAAATGGGGTGATGGGGGTTAGGACTGGAAGTGGGTTGATGGGGGGGCTAGGACTGGTATTGGGTTGGGGGGTTGCTAGGACTGGAAATGGGCTGATGGGGGGCTAGGACTGTAGATGGGCTGATGCAGGGACTAGAAGGGAATGGATGCTGGGTGAGGCTGGAACTAGAAGGGAACTGATGTTGGGGGAGGATTAGAATGGGATGGGGCTGGGAGAGTAAAATGGAGAGGGGAAAATATTTTGTGTGGGAGGGATAAAAAATCTACAATTGGCCGGGTATTGGGAGAGTAAGTGGGGATTGAGGATGGAGGGGTAAAATTTGAGTGGATGAAATAGGAATGAGGAAAGAGCAAAAGGAGAAAGATTAGTATGTTAAAGCAGATGTAGAGAGAGAATGGAAAAAAACTAGAAGATAAAAGAAAGGACAAATGGACAGCAGACGATGGAGAGTTAGCAGAAGACACGAAGAAACCAGAAGAAAGTGGCTGGAGCAATTGCAGCTGAAAAAAAATGCACAAAAGGTAGAAAAATATCTCTTTATTTTGAATTTATTAATTGGAATATGTCAGCTCTGGTAAATGTGCAACATTAACGTCTGCGCTTTGTTTAGTACAAGAGCAAATTAATGTATAGTTTTATTTCTACAGTGTTGTACATTCCAAGTTTGGCTTTTGGGATTCCCAGTTTAATTATTGTCTTCCTGTTTCTAAATTGTGATTCCTTGTTTGGTGATGGTCTATGTTCTGCATGTGTAACTGAGCTGAGGTATTCTGTTTATGTAATTCCTATTTGACATTGCCACTTGTTCTCTTTCCCCAGTAGGTCATGTATTGTTGTTCTCTGACATGTATTGGTTTAATATTTGCATGTTTCCTTTTGATAGGTAGGGTATGGTGCTTTGTGAGTCCTGGTAGTGCTGTTAGGATACGGCAGGTTTGCTATGGGTTCTAAATGGGCAGTGTTTGTAGTAGTTCCTAATGTGTCTGGTGGTTGGCACTGGATTATAGTAATGTAGAAATCTTTTAGTCTTTCTTTATCCATACACTCATTAAGAGGCATGTTTACTAAAAGTTAGTATTTGGTAACATTATGCAAATAAGACCCTGCATTGAGTCTCTGCACCCCCCTTGGGCCACCCCTGTTTCTTCATTAGGCACAGTAGTGGATTGAACCCATGACTCTTGCATCATTGATCAGTGCCTTAACCATTGTGCTACACTCCTGCTCCTCTTTGCATGTCAGTGCACCTACTTATGCTTTTCATTCCTTACACTGCACAGTGCTGCCATCAAAAACATTGCTGTGACCTTGCGGTACCTCATATGGCACCCTAAAAAGCGCCCTATAAGCAACATTCTAGGGTGCCTTGGCAGACAGTGCACTTTAAAATGTGCCTTATGGGGCACCTTATGTTAACACGCTTAGAGAGTGCATTTGCTCATAGTAGTAATTAAAATAACAAATAAAATGCCTCCTAAAGCAACAGCGCGCCGCCTTATGCCGCCCAATATTAAACTGCCTCCTAAAGTAATGCCTCAGTCAGCCTTCTTCATTGGGCACAGTGGGGGATTGAATCCCTGATCCCTGCACCATTGGTCAGTGTCTTAACCATTGTACTGTGGCTCTGTTCCTGTGCTTGAGCATCAGCGCGCCGCTTATGCTTCCCACGCAGCTTTCTCATGCGCTAATGTGCGGGGCGCACATGAGCGCCGCGCACATTGGCGCATGTTTAATCCCTGTTTTGCTTTTTTCAGCCTGAAACGCCCACTCCTTATATGGCACCCGCACACTAGCGCGGCCCGCACATTACCGGGGTTTTAGTAAACATACCCCCAGGTCTTCTGTTCACATGAATTCGCTATGTAGGGATCTGAAGTAATCTGGCTTGTTCAGTTTTCTCAGAAGGTGTATGGATTTTCTAGGGCCCATGACAGTATTTATTGTGCTGTCCTTTTCTAGATAGGATTCTTGTTGTGTGAGCTTTGGAAGTAATGCTGTTGTGAAATATTAGATTTGCTCTTTAGGTCCTCCTGTGTGCAAATATTTTATGAGTGCTAGGCTACAAAATATTAAACACCTATTTATATTTAACAAGAGGCTCTGCCAAATGTAGAGTCTCTTATAAAATAGGTGTAGGACTGTATGTGTATGTCTCTCCACATCTAGCGGGAGTTGCGATTTTAAAAAGCTGCACATACCCCCACCTATCCTTGGGAGAATCTTTTTAAACCTGCCACTCCAATCTTGCAGCATAAGCCCCTTCCAATCAGTCCCTCTATCACTTATCTGAACCTACATCAACCTAATCCCCTCAACAAGGGATTCCCTCAAACCTCCCAAACCAGCACTCCCCTAGTATGTCCAATGCCTCCACAAGAAGCCCCCCATCTGACCCCAGCCCCCAGCAAGAATAACCTCCCTCCCCCAGAAACTCACTCATATGATCCCCCCCCCAATCCTGGCCTTTCCAGGGGTCCCTGGTGCCTAGCAGAACAGCAACAGCCACCATTTGTTCTTGCTCTTGATAATCTCGGGTTCAAGATTACAGCATGACCTCCAGTGGTAATCCACTTAACTAGGGTCTGTAGGGAGACATAAGAGGATCCAGATTTGCAGAAATGAATTCAACTGCCCCTTAAAGGACACACAAGAAGGGTGATTTTCAGAAAGCCATTTTGCCCGAGTAGGCAACCACTGACATGAGGTAAATGGCTTTTGAAAATTGCTATGGTGCAATTCTGAGAATCAAGGATCTCAAAACAATGTCTCCTCAGTCAAAAAGGAGATCTGATTGCTGGTTTCAGTCTCTCTAACAATGTAAGCTCCAGGAGGCATTGACAGCTGATTTCTGTTCTTCTGGTGACATTCTCCATCTCAAAGGACCATAACATCACAGAAAGATAAAGACAAGCAGCTGCACTCCATTTGATGCTTCACTACAGGTCAGGAGAGGAATAAATTAGAAAACTTAACCATTATAAATCCGGTTTGAGCAGATTGAAAAGAAGATTCAGAATTGCTAACAGGTTCCCTATAGATCTCTATGACTTATAAGTAACAATAATTAAAATTTGTCAAAAATATATCTTAAAAGGAACTGCTGCTGCTGAATCTTCATTTCAAATGTATTTTATTTTTTTTCCTGGGTTCTCTCACTTCCTCAGCAGCATTAATGTTTTTTTTTTTTGTTGTTCTCTTTTGTTATCCTGAAATTTCTTATTTCCTCTTTAGGCTTCCAGTTGAACTTCATTAGACCCATGACCAAGATCAAGTGCCATTCATTCATAACTACCCAGGAATTGTGGTCCTATTTTTTATACCCTCCTAATTTACTTTAGTCCAGTCATTTCAGTGATAATTCACAGCCAGGGGCCATAAAACAGGGGTCCTTCAAGAACACCTGCAATTGTGAATCCTAAATCTGTCCACCAGATGTTGCCATTGTTCAATGACTGAGATTCCCTCTCCCAGGAGCTGTGAACTCTACCTCCACGGTGTTATCAGGTGTGGCTGGTCCAAGAAGCAGAAAACTAATGGTTAGAGCACTGTCTTGGTGACCAAGGTTCAATTCCCACTAGCACTCCTTGTGGCCTTGGGTACATAAGAACATAAGATATGCCATACTGGGTCAGACCGAGGTCCATCAAGCCCAGTATCCTGTTTCCAACAGTGGCCAATCTAGGTCATACGTACCTAGCAGTTTCCCCAAAAGACACAGGTTCCGCAATGCTTGTACTGGGTCAAGCATTGATATCCTGGGTCCCTTCTTAATAATGGTTTATGGACCTTTCCTCCAGGAACTTGTCCAAACCTTTTTTAAACCCAGCTACACTAACAGCCTTTACTACATCCTCCGGTAACAAATTCCAGAGTTTGATTACACGTTGAGTGAAAAAATATTTTCTTTTATTAGTCTTAAATAGTTTACCCTGTAGCTTCATTGCATGTCCCCTAGTCTTTCTATATTCTGATAAGGTAAACAATCAATCTACGTTTACCCGTTCCACTCCGTTCATTAATTTATAGACTTCTATCATATCTCCCCTCAGCCGTCTCTTTTCCAGGTTAAAGAGCCCTAACCTTTTTAGCCTTTCTTCATAGGAGTATCCTTCCATTCCCTTTACCATTTTGGTGGCTCTTCTCTGAACCTTTTCTAAAATCGCTATATCCTTTTTAAGATACGGCGACCAGAATTGCACACAATATTCAAGGTGCGGTCTCACCATGGAACGATATAGAGGCATTATAATATCTTTTGTTTTATTTTCCATTCCTTTCCTTATCATACCTAGCATTCTATTTGCTCTCTTGGCCGCCGCTGCACACTGGGCCGAGGGTTTTAACATGGTATCCACAATGACGCCTAAATCTTTTTCCTGGGTGGTGGTTCCTAATGTGGAACCTTGCATCGTGTAACCATAGTTTGGGTTGTTCTTCCCTAGGTGCATAACCTTGCACTTGTCCACATTAAATTTCATCTGCCATTTTGATGCCCAGTCTTCCAATTTATCAAGATCCTCTTGCAATTTTCCACAATCCTCTTGGGTTTTAACAACTTTAAATAATTTTGTGTCATCTGCAAATTTGTCACTTAACTCTCCAGTGCCTCAGAAAAATCCAGGTTAACAATGCCCCTGTTTAATGTATGTTGCCAAGTTTAATTTACAATGTAGACTGCTTTGAATAAAATAATAAAACAGTATAAAAAAACCTGTTAAATAAATAAAAAGTCCCTCTGCGTGGGATGATTCTTATAGTTAATAATCTAAATGGTTCAAGGACCAATTAATAGTCTCCTTCCTAGCCTTTTACAAGCCCTTATTATCTACAGACTTGCAAAGAACCAAGTTGCTCTTTAGCCTTGCTCTTCTGCTCATTCATCCAGTCCTTGAGAATGATTTACCATACAGAGAGGACTTATACAGGTTCTCAAAACTTATACAGGTTCTCAAAACTTCTCTTACACAGCTATACCTCCCCACAGCAAAACTAAACTGACTTAGGAGTGAATTTGACCTGGTTTAGGAGTGAGTTCATCTGGCTTAGGAATGAGGTTCATGATTGTCATGGTATACCTAAAATTAAAATGTATACAAAAAAGCCTTTGATCACAAACAACAGTTATTCATTAAGGGGGTCATTCAAGAACACGAATAAGGGGTTTGCCCATCCAGGGTACCAGCACAGGGATCTCAGAATGTGTCCAGAAGGAGCAGAACGTGGTCAGCCGCAGAACGTGGTCAGCCGCAGAGACATATAAAGCATATTCAGGAAAGGCCTGTGTACCTATTAAGTGTTTCCCAGAAATGTCCAAGTTATTCTTGCTGAAATGTGGAATAAGGCTAAGACTTAGAAAAAATTCTGCTCTTCTCTGCAATGCGTCTCATATTGAAGAATGGTTGTGACAAGTATGTTTTGAACTGGTGTGACTGAAGTCTGTAAAAACACAAGATGCAGTTTTAAGATAAAGAGAGCAGAGGTGAAGGAATGTTGTAAAATAAAGGACTAGAAAAAAATAAAGGACTAGAAAAAGGGACTGTTACTTCTGGAGAGAGATCCGCAACTGTGAGTATATACTTCTGGTAATTTTCTAAAAGGAATTATTTGTATTAAAGCTAATTAATCTGTGAACCCACTATTTTTTGTTAAATCAGTCAGGGCTTAGTAGCAGCAGTTTAAGTTTAAATTTAAAACACAGAGGAGAACTTTCTGGTTACATTTCATACCCAGCAGAGAGCTTGTAGTTTAAATTTAATAGTCACTCAGGACCTAGTAACAGCAAAGTACTTTTAGTTTAAATTTAAAACACAGAAGAGAGCTTTCTGGTTACATTTGGAACCCAGCAGAGAGCTTGTAGTTTACATTTAATTGTCACTCAGGGCCTAGCAACAGAAAAGTACTTTTAGTTTTAAAACACAGAGGAGAACTTTCTGGTTACATTTCATACCCAGCAGAGAGCTTGTAGTTTAAATTTAATAGTCACTCAGGGCCTAGTAACAGCAAAGTACTTTTAGTTTAAATTTAAAACACAGAAGAGAGCTTTCTGGTTACATTTGGAACCCAGCAGAGAGCTTGTAGTTTACATTTAATTGTCACTCAGGGCCTAGCATCAGAAAAGTACTTTTAGTTTTAAAACACAGAGGAGAACTTTCTGGTTACATTTCATACCCAGCAGAGAGCTTGTAGTTTAAATTTAATAGTCAGGGCCTAGTAACAGCAAAGTACTTTTTATTTAAATTTAAAACACAGCAGAGAGCTTGTAGTTTAAATTTCATAAGAAGTTAGAGCCTAGCAGCAGCTAAGAGCTATAATTTAAATCAAATCAGAATATAGCTTACCTCATCAGCACAAGACAGGGTACTGTGTAGCAGCCCTCTTTTAATAAGTGTTATTTTATTTCTTTTTAGCCGACTGCAGTTTATTTTCTTGGCCCAAAATAGAGGTTGTAATGGTTAACTAACTAGAAACACTCCCTCATGATATTTTAGAGTGTTTTGTATTCATTTTATACATTAACAGGACAATTGGGAGGCGGGGGGCTAAATCCAGTACTCGCGCTGGCGCATGTTCTTTCCTGTTCGCCTCGCCTCGTTCGCTCGCTCGCTCAAACACGGTGGTTGCGACATGAACGTTCCTGTCAAATTTCAGTTTCTTGCAAGTTCATTATTACCTTTTGTTTGCTCAGTCGTAATCCAGCTTTATTCCGAAGTGGTTCACTACAGTTGTAGTTTGCAGTGCTGTGTATTTGTGATGGCTCACAGAGCCAGAGGTTGCGTCAACTCTCCGGACAGTTTTTGTTTTATTTGTGGGGAATATACCGTGAAAAAGCGGCAGAGGAACATTTCTGCATTTATTAAAAAAGTATATTTCGCCTATTTCGGTTTGAAGTTAGGCGATCAAGACAAACCGTGGGCTCCTCACAAAGTGTGCAAGACATGTGAGGAAGATCTACGCTTATGGATGAAAGGTAAAAAACAAGCATTTCGTTTCGGAATACCTATGATGTGGCGTGAACAAAGAGACCACAGCAGTGACTGCTATTTTTGCTCTTGCATTGTGAAGGGATACAACTTAAAAAATAAGAACGTAATAAGTTACCCCAACCTTCCCTCAGCAATTAGGCCTATGCCTCATAGCAACGAAGTACCTGTGCCTGAACCACCAAAATCTTTGGATCATATTTGTGTGGACGGTTCTGATCATGATGAGACTCATCAGATGGCTTTTCCCGATGAGTCCAGTACTTCCGAGTTTGAAACTGAACCAGATCCGAAACCTGAACTTTTCTCTCAAGCTGAATTGAATGATTTAGTCCGGGATTTAGGACTCCCAAAAGATGCTGCCCAACTGCTAGGTTCTCGGCTTAAACAGAAAAATCTATTGTCACCAGGAACAACTTTTTATTGGTACCGCAACCGCGAGACACAATTTTTGAAGTATTTCAGCAAAGAGGAAGATTTGGTATTTTGCAACGATATATACGGAGTGATGGAAAAGTTTAAACTCAAGTATGATCCTGCTGAATGGCGGCTGTTCATTGATTCATCAAAAGACAGCATAAAAGGTGTTCTTCTTCATAATGGCAACACATTCGCTTCAGTTCCTATTGCTCACTCTGTTATTCTCCAAGAAAAATACGAGAATTTGGCCCTGATTCTTCAGAAGATTCGTTATGATGAGCATAAGTGAATGATTTGTGGAGACTTTAAAACTCTATCCATGCTATTAGGGCAGCAATCCGGTTTCACCAAATATCCCTGCTTCCTTTGCTTGTGGGATAGCCGGGCCCGCGACCTACACTGGGGGAAAAAAGACTGGCCAATTCGGGAGTATTTGAGACCCGGTGAGAAAAATGTTCTTCATGAGAGCTTGGTACCTCGTGATAAAATTCTATTACCACCTCTCCACATTAAGTTGGGTCTCATTAAGCAATTCATCAAGTCCCTTCCAAAAGATGGTGAGTGCTTTCGGTACCTTTGCTCAAAGTTCCCCCGACTTTCTGAAGCAAAGCTAAAGGAAGGAGTGTTTGTTGGCCCTGATATAAGGAAACTCATTTCAGATGGAGCATTCGCTGAAACGATGTCTGAGAAGGAAAAAGAAGCCTGGGATTCCTTCAAGGATGTTGTTCTCAAATTCTTGGGGAACAGGCGGGATGAGAACTATAAGGATATTGTTGCCAGGATGCTCAATGCCTTCAAAGAACAAGGCTGTAACATGAGCCTGAAAGTCCATTTCTTGCACTCCCATGTGAACTACTTTCCCGAAAACTTGGGGGCGTACAGTGAAGAACAAGGTGAAAGGTTTCACCAGGACATCAAGGATGCAGAGAGAAGGTACCAAGGAAGATGGAACACCACTATGATGGCTGATTTCTGCTGGTTGCTGCTGCGGGAAACCCCAGATGAAAAATACGCCAAGCAGCGCACCAAGAGAAGCATTCGGGGGAAGAAGAAACGGGCCCACCAGGAGATTGATTGACCCAAGAATGACTTTAAAATCTAAACTGTGTTGACAAATATCGGTGTTTTTGCTAAACTTTGAAATAAAAATTTGCTAGTTATTACCACAGTGTCGGATCTCATTTATTAGAATTTTATTTTCACACCATCGGGTGTTTGTCTTCATGTATTGCAATGGTGCGGTTTGCGTTTTCTATTCTTACATACATACCTGTACAACATTTTTTGCACATTTCTTTGCTTTGCTTTGTGTCTAACCTCGCTCTTATATGCTCAATGTTTGTGCACATGTATGTGGCTGTTTTAAGTGCAGACAATTTTGCTACCATCACAGTGTGCTTTGTTGACATTACTCTATTCTTATGTGCTGACTTGTTACAATTTTCTTTATTCTTATTTGAATAACTACTAAACAATTAGGGGCATGTTTACTAAACACCGTTGCTGTGCGGGTTCCCGTTAGTGTGCTGGTGCCATATAAGGAGTGGGCGGGCCAGGCAGAAAAAAGCAAAAAAACGGACCGTACGTGTGTGCGTCGCGCTAATGTGCGGGGCCCACATTAGCGCGTGGGAAGGCTAAGTGGGGCGCTGCTGCAAAACCTAACAACAGAGCCGTAGTACAACGGTGAAGACACCTACCAATGGTGCAGGTGCCAGGGGTTCAAACCCCCATTGCACTCCACAAAAAAGACCAACTGAGGCACCAACATTTATGGGCAAAAGTGGTTTAGGAGGCATATTAATTTTGGGCTGCAGAAGGCGGCGCACTGTTATTTTTCTTACGGCATGAGGCGGCGCACTGTTTAGTGTGGGCGGCAGATGGCGGCGCATTGTTAAGTTTGGGCGGCAGAAGGCGGTGCGCTGATAAATGTGGGCAACAGAAGGCGGCGAGCCGGTGGGCAGAAGGCGGCGCGCTGATGTGTGAGGGGGCAGTCCAATAGTGGGAGGGATAAGTGGCGCGCTGATGTACAAATAATATGAACAGAGCCATAGCACAATGGTTAAGACACTGAACACTTGTGCAGGGATCATGGGTTCAATTCCCCACAGTGCCCATTGAAGACAGCTGGCTGAGGCATTATTTTAGAGGCATTTCCATGTTGTGCGGTATAAGGCGGCGCGCTGTTAATTTAGTGCGCCACAAGATGGCACGCTGATGGCTACAAGGCTGCGCGCGGATGCCCAAACACAGGAACAGAGCTACAGCACAATGGTTAAGACACTGACCAATGGTGCAGGGGCCAGGGGTTCAACCCCTCACAGTGCCCAGTGAACAAGGCTGGCTGGGGCAGTATGTATCATGGTGAGGAGTGCTGTAGGAGGCCTTCCATTTATATTTTATTTCCCACCACTAGTAAACCCGCTCTCACAGTGTGTTAACATACGGATGCCCGTAAGGCACATGTTACAGTGCACTGTCTGCCAAGGCACCCTAGAATGTCCCCTATAGGGCACCATGTATGTTGCGATACAGGATAATGTATAGTGCACCCTATATGGATGGCAACCATAAGGTGGCCTATAGGGCGCCCTATAAAGCACCCTCAGAGGCACCTAATGGGTATAGTAAGCTGTGTGTGGTTTTGCCGGCATAGACATATGTACAGTAAATAAAAATAAAGCTGTGGACAGCCCTATCAAAGGGCCCCACTGTAGGTTTGAACCCATGACCTCTGGCTGTACAGGGAGTGATGTAACCATTGGGCTACAGCTCTATAACTGACAGCAAGCCCCTGGCTGGCTGTAGAGAGTCTGCACGTCACCCCACAGACAGTCTGCTGTTGTAGACAGGATAGGGTTAGGCCACCCGTACCCATGATGCACTGCGCATGCAAATCAGCTGTCCACAGATGCACACAAGATGGGGAATGCACCCCAACAGCTACCCGGCCTGGTAGAGGGAATTGTCCATGTGCACCCACACAGCACCTCGGCCTGGTAGGGGGTCCTGAGCGGGTGGACTACCAGCAAAGAGTAGCTACACACTGTCACATTGTGCTGGTACTGTGCTCACCCTGAGGGTGTGATGTGGCGCCCAGGACCAGGTCCCATGACGGAGCTCCACAGCAGTACCAACCTGTGAGATAGAAAGGTGCTGCAGCAGAAACATTTTGGATATCTCTGTCTGTCTCAGTTAGTGGAAACCCCCATGGACCCCTAGGTGCTCAGTGGGGTAAAAGATAGATGAAAGGTGTGTCCTTACTGTCACTGTTTATTTGTGGGGAAAATATGTGGGCAGGATTGCTGGTAGCCCCAGCTGGTCTTTGAACCTGTGACCTTCTGTTCTTGCATGCACTGTCTGTGTGCACTGCACCACCGTGTAGCCACAGATTGGCTGAATTCCCTGGATAGTCCATGACTGTGGATCCAGCAGGGCCTGTCTGTTGCTGTGGACTGTGCCAGCCTGCACATGGCTAGGCCTCTGTCTTCTGTCGCTAGCAGCCACTGCCCCCTGCACCACATGTACTCGTCCACCAACATGCTGGCATGAGCTTCTCCCATAAAAAGCAGGTGACCTGATTGGAATGTGGCAGTACAGGACTGCATTTGGGGTAATTGGCTGTGGATAATGCCCATTGTTGTGGTGTGTGTGCGTTGTTGGCTAAAATATGGGTGTTTTCCCCATGCTTATGTCCCCTACAATACAGGGGTGTCTGCGCTATCTGTGTTTAGTGGTGGGTAAAATATAGGGACTGGGCTGGCAAGTGCCCCAGCTGGGCTTTGAACCTCTGACCCTCTGGTCCTAGAGGTACTGACTTTGTCTGCTGCACCACACTATGGCCACATAGACAATGCAGCCCCTGGAGGTAGTAAGCCTGGCAGGATGGAGTCACAAACCCTGCTCTACGCAAATTTACTGTGGGCATATGCACCCTGTCTGGTGACAAACGTGCACATAAACCCCGGAAATGACCACGGGAAATGGGGGACAAAATATCACCACGCTGGGCAACAGTGATATTAATGGGCAACCATAGCAAACACTCCCAGGAAAGCTCCACAAAAGGAAATGTTTTTTGGAAGAGTCTCCGCTCCGTAAACCCTTCCAAAATTCATTTCTTTTTTCTGGAGCTTTGCTGGGTGTGTTTTCTGTATTTGCCCATCACTATAACTGTTCCCCAGCTGAATTACTATTTTTAATAGTTCTGTTGTGGTCATTTTCTATTTTTATTTGCACTTTTGTGCTGTGCACATGTATCACACTGCTCACGTTTTGCTGGTTTCCCCGGTTTTCCTGTACATGGCTGACGGAAATGGTTTCTCTTCCCTTTAAATGCTTTCTACTGCGAGTGTTTCACTGGCGGTATTTTTTCCTTGTAAATTCGGGCACGCTCCTGTGCGGGGAGTCTCTCCCCTCCCACATTCCACCCATTGACCCCGTCTCTCCGCCCCTCGGGGGCCTTCCTCCGCCCTCATTTCGCCTTTCCACGCCTCTATCGCACATGAGCGCCCCGCAAACGTGCGCGTTTTCGGCGCACGCATGCGGGACCCGTTAATGTGCCGCGTACGGGGCACTTAAGAGCACTTAAATGCATCATTTTAGGGCGCTCAGGTGCGCCCCGCACAAGTGCCCCGTTTAGTAAGCATACCCCTTAGTATAAAGAATTCATCCAAGAAACTTTTATCTCAATCGCACTCAATCTGAAACGTTCAACTCAAACTGCTAACCCAATGTAGCAAAAAATCTGTACGTGATGGAGCAAATTGGTTACCAGATTTGGATTCAGCGCACCAAAAAACGTAAAAATCAATCGAAACATTAGAGGCAGTTTAGGACATGTTAGTTAGATAAAGTTCCTAGATGAAATAAAT
This sequence comes from Ichthyophis bannanicus, assembly GCA_033557465.1. NCBI lineage: Eukaryota > Metazoa > Chordata > Amphibia > Gymnophiona > Ichthyophiidae > Ichthyophis > Ichthyophis bannanicus. The sequence goes on along the minus strand of CM066032.1, from coordinate 1,750,365,837 downwards.
GACTGCTTCTTGGAGCAGCTGGTTCATGAACCGACCAGAGGGAAAGCCATATTAGACCTAGTCCTTACTAGAACACCAGATCTAGTGCTAGAGATAAGGTTGTTGGGGCCACTTGGCAATAGTGATCATAGCATGATCGCCTTTGATTTGATTAGTGGAGGAGAGATAATAAGGAAATCCACAGTACTACCTTTTAACTTTCGAAAGGGAGACTATGATAAAATTAGGAAAACAGTTAAGAAAAAACTAAAAGGAGCAGTTGCAAAGGTTAAAGACGTACATCAGGCTTGGCTGTTGTTGAAAAATACTATCTTGGAAGCCCAGACCAGCTGTATTCCACGCTTTAAGAAAAGTGGAAGGAAGTCCAAAAAACTGCCAGCATGGTTTAAAGGTGAGGTCAGAGAGGCTGTTGTTGCCAAAAAAGCATCTTTCAGGAAATGGAAAAAAGAGCCAAACGACGAAACCTGGAAACAGCACAAGCCCTGGCAAGTCAAATGCAAGGCATTGATAAGGCAGGCAAAGGGAGAATTTGAGAAGAAGCTTGCTGCGGAAGCAAAAACACAAAGTAAAGACCTTTTCAAGTACATTCGTAGCAAAAAACCTGTGAGAGAGTCAGTTGGTCCATTAGATGATAAAGGGGTTAAAGGAGCACTAAGAGGTGACAAGGCGATAGTGGAGAGACTGAATGAATTCTTTGCTTCAGTCTTTACTGAGGAAGATGTAGGGATGTTACCCATGACTGAAGTGGTATTTAAAGTTGCGGAAGAATTGAAGGAAATATCGATACATCGGGAAGATGTATTACAACTATTATATAAACTGAAGAGTAGCAAATCACCTGGGCTGGATGGTATACATCCAAGGGTGTTGAAAGAACTGAAATATGAGATTGCAGACCTGCTATTAGTAATCTGTGAACTATCACTAAAATCATCTCTAATACCTGAAGATTGGAGGATCGCCAATGTAACACCAATTTTTAAAAGGGTTCCAGGGGTGATCCGGGAAACTACAGACCGGTGAGCCTGACATCAGTACCAGGAAAAATGGTAGAAACCATCATAAAGAATAAAATTACTCAGCATGTAGATAGTCATGACCTAATGGGAGACAGCCAACATGGCTTTAGACGAGGAAGATCTTGTCTTACTAATCTGTTATGTTTTTTTGAAGGAGTGAATAATCAGGTGGACATAGGTGAGTCGGTTGATATTGTGTATCTGGACTTTCAGAAAGCCTTTGACAAGGTCCCTCATCAGAGACTTTTGGCAAAACTAAAGAGTCATGGGATAGGAGGCAGTGTACTATTGTGGATCAGGAACTGGATAAAAGATAGAAAGCAGAGGGTAGGGCTAAATGGCCAATTTTCCCAATGGAGAAAGGTGAATAGTGGTGTACCCCAGGGATCTGTGCTGGGTCCGCTGCTTTTTGACTTATTCATAAATGACCTGGAAAGTGGAATAACGAGTGAGGTTATCAAATTTGCAGATGACACAAAACTATTTAAAGTTGTTAAAACCCAAGAGGATTGTGGAAAATTGCAAGAGGATCTTGATAAATTGGAAGACTGGGCATCAAAATGGCAGATGAAATTTAATGTGGACAAGTGCAAGGTTATGCACCTAGGGAAGAACAACCCAAACTATGGTTACACGATGCAAGGTTCCACATTAGGAACCACCACCCAGGAAAAAGATTTAGGCGTCATTGTGGATACCATGTTAAAACCCTCAGCCCAGTGTGCAGCGGTGGCCAAGAGAGCAAATAGAATGGTAGGTATGATAAGGAAAGGAATGGAAAATAAAACAAAAGATATTATAATGCCTCTGTATCGTTCCATGGTGAGACCGCACCTTGAATATTGTGTGCAATTCTGGTCGCCGTATCTTAAAAAGGATATAGCAATTTTGGAAAAGGTTCAGAGGAGAGCCACCAAAATGGTAAAGGGGATGGAAGGATACTCCTATGAAGAAAGGCTAAAAAGGTTAGGGCTCTTTAACCTGGAAAAGAGACGGCTGAGGGGAGATATGATAGAAGTCTATAAATTAATGAACGGAGTGGAACGGGTAAACGTAGATCGATTGTTTACCTTATCAGAATATAGAAAGACTAGGGGACATGCAATGAAGCTACAGGGTAAACTATTTAAGACTAATAAAAGAAAATATTTTTTCACTCAACGTGTAATCAAACTCTGGAATTTGTTACTGGAGGATGTAGTAAAGGCTGTTAGTGTAGCTGGGTTTAAAAAAGGTTTGGACAAGTTCCTGGAGGAAAGGTCCATAAACCATTATTAAGAAGGGACCCAGGATATCAATGCTTGAACCAATACAAGCATTGTGGAACCTGTGTCCCTTGGGGAAACTGCTAGGTACATATGACCTAGATTGGCCGCTGTTGGAAACAGAATACTGGGTTTGATGGACCTTTGTCTGACCCAGTATGGCATATCTTATGTTCTTATCTTATGTTCTTATGTTCTTAACACCCTTACAGTAATAATAAGAAGAGCAATAGTGTTTATTCAGGCTATGCACTAATGTGCTGTTTGTGCTAAAGAAGCCAATCTATGGGACCCTAACAATTCCCATGTTCTGAAAAATGGGACTGCTGATGCAGGGATACTATGGGCATGAGCAAGGAAAGGACTCTTGTTTGGATTAGAAACGAGTCCTGGTACACCATGCTATGTTATGTCATAGCTGTTTTGGCAGAATTATGTTTTTGTGGCAGAAAATAAGAGTGTGTGTGTGGTTTGAGGGGTGCACGGGAGGATCTGGTGTACTCATCTGCAATTCACAGGGGAAATGAAAGCCTGGCCAGTACCTGGACCATATGGATGACTGCAGCATCACCGGTGCCAGTGTGATTGGGCAGTCAAAATCAGAAAGGGTTCACTATAGCTAAATGTCAAAACATATCCCTGTTAATAAGAAGGGGCCCTCAGAATAAAGGCATTCAACAGTGAAAAGAGCACTAATGCATGCCCATAATACACATTTTGTGGGACCAATGGTGCTGCTTTTGAGCATGTATTAGTGCTGTTTTCATTGCTGAATGTTCTTATTCTGAGGGTCCCTTATTATTGACAGGGATATGTTCTATCATCTAGCCATAGGGAACCTATTCAGATTCCGTCTGGATTATTTTTCATAGGGTACTCTAATAGAAACATAGAAACATAGAAACATGATGACAGAAAAAGACCACAAGGCCCATCTAGTCTGTCCTTCCATAATAACAACTACAACAGTCCACTTTCTACCTTTAGAGATCCTCTGTGTTGGTCCCATGCTTTTTTGAATTCAGTTACTGTCCTCATCTCTACCACCTCCACTGGGAGACTATTCCACGGATCCACTACTCTTTCCGTAAAGAAATATTTCCACATATCACTCCTGAATCTATCTCCCTTCACCCTCATCCCCTGTCCCCTCGTAGCAGAACTTGCTTTCAATTGAAAGAGGCTCTCTCCCTGAACATTTATGCCACGGAGGTATTTAAACATCTCAATCATATCACCTCTATCCCGCCTTTCCTCTAAGGTGTACATATTAAGATCCTTAAGTCTGTCCTCATATGCTTTATAATGAAGCCCATTAATCATTTTAGTAGCAACCCTCTGCACCGACTCCATCCTGTTCACATCCTTTTGAAGGTGCGGTCTCCAGAATTGCACACCATACTCCAAATGAGGTCGCACCAAAGACTTATACAGAGGCATTATCACCTCCTTTTTTCTGCTAGCCATTCCTCTCCGTATGCACCCAAGCATCCTTCTAGCTTTTGCCGTCGCCTTTTCTACCTGTTTAGCTACTTTAAGATCATCAGACACAACCACGCCTAGGTCCCGCTCTTCTTTAGTGGACAAAAGTACTTCACCTCCTATACTGTATTGCTCCCTTGGATTGCTGCAGCCCAAATGCATGACCTTACATTTTTTAACATTAAATCCCAGCTGCCAATTCTATACCATTCTTCAAGCTTAGCTAGATCCCTCCTCATGTTATCTACACCTTCCTGGGTGTCTACTCTATTACAGATTTTGGTATCATCCGCAAAGAGGCAAACCTTACCCGACAGCCCTTCCGCTATATCACTAACAAAGATGTTAAAAAGAATCGGACCAAGGACAGATCCCTGGGGCACACCACTGGTAACATCCTTCTCCTCAGAGTGAGCTCCATTTACTTGTACTCTTTGTCGCCTCCCACCCAACCAATTTCTAACCCAAGCAGTAACTTTAGGGTCCATCCCTAGGGTGCTCAGTTTGTTTATAAGTCGCCTGTGAGGAACAGTGTCAAAGGCTTTACTGAAATCTAAATATACCACATCTAGAGCTCTCCCTCGGTCCAACTCCCTGGTCACCCAGTCAAAGAAATCGATCAGATTTGTCTGACAAGACCTGCCTCTGGTGAATCCATGCTGCCTCGGATCCTGTAATCCGCCGGACTCCAGAAACCTCACTATTTTCTCTTTCAGCAGCGTTTCCAATAATTTACTCACCACTGAAGTTAAACTAACTGGCCTGTAGTTTTCAACCACATCCTTACTTCCGCTTTTGTGTAAAGGCACCACATGAGCCTCTCTCCAGTCCTTTGGCACCACTCCCGACTCCAACGAGGCATTGAAAAGGTCAGTCAGTGGAGGTGCTAGAACGTCCCCTAGTTCCCTCAGTATTCTAGGGTGTATCCCATCCGGTCCCATCGCTTTGTCTACTTTAAGTTGAGCTAGTTTCTCACGAACACGGTCTTCTGAAAATTGTTCAAGATGTCCCTCGCTTCTGTTCTTATTTGTGGGTGTTTTCTGAGGTCCTGCTCCTGGTTCTTCATCTGTGAACACAGAACAAAAATATTTGTTAAGCAATTCCGCTTTATCCTTATTAGCTTCTACATATTCCCCCCCTGCACCCTTGAGTCTGACAATACCACTTTTGCCCTTCCTCTTCTCACTAATATATCTGAAAAATGTCTTATCCCCCCATTTTATTGCATTGGCTATTTCCTCCTCCTTTTGAATCTTTGCTTTCTTGACTACTTTGCTAGCTTCTCTAAGTTTTTCCAAATACAGATGCCTGTCTTCCTCTCTCTGTGATCTCTTGTATTTCATGAAGGCCTCCCTCTTTTTCTTCACTTTTTCAGCTACTTCCTTCGAAAACCATAGCGGTCTCCTGTTCCTTTTGCCTTTATTTACCATTTTAACAAAAAGGTTGGTTGCCTTTAAAATACCCCCTTTCAGTTTTGCCCACTGTTTTTCTACATCCCCCAGCTGTTCCCATCCCACTAACGACTCCCTGAGGTATTGGCCCATCTTCGCAAAGTTAGTCTTCCTAAAGTCTAAGATCTTCACCTTGGAATGGATTCTAACAGCCCTAGTCCTAATACTGAACCACACCATCTGGTGGTCACTGGATGCAAAATGATCTCCCACTACAACATCAGAAACACTCTCACCATTGGTAAGCACCAAGTCCAGTATGGCCCCTTCACGTGTGGGGTCTGTTACCAATTGCCTGAATAGTTCTCCCTGTAGAGAATCCAGGATCTCCTTACTTCTAGATGATACTGCAGCAGGAATGTGCCAATCAACATCTGGCATATTGAAATCTCCTAGCAGTAGCACTTCCCCTTTCCTAGCAATGCTGCGTATGTCTTCAATTAACTCTGTCCACCTCTTCCTCTTGTGAGGGAGGTCTGTATATCACACCAATGCAAATAGATTTCTCTTTCCCTCTTTCTAGTTTAACCCACAATGCCTCCTCTCTCCCTTTTAAGCTCTGTAATTCCAAAGCTTTAATAGTAGTTTTTACATATAGTGCCACTCCTCCTCCCCTTCTTCCTACCCTGTCCTTTCTGAATAAAGTATAGCCAGGTATAGTTACATCCCAGTCATGGTTTTCTGTGAACCATGTTTCTGTAACTGCCACTAAATCCAAGTCAGCCACTCCCACTAAAGCTTCAACTTCAGGGATCTTATTTCCCATGCTACGGGCATTAATACACACTGCTTTCCATGTGTTACCCCTGTTACCCATTTCCATAAAGGTATTTAATGTATCACCTACCTGGGGGCTTTCTTCACTCATCCCCAATGAATCTAGTTTAAAGCCCTCTTCAGTAGATTAGCCAGTCTACTACCAAAGATGTGTTGACCTTTCTTGGACAGATGGATGCCATCTCTGCTCTGCAACCCTTGGAACAGCATCCCATGGTCTAGGAAACCAAAACGCTCTCGAAGACACCATCCACGCAGCCATGCATTCATCTCCAGGATGCGAGCCTCTCTGCCTTGGCCTTTACCCTCAACAGGGAGGATTGAAGAGAACACCACCTGTGCACCTACCTGCTTCACCCTCTGTCCCAGAGCCATGAAGTCACTTTTGATACGTTCCGAGATATACCTGGCAGTATCATTTGTTCCAACATGGATTAGCAACATTGGGTAATAGTCAGTGGGCTTGATGAGTCTCGGCAAACTCTCCGTAACATCTTGGATCTTGGCATCAGGCAGACAGCACACCTCTCTGGACATCAAGTCTGGTCGGCAGATGGACGCCTCAGTACCCCTCAGAAGAGAGTCTCCAACAACCACTACCCTTCGTTTCCTTCTGGTCACTGATTCCGTAACTATGGGATACTTGAACTCTGGTTCTTCCCTTTCCAGGGATGCTTTCACCTCCTCCACTTCCAGGGCTGCATAATGGTTCTTCAATTCAAGGGCTGGAGAAGTTGGATTGGTGATTTTGCAGGCTCTGGTTACTGTTGTCCAACCATCGACATTCTGTTGGCACCCATCTTCTCCTGTGCTGGAGATATTGTTGGCATGTGATAGGGCAGCCATACATCCCCTGTGCCAGACACTGGGAGACACAACTGATGTTGTGCCAACATTCTGTGGATTGTACCCTGCGGCCTAAATCGCTACCCAGGCCAGGATCAATGAGAGCTGTGAGAGTGGTGATATATCTGGAGTCTGGCTACTTGGTATGATGGCACAGGGATCTCCCCTCCCATGCCCGCCCAGGCCTGACCAGGGGAGCAGTGCCACAAAGCAGACTATAGGAAGGCAGACAGGGTTGCTCCACAGATAGCGGATGTCTACAGACCGACATACACAATGACGGAACAGGTGTACCGGTGTACCTAGGGCTTGCTCAACCACTAGGTGAGCTAGGCGGATGCTTTGAGCGGCCGGCCTGGGTGCGCGGCGACAGTGGCACACATAACCGGCTGCACTCCCCCCCCCCCCCCGCAGCTGCTACCGATTCCGTTTTGGGGGGGGAGGGCAGTGGCAGCATTTCCAAAAGCGGCTGCATTTGCCGCCTCTTTTGGAAATGCTGCTGCTGCCCACCTTCCCATCCTGGGATGGAATCGGCAGCAGCTGGCAGGGGTTGGAGGCGGTGGCAGCTGGGGGCGGGGCAGCGAGGCTGGGGTTTCTGCCTAGGACGGCGGAAACCCTTTGGCTGGCCCTGAGTATAGCTGCTGTGAGAAATGCCAGTGTCCAGATAGGTGGGCCTCAGATGCCATAGCCAGAAGGCCCTACTGCTACTATCACTACTACTGATCGCTTGTATAGTGCTTCAAAGCGTATGCATTGCTGTACAGACACATGTAAACGATGGTCCCTGCTCAGCAGAGCTTACAATCTAGTCAAGAAGGACAACACAGCAGCTGTGGACAGGATACATCCAGGGGGAATGGTCAGAAAGCACAAAGGAGCTTAGGCGGATCAGATCCAACAGCAGCAACGAAGTGGTGAGTGCTCAGCCTGGATATGAGAGGAGACAAAGATGAAGCCTGATTTACAGACTCAGGTCGTTAGTTCCAGGGATAAGGAGCAGTAAGGTGAAAGGAGCGACATCTGGATTTGGCAGTAGGAGAGGTGGGCATAGATAGATGCAATCTGACAGAAGAGCAGAGTTCCCGGGAAGGGGTGTGGGGAAAGATAAGAGGGGAATGGTAGTGTGGAGCAGTAGAATGAGTGCACTTATAGGCCATAGGCATGAAAAGGGCATACGTTTATTGCTCAGCAACAGGGCTGTACCGAGCGTGAATCGCGCCCTGTGTGACTTGCACACGCCCCCCCCCCCCCCACCGCACCTCCATCCAGCCACTTTCTGGACGGCCCATAAATATGTACCTCCAAATGCCAAAATGACCAGTATTGTATAAGCAATGAAAAAAGGAAGGGTCAGCTGAAACGTAGCATTGCACTACTATTACTAAACAATTTATATGATTGTTGGGTCAGACAAACAGGAGGAGAGCAGTAATGGACGCTCTTCTCGAATGTTTGTAAAGCCCTTTTAATAAATATATTCATGACCATGTGGCATCCGCAGGTACATCGTGGGGACGGGTAGGATCGAAACGTGTAACTTTTCAGAATATGGTGGGCACGGGGACATCCACAACGTTTACCTGCATCTGATAATATTGACGGGGACATGTTTCTCCATTATATTGCATGGCTTATGCCTTCACCTGTGCACGGGCCATGCCCTGGATGTGTGCATGAGTCTACTGAATAGTGCTTACCCGTGACACACCAAACACATCTATCTCCCTGTTTCCGGACCTACAGGCTCGTCCAAACCTGTGGATGCAGAATTAGATTCAAATGGGGCCCATTATGTCTGCGGGCCAGATACGTTATGGGATTAGGCTCTAATTGAAACCACAATTAAGCCTATTAGGTACAATAATATTTATCTCAAAGGAGCACTGAAACTAACCACCAATATTTCAATTTAGGTTCAAATTCAAACTAAAATTAAAATTAAGGTAAGAGAAGAAAAAGACCTCAGTACAATTCAATTTCCCACTGCGTGGCAATAGAGAACTTTACCCAAAGGGGAGCTGCCATCGACGGACAACTGGGTCATAAAAAACTCCTCTTAACATCCCATTTTTATTAGTATTTTATTAATATCTTTTTTTAAACTATTAAAAATCTGAAATATTTAATTAAATTCCCAGTCAATACTACAATAAACTAATCTATTAAAGAACTTTGACTTTCTGTCATACTATATATGGCATTTGTTATTTACGCTCTACACTCACCGGATATCTTTCAGGATACTGTTCCTATAAACAAAGTGTACAAAGAATGCTGTTAGAGCATAAATTCCCAACATTTATAACAAAGGAACGTCCAACTACTTAGCTCGAGGGGTTTCTTATCATTAACTAGCCCTACAAAGATGCCCGTTTTGCAAATTTCAAAAAATATTTAAAAAAGTGTCTCCCAGAGAGTTGGTGAGCTCTAGCATAGCATCTGACATCACCACCTCCTTTAAATTAAAAACTTGAACCCATTGAAACATTATGTAATCCACCAGGTAGACCTATTCTCTCAAGTAATGGTTCATTGTTAGAATATGTAGGCAGATACCTGGATGAACTTCTCAGATATGAAGTCCCCCTGATCAAGTCTTTATTTATCTGTTTAAGACTAATAAGAGAAAATATCTTTTCATTCAACATGTAATTAAACTCTGGAATTCGTTACCGGAGGATGTAATAAAAGCTGTTGGTGTAGATGGGTTTAAAAAAGGTTCAGATAAGTTCCCGGAGGAAAGATCCATAAACCATTATTATGTTGAAACTGTTTATTGAGTCAATAGCACATGGAATACATATAGCTTGTGTCTCAAATTCCAGAATAACCATAATGAGATATATCACATTTAGGAGTTCATACCTAATGACATTTTCAACTTTATTTCCCTCCCTCCCTTCCCTCATCTCCCCCCTCTCTATACCTACATACCCCTTCCTCTGTACATAAACCCAACGTGAATTTATTGCATGCGGTCCGTGAGGGAGGGGGGTCATGTAACCTTAGCCTCTGTGCCTGGTTGTCTTAGTACTGCACCTCTCCTAAATTTCCAGTCCTGACAACCGCTCTATTACATATCTTATCACCAAATTGCGGGGGAGTGGAGAGCCCACGGAGGTGTGCTCTTCTCTCCATGAGCCCCCACTCCTACAATATATCTCTCACCTACCACTCCCTTTCCCTCCCCCCTCCCCAAAGGAGCCCAGAGCCCAGATTATCAAGCACAGCGATTAAGCACCCTGCTTCTTTCTTGAGGTGTTAAGAGCTGGAAGTGCGAGCCCCATCTGTCCAGGAGGCCTGCCAGCGCAGGCCCCGTCCTTCGGCCCTCGCCCTCTCCAACAACATTGTTGTGTAGAGGAGGAATCACCACTGCCCATATGTTGGTCTCCTTGAGGACAGCCAATTATTTAGGATAACCTGCTGAGCCACTACCAGGGCCAGGTGCATCCATCCAAACACAGGCTGCTTCAAATCTGGAACAGACGTAGCTAAACAGGTAGAAAAGGCGACGGCAAAAGCTAGAAGGATGCTTGGGTGCATACGGAGAGGAATGGCTAGCAGAAAAAAGGAGGTGATAATGCCTCTGTATAAGTCCTTGGTGCGACCTCATTTGGAGTATGGTGTGCAATTCTGGAGACCGCACCTTCAAAAGGATGTGAACAGGATGGAGTCGGTGCAGAGGGTTGCTACTAAGATGATTAGTAGTCTTCATTATAAAGCATATGAGGACAGACTTAAGGATCTTAATATGTACACCTTAGAGGAAAGGCGGGATAGAGGTGATATGATTGAGATGTTTAAATACCTCCGTGGCATAAATGTTCAGGGAGAGAGCCTCTTTCAATTGAAAGCAAGTTCTGCGACGAGGGGACATGGGATGAGGGTGAAGGGAGATAGATTCAGGAGTGATATGCGGAAATATTTCTTTACGGAAAGAGTAGTGGATCCGTGGAATAGTCTCCCAGTGGAGGTGGTAGAGATGAGGACAGTAACTGAATTCAAAAAAGCATGGGACCAACACAGAGGATCTCTAAAGGTAAAAAGTGGACTGTTGTAGTTGTTGTTATGGAAGGACAGACTAGATGGGCCTTGTGGTCTTTTTCTGTCATCATGTTTCTATGTTTCTATCCAGACCTGGGTGCCCAAACATCTAACATCAGAGCAGCAGGGGACAGACTCACCCTCTTCCCCACACATTTTCCTAAATATCCCTGAACCTTGTTCCAATACGCTAACGCCTCTGGACACTTCCAGAAGATATATCCTAATGTTGCAGCTGTACCTCCACACCTTGGACACCAGTCTGTTCCCCCTATTTCTGCCTGCCAAGCTCACCGTGGAGCGAAGAACAAGCGTCACAAAAGTTTATATTGCATATCTCGGTGTTGTGCAGAAACACTTAGGGGTGGGATCCCTGCAAAGGTTTTCATTAATGTCTCTGACTGAAACAGACAGCGGAGGGCAAAGACCACGGTCACACACTATGATTAAAAGGGGAAAGTTACAATAAAGGGTCTTTGCCCTCCGCTATCTGTTTCAGTTTTGATTTTGCGGAAGGTGCACTTCTCCCTTTTCCTCCCATTAATGTCTTTGACTCCACCTGCATTCCCAGATCCTGTGCCCATATCTGTGCCAATTTGCTCTTCTGTGGTGGAGGGTCGAGTTCAATCAAAGCCTTGTGAAATTGAGATACTCGTGCCTGTTCATCCCCTCCCAGAAGAATTTCCTCTATTTGTGAGCTCCTAAGCCCCATCAAGGACTCCATTGGAAGTCCCCAAAGGTAGCTCCGAACTTGTAAATAAGGATAATAATCTTTACTTGTAATGGCGAATTGTGCGCATAAACTTGGAAAATCTCCAGGGGTCCCCTCATCTGTGACAAATTGCTCAACATTAATGATCCCTGTCTGCTTCCAACGTAAGAAACTCGCATCCGACATGCCTGCATGCTTGATCATCCCAGACATTCACACAAATAGTGCCACGTGCGGCAAATTGGAGCAAACAAGACCTCCTGTGCAAAAGATCGGATGCCTCCCTCAGGCTTTGCGTGCAATATACGAGGTGTGACAAGAAAGAAACGAGACTGTCCCATAAATGTTTTATTACAAAATCTACAGAGAAATTACGCATTGTCCCCTTCAAAGTAATCCCCCCCCAAGAGCTAATGCACTTCTGCATTCGCTTCTGCCACGTACGGAAGCACTTGGTAAAGTCCTCCTCCTTGAGATCCCTCAGCTCCCTCATCACAGTAGCCTTGAGCTCTTCTACAGAGGCAAAGTAAGTTCCTTTGAGCACAGACTTCAGCCTGGGGAAGAGCCAGAAGTCACACGGTGCGAGATCTGTGGAATAAGGAGGGTGGTCGAGAGCTGTGATCTGCTTGTTGGCCAAGAACTGCCTCACACTGAATGCAGTGTGTGTGGGTGCGTTGTCGTTGTGGAGCAGCCACGACTTGTCTCTCTACAGAGCCTGCCTGCTGTGCCAAACCCGGTCATGGATGCGATTGAGGACCTGTTGGTAGAAGTGCTGGTTGACTGTCTGACCATCAGACACAAACTCATGATAGATCACTCCCTTCTGGTCCAAGAATGCGTTCAGCTTGACCTTGATCCTTGATTTGGACATGCGTACCTTCTTGGGTCTGGGTGACAGTCGAGTCTTACACTGCAGGCTCTGTCTCTTGCTTTCAGGGTCGTACTGGAAGACCCAGTCTCGTCTCCTGGGATGACTCGGCAAACAAACTCTGGATCTTCTCCGATCTTCTCTAGCAAGTCTCGACAAACATTGACCCAGTGCTCCTTCTGGTCGTCAAATAAAAGCTTGGGCACCATCTTGGCGCACACCTTCTGCATCCCTAGCTCTTGCACCAAGATGGTCTGCACTGACTCCCTGTTCAGGCTGAGATCCTCAGCTATCATCTGCACCATCAATATGCGATCACTCTGCACCAGCTGGTTCACTCTGTCAATGTTCTCAGCCATCTTTGTCGTGGAAGGCCGTCCTGACTTGGGGTCATCCTCCACCTCCTCACGGCCAGTCTTGAAGCATTTGTGCCACTCGAAGACTCGTGGCCTTGACATTGCATCTTCTCCATAAGCCTTTTGGAGAAGTTGGAGACACTCAGTTGGGCCCTTCTCCAACTTAACTTATCTGGACTTTAAAGCCTTTGACAAGGTCCCTCATCAGAGACTTTTGGCAAAACTAAAAAGTCATGGGATAGGAGGCAGTGTACTATTGTGGATCAGGAACTGGTTAAATGATAGAAAGCAGAGGGTAGGGCTAAATGGCCAATTTTCCCAATGGAAAAAGGTGAATAGTGGTGTACCCCATGGATCTGTGCTGGGTCTGCTGCTTTTTGCCATATTCATAAATGAACTGGAAAAGGGAATAACGAGTGAGGTTATCAAATTTGCAGATGACACAAAACTATTTAAAGTTGTTAAAACCCAAGAGGATTGTGGTAAATTGCAAGAGGATCTTGATAAATTGGAAGACTTGGCATCAAAATGGCAGATGAAATTTAATGTGGACAAGTGCAAAGTTATGCACCTAGGGAAGAACAACCCAAACTATGGTTACACGATGCAAGGTTCCACATTAGGAATCACCACCCAGGAAAAAGATTTAGGCGTCATTGTGGATAACATGTTAAAACCCTCAGCCCAGTGTGCAGCGGCGGCCAAGAGAGCAAATAGAATGCTAGGTATCATAAGGAAAGGAATGGAAAATAAAACAAAAGATATTATAATGCCTCTATATCGTTCCATGGTGAGACCGCACCTTGAATATTGTGTGCAATTCTGGTCACCATATCTTAAAAAGGATATAGCGCTATTAGAAAAGGTTCAGAAAAGAGCCACCAAAATGGTAAAGTGGATGGAAGGATACTCCTATGAAGAAAGGCTAAAAAAGTTAGGGCTCTTTAACCTGGAAAAGAGACATCTGAGGGGAGATATGAGAGAAGTCTATAAATTAATGAACAGAGTGGAACGGGTAAATGTAGATCGATTGTTTACGTTATCAGAATATTGAAAGACGGGGACATGCAATGAAGCTACAGAGTAAACTATTTAAGACTAATAAAAGAAAATATTTTTTCACTCAACGTGTAATCAAACTCTGGAATTTGTTACCGGAGGATATAGTAAAGGCTGTTGATGTAGCTTGGTTTAAAAATGGTTTGGACAAGTTCCTGGAGGAAAGGTCCATAAACCATTATTAAGAAGGGACCCAGGATATCAATGCTTGACCCAGTACAAGCATTGTGGAACCTGTGTCTTTTGGGGAAACTGCTAGGTACGTATGACCTAGATTGGCCACTGTTGGAAACAGGATACTGGGCTTGATGGACCTTGGTCTGACCCAGTATGGCATATCTTATGTTCTTGTATTCTTTGCTCCATATTTCTGCCACCTCCAATTGCGTGACAAAGTGATGGAGCAGTGTGCTACAAAAAAACCTGAGAAAGAAAAACAGAGTGAGAGATGAAAAATATTATAGCAGAATAGTAGCGAGATGTTGCACAACACAGTGACATAAGCGGTTAGTCATTGGCATTGAGTCATAGGCGTGGCTGCCATAGTCTCGTTTCTTTTTTTGTCACACCTCGTATACCTCACATGCAACGGTCTCGCGAGGGCCCTATCCATTGCTATTGGCGTGTGGTCCTCTGTGTCCCACAGCCAGTCCCTGACATGTTTAAGTAAGTAAGCTATGTTGTATCTCTTGATATCTGGGAATCCCATCGCACTGTACTCACAAAGGCGTTGCAGAACCGTCAAGTGTTCACGTGGCCGCATGCCACTCCACAACATATTAATATATTGATCTCATATAGTTGAGACAAATATGCAGGGAGGTATATTCCTAAATACTTGAAGCCCCCCTTATTTATTTATTTTATTTATTTACATTTCTTTTATACCGCGCTATTCGACATCAGTGCGGTTTACATAAAACATAAAACATACACGTTGCATATAATGAACTGTGCTTACAGGAAACAGGAAATAAAACTTGGTTAACTTAGGGTAACTATTTACATCGGATTTTCATATTAAACAGGCTATACTCATGAGTGTCTTATAGGGTAGATTTAGACATAATATCTACCTTAGACTGCGGGTGACACTACTGTATCATCGTCTATTTTGTAGTACTGAAGGAATAGGTAATGTTTCACTGCCTTCCTAAATTGGACCAAGTCAGTGATTGCACGTATGTTGGGTGGATGGATGGTATAAGGGGATCTAAAGGTAGGACCACAGATCTATCTAAATTTATCTTTAGCCCCGATAATATTCCGTATTCCTCAAACACTCATAGCAATGCAGGTAGGCCTTGTATCGGATCATCCAAGTGTACTAAAAGATCATCTGCAAAAGCAGCAACTCGAAATTCCGCCCTCCCCACCTTTATGCTGAAGGTCTTTCAAAGCTCTAATTTTGTTCAACAGTGGTTCTAAGGTCAATATAAATAATATTGGGGAAAGAGCGCATCCCTGCCTTGTACCTCTACGGATTAAGAATTCAGGTGATAGTCTTCCATTGACCTTAATTGCCCCTCTAGGATCAGAATATAACAAACGCACAGTATCCACAAAGAGACCCTGCAGCCCTATCTCGTCAAGCACTTGGTACATAAATTTCCAATTTACCTGGTCAAATGCCTTTTCGGTGTCAAAACTAATTAACATAGATGACCATTTCTCTGAAAAGCTTGAAAACATGGAGGCCAGGATTCTATGCACACTATACACCACACTGCTACCCCAAACGCAGTCTACTTGGTCCCCATGTATTAGACCAGATAAACGAATCGCTAGATGGTCTGCCATAATTTTCACCAGGAGTTTGATATCTACATTCAAGAGCAAAATTGGTTGATAGGAGCCTGGAAGAGTGGAGTCTCTATGCAGTTTAGGAAGCACTGTAACCAGTGCCTTATTTGGTTCAAATGGGAAGTTTCCTCATCGAATTAGACTGGAGTAGTAATCAACCATAGGGACCACAACCCTGTCAGCCATTAATTTGTAAAATTCCCCTCAAATGCCATCTGGCTTTCTGGACCTCTTGAATCGAGATTGGAACATTTAATTCTGTCACCTGAGCTGGGGTCAACTTAGGGAGGCCACACAATCTAAGGTAATTGACTCCACCATCCCCGGCCGTCTTTTCCGCTTGATAGAGCTGCTGGTAATAATCACAAAATACTTTTTCTGTCCCTGAGGCAGTTGAGTACATGGTGCCATCATCCTGTCTGAGGGCTCCCACGGGACTCGGGCCTCCCTCTGCTCGGAGCAGTAAGGACAGCAATTTCCCTGCCCTGTTTCCATATCTATACAATTTTTAACGGTAATATATCAAGGACGTTTTGCCCTTTGATGAACCAACAAACTTAACTCATTTTGTATATTGTAGAACTGAGTTTTAGTTTCCACACTAGGGTGTGAAGCATAGCGGTGTCTGGTCTTCCCCAATTCCTACTCTAACTGCAGTACTTTACTGTTCAGCCATTTGTATTTAAGATGTATATAACTAATTATTTCACCCCGCATCACTGCTAACTTCTTTCCGTCCAGAGATGCTCTGCGCAGAGCATCTCTGGACGGAAAGAAGTTAGAAACAGCCGCAGGCTGCCAAAATGAATGGCAAGTTCTAATGTCCATTAGAGGAAGCTGCCTAGACCACACGTCCTAGCTGGTTAAATCTCTGGACTATATGCACTACTGAAAAATTCCCTGAAGAACCTCATTCATTGAGTGAAACGCTGTTCTCAACGTTGAAAGTGAGGCGTCGGGTGCACAAGATTCAATTGAGAAGATTTACATGAATAAGATTTATTGGAAGACTCCTAAAGTTAAGTACGAGTCCCAAGTGAATTTAAGTGTTTAAGCACGAGTGCAATTACAGTCAATTTTAGACAAATTTGATACACAGGAGGAGAGAGGGTATTTGGACACTTTATATATAAAAAAAAGCCGGAAAATGTCATTGATGTACTAAGGCTAAGCTGGTGTTTATAAAGAATTCCAGAAAACCCAGTTAACTATAGCCGTGAAGTCTGAGACAACTTCCGTGCAAAAGATTCAAAATAACAAGTGTGAACCCTCCGAGTCTTTCTGCTATAAGGTTGTTTCATTGGAGTAATTTTCTTTAATTTTCATATTAATCCTGTCCAGGTCATATTTTGTTTTTTCTCAGAAATTACTATGTCTAAGTTGCACAGACATCATTTTCTTGTTGTATACCTTTGACCATACTATTAAAATATTATGATGACACACAGTTGGAATATTTCAAACTATTTCTCAAGATAATGTACACAACGGGTCCAATATTTGAAAGGCATTTACACGATTTACAACCCAGTAAACCATGAAAATGATTTAAATGGGGATATTCAACAGAACTTACATGGGTAGTGCCATTGAAAATCCCCTGCTAAGTCCCCTTAGTGCCCTGATGGTAGCCAGTTAGCGTCGGGGCGTGTTGGGGTGTTCTGAGGTGAAGCAGAGGTGGTGACTGCGGCTAACCATGTAGCGGCAATATTGGACCACTACACTCTTAGCGATCCACTGCTAAACCTTGGCCAGCTTTGGCCTCGCCTAGTTCTAGCTGCAAATGCTAACTGGGTAGCGGTCCAATATTGCCACGACACAGTTAGGCTCTGCGGGGGATTCCACTCAGTGCCAAACCCAGATATTCAATGCCGTAGCCATGGCACTGAATATCCAGGGTTAGGGGTGAACAGGCAGGGCTATGCGGTCTTATAGACTGCCAACTTGAATATCGGGCCCAACATACCTAAAATGCAAGGGTGCCAATAATGTTGACCACAACTGTATGTTCTGATAGCTAGTGAGTGATTAATGTAACACATTTTATTAGTGAGGTGTATATAGGTTGTAAGGTGGAGAAGGGTACATACAGCATGATGTCATCAGTGAAAATATGATACCACATGTTATGTGCTTGTATGATTGACCAGATGGATTGTAGGTAGATGTTGAATAGGAGTGTGGAAAGCGTAGAGCCTTGAAGAACCCCTTGCTGCAGATTGTATGCAGCAGATTTAGTTCTTGCTGTTCTTATATGTTGTTGGCGGTCTGTTAATTAGGAAAGAGCCATTTTAACATCGTGTTGCTCAGTCCTATGGATTATAAGCAAAGTAGCAGGGCGCCATGAGGGACTGAATCAAAGATGGATGTGATGTCTAAGAAGATAAGGATAAATCCTTGATGTGATTTCTGTGCTAGTCTATCTATGAGTGAAGATAGAAGAGCTTCTTTACCATGATTGGGCCTGAATCCATTCTATTGTGGGTCCAGAGGCACATGTGAAGTGACGTGATCTTGAAGATGCAGTTATACCATCTTTTCAATGAACTTTGCAAGGAAGGGTATACTGGAGATGGGTTGATATGAACTGGGGATATCTGGATCAAGCAAAGTGTTTTTGATTATTAGCCGTATGGAGACATCCTGAGGGTGGTGGAAAAATAGCCTTGTATGAGAGAGAGCTGTGTGATTTGGAATAATATGGGGGTGGGTTCCGAATGAGCTAAAGTATTTTGATCCAGCTGACAGGGCATGGATCTAAGGGTGAGGTAGTGGTGTTCAGATTGGAAATAATTTTCTCTAGGTGCTCCAGGGAGATCTGGTTGAAGGTATGCCATTTGGCGGATATGGAGCTGTTGATAGGCAGTATTAAGTTGAGGATGCTGTGTTGCTCTTCTTGCAGATCTTGGGTCTGAAAGTAGTCGGCCATATCTTGTGGGCACAAAAACTGTGCTTGCTGTCTTGTGTAGGACTCCTGACAACTAGGTTGAATAGTTCTCTGTTCCCTAACAAACATCAACAGATAAAAATAGGCACGAGCACCTCCAACAAATAAAAACAAACACAAAGTGTACCTCAAGGTTCCACAATCTCTATACCTCTCTTCAACATATACCTCCAACCCATCTGCTCAATCATCAAAAACCACAAGATCCACTTCCACATATATGCTGACGACATCATGCTATATTGTCCACTACACACCAAACAACCTTCCTACACACAAATCCAAAACTACTTCAAAGAAGTCTCCAACTGGCTCACAACAAACAACCTATCAATAAACTACAAAACACTGAAGCTATGTTTATTACAAGAAACCTCTCATTCACCCCATCAACATTAATCACACTAAACAACATCCAGATAAATGTCAAACCAGAGCTAAAATACCTAGGAATAACCCTTAACCAGCAACTATCCTTCAAAACTCATATAACAAAAACAGCCAATACAATATACCTCAAAACTAAGACCTCCAGCGACTCCGCCTACTCCTTGAAGCAGAATATTTTTGCTTAGCACTCCAAACCCTTACTCTCCCTAATGTCGACTGCTGCAACAATATCTACCAAGGACTACCACAAGTCACCCTTCCCCCCTTAAACTTGCACTCCAAAACAGCTGCACACACAATTCAGAAAGATACTAAGGGGCATGTTTACTAAACACCGTTGCTGTGCGGGTTCCCGTTAGTGTGCTGGTGCCATATAAGGAGTGGGCGGGCCAGGCAGAAAAAAGCAAAAAACCGGACCGTACGTGTGTGCGTCGCGCTAATGTGCGGGGCCCACATTAGCGCGTGGGAAGGCTAAGTGGTGCGCTGCTGCAAAACCAAACAATAGAGCCGTAGTACAACGGTGAAGACACCAACCAATGGTGCAGGGGCCAGGGGTTCAAACCCCCATTGCACTCAACAAAAAAGACCAGCTGAGGCATCAACATTTATGGGCAAAAGTGGTTTAGGAGGCATATTAATTTTGGGCGGCAGAAGGCGGCGCACTGTTATTTTTATTACGGCATGAGGCAGCGCACTGTTTAGTGTGGGCGGCAGATGGCGGCGCATTGTTAAGTTTGGGCGGCAGAAGGCGGTGCGCTGATAAATGTGGGCAACAGAAGGCGGCGAGCCGGTGGGCAGAAGGCGGCGCGCTGATGTGTGAGGGGGCAGTCCAATAGTGGGAGGGATAAGTGGCGCGCTGATGTGCACATAACAGGAACGGAGCCATAGCACAATGGTTAAGACACTGACCACTCGTGCAGGAATTATAGGTTCCATTCCCCACATTGCCCATTGAAGACAGCTGGCTGAGGCATTATTTTAGGGGCATTTCCATGTTGTGCGGCATAAGGCGGCGCGCTGTTAATTTAGTGCACCACAAGATGGCGCGCTGATGGCTACAAGGCTGCGCGCGGATGCACAAACACAGGAACAGAGCCACAGCACAATGGTTAAGACACTGACCAATGGTGCAGGGGCCAGGGGTTCAACCCCTCACAGTGCCCAGTGAACAAGGCTGGCTGGGGCAGTATGTATCATGGTGAGGAGTGTTGTAGGAGGCCTTCCATTTATATTTTATTTCCCACCACTAGTAAACCCGCTCTCACAGTGTGTTAACATACGGATGCCCATAAGGCACATGTTACAGTTCACTGTCTGCCAAGGCACCCTAGAATGTCCCCTATAGGGCACCATGTATGTTGCGACACAGGATAATATATAGTGCACCCTATATGGATGGCAACCATAAGGTGGCCTATAGGGCGCCCTATAAAGCACCCTCAGAGGCACCTAATGGGTATAGTAAGCTGTGTGTGGTTTTGCCGGCATAGACATATGTACAGTAAATAAAAATAAAGCTGTGGACAGCCCTATCAAAGGGCCCCACTGGGGGTTTGAACCCATGACCTCTGGCTGTACAGGGAGTGACATAACCATTGGGCTACAGCTCTATAGCTGACAACAAGCCCCTGGCTGGCTGCAGAGAGCCTGCACGTCACCCCACAGACAGTCTGCTGTTGTAGACAGGATAGGGTTAGGCCACCCGTACCCATGATGCACTGCACATGCAAATCAGCTGTCCACAGATGCACACAAGATGGGGAATGCACCCCAACAGGTACCCGGCCTGGTAGGGGGAATTGTCCATGTGCACCCACACAGCACCTCGGCCTGGTAGGGGGTCCTGAGCGGGTGGACTACCAGCAAAGAGTAGCTACACACCGTCACATTGTGCGGGTACTGTGCTCACCCTGAGGGCGTGATGTGGCGCCCAGGACCAGGTCCACAACACCAGCCATAGCTGGATGAGGCCATGACAGAGCTCCACAACAGTACTAACCTGTGAGATAGGAAGGTGCTGCAGAAACATGTTGGATATCTCTGTCTGTCTCAGTTAGTGGAAACCCCCATGGACCCCTAGGTGGTCAAAGTACACCCCCCCCCCCTCCCAATGGCAGCAGAGTGGACCACCAAACCCCAGTCCTGCTGGGGAATCAGACACCCTACAGCGCAGTCCAAGCAGCTCCACACACATCCATAACACAATATCAGACAGACTTTAGGCCTGGATATCCAAAGATGCACCCCAGCACCACCTGATATTCACCTGCAGCAAGCCATCAGCCGCTGCACCCTACAAGGCACTCCATCAAGACACATACTAGCTACAAACAATCTGCTGGTTAGCCCTGATGGAAATGCATGCACCCAAAACTGGGGTGGCAGCACACACAAGAAGAGAGTTCTGTGAGGAGACCCCAACAGGAAACCCATATATATCACAAGAGAGAAACACAATACAGCACTATGGGGGTGCCTAGCCATGCTGTCATCACTGCACACTCAGGGTGAGAGTGCTCCCCCAGCAGCACATACAGAGGTCACCCTGTCTATGTAGGTGGTGGCCTGGCACTACAATGTCACAGCCAGTGCCCTATGCCCTGTGCAGATGCATCCTGGCCAGCCCACCATGTCTGACCTATACCCATGGTACCTTGCTGCTCATTATGCACATTGGCAGGCCAATACTGGCAGTAATGCTGGCAGTGTGGGTTGGGGAAGGTGTTTGCAGCCAACACACACTGTATAGACAGACACACACTCCCACACCTATGCCAGCATTGTGCTACTATTGAGGGGGCGATTAGCCTTGGCCACCACACCGGTCCTGGGCACGGCACAGGCATGGATATGGTACGCAGTACTGCTGGGGGTCACTCCCCAGGGTGGTGAAAACCGTCAGGGGCCAGGCCTGGAGCACGCACCGCAGACACCAAACAGATTGTTCGGATGGGGTCAACTAGCAGTATGTGCGTAACGTAGGGATATCTATCAGCCTGTACTCTTAGCTAACGTTTCAGAGCTGTGTACCTCAGGTGTAGGGTGACATTGCTAAGGTATGCAGGTGCTGGTATTGGGAGATGCACACAGGGTCCAATGTTCTGCCTCTACAGGAGACATTGGCCAATGGGGCCTGTGGGTGTGGGTGTGGGTGTGTCTGCCCCTGTTGGCTGCTGCTTTACGGCAGCGCTTCCCCACTCCAGTCCAGTTTTGCATCACACTGTTTGGGTCTTCCTGCTGTCCCTCATGAATATGCATGAGCTACATCTACATGCCGTGGGGGTGGTGCATAGATATACAGCACAGGCATTTGTATGAGTGGCAGCATGGAACCTGACTGGTGTGTGGCCCACCAGGACTGCATTTGGGGGATTCTGCTGTAGGTTCTGCCCCTGTTCATGGTGTCTGTGCTCAGTGGGGTAAAAGATAGACGTATTACCATTGCATATGTCCTCGTCACGAAAGGTGTGTCCTTACTGTCACTGTTTATTTGTGGGGAAAATATGTGTGCAGGATTGCTGGTAGCCCCAGTTGGTCTTTGAACCTGTGATCTTTTGTTCTTGCATGCACTGTCTGTGTGCACTGCACCACCGTGTAGCCACAGATTGGCTGAATTCCCTGGATAGTCCATGACTGTGGATCCGGCAGGGCCTGTCTGTTGCTGTGGACTGTGCCAGCCTGCATATGGCTAGGCCTCTGTCTTCTGTCGCTAGCAGCCACTGCCCCCTGCACCACATGTACTCGTCCGCCAACATGCTGGCATGAGCTTCTCCCATAAAAAGCAGGTGACCTGATTGGAATGTGGCAGTACGGGACTGCATTTGGGGTACTTGGCTGTGGGTAATGCCCATTGTTGTGGTGTGTGTGTGTTGTTGGGTAAAATATGGGTGTTTTCCCCATGCTTATGTCCCCTGCAATACAGGGGTGTCTGCGCTATCTGTGTTTAGTGGTGGGTAAAATATAGGGACTGGGCTGGCAAGTGCCCCAGCTGGGCTTTGAACCTCTGGTCCTAGAAGTACTGACTCTGTCCGCTGCACCACACTATGGCCACATAGACAGTGCAGCCCCTGGAGGTAGTAAGCTTGGCAGGATGGAGTCACAAACCCTGCTCTACGCAAATTTACTGTGGGCATATGCACCCTGTCTGGTGACAAACGTGCACATAAACCACGGAAATGACAACAGTGATATTAATGGGCAACCATAGCAAACACTCCCAGGAAAGCTCCACAAAAGGAAATGTTTTTTGGAAGAGTCTCCGCTCCGTAAACCCTTCCAAAATTCATTTCTTTTTTCTGGAGCTTTGCTGGGTGTGTTTTCTGTATTTGCCCATCACTATAACTGTTCCCCAGCTGAATTACTATTTTTAATAGTTCTGTTGTGGTCATTTTCTATTTTTATTTGCACTTTTGTGCTGTGCACATGTATCACACTGCTCACGTTTTGCTGGTTTCCCCGGTTTTCCTGTACATTGCTGACTGAAATGGTTTCTCTTCCCTTTAAATGCTTTCTACCGCGAGTGTTTCACTGGCGGTATTTTTTCCTTGTAAATTCGGGCACGCTCCTGTGCGGGGAGTCTCTCCCCTCCCACATTCCACCCATTGACCCCGTCTCTCCGCCCCTCGGGGGCCTTCCTCCGCCCTCATTTCGCCTTTCCACGCCTCTATCGCACATGAGCGCCCCGCAAACGTGCGTGTTTTCGGTGCACGCGTGCAGGACCCATTAATGTGCCGCGCACGCGTACGGGGCACTTAAGAGCACTTAAATGCATCATTTTAGGGCGCTCAGGTGCGCCCCGCACAAGTGCCCCGTTTAGTAAACATACCCCTAAGTTTGACCACATCACCCCAATCCTAAAGCAACGCCACTGGCTGCCTCTCACAAGCAGAATTAGATATAAGACCTTGCTACTAACACACAAAGCACTACACTCACACGCCCTCACCCTCCTACAACCCCTAATTCAGAAATTCTCCACGGACAGACCCCGAAGATCGACAATATTCAACAAGCTCAAAATACCACAATCTAAAACAAAATTCAATCATCTTACCTGCCAAAGAGCATTTGAACTCACCGTACCATTCCTCTGGAACTCTCTACCAGACATACTAAGTAGCATCATCGATCTTCCCTTGTTCTGCAAATACTTGAAAACTCACTTATTCACTGAACACTTTGGGCACACCACCTAAACTACCCACTAACATGAAAAATGTGACTGACACACACATAACAGAACCTACAGTACCTCTGTACATAGTTATAGAAATTACCATTATGTATAGCTATTGTAATTGTACATAGTTTGATACCAACACATATATTAAATATTGTAATTATGTAATTTTATTTTATTTTTTATTTATTTATTTACATTCTCTTATATACCGCGCTATTCTGCATCAGTGCGGTTTACATTGAACAAACTGAAATTACACTGAACAGGGTATTATAACTTGGAGATAACTATTTTACAGGGAACATGGGCTATGGAGGGTTAAGTGGCTTGCCCAAGACCACAATATGAAGTTACCTGTTACAAAGTTTGATTGTTTACTATAATCTAGCTTATTATCTGTTCCTTGTAAAAAAATCTGTTTTTGTTCAATGTACATTGCTTTGACCCAGTGAAAAGTGGTATATAACCATGGTTAAATAAATAAATAAATAAATGTTCTAAGGAGGTTAAGATGAGCTTGGTGTGGTATTCCTTCTTCATGTTGTTTATCATATCCTAGTATTCTTGAAATTTGTACCAAAACAGAGGTATATCCACCACACAAACAAACACAGCAATAAATAGTGGTGATAAAAACAAATAATAGCAAGTAAAAGAACACACAAATGTACTATAAGTACAAAAACTCATCTGAAAAGATAAGACCATACATAAAACTTGACATGTTTCAACCATAGCCTGTTTAAGGGGTAAAATTAATACATAAAAAATAAGACAAATGCCATACGAACATAGAGGAAAGGCGGGATAGAGGTGATATGATTGAGACATTTAAATACCTCCATGGCATAGATGCACATGGGGAGAGCCTCTTTCGATTGAAAGCAAGTTCTGCTATGAGGGGATATGGGATGAGGGTGAAAGGGGATAGATTCAGGAGTGATATGCGGAAATATTTCTTTACAGAAAGAGTGGTGGATCCGGGGAATAATCTCCCAGTGGAGGTGGTAGAGATGAGGACAGTATCTGAATTCAAAAAAGCATGGGACAAACAGAGAGTATCTCTAAAGGAAAAAAGGGGATTTTTGTAGTTGTTGATACGGAAGTACAGACTAGATAGGCCATGCGGTCTTTTTCTGTCATCATTTTTCTATGTTTCTATGTTTCTATAGATAGTATGGTCAAAACAAGCTCATACATTATCCAACATAAGCAAATATGAACACAACCAATGGGAGTCCCTAAAAATGGTAAAGCAAAAACAAAAACAAAAAAAGGTTAGCAAAATGAACCATGTATAAAAAACAAACAAAAATAAATCAAAGAAAACCTAAAAAAATATAAAAAGTGACTCTGATTAAACAAATTGCAAGTGACTAAAAATTAATAAATAAAACAAATTAAGATTCAAGAGTAGCCAGGATGGAGGTGAATCCACCAGAAGCTGGTAAAGTGAACCACAACTAATCTTATAGAACAGAACAATCAAAGGAGGATGCCCTGTTCAATGTAATTTCAGTTTGTTCAACGTAAAACCACTTTGATATCATGAAAGGCAGTATATAAGAAATGTTAAATAAATAAATATAGTAAAATATTTTTTAAAGTGCCCCTAAAAATAGAAAAAAAAAGGATCCCTATAAAAGAGAAAACATTCCTGGAAAGTCTAATACATACTGTAGACTTAAATATTTCTCAAGAACACTTGCAAAACTGCTCCAAAAACATAAGAACGTAAGAACATAAGATATGCCATATTGGGTCAGACCAAGGACCATCAAGTCCAGTATCCTGTTTCCAACAGTGGCCAATCCAGGTCACAAGTACCTGGCAGGTTCCCAAAAAAGCACACAGGTTCTGCAATGCTTGTCCGGGGGTAAGCAGTGGATTTCCTGAGTCCTCGTTAATAATGATTTATGAAACTTTCCTCCAGGAACTTGTCCAACCTTTTTCAAACCCACCTACACTAGCATCTTCTGGAAACAAATCACAGAGCTTGATTGCGCATTGACTGAAAAAATATTTTCTTTTATTAGTCTTAAATGGGTAACATTGCAGCTTCATTGTGTGTCTCCTAGGGGTATGTTTACTAAACTGCGCTCAAGTGCGCGGCGCACAATAGCATGCGCTAAGGTACCTTAGCGCACGCTAATGATGCGTTTTTGTGCCCTGCACACGTGCGCGCCGCACTAACGTGTCCGCTCATGTGCACGACGCGCTGATGTGCGATAGAGGCGTGGAAAGGCTCTCGGAGGGCGGAGGAAGGCTCCCCAGGGGCGGAGAGACGGGGTCAATGGGTGGAGAGTGGGAGGGGAGAGGCTCCCCGCACATGAGCGGGGCTGAAATTCAAGCAAAAAAATACTGCGAGTGAAAACCTCGCGGTAGAGCCGATTTAAAGGGAAGAGAAACCATTTCTGTCAGCAATGTAAAGCAAAACCAGGGAAACCTACCAAAAGTGAGCAGTGTGATACATGTGCACAGAACAAAAGGGCAAATAAACATTAAAAATGACCCCAACAAAATTAAAAAAAAATCATAAGCAACCTGGGCAATAGTGATAGTAATGGGAAACATCAAAAAACACTCACAAGAAAGCCCCAAAAATAAATATGAATTATAGAAGGGTCTACGCTCCGTCCCCATACAAGGTGAATGATCCCACAGTGAAATAGCACTGATCAGGGTTTCCCTCTCCATTGGACAGGTTTCCTATGGCATGCCCATGTTCCACAGCAGCAGGGCGGGCATGTTGGAATGGGCAACTGGACAGATGCTGGGAAAGGGGATACAGAGGGCTGCAGGCGGCACATGCTGTGGTGCAGCTGGGGCATAGTGCGGACTAGGCAGATGCCTAGGTGGCACCTAGGAATGCTGAAACTGTACAGCAGCCAGACAGCAACTGATGAGGGCCCAACATGGGCATGAGCGTGTCTATCACAGTGTCACAGGGGATAGTACCCAGCAGGTACCTCCAAGGGCACAGAACAGTGGCAGGCGGTGATTGGGGGACGTGCGGACAGATATGCAGGCACCCCTACCCCAGAACCCGCACCATAGGCAGCCGCCTACCCGCACACAGGATGGCCTGAGACTGCGTACCACCAGCACCACCAGCAGAAGGGCATGTCAGCATGGTGGCACAGGGGTACTGGAGGTGAAGGGGGGCAGTGGCAGCTGCCCAGAGCAGACCATGGCCTAGCCCTGTGCAGGTGGGTGCAATGCACTGCAACAGACAGGCCCTGCCGGACAAACAGTCATGGTATCATCAGGGAATGCACTGTCTCTGTGGCAACATGGTGGTGCAGTGCACACAACCAGTGTGTTTGGAGACAGAAGGTCACAGGTTCAAGCCCCAGCTGGGGCTCCTGCCAATCCAGTCCCCATATTTTACCCACAACCATATTGTGATAGTAAAGACGAACCTTTATTGCAGAGAACATAAGCATAGCTCAAACACCTCTATTTTACCCCACCGAGCACAGGTCCAGGTGGGTGCCGTGCACTGCAACAAACAGGCCCTGTCGGATGTACAGTCATGGACTCCCCAGGGAATAGAGCATATCTGTGGCAACACGGTGGTGCAGTGCACACAGACAGTGTGTGCAAAAACAGAAGGTCACAGGTTCAAAGCCCAGCTGGAGCTACTGCCAATCCAGTCCCCATATTTTTCCCACAACTAAACCGTGATAGTAAGGACAAACCTTTATTGCAGAGAACATACGCATGGTTAATACGCCTATATTTTACTCCACCGAGCACAGTCACCATAAACAGGCGCATTACCTAGAGCATAGTCTCCCAAATGTAGTCCTGGAGGGCCAAACACCATTCAGGTTCCATGCTGCCTCTAATAAAGATGCCTGTGATGCATATCTATGCACCACCCCCATGGTATGCATATGTATCTCATGCATATTCATGAGGGACAGCATGAAAACCAGAACAGTGTTTTGCACACCAGGACTGGAGTTGGGAACCTCTGCCATAAAGCAGCAGCCAACAGGGGCAGACACACCCACACCCACACCCACAGGCCCCATTGGCCAATGCCTCCTGGAGAGGCAGGACATTGGGCCCTGCGTGCATCTCCAAATACTAGCACTTGCATACTTTAGCAATGCCACCCTACACCTGGGTATACGGTACACAGCTATCAAACGTGTGCTATGATTACTGGCAGATAGCAATTCCTACGTTAAGCACAGTTCGCTGATTGAGCTCCATCATAACAACCTTTCTGATGTCTGTGGTGTGTGCTTCAGGTCTGGTCTCTGACAATGTTTACCACCCTGGGGAGTGACCCCCAACAGTATTGTGTACCATATCCATGCATGTACTGTGCCCAGGACTGGTGTGGTGGCCAGGGCTGCTAAACTCCTCTATAGTAGCACAATGCTGGCATAGGTGTGGGGGTGTCTGTCTGTCTATCCAGTGTGTGGTGGCTGCAAACACCCTCCACAGCCCACACTGTCAGCACTGTTGCCAGTATTGGCCTGCCAATGTGCATAATGAGGAGCAAGGTACCATGGGTATAGCCTGGACAGGGTGGCCTGGCCAGGATGCATCTGCACAGGGCATAGGGCACTGGCTGGGACATTTTAGTGCCCGGCCACCACCTACACAGACAGGGTGGCCTCAGCATGTCCTGCTGGGAGATCACTCTCACCCTGACTGTGCAGTGACCACAGCATGGCTAGGCACCCCCATAGTGCTCTATAGCTTTTCTATCATGTGATATTATGGTTTTCCTTTTGGAGCCCAGTCACTGACCTATCTGCTTGTTGTGTATGCTGACATCCTAGTTCTGGGTGCATGCATTTCCATCAGGAACATGCACTATGGACTAGCTAGCAGACTGCTTGCAGCTGGTATGTGTCTTGATGGCTCACCTTGCAGGGTGCAGTGGCTGAAGGCTTGCTGCAGGAGAATATCAGATAGTGGTGGGGTGCAGCTTAGCATATCCAGGCCTAATGTCTGTCTGCTATTGTGTTATGGATGTGTACAAAGCAGCATTGACTGCCTTGTAGGGGTGCCTGTTCCCCAGCAGGCCTGGGCTTGGTGGTCCCCTCTACTGCCACCATTGTAGGGAGGTAGAATGTGCATCTGTTGATTGGAGACCCTCTTTACCACCCTCAACCCTGGAGGAGGGTGGTGGTACATAATCCTCCTAGGGATCCATAGGGACTACACCTGACTGAGACAGACAGAGATATCCAAAGTGTTTCTGCAGAAACTACCTGTCTCACACATTAGCACTGCTGGGGACCTGCAGCATGGCCTATTTCTGCCATGGAAGGTGCTGTGGACCTGGTGCTGTCTGCCCCACCGCACATTCAGGGTGAGCACAGTACCCGCACAATGTGATGGTGTGTAGCTACTCTGTGCCAGTAACACACACGGTCAGTACCCCCTACCAGGCCAAGGTGCTGTGGGGGTGGACATGGTCAGTTCCCCCTACCAGGCCGAGGTGCTGTGGGGGTGCATACCCCATCTTGTGTTCATCTTTGGACAGCTGATTTGCATGTGCAGTGCATCATGGGTACGGGAGGCCTAACCCTATCCTGGTGACCACAGCAGACTGTCTGTGTGGTGACGTGCACCCCCTCTGCAGCCAGCCAGGGGCCTCTAAGCAGCTATGGAGCTGTAGCCCAATGGTTTCTTCATCACCTGCGGAGCTAGAGATCATGGGTTCAAACCCAGAGTGGGGTTATTTGATAGGGCTGCCCAAAGCATTATCTCTTTTTCATGTACATTATTGCTGCCAGCAAACACACTCTCAGCGTACTGTACCCATAAGCTGCCTCTGAGGGTGCTTTATAGGGCGCCCTATAGGGCACCTTATGGTTACCGTCCATATGAGGTGCACTATACGTTATCCTGTGGAGCGACTTATAGGGTGCCCTATAGGGGACATTTTAGGGTGCCTTGGCGGACAGTGCACTTTATAATGTGCCCTATGGAGTGCCTTATAGGGTGCCTTATGCGGCACCTTCCATTACGGCACGTGAGGGCGTGTTTCCTGGCAGCAATTAATAAAATACAATTAAAGTGCTGCAGGAAACAATACATACATTGCAAAGCTGATGCCTCAGCCAGCCTTACGTATTAGGCACACTGGGGAGCAAACACATGACCCCTGTATCAGCAGTCAGTGCCTTAACCATTGTGCTACACTGCTGTTCCTCCTTGCATGTCAGCGCACCTACTTCAGATTTCCATGCGTTTACATGCACAGTGCTGCCATCAAACACAGTGCTATGACCTTGCTGTGCCTCATAGGGCACCCTATATGGCACCCTATAGGCCACCCTTTCAGTAACATTGTAGGGTGCAGTGGCGGACAGTGCACTTTAAAATGTGCCCTCTGGGGTACCCTATGAGGCGCCTTATGCAGCACCTTATGTTACAATACTTTGAGGGTGTGTTTGGTGGCAGCACTATTTAAAATAAAAATAAAATGCCCACTACAGCACTATTACCTATAACAGGCAATGCCTCAGCCAGCCTTCTTCAGTAGGCATAGTGGGGGATTGAACCCATGACTCCTGCATCATTGGCCAGTGTCTTAACCTTTGTGCTATACTGCTGCTCCTCCTTGCATGTCAGCGCACCTACTTATGATTTTCATTCCTTAAACTGCACAGTGCTGCCATCAAAAACAGTGCTGTGACTTTGCGGTACCTCATATGGCATCCTATAAAGCGCCCTATAAGCAACATTCTAGGGTGCCTTGGCGGACAGTGCACTTTAAAATGTGCCTTATGGGGCGCCTTATGTTAACACGCTTTGAGAGTGCGTTTGCTAGTAGAGATAATTAAAATAGAAATATGCCTCCTACAGTAATCTTCCCCATAATAGGTAATGCCTCAGCCAGCCTTCTTCATTGGGCACAGTGGGGGAATGAACCCATGATCCCTGGACCATTGGTCAGTGTCTTACCCATTGTACTGTGGCTCTGTTCTTGTGCTTGCACATCAGCGCGCCACTTATGCTTCCCGCGCAACTTTCCCATGCGCTTATGTGCGGGGCGCACATGAGCGCAGCGCACATTAGCGCATGATTAATCCCGGTTTTGCTTTTTTTCTGACTGAAACGCCCACTCCTTATATGGCATCCGCACACTAGCGCGCCGCGCACCCTAACGGGGTTTTAGTAAACATACCCCCTAGTCTTTCTACATTTTGATGGCGTAAACAAACGATCTACATTTACCCGTTCCACTCTATTTATTAATTTATAGACCTCTATCATATCCCCCTTCAGCCGTCTCTTTTCCATGTTGAAGATCCCTAACCTTTTAAGCCACTTCTCACAGAGGTATCCTTCCATTCCCTTTACCATTTTTGCTGCTCTTCTCTTTACCTTTTCTAATTTTGCTATATCTTTTTTAAGATATGGCGACCAGAATTGCACATAATATTCAAGGTGCAGTCACACCATGGAATAATACAGAGGCATTATAATATCCTTTATTTTATTCTCCATTACTTTCCTTATGATTCCTAGCATTCTATTTGCTTTTTTGGCCGCTGCTGCACATTGGGCAGAGAATTTCAATGTATTATCCATGATAACACCTAAATCATTTTCCTTGGTCATGGTTTCTAAGATGGTACCTTGCATCGTGTAGCCAAAGTTTGGGTTGTTCTTTCCTAGGTGCATAACTTTGCATCTGTCCACATTAAATTTCATCTGGCATTTGGACATCCAGTCTTCCAATTTATCAAGTTCCTTTTGCAATTTTTCACAGACCTCTTGTGTTTTAACAACTTTGTATAATTTTGTGTCACCTACATATTTGATCATCTCACTCATTATTCCCAATTCCAGGTCATTTATGAATATGTTAAAAAGCAGCGGACCTAGCCCAGATCCCTGGGGTACTCCACTATTCACCTTTCTCCATTGAGAAAATTGGTCATTTAGCCCTACTCTCTGCTTTCTATCTTTTAACCACTCACTGATTCACAATAGTACACTGCCTCCAATCCCATGACTTTTTAATTTCGCCGTCTCTCATGAGGGACCTTGTCAAAGGCTTTCTGAAAATCCAGATACACTATATCAACCGACTCACCTTTGTCTGTTTATTCACACCTTTATAACAGATTAGTAGGACAAGACTAATCTGGTAACACAGGTCTGCGACTAAAAAGCTGTTTGATTATTTTCATCTACTTTCCATGTATTTTGGTGTGCTGAAAACAAATAAAATATTGAAAAAACTCCTAGATGTCATGATTTGCCACAACATGCAAAATTGTCTTGAAATTTATCAATTTTTTTCAAATTACTATTAATTAATTCACATAAGTGCATTTAAGATATAAAATGCCAAAAACACCTTAAAGGGGTTGTTCGAGTTATGTAAAAAAAAATATAGCACTGTAAATCTGATGGTAAGCAATATATACATAAGCTAAGCAAGTTTTAAGTCCGTGCTTCTAATGTAGAAGGGGTTAATCTTTCCTGAAGAATCCAGTGGGAGGGAGACACAGGGCAGATAGCAGCAGCTCCGGTCAGGGCAGGGGGGCGTGGCCAGCACTGTGACATCTCATGTACAGACACAGAGCTGCTCTCTCCTGCATGCCACACTTGTGCATGAATCATCATCAGGTTCTTGGTTCTAGGCTGTTCACACTTTTTCATCGCAATTCGTGTTAGTTCGTCATTCTTCAACCATTATGTCATGGTTCCGCGAAAGTGTATTAATTCGCCAGTTTCTGTTTCATCTGTGGTGAATATACAATGTTGAAGCAACAGCAGAATATTACAGACTTTGTGAAAAAAGTATACTTTGCATACTTTGGACTAAAAATTGGAGATCAAGATAAAGTCTGGGCGCCTCATAAACTGTGTAAACGGTGTGTTGAGGACCTCCGAAACTGCTTCAAGGGTAAGAAAAATCTTTCCGTTATGGGATTCCTATGGTATGGCAAGAGCAAAAGAACCATAGTGACGACTGTTGCTTTTGTTCATGCGATGTGAAAGGGTTTAATTCCAAATGGAAGCATTCCTTTTCATACCCCAATCTTCACTCGGCAATTCGTCTCATGTCCCAGGGCACATATATTTATTTATTTATTTACATTCTCTTATATACCGCGCTATTCTGCATCAGTGCGGTTTACATTGAACAAACTGAAATTACATTGAACAGGGCATTATAACTTGGAGATAACTATTTTACAGGGAACATGGGCTATGGAGGGTTAAGTGGCTTGCCCAAGACCACAAGGAGCACCTGTGGGACTAGAAACCCCAGTCCTTCCAGCCCAAGGTTGCTGTCCTCTAGTGGGATTTGAACCCCGACCTCCCGGCCTGAAGTACCTTGCCCCAACCACTAGGCCACTCCTCCACTCCACATATATATATATACACTAGGCCACTCCTCCACTCCACATATATATACCAGTACCCAAGCCCCCTGCTACCTTGGAAGAGATACCTAGCTCCGATGAAGGTGAAGTCATACCTGAACCAGATGACGAATCAAGTTCTGACTTTGAAGATGATACAAGACCAAAATTGTTTTCTCAGGAGGAAATGAATGATTTGGTAAGAGACTTGAATCTTCCCAAAGATGCCGCTGAGTTACTCGGATCAAGGCTGAAAAGCAGGAATTTATTGTTGCCAGGAGTGTCATCTTCATGGTTCAGATATCGTGAAAAGGAGTTCGTTTCTTACTTCGCCCAGGAAGACAAGTTGGTTTATTGCATCGATGTCGAAGGTCTGATGGGTCAATTTAAAATCCAATATGATTCAGAGCAATGGCGTCTTTTTATAGATTCTTCAAAAAGAAGTCTCAAAGCAGTTTTACTCCACAATTGTTTTTACGCTTCCATACCTGTAGGTCATTCCATACACTTGAAGGAAACCTACGAGAACTTGGAATTGGTTCTTCGTAAACTTAAATATGAAGACCATGGTTGGCAAGTGTGTGGGGACTTGAAGGTCTTGTGCATGCTGCTCGGGCAACAAGCTGGGTATACCAAATATCCTTGTTTTCTGTGTCTATGGGACAGTCAAGACCGACAAAATCACTGGACCAAGATGAGTTGGCAGCCGAGGGTGCTAACAGTCGGTGAAAAAAATGTCCTCCAAGAAACTTTGGTACCTTCCCATAAAGTTCTTCTACCACCTCTCCACATAAAATTGGGATTGATGAAGCAATTTGTAAAATCACTTCCAAGAGATGGAGAATGCTTCAAATACTTGGTCACCAAGTTTCCAGGCCTGTCGGAGGCAAAATTGAAGGAAGGTGTGTTCGTCGGACCAGACATTAGAAGGCTTATAGTTGATCAAGAATTTGTCAAAACCATGACGGATCCTCAAAAAGAAGGGTGGATTGCATTTAAAGAAGTCATACAGAAATTTTTAGGCAGTAACAAAGATCCTCACTACAAAAAGATCGTCGGACAAATGCTGAAAGCATTTCAAGCTTTTGGTTGCCTGATGAGTTTGAAAGTGCATTTCCTCCAGTCTCACCTTGACTACTTTCCTGAAAATGTGGGAGCTGTGAGTGAGGAACAAGGTAAACGATTCCACCAAGACATTAAAGAGATGGAAAGGAGATGCCAGGGAAAATGGAGCATTACAATGATGGCAGACTACTGTTGGATGCTTCAGAGAGACATTCCAGATGTTACTCACAAGCGTAAATGCACCAAGAGGAGCCTCACAAGGAAGAAGAATTGAGTTTAGCGTGTGTAGGTGAGCTCATTTCAGTTCAAAAAAGGATTTTTATGAAAATATTGTAATAAAACTTCAATTTTATAAGTCTATTTCCATTTATTTTGAGGCCTTATTTAACATAGTTACCTAAATTGTCAGGAAACGTGATGTCCTATGACAAAATGGAGGTCATTTTCGGATTCAGCGCACCAAAAAACATAAAGATTACATGGAATAACCAAAACAGCTCTTGAAAAAAGTTTTTTTGCAGACCTGTGTCGAGAAGAACATTAGAAACTACTTTCCTTTTTCAACTTTCAATTTGTTTTACTTTTATTTTGTTGTCAGCCTCGCTTTGGTCATGCTGCTGGGCTGAGCAGCTTTGGCGGGAGCGTCGATTCAAAAGGGCAGCCCGCTGCCTGATGCTGCTTGTCTTTTGTGTTTTGGACGTGCAATATACTTCGGGTAAGTTTTCTAGCAATTCTGATAGCTGTCTGCCTGGATTGCAGCTGTTTTTTGCAATCGTGATTTTCACTACTTTTGCTTAAAGTATTTCCTCTAACAGTACATGAGTTGAGAGCGAGGGGTCTCCCCTTACAAGTGCCCGTAGCGATGGAATCTCCTGTTGAGTGGCTGAGCTAGTCTGAAAGAAGGCATTTTTAGTAGTATCACAATGTAAATCAGATCTGTCACTTTGGCACTGTTTTTAATGCTCTGATCTTTAGTCCCTTAGGGCCCAATTCAGTCCTGGACGTCCCAGCCCTCGGTGCTCCCAGTCAGAACTGGATGCACAGAGTTAGCTGGGATTCTGATTCTGGATTCTTGCCCGGCTAGCTCAGTCAGGGCTTTTCAATGGAGCTGCGGCGCCATGGCGTTCAGTTGCCATGGCACCGTGGCTCCTTTCAAAAGTTGCAATCCTCGGCCGCCGGCTCAAAAATCTACCTACTTACCGCATTCTAGATATAAAAAATTTGATAAAGATAACTTCCTAAGAGAAATTATATCAGATATTATCCTCTCAGTTACTGATATTGATAACTGTATCGCAAATTGGAACAAAACAATTGAGAGAGGAGCTGTCCTTCTGAATTCTCACGCCAATAAAACTAAACAAAGACAAAGAACAACTGAACCATGGTATGCTCAAGAGATAAGACAGCTAAAAAGACAATTGAGGAAATTTGAGCGAAAATGGAGAATATCTAACTCCCACCACGATAAGCAACAATACAATGATAACTCCAAATTTATACCAATACAATAAACTAACACTATAACATAGAAAACCAATCACCTACTTTAGACAAAGGCTAAACGGGTATCTGTCTGCCTCAAACAAAATCCCTTCAACCCACACACATAGCACACATTTTTGAGGATCCCACATCTTTTGTCTTCTCACTTCCATGTATATTTATATACATATATATATTTGTATATAGTTTATGCTGTTCTGTATTATTTCACATTGTTTAGACTATTATATGATGTTACCCTGTACATATGTTCTGTTATATTATGACGTTCTCTGTAAAACAAACTTGCTTTGTTAATTGTTGTTCACTGTGAACCGCAACTGAACTTTGGAAGATGCGGTATATAAATGTGTATAAAATAAATAAAAAATAAAACTATATTAAGAAAACCTACCATACAAAAATTCTCATGAACTCCCTAAACCATCCCAGGGAACTTTTTGAGATTGTTAAAAATCTAATGGGATCAACAAACAAATTAAATAACTCCCTTATTGCACCTGAAACCCTGGCTAACTATTACATTACCGAGCTCACACCTATATCTACCTATTTTCAAATGACTCCCAATCATATCTGGCCTAATTTCCGTATATTAACTCTTAAAGAATTAGACTGAGTGATCTCCAAAATTAATATTACTACCTCCAATCTTGACCCATGCCCTGTCAGCTGGATAAAAATAGCCCTCATTGACTGTTGTCACCAGCATCCCTTTTTGGCCCTGTTAGGCGCCCGCCTAGGGCCGTGAGGTGTGGGTTGCCTTATTAAAGAAATAGTCAGTAGCTGTGTAATTAAGGCAAAAGAAATAATTCGGGTTTTATTCCCCGTCCCACATAGGATTCTTTATGAACAGTACAAAGGAACACAAAAGAAAACTGTTTCTTCACAGTATAGAAAATAAACTCTTCACCAGCACAAGGTATCACAGAACTCTTGCTTGCCTGGCTAACATAGGGATGTAATTTCATCAGACAGACAAAGCGTGCAATCCATGGAATCCAGTTCTATATCACACTCCTGGTTTTCCCATTGCATCTGCTCATAGTCTGTATTTGGAGGCACATAACAATCTTTATAACTGAAATCCTCACAGCTCTTCCCTTGAATGACACTGGTTATTCTATTTGGTAAGTGCTCTACATCAACAGGGTTCAAGAGTCCTGTGCTAGGAACTGTATCTCTCAGGTTCCTTCTCCGATAGGGATTTTCTTCCCAATTACTGGGCTTTGCTCTGCTGGCAATGCCTGGCTTTTTCCCTCTAGCTACAACAGGGTACTTAGCTTTTGTCCATGGGTAATGAGCTTCTCTCTCTGGGCTTTGGCTGGCTCCTCTCCAAGACTTCCACGTCTCTGTAGCCGGGTCCAAGCTGAAATCACTTTCTGAAGAGAGTCTGTGTCTGCTGCCTCTTGCTACCAGGACACTTCCTTTACTTCCTGGTTCTAGCAAGGTCTGCTGGTTGAGAGGACTTCCTTCCTCTTGGTTACTCACTCTCCAGTGACCGAGGCCCCCTCTGGCTTGGGAGACTCCTCTGCAGCTACAGCCTGCTCCACCCTTTGGCTTCTGCTCCTGCCATTGCTGCCTTAGCTCCAGCCCCTCCCTTTGCTCCTCTACTGGGCTTTCCCTGTAGTTTTTATGCTCCTGTTCTCTGCACGTTGTACGTGCCCTTCCACTCAGGTGAGCTTCATTAGCCTTTTGGCTTTCTACTGCGTCACCTTTGGTGAATGGAAAGTTTTCTCCACTATACTTGGGCTTTTTAAAAGCTGAATATGTTTGCTGCCTATCTGCTTGTGAGGTAAGCTCTTCCTCTTTTCCTATTACCATAGGCTCTGAGCTAGCCATTTCCTCATATAGCATAGGCTCTATACTAGTTACCTCATCACACTGTTACCATACATTCTAGACATAGTGAATTTTTCACTTACAAAGGGAACTATGCCTAAACTCCTTAAGCGAGCCTCAATACATCCAGTATTGAAAAACAAGTCCTTAGACAGTCTATGTCCCTCATCCTATAGGCCAATATCCAGCCTATCATTTTTGGCTAAAATCATTGAAAAAAATCATACACTCTCAGCTGCAGGATCACGTTGATTTACACGCACTCCTAGACACACCAATATGGCTTTAGGCCACACCATAGTGTTGAGACCCTTCTTACTGGGCTCTTCAATAACCTGATAAAGATCAATGATAACCCTAAATGACCAGGCTCCTAATATTTGTAGATATTACAGCTGCTGTTGATATGATCAATCATTTAATCTTTATCGAAAGGCTCAAGCAAATCGGATTATTCAGCATCATGTTATTATGGTTCCAATCCTACCTTGATGGCAAATCCCACCAGGTCAAAATAGGACAACAGGCATCAAAGTCCTTCCCTCAGAAACAAGTGATACCACAGGGCTGTGCCCTCTCTGCGCTTCTGTTTAATATATACTTACAGCCTATCTGCCACAATATACAGGAGTGCAATATCAGATACTCCATCTATGCAGATGATGTGATGTTATATCTCCCATTTTAAACAGCGCATCCTGATTTTACCAGCATCATAACATACTTTACCAAAATCTCCCAATGTCTAAATGAACATAACCTAAAAATCAATTACAAGAAAACTGAGGCCCTATTTGTGACAAGAAACCCAAATTTTACCCCGTCACCAGATCTAAAAATTGAGAATACATCACTCGCCATAAAGAATGGTGTTATCATAGGCTCACTAAACTTAACAACCTACTTAAAGAATACAGCTGGTATAATTTATAACAAACTAAGACTCCTAAAACACCTAAGGCCCCTATTACCACAACAGGTTTTTAGATCGGTTCTCCAAGCCATGGTGCTCCACCACGTCAACTTCTGCAGGGCTCCCAAGACAGGTTATATACTATCTTAAGATAGCTCAGCATGTTGCTGCCAGGATGGTTGTCAAGGCAAAATCATCAGAACACATTGTTGTTAAGTGTCGTCGAGTCGGAGTCGACTCATGGCGACCCTCTGGATAGTTATCCTAAATTGTGTTCGGTCTTCAGTCAGGCGGCTTATTGTTGACAGACTGGTACCCGTAGTTGCTGTTATTGTATCGATCCATCTCATTGCTGGCCTTCCTCTTTTGCATTGACCTTCTATCTTGCCAAGCATGATGTCTTTCTCTAATGATCTCTCTCCGCATGATGTGTCCAAAGTATGAAAGTCGAAGTCTTGTCATCGGAGCTTCTAAAGAAAGCTTAGGTTTGATCTCCTCTAGTACAGACTGGTTTGTTCTTCGGGCAGTCCATGGTATACACAGTATTCGCCGCCAGCACCATAATTCAAAGGCATCAATTTTCTTCCTGTCTATCTTTTTCACTGTCCAGCTTTTACATCCATATGATGTTATTGAAAATACCATGGCTTGAACAAGTCGAATCTTTGTATGGAGAGAGACATCTCTGCTCTTGAGAATCTTATCTAGGTCTTTCATAGCCATTCTGCCAAGAGCAATGCGTCGTCTGATTTCTTGACTGCTTGTTGCTTCTTTATTGATAGTTGATCCAAGTAGGTTAAAGTTATTCTCAATTTCAATTTCTTCTCCTTCGACGATGAACCTGTTGATTATGCCAGTTGTCATGATCTTTGTCTTCTTTACATTAAGGTGCAGGCCCATTTTGAGACTATGTTCTTTGATTGTGAGAAGCAAATGTTTCAGATCATCTTCACTTTCCGCCAGCAATGTGGTAGCATCAGCATAGC
The DNA here is from genome assembly GCA_033557465.1 of Ichthyophis bannanicus. Taxonomy (NCBI): domain Eukaryota; kingdom Metazoa; phylum Chordata; class Amphibia; order Gymnophiona; family Ichthyophiidae; genus Ichthyophis; species Ichthyophis bannanicus. The sequence continues at coordinate 1,750,325,965 of CM066032.1, read as the reverse complement.
GAAGGTTGTTGATGAGTCTTCCACCAATCTTCACACCTCTGTTGTCTTCATACAATCCTGCTTCTCTAATGATTTGTTCTGCATATAAATTAAATAGTAAAATCAAAAACTCTGTAATATGGTTTGAAAGTCTGGCACATTCACTTGTGGACCAGAGAACAGGAAAAATCAATATATGCCACAATTCTACAATGGAAGCTAACGTGGTCTCAGTATTATTAGACAGGAACACAACGCTTCAAATGACCACGCTATATAGTGTGGTCATTGATGTAAAGCCTATGACAGTGAATTTGAAGCGTTGTGTTCCTGTCTAATAATACTGAGACCACGTTAGCTTCCATTGTAGAATTGTGGCATATATTGATTTTTCCTGTTCTCTGGTCCACAAGTGAATGTGCCAGACTTTCAAACCATATTACAGAGTTTTTGATTTTACTATTTATAGTTACTCTGTGCAAGTTGTGACCAAATTACAATTTGTAATCTGCATATAAATTAAACAGGTAGGGGGAAAGTATGCAGCCTTGTCTTACACCTTTGCTTATTTTAAACCATTCTGTTTCTCCTTGTTCTGTTCGAACTGTTGCTTCTTGATCAATGTACAGATTGTGCAAGAGAACGATCAGGTGTTCTGGTATACCCATGCTTCTTAATGTGGCCCAGAGTTTCTCATGGTTTACACAGTCAAAAGCTTTGCTATAGTCGATAAAGCACAAATAGATATCCTTTTGGTATTCTTTAGTCTTTTCAAGGATCCATCTCACATCTGCAATGATGTCTCTCGTTCCTCGCCCTTTTCTGAACCCTGCTTGCACTTCAGGTAGTTCTTGTTCCAGGTATGAATGTAGTCTCTTTTGAATAATCTTCAGTAGAATCTTGCTGGCATGTTGGATCAGAGCGATTGTGCGATAATTTCCACAGTCAGTTGGATCACCTTTCTTTAGTATTGGTATAAACACAGAACACATTACTCCAATCTTATTCAAGTTACACTGGCTGCCCATATATAATAACATAGTAACGTAGTATATGTTACCATAGTATAGTATAGTCTTTATTTGCCATCATAACATAGTATATGACAGCAAATAAAGACCAGTATGGTCCATCTAGTCTGCCCAGTAAGGCGACAAGAGTGGATGCACCTGCCGCTCCATGCAGGTCACCCCTCCCCATGCCTTTGTTTAGGGGTTTACCCAGCGCTCCATGTAGGTCACCCCTATTTGTTGAGATATAAGAGGTAGTTATACTTACTTTGATTTTATCCTGTTGCTAAAAAGGGATCCACTAAGTCTGTCCCATGCCATTTTGAAGTCAGTCACTGTATTTGCCCCCACCACTTCCATCGGGAGGGCATTCCAAGCATCCACCACCCATTCAGTAAAAAAGTATTTCCTGACATTGCCTTTCAGTTTACCCTCTTGCAGCTTCATGTTATGCCCTCTGGTTTACAGCTTCCCCATCTTTGGAAGAGGTTTGTTTGTTCATTAATACTCTTTAAGTATTGAAAGGTCTGAATCATATCTTCCCTGTCCCTCCTCTACTCCAGAGTGTACATATTTAGGTCTTCAAGTCTCTTCTCATACGTCTTCTCACGCAGGCTCCAAATCATTTTGTTCGCCTTCCTCTGAACCTTTTCCAATCTTTTTATATCTTTTGCAAGATATGGTCTCCAAAACTGAACACAATATTCCACTGCTAAACCTTGGCCAGCTTTGGCCTCGCATAGTTCCTATAATCTCTCCAGCAATCCAGACTAAGATCTCTGCCTGCCTATCCGACAGCGCTGCCTGGATGTCTCACTGCCGCTTGAAATTGAACATGTCCAAGACTGAACTCCTTATATTTCCCCCAAAACTTCCCCTCCTCTCCCTCCTTTCTCAGTCTCCGTGGATGGCTCCAAGATCCTTCTTGTTCCCTCGGCCCGCAATCTGGGGGTTATCTTTGACTCCTCCCTCTCCTTCTCCACACATATCCAGCTCGTAGCTAAGACCTGCCGTTTTTTTCTCTACAGCATTAGCAAAATCCACCCCTTCCTTTCTGAACACACTACTAAAACACTTGTTCACTCCTTAATCTCCTCTCGCCTTGACTACTGCAACCTACACCTCGCTGGTCTCCCTGTGAGCCATGTCTTTCCCCTTCAATCTATTCAAAACTCTGCTGCTCGACTCATCTTCCGCCAGCCTCGCCATGCCCACATTACTCCCCTTCTCAGGTCACTTCACTGGCTCCCTATCCATTTCCGCATCCAGTTCAAGCTTCTCCTCCTGACCTATAGATGCATTCACTCTACGGCACCTCACTACCTTTCATCTCTTATCTCTCCTCACAACCCCTCTCGGAAACTTTGCTCTTCTAACAAACTACTCCTATCCAGGCCCTTCACTCGCACCCTTAACTCCAGACTTCGCTCCTTTCACCTTGCTGCACCTTACGCCTGGAACAACCTACCCATGTCTATACGCCAGGCACCCTCCCTAGCCCTCTTCAAATCCAGGTTGAAGACCCAACTCTTCACTGTCGCTTTCAGATCCTGACTTCTGTCCTTTGTCTTGCAATGACTTTCGTTTTTTGTCTTGACTAAATTGTAAATGCCATATTTTGTTTTGGCCCTAATAGACTATTGCTATATGTTTTGTCTTGACTAGATTGCAAGCTCTGACGAGCAGGGACTGTCTCTTGCATGTATATCTGTACAGCGCTGCGTGCGTCTGGTGGCGCTATATAAATGCTCAATAGTAGTAATAGTAGTTCCTTTCTGCTGGTAATTCTTCTCTGTATGCAACCCAGCATCCTTTGGCTTTTGCCACTGCCTTGTCACACTATTTTGCCATACATATTTACCTGAATTCATAAACAGCCCCTCAAAAGACAGGCTAAGAAGGGAGTGTAGCCAAAAAAACCACTACTTGTACCTACTTCCTATCGAAAATTCATTAGGGTGACCACCAATAGGGCCTTTAGTTTCTCTGCACCAATATTATGAAATTCCTTACCAGACAAACTTAGAGCCGCCACTGACCTATTAATCTTCAGAAAAGATCTAAAAACACCTTTTTATTGAACATTTTGATACATCCGAACTGATGAAAGACCTTTTTCCCCCATAACATCCTCCATCCAAAACAGAATCCTGGTACAACAGCACTGTTGATATCAGCCTGTAGATTGCAATAGTTATACCCACAAGATGTAATCTAGAACAGCTCTGTAAATACTCCTTCTTCAGTAAATAAGCCTATATGTACATACATTTCATTTTTATACCTACAGTATGTATCTGCCGGTAAATATGTTACACTGTATTACTGTATTAGGTTGTTACATACCTACTAACAAACACTCTACGTTTTCTGAAGTTAACTGTTAAAGCATGTTATGATGTAACTGTTCCTTACTTGTTATCTGTAAACCGCTTTGATTTTCCTGAAAGGCGGTATATAAAAAACGTCCAATAAATAAATAAATAAATCCATGGCCCCTGTGTCCCACCACCAGCACCCAAGTGACTGCCACCATCAATACACACACACACACACACTCACACAAAGGCTGCAGAGAATACCGGGACATATACAGACAGTGGGCAATAGGAACCTGGACAATAGGTAAACAGATGCACAAAGGACCAGGGAGTGGGTCACTGGGGTTTGGGAAGAGGGAATGAGGGAGTGAGATTCTACAGGGGTCTTGGAAAGAGGGAAGGGGAAAAGTTTGAGAAAAGCATGTGATATATTGCAGAGATACAAATGATAGCTCAAAAGACAGATGACAGTCAAGCTATAAATTTGCAAGCCAATCTCCTCCAGTTACCAATGCCACAAGCGGTCCCATCCTTATTCATGATTTATAGCAGGTGTAGATTAACACATCTAAAAAATCCGCTCTGCACATCGCCGCTCTTTGTAAAATATGTCGTAGATAATGCATGTGCCAGTGCCGACCAGACTGCTCCAAAACACATCCCTGGAACGCCCACAGCGGAGATATGCAAAGACTGATGTTCCTGGTGCAGAAACATGCATCTTGCGGCATTCTAAGATCACATTTCAAACATTGTTGTGGCTTCCACATTTTACTGGTGCCACATTCACTTTTAAAATGTGAATGGGCATCCTAAAATAACCTCCTTAGGGCTCGATTCTGACAGGTGAATAGCGAGGATGGACATCCTTTTTTGACGTCCAGCCCTGCTATTTGCCGGGACCAAATGCTGCCTCAAGTGCTCCCAGCACACAAAGAACCACTTTATGGGGAGCACTGGATGGGGGCAGGAGGGGGTGGAGACTGGGCAGAATGGGGGCAGGCCGAGGCACCTGAACATAGAAAGACAATTCAGGTCATGGCCCTGTACGTCCACTGGCGGCAGGGGAGATGTGGGGTTTATATCACCTTGGAGGTGGTATAAGCCCTGAGTGCGGCAGCGAGCAGGCCATGGAGACCCACCAAACAGCCAGTGGAGAGGCAGGTGAGTCCCCACCGCTCGATCCTGGTCCCAGCTGCCCCCACCGAGGGTTGGGCAGTGGGGAAACAACGTTATTCACTGTGGCAGGCTTTCGCGCTCCTGCTGGGCATCCTACTGCCATGGCGACAGGACGCCATGGCACCGGCATGCCAGCAGGAGCATTGGGTGGGCTGGACGGGGTGCCAGTTGGGTGTCACGTACCAAGGAATAGGGGTATAACATGGCCGATTCTACAGCTATGGGAACATCTGGATCCTGTGGTGGCAGAATTGGGTCCACCATGGGGCCGTCCATTTTTCGGCCATCCAGACAGCCCAAACATACCCCTCACTGAATCGGGCTCCACTTGTATTGCAGTTTATTATGTTTATTAATTTTATTGTACACTACTTTGTGATGATTGTTTATTAATTATATTTTATCTTTTGCAATAATTTTATTGTACACTGCCTTGTTTATTTTATTTATTTTCCAGTATTTGATAAGCATGCCTTACTTCAAAATTTGAGGTTTGTTAGTTACAAAAATTAAAACAATACAACAATTAAATAAGACTAAAAAAATATCTCTTTCCAGTTAATTAACACCCCCTCTGTCCAAATAACCAAGTTTTTATCCTTTTTCTAAAAGCAAGATATGACCCTTCATTACTAATTTCTAAAGATAGCATATTCTAGAATCAAGGTCCTTGGACTACAAATCCTCTCTATTAGTTGTACACTGCAGACGAACATCACTAGGAACTACCAAAAACAGCTGCTGTAAAGAATGAAGACTTCCCCCCTGGGGAAACACAACCGCAAATAAGCTGGCCCTTCACAGTTTAATGCTCAATAAACCAAGTAGAGCAATTTAAAGCAGATGTGAAAATCCCATAGGAAGCCAGTGTAAAGCAATAAGAATTGGAGAAATATGAACATTAACAATCTAGCTGCTCTGCTCTGCACTAATTGCAGGCATTTTAAATGGTATTTTGGGAGGCCATAGTAAAGACTATTGCAATAGTCTCATTGTGTCATCCCAAATGCGTGAATTAGGGTAGCAAGATCTTTCTGCTCTATCAGAGGCCTAAGTTGCCTAAGTAATCTCAGTCTAGCAAAAGACGTCCGAACAACTGAAGATAGTTGGTCATGAAAACACAAACTGTCATCAAAGATCAGACCCAAATTCCACACTTTATCTTGATTACTAAGCAAAGTGATCCCAACAGCCAAGGGAGAGACCAGAAGCCTATTTCATCTACTAATCTACAAGTACTCAGATTTTTTAAAAAATGTTTAAGTTTCAATTTAGATTCCTTGAGCCAAGCTGCCACTGCTGCTAAGCAGTCATTCATCTTGCTTAGGCCCTAGCCCTGGTTCTCACCAGGGGACTCAAGTATAGATTAAAAAGGAGAGGGGAAGATGTAGACCCTTGTGGAAGCCCAAAGGATAATGGCTTTGAGGGTCATTTTAGAAGACTTATTCGTGCTTTGGACATTCAAAAATGGGCTTAGAGACATCCAAAGCACCAAGACATCTCTGGAGCCATTTTAGAAGCAAGTTCTGGAGACACCCCCAGCAAGAAACATCCAAGTCTGAATGAGGGCATGGAGGAGGCGTGGCTGGGACATTACCAGGATCCTGGATGTCCTTGCTTCATCTCAGAAACATCAACATCCAGAGGGTGTAGAGAAATAAGAACTCCATCATCCCCAGTACTCAGCACAATGTCAACAATAGCAGCAGTGGGATTTGAACCCTGGCTGCCCATTTCATAACCCACTGCTCTAACCATTAGGCTATCCTACAAATCACAGTTCTGCAATATGGTTCTGGGGATGTCTACGTAGACACCCCTGCAGACATCCATACATGCCTGCTTTTTTTCAGATATTCTGGTTTAGGTGTCCCAGATTGCACTTGGACATCCCTTCTAAAATTCCCCTCTTAGGTTCCGACTCTATACTTTCCCAAACAACAAATTGTGTACATGGCTGGAGAAAGGGAGAAAACCATTAGAAGACAGTCCCCCTCAGTTCTAACTGAAATAACTTCTGAAGCATCAAGGTATGGCCAATAGCACTGAAAGCTGAGGACAAATCTAAACAAATAATACATTCTTCCCTCTGTCCTCAGCCAAACATACATCACTTAGCAAGGAGACCAAAATGGTTTCCTTCTCAGGACCTCTGCGAAGCTCTGACAGTTTAGGATTGAAAATTCCATTAAAATCAATAAAGTCTATTATCTGTTGATAGATAAACTTCTCAATAAATGTATTCACAAAAGAAAGTTGTGAGACAGGGCGATAGGCTGCCAGTTCATTATGATCCACCAAATCCTTTAATAAAATTGGACTAATAATAGCTTGAACAATCTCTGACGGAAAATATCCTTTCCCCAATGATGTATTAACCACCTGCAATAATAGCGGGGCTATGCAATCTCTGCATTGTTTAAGAAAGCTGGCGGACAGTCTTGAGTCTTGAGAAAGATGGTGGTGTAAAGCTTTAGCTCCCCTGTGCATGAGAGACTATTGGTATTTGCTCCTCCAGGATCTGTCTTCTTCCTGGTTCTTAGTTCCTTGACTCTTGATTTCACATAGTTAACGGCACAAATAAACTTAAGATACTGATCTCAATTGCTTCAGGTCTTAAACGCAGTAAGCGGGATCTTCCATCTACAGACAAGATGGCGGCTACTGCCAGGCCCAACCATAGGATTCACATTGGAAGGGATAATGGTGGTGCGAATGACAGTCATCACTAATCATGCCACCAGCAGGGAAATAAAAGCAGAGGTGGAGCAGCTACATATAATAGTGGCTAATTTCTAAGAGTGGCTAGACCAGGGAGATTAATGATTAAAAACCTTGGAAGTGAAGGCACAACAACCTATGGGCCACAGGCGTAGTGGAAGGAGCAGAGAATCAAGAAATGATTGTCCTTCTGACAAAATTTCTTCTAGGATTTCTTGGATTGTCCTTCACCCTATCTTCTAAAATTAAAAGGCTCATAGGGTCCCTCCTGCTCCCATAAAGACACCAAAGGCTCTAGACAAGTGGTATTGAAGCTCTTATGCTTCAACAAGCATTGGCTGTACCCTTGCGGCAAGGCAAAAGGGTTCCATGCTATAAGTAGATAGGCAAATAACCATTGTCGCAGACTCACTAAGACAACAATGATGCATTGGAAACAATGTCTGGGCAATTTCTCCAAATGGGTTAGTTTGGCGCATATATCCAAAGACTGAAACAGGTGCAAACTAATATCACAAAATAAAAATTACCTGTTAAAAATCTCCCAATGCTCTTTATTGTTCCAAAAGGCTATATTCAAATACAGAGATGATGCCAATCTTATGAATCAATATCATATAACTATAAACTTTACTAATAAAATTCCTATGAAGAAATGTTAAGGAGAAACGACCTCAGGGTGGCCCTTTGTTCCACAGTCAAGGATTGTTTTGCAGAAATGTGGGCACAAATCCTCACAGGTCAGAAAAACCCTTTCTTCAACACTAAACTTTAATTACTTATTTATTTTATATTTATTATTCTTTAAGCCTCATATCATATCTGTTGCATAAAGTTAAAAATATCTAGAACGTTGGACAAACACTCAGCAATACTAGCAGCTGATTATACACTCTGCACTGTTGGCAATGATGGCAGTTAACAATGAACTCTAATGATACACCCAACGTGACCCCATTTTGCCATAAGGCTGCTTCAGGAGTGTAGCCAGATAACTAGAAAGATGAGGCCTATTAGCTCACCATGAAAAGAGAAACCAGTTCTGTATACCACTGATCATGCCCTACAATTAGGTTGTTGCAGGGCTCCTTTAAATGCAATAGCACTATATATCAACATGAAACCTTTTTTATTGCCATCAAGTCAGTGTTGACTCATAGCAACCCAACTACCTCTGGGTTTTCTTGGCAATGTATCACCAGAAGTAGATTGCCAGCCTTTTCTTCTGAGGCAATGGAGGGTAAAGTGACTTGCCCAAGGTCACAAGGAGTGCCAGTGGGAATTGAACCTTTGATCTTCTGGGTACTAGGCAGTCGCTCTAACCACTAGGTTACTCCGATGAAACCTTTGCACCCATAATGGCATAGTGCCCGAGGTTTAATTATTAACAAGACAGCCATCAAGATAACTTTAAAAACGGCAACATTTACCTGAACACAGATGCACTCGTGAGGCAGCCTTATGGTGAAACAGGGCCACATTGGGTGTATCACCAGAGGTCATTGTTAATTGCCATCCTTGCTGACCTTGTAGAGTGTATTGCTGAGTGTTTGTCCAACGTTCCTGAGAGGACAACTTTCTTTTGAAACAAGATACGTTTTCTAGATGCTTTTAACTTTATGAAACAGATATGATATGAGGCTTAAAGGATAATAAATATAAAAAAATAAGTAATTCAAGTTTAGTGTTAAAGAAAGGGTTTTTCTGACCTGTGAGGATTTGTGCCCACATTCTGCAAAACAATCCTTGACTACAAAACTAAGGGATAAGCTGAGGTCTTTTCCCCTTAACATTTCTTCATAAGACTTTAAAAAGAAATGTATTTAAGCAAATTATAAATATATAGTACAAGTAGCACATTACTTGAAAGGAAAAGTCCAACTTGAAGGAAACATTTAAACACTATGGGGGTCATTCCATTCCGCAAATAGTGGGGATGGACGTCCCGTTAGACATCCATCCCAGCTATTCGCCTCCCTGCCGGCCCGGCAAAAGCCTCCCCATTCCAACAGTGGGTTTGTATAGGGAAGCCTAGACGGGCGCGGGAGGTGGCGTTCTGGAGGCAGAGTGAGAGCAGAGTATGGGCGGGCCATGACCTCAGATGTACAGGGATGATTCAGAGGTCAGCCCTGTAAGTCCAGGGCCTCAGAATTAGATGGAGGACTTATTCCACATCAGAAGTGGAATAAGTCCACCTGGATGCAGCGTTCCTTTGGCGGCCAGCGGGGACAAGTGAGGCAGGGGTGGAGGAAGTTCCCCGCAGCTGGACCCTGGATGTGGGGAAAGGAGGTAATCTGCAGTGGCCGGCATTCACGGCTCCATTCAGGAGCCTGACTGCACTAGACAGGTAGTCGCCAGGATGTACAGCTGGGCAGAATCGGGTAACGGCCTGTATGTCCAGGTACTAGATCCCACGGAGGTCACGGGATCAGAATCGGTTCTAGCTCTGCATGGCCCGATTCTGCCCAGATGTACAGGGGCTGGATGTCCTGATTGGAATAGGCCTCCAGAAGCATTAGTAAGAAACAATCTTCATAGGCGTTTTATTAGTAAAGCTTATGATATTCATTCATAAGATTGGAGTCGTCTTTGTATTTGAATTTAGAGTTTTGGAGCAATAAAGAGCTTAGGGAGATTTTAAACATGCAATTGTTATTTTTGTGATATTAGTTTTGCGCATACCGTGATAGTCATGAACTACACTCCTAAGCCAGGGTATATGGAATATGGTCTCAGCCTCTCAAATTTACTGCTAATGCTCGGTGTAGTGATTGAATCATGTCAAAGATGCAAAGCCTTCTTGAGTTTTTAAGATGTACATATACTTGTAATTATCAAGGTGCACTTTAAGGGTATCAAGACCCAGTTTGAACTGATGCACCCTGCTCAAATGCAGATAACATGGAATAATATTACTGATGACTATGATGACCCTCTGAAGTTGATAAAGTTTCTGGACTCTGTTCAGGAGCACAATTGTATGGCCTAATTATGGCAACTGTTGGTTGTAACTGGGTAAAGCAGCTTTTTAAAATCTTTTTATTTCGTCAATTAACATCCTCAGTAATAATGGCGATTCTACAAATTGAAAAGACAGTAAGAGTTTGTCCTGGAATGAGAATATATGATTTAACTCAGGTAATAGTAGAGGTCTGTAGTCAAAAATGTTTGTTTTGTTTAGTTTCCTGTTTCATTGGCGGGCTTGTTTTGTTCTGTTTTAATAAATGTTGGTTTTGTGTCATTTTGTTTTTATATATTTTCATTTCAGGGAACTTTTCTTAAAGAAGTGGTCGTAGCTGCTGCCCCCCCTCTCCTCCCCTCCCCACCCTATCCCACTCTACCCCACCCCACCCCTCCCAACCCCACCCCAAACCATAGCTGAAAAGTCACTAGAGGTTTCAGATAAATAGAAAACCCAAGTGTTTTTTTTCCTCACATCAGAAGCTGGCCTCAAGCCATTGGCCTTCGGGTTAGAAGGCATGCATTTTTCAGGAAGAACTATTATATCTCCATCGGGCTTAGTTCTAGTTAGCCTCTTCTTGCTGGTGATCTTCATTCCTGTATCCTGATTGGCCCAAAGTTTGCCTAGTCTGGAGTTCTGTGCAAAACCCTTTCTGGATTTTTTGCCTTGTGAATCTGTTGACGTCTGCTGGACAGACTTACTCCAAAGACTGTGAAATTCTAGTCACCGTATCTTAAAAAGGATATAGCAGAATTAGAAAAGGTATAGAAAAGAGCCACCAAAATGTTAAAAGGGGATGGAAGGATACCCCTATGAGGAACGGATGAGGTTAGGGCTCTTCAGTTTGGAAAAGGCGGCTAAGGGGAGATATGATAGAGGTCTATAAATTAATGAATAGAGTGGAACAAGTAAATGTAGATCATTTCTTTATGTCATCATAAAGTAGAAAGATTAGGGGACACACAATGAAGCTACAATATAACCCATTTAAGACTAATAAGAGAAAATATTGGGAATCCCACGTGATGCGTGAGTGAGCCAGACGTGTGCTTGCTTGCTCCGGGGCTGTCTCCAGCAATAATCTGCAATTTAGGGTCTTACCCTCCTTCAAGAACCTCCTACCCGCCTGCGGACGTAACCTGTGGGTCGCTGGATGAAGCGAAGTTTGAGAGCGGGTGGTGAAACACCAAATTCGATGAAAAAGGAGCGAGAGAAACCAGGCAAGTCGGGGGCCTCTAGTACCAATATGGCGATGCCGGCCTCCCCAGGAGCGTTGAGTACAGACTCGGCAGCGGCGGATTTGGCCAGAGAGGTGGCAGGTCTACTCGAGCCTAAATTTGATCAGGTCATGCAAAAACTTGACACTTTGAACGACTCCTTCGCTGATATGGGTAGGAGAGTGGAGGAGCTGGAACAACGAGTCTCCAGCGTAGAGGAGGGCGAGGGGCGCATGGAGAGAGAAATCGCGGAGCAGCGCAAGCAGATAGAGACTCTTAGATCCAAACTTGACGACCTGGAAAACAGATCTAGAAGGAACAACATACGGCTTGTTGGCATCCCAGAGACCCAAACTGACCAGCTGCTTATGCCCCTACTAGAAGAATGGCTGCCTAAGGAACTGGGCCTAGCTTCCCTGGTGGGGCAACTCCATATTGAGCGCGCACATAGACTGGGCCGGAGACAGGACGAGCAACAGCGACCGCGTGTTGTGATATTCCGGGTCCTTAATTTCCATCACAAAGTGCAGCTTCTGCGGGCCTACTGAGAGAAAGGAGAGCTTCGATGGGAGAACCATAAACTTTTGATGTTCCAGGACTACTCAGTGTTAGTAACGGAGCAGCGCAGGGCCTACTCTGGGGTGTGTGCGGCGCTGTTTCAAAGGAAAATACGCTTTACACTCGCGTTTCCAGCGTCCCTACGAGTCTGGCACCAAGGAAAAAGCGTGGTGCTCTCAACCCCGGTAGCGGCGCAGCGTTTCCTGAATGAAGGCAGAGGGGACTCGGACAGAGCGGGAGCAGCACCACTAGCCGCTGGGCGCTGAAAGCTATTGAGGCTCACAAAATGTGTTTCCCGCCATGCCGAGGACTGCAGGACAAGAAACTGACAAACCTGTCCCTGCTGGCGGGCCCCCTGGGACACCGGGGGAGAGATATGGACACCAGGGACTTTATGCATGATGTTCGCTGGTCTGTATAGAAAGATATGGGTGTTGCATGCATTATAGCTGCTGTGAGGTGAGACCCTCTGCTACAACTTAAGAATGTGGTAGACTTGGGGCAGCCCTGCGGCATGATATCAGGTGGGATTTTAATCTCAGCAGGGGCGGCTGAGTTTAATGGTTTATATGTTTTATGGGGAGGGACTGGGGAGGGGGAGAGGGTTCGAGGGGGTGGGGGAGGGAAAGGGGTCGTTGGGGGGATAGAGGGAGGGGAGGACCTAGAAGGATGAGATATGGGGGTACTATCCAAGACACGCTTACATTTCCATCTACTGTACCATATGAGGGGTTGGGGCAGAGTGTGGGAGGTGGCTCGCTGAAGAGGGGTGTTTGGTTCGAGGCCGAGGCTGGGCGGCCTGGAGCCAAATTGAGAGTAACGAAATCGGTATGGCTGGGTGTAGTGTTTTTTTCTGATGGGTGGACCTTCTGATTTGAGAATAACCTCGTGGAATGTGGGAGGGATAGGCACACCGGTAAAACGGACGAAGATCTTGCAAGCCTTAAAGAAGGGGGGAGCACAGGTTGCTCTGTTACAAGAAACCCACTTAACGCAATTGGAACATACTAAGTTGAAAAAAGACTGGGTGGGACAGGTCTTTTCAGCCTCCTCGGGAGGAAGGAAGAGGGGGGTAGCCATTTTGATACGTCGGGGACTTCAGGTAGAAGTTTTTAGAGAGGACGCAGATCCCCAGGGGAGATATTTATTTCTGCATGTTAAAATCGCTGGAGAAGAAATGCTCTTGGGTAACATTTATGCCCCTAACAACTATGATCATGCCTTCTTTAAACTGCTCCTGCGGAAGATAATGGAGGCGCCAAAACTTCCCCTACTCCTTGCAGGAGATTTTAACTGCCCTCATGACCCCAAGCTTGATAGATCGCAAGGTTTGAGGAAGGGAGAAGGAGGGGGGGGGGGGGTATTGGACCAATAAGGGTGTGGAGTATTTATGTCACTGGGGAGATTTGTGTGATGTGTGGAGAATACTACATGAACAGGAAAGGGATTATACACATCTCTCGAGGGCACATCAATCTTGGTCCAGAATAGACTACATCTTAATTTCTAGAGACCTTTTTGATAAAGTACTGCGAGCAGAGATAGAGCCAATCGTTATCTCTGATCATGCTAAGGTCTTTGTGGACCTCAAGGGGTGGGCCCCCAGACGGGGGCGATGGGCCTTTCCGAGACATCTGTGGCAGAATGCAAAGTTTCGACAATATTTAACCCATAAATGGGAGGACTATATCTCTCTGAATGAGTCCCCGGACTTGTCCGTATCGACTTTTTGGGAAGCGGGTAAGGCCGTTCTCCGGGGACACATTATTGCGTATGTTGTGGGGGAGAGGAAGCGGGCTAATGCCACTATCTTAGAGCTAACGCAGACCCTCGAGCAGGCCAAGCGCGATGCTCTTGCGAGCAGAGAGCATCTAGGAGCATATCTGCACCATCAAAAGGCTCTCAATGCCGCGTTGCAGGATCGAGCGGTCTACTCGGCCCAATATTACCGCCATCAGTTGTTCCGCTTTGGGGACCGCTCAGGGAAACTGCTGGCACGCTTGGTGAAAGACCGTGGAGGGATCCAGAGTGTCATGGCTATTAAGGACCCAGATGGGACACGGCAACGCGATCCCGAAAGAATTTTAAGGGTATTTGGTCAATACTATCAGGCCCTATATACCCCGGAGGGGACCGATAAGGCTCAGCAGCGTGCCTTCTTGCAGGCCGTTAAACTCCCCAAGCTTAAGGAGGCAGCATTGCTCGCGCTGAATGCGCCCATTACTGGAGAAGAAGTGCAGCGGGTCATAGCACAGGGAAAACCCTATAAAGCCCCGGGGCCCGATGGATATAGTGCGGAGTTCTACAAAATCCTATCGATATCGCTTACTCCCACTTTGATGGCTCTCTATGAGGAGGCGAGAGAAAGGGGGTCTTTCCAGAGGGATATGCGGACGGCGGCAATACCCATTATCCCTAAACCAGGTAGGGATCCGGAGAATCCAGCCTCCTACAGACCCATCTCCCTGATTAATTATGATATGAAAATTTTGGCCTCGATCCTGGCAGGGAGGCTGCAAAAAGTGCTGCCTGAACTCGTTGGGAGCCATCAAACGGGATTTGTCCGCGGCAGAGATGCCTTTACTAACATCACACGAGTTCTCCTGGGAATGGAATGCTGTTTACAACGAGATACTCCGCTGTTATTGGTCAGCCTAGATGCTGAAAAGGCGTTTGATAGGGTTTCTTGGGACTATATGTTTGAGGTACTGGCTCAATTTGGTTTCACAGGGGGGTTTCTGGCATGGGTGACAGCGTTATATATGGAGCCGTTGGCTTGCGTCGTTAGCGGCGGCAGGGTCTCTCCGACCTTCTCACTGCGACGCGGCACGAGGCAGGGGTGCCCCCTGTCTCCCCTACTCTTTGTGCTCCAGCTAGAACCCCTACTCCTGAGACTTCTCCGGGAAAAAGAGGTCAGTGGGATAGAGTGGGCAGATAGTGGTATTAAGCTTAGTGCCTTCGTGGATGACATGCTGTTATGTCTTTGCAATCCGGAAGACTCCCTCCCCAGAGCTCTACAGCTCATGGAGGAGTTTGGCTCCTTTTCAGGACTGCGAATAAATCAAGACAAGTCTCTGGCCTTAGACGTGGGGGACCGAGTTAAATCTAAGTGGCAGGGCGCCTTTCCTTTGGTATGGGCGCGGGAGAGTTTGAAGTACTTAGGTATTTATCTACCAGCGGACATCACCCATCTATATGACATTAATGTTAAAATCCTGCTTGAGAGAACTATAACGCGTCTCTTGAAGTGGCGGGACCTCCCGATCTCACTCATGGGGCGGGTGGCTTTGCTGAAGATGGTGGAGTTCCCTAAGTGGGTATATGTCCTGCGCCACCTCCCCCTTTGGCTGACGAGGAAAGACCTACAAATGTTGCGGAAGCATATTGGCCTATTTCTTTGGAGGGGTAAGAGACCTCGCATAGCCTTTTCAATACTTATGCGACCTAAGGAGGAGGGGGGAGTTGGTCTACCCTCCTTGCGCCAATACAATGTGGCTTGTATGCTTCGGCCTCTGGTTGATTTAATTGAGAACACTGGTAATATTCTTCCTTTGGCCTTGATAGATGGACTCTCGGTCCCACACCATCCGGTCTATCTCTTGCATGCGCCTGGTGGGCTTTTGCCGGCGTCTTGGAAAGGGTCGATATACCTCAAAGCACTGCGGTACGCGTGGCGGGGCATCTGCCAACAGAAGGGGATAAATTGGAAATGCACAGAATGTCTCCCTCTAGAGAGGAATAAGGATTTTGTCCCAGGTCTACAGGGGTTGATCTCAGCCCAGTGGAAACACAAGGGACTTCGCTCTATTGGGCATATGCTTATGCCTGATGGTGGCGAACTGGATTCGTTTCAATCGCTGGCAAGGCGTTATCACTTGGAGCCTACCTCCTTCTTCTTTTATCTGCAGGCGCGACACTATGTGAGGGACCTCCAAAGGAGAGGGGGCTTACGTATAGGCAAAGGGGCTATTTGGGAGTTCTTGACGGTGCTGGAGGGAGGCATCTCCCCGTGGGTGGTACGACAAGAACTCTGGCCAGGAGGGAATGGGGAGGCCCTAGAGAAGCTGGCGCAACGCTGGGTTGCAGATGGGGCACCGCAGATTTCGGGGGCTTTGCTGGCAGTGGCATTCTCCGAGATTGAGCGTGTTTCAGAGTCGATCCGCCATCAAGAGCTGCAGTATAAACTTCTCTGGCGAGCATATATTCCTAATACCTGGGCTGCTAAGATGGGACTAGTCTCCTCTGACCTGTGCTCACTCTGTGGGGAGGGGCGCGGGACCCTGCTCCATCGCTTTTGGCACTGCATAAAGATCCAGAGTTTCTGGCAGGGCGTGGAGCGACAACTGCGGAGGTGGCGAGTGGTAAATACTACTTTCTCCATACTTTGGTGTTTATTTGGGATCTCGGATGGGGAGGTGGGGATGAGCCAACCAGTCAGGCAATTGTACGGAAAAGGCTTCACCATAGCGAAACTTTGTATTCTGCGACACTGGATGGAGGATTGCCCTCCGAGTCTCCACGAGTGGGAGACCCAAATGAGCGATTTATACACTATGGAGGTGAAAACAGCTAATCAGCTAGGGCAGCAGAGGGTGGAGGTGGTTAAGAAGATCTGGGAGGGGATCTTCCTTGGCTAAAGGGACTCCTACCTGAGGCGGGCCTTTGGGTGTTCGGGTGCTAGACTGCCCTTAAGGTGTGAGAAGCTTTGAATATAGGTAGGTAGGTCTGACCCCCTTGAGCGGTGCGGGTAATAGTTATGGGGGGGGGGAATGGGGTAGGGTCGGGAGGAGGGAGGGGGGGAAGCGTAGATATGGGGGGGGGGGCACACCGTTACTTGCCTGTTGGTACAGACCAAGTTTCACTTTCCACATGGTACTCTGAGTCATAATTGATTGTGGCGTCGGGTGGCTGTGGGGACTGTCGTTACTCCTGATGTTACGGTTGATATCACTGCAGATGTAACCATACATATGGCCCCCCAGACAATCTCTCATTACAAGTAAACAATCAGACTCAGCATGAAAAAGGATAATCAACTGATCGCTCAGAATGTACCCCAGTGTAAATAAGATGTAGATATGTTCTGCCTGAAATCAGGTACCAGTGTGATACAATGTATAGAGTTAAGAATTGTACATAGTTTCCCCCAGTTACTTCCAAGTTGATCTCCCTGTTTATTGTAAATACAACTCAAAGTTTCTTGTGTTGTATAGTTGATGTTAAATGTAAACCGCTCTGATCTAAAATAGAGCGGTATAGAAGAACTGTTAAATAAATAAATAAATAAATAAATGGTACCTACTCTGTTGATTGTTTTTATATATGGCCTGTCACGGGGTGGGCTGCTACCCAAATATGTAAGACGGAAAGTGGGTGCTGGGTGAGACTGCCAACTCACTGGACGCAATTATGTGTGTGTGTGTGTAGATGTTCTGGGATATAGTAGTATAGCCTTGGGTTGGCGGGAACGTGGTAACATCATGATAATGGTTGTATTGTTGACGCATAACTGTGCAAAGTGTTTCTGGTTAATGTTAATAATTCCAATAAAAACATTTTCATAAGAGAAAATATTTTTCACTCACCGTATAATCAAACTCTGAAATTCATTGCTGGTACTATGCTACTATGTTACTATGTAGTAAAACTGTTAGTGTAGCTGGGTTTAAAAAAGGCTTGGACAAGTTCCTGAAGGAAAGTTCCATAAATCATTATTAAAGGGGACCCAGGAAATCCACTGCTTGCCCCAGAACAAACTTTGTGGAACCTGTGTCTTTTGGGGAAACTGCTAGGTACTTGTGACCTAGATTGACCATTGTTGGAAACAGGATACTGGGCTTGATGGACCTTAGTCTGACCCAGTATGGCATATCTTATGTTCTTATTGGTTGACTATATCTATCCAGTTCTGGTCTCAGACTATGCTGCAGTCTCTCTATTGCTCTACATAGGTATTCCTCCTGCATAGGTCATGATATGGAGATTTAAGAGTGGCTTTTTGGTGGAGAAGGAATTCAGAAAGCTATCTGAGCAGTCGATGGCTGATGTTTTCAAATGAAATGAGACATTGAGTTAGAGTTTTCTATTATCTGGAACGCAGTCAATGTGAACATGAGAGAACACATAGGGGTATGTTTACTAAAGTGCGATAAGGTAACAGGAGTTAACGGCAGTGATAAAGGGTGTTAATTCTTAAAAGGCATTGGGCGGCTAGGGGGCATTCCAGTGTTAAGGGTGTCATGTGCCTTTTAATGCCCGTTAACAGGACATCACATGTTAAGGTGACAAGCAAGCACCTCAAGGCATGTTAATGTGACAAACATGCTTTAAGGTGGAAAGCATGTACCTTAAGGCATGAAAATGGCTGTAACCCAAACGCTGGATAGAGTACCAAGGAAAGTCAATGGAAAGGTGATGGGAGCTTATTGAACTGCCATATCGGTGGGCACCCTACGTGGCAGCCAGTAAAGTGCATGTGCATGTGGGAGGCAGCTGTACCGATGCACAGGGTGGTGCCAATATAAAGTGCTGCAATGTTAGTGTGTGGCATAGGATGGAGAAGACGTGTTCCCCAGTGGAGCCAGAATTAGCAGGATGTTTGCAGCAACAGGAAGACAGAGTAGTACTAATGACGTGCAGATCAGGCACAGGAAATGTGAGCACGAAGAGCCAAAATGCGGAAGAGTGTAGGTCATGGTGCAGCAGCTTGCACAAGAAGACATGACTGTACACAGCCGATAGAGGCAGATAGATGGGCTGAAGGAAGGATGGTGGCTGAGGAGAGGGTGCTTTAGGGCTGGCAGCACCAATGTGCAGAACCCTGACTGCTACAGGCATGATAATGATCTGAGTAGCACAGTCACAAAAAGAACAAGTAGAAATTGAACCCCTGTCCCCTGCTTACAGGGGCATTGCACTAACCAGTAGGATACACCTCCACACCACTCAGTGCAGCAATGGCTGGATACAAAGAGACTGCGGGTCCCCAGAACCTGCAGTGCTAGAGATGGTCTCTGCTGCCCGTGCTGCAGATCCCCATCACTGCCAGTGTGAGGCAGGCATTCTCTGCAGTGTGATTTTCTAGTCACCTTTTTTCTTGCAGCATACTGTATGTGTCAGTCACATCTGGCCCTGAGACCTGCCCCTGTTGGACAGGGACCCTCCTAGAACAGTGCATGTCAATACCAAGTGTTAAACTCCTGATGCCAACTACCCGGGGGAGGAGTGTTACTAGAATCCCGCCGGCCCTACCATTATCACAGGGAATAGGGCTGGGACACCACACTTCCCAAACACCTATGTCTAATAATCCCCCACAACAAGTCAGACTGCACCTGCTGCCTACCACTGGGTTTTCCAGCCATACACATACCAACTGTAGACAGTCTGTTGGTCAGTACACATTGCAAGTACACAAAACAACCAAATGTACCCAGGCTTGGTATAAACAGCAGGACACCCAACATTTGATTCAGTGATGAGGCTCCCAGGACAGGACATGCATCCACATCACTGGACCCAGACACTATTTAGTACTATGGGGACACATAGCTGTGCCATGGTCACTGCTCAGTCAGAGTTAGAGTGCCCTCCCATCATGACATACTATGGCCACTCAGTCCATGAACATGGCAGACGGGCACTCCGATGTCTCAGCTATTGACCCCACCTCCGATGCAGACACGTCCTGACCAATCCACCCTGTTTCAGGCCATACTCACAATACTTTGTTCCTCATCAAGCACATTTGTAGACTACCTCTGGAAACAGCTTAGGCACTGCAAGGCTCAGTGAGGTGTAGAAAGCCACAAAAGAATGGATAGACATACACACACACACACACACACACATACACACACCCACATCAACGTGCTGTGCAAAATGGGGATGGTTGGCATTCCTGCCTGCCATCTTGGTCCTGATATCAGCTCGAGCATTGTTAAGGTGTGCTCATTCTACAGGAGCTAGTAGCGTGCTCTGATGTTAATATCTGCTCAGTCTGCTGGTGCTATCAGCCTGACTCTCCATTCAACTGTGGATAGTGGAGCCTGTCTGTGTGGCTGATGGGTGTTTGTACCCTTGCTGGCCGATTCATTGGGGGTTGCACATGTTGGTGTTCTACCTGCACTGTGGGCTAAAGTATAGCAACAGGGACATGCAATGCATGATCCATAGCCAGGACCCAAGCCTGTAACCCTCCATGCATACACACCATCTGTGTGCAGTGAGCCACAGTGCTATCATATGGCTACAATACTTCCTGGGGCTGACATACTTTGCATCAAAAAGGCCTTGGCACATGTTGCAATGTGCATGGCGTACAGGACCAGGGCATGGCTTTGGTCTCCTACAGATGGGTGCCGTTGCCCCCTGCACCAACACCCCCACACCATGCTGACATGCCTGTGTGCTGTCTGTGTTGGTGGTGCACAGTCCCAGCCCATCCAACATGCGGGTTGGCAAGTGCCTAGGGTGGAAGGTCCAGATTGGGGGGGCAGAGGCATACATGGATGGCCACGCATTCCCCCCACAACCATCTGCCTCTCCAGGGACCCTATCGCTGCCTGCCAATGTTAGGTCTCTGCAACTGGGGAAAAGACAGCTGAGGGGTGTTATGTTAGAAGTCTAGAAAATATTGCCTGGAATGGATTGGGTAAATGTAGATTGATTGTTTACACCATCAAAATGTAGTAGGACTAGGATACATTTGATGTAGCTACAGTTTGAGCCACTGAAAAATACTGGGAGTGATTGGTTTCTCAGTCAACGCATATTCAAACTCTGGAATTCATTTCCGGAGGATGTATTAAAGGCTGTTAGTGTAACTGGGTTTCAGAAATGTTTGGACAGGTTCCTGGGGAATGGTCCATAAACCATTACTAATGAGGGGACCAGAATATCCCCTGCTTGCCCAATACATGCACTCTGGATCCTGTGTGTCTTTTCTGGAAACTGCTAAGTACCTGTGACCTAGATTGGCCACTGTTGGACACAGGATACTGGGCATGATGGATCTTGGCCTGACACATTCTGGGATATTTTCAGGTCTTATGTTCTTATGTGCCACCTATGCAACTGCCTGGTCTGCCCTGTGCACCAGCGGTCCCCATTGCATGACCCACACGCACCCTCCTTTGCCCCATTTGCTCCATCAACATAGTGCCCTTTCATACTTGGGCGCCTGCTAACGGCACATTAGCGGGTGCTAATGGTGCGAGTGCGCCATTAGCGAGCGTTAATGGCACACTTGCTCCTTTAGTGCGGTTTAGTAAACATACCCCTTGGAAATGCGGAGAGTTCAAGAACCACATGGCAATTTCATTAGATGCAGAAAAGGCCTTTGACAGGCTAAAGTGCTCTTTCCTCTTTGAACCATGCTACACGGATTCTAATTCGGTGAATTCCAATGGCCCATATTAATGCTAATTTGATCATGTCAAAAAAAGTTTCTTTACATCATGGCACATGTTAGGGCTGCCTACTTTCTCCTTCATTCATTATTTTAGTTTTAGGACCCTTACTATAGGCCTTTCATAGGTGTGCTCTGAATGGTGTCTCTTGTAGGATATCTGCTTACTGTATGTGAATGATGTTTTATTAGATTTAGCTCATCCTTTAATTTCCTTACCAGCTTTATTTGACATGCTTGGTACGCTTCCATCCCTATCAGGATATAAACAATAAAAACAAACAAACCTGAAATACTGCCGCATAATGTGTACTGTTCTCCTGTGCTTAATGTTCAGATGCAGATGTGTTGTCTCCACCCCTCCCCCAAGGTTTAACTATCTTGGTATTCTCTTTCATCAGGATTTAGGGGTGATGCTTACTCTCAATGAAAAGATAACGGCCTCTGTACAGCAACTACTAGAACCTTGGTCTCCCCTCCATCAATTGTGATGGGGTAGGCTTGAAACTACCAACATGATGCTAGTGTCCTTGATTACCTATCCCTTTAGTATGATGCCCATGTTGTTTCTGACACTATTAGATAAAAGAATATAATTGCTTGTCTCTCAATTTCTTTGGCAGAATAATATACCTAGCATGATGGAAGCAGTGTGCTCCCAAGAGAGCTGTTGGAATTAAATTACCAGATTTTCGTGTCTACCAGAAGGCGGTTTTATTCTGAGCAGGTTGTCAGTGTCTTTCCTTCAGGAGAGAAAGCTGAAGAAGGTTTAGTTCAGCCTATGGTTCCTAGCTGATTACTTGGTGTTAATCTCCTGAAAAAAAAGTACTACTAAAAGAATTATTAAAGACACCTATGGAGTCCTGGGGGAAGTGGATGATAAGCTTCCAGTACCTTGGAATAAACCCTTAGCAGTTATCTTATGGTTTTTAATCACATTTTTCAGATGGTTCACCCTTTTTTCTACTAGGCTGATTGGCACAGAACTGGTATTAGCATCTTGGAACATAATGTATTGGATGGTAACATTAAATCCTTTGAAAGTTTAGGAATAAAATTTTACTTAGATAAATTTTAGCTCTAAATGGATGCAAATTCAACATTGCATAGTTAAAAGTGGTGTTTTATCAAATGCCTCTCTCTCAGCCCTATAAAACAGAACTCACCAAATAATCCCCCCAAAAAAACTAAATTCAGTATTTAATTTTTTTGTCGGAATGTACCGAGGGAGGACAGAATTTTTAGTCTGTCCCCAACCAGTCAGTAAACTCCTTTTTAATCAGTTAAAGTTAAAGTTCAGAACGATACTTTATCAAGGAAAAATTGTGGCACTTAACTTGTTAGGTTCTGAAAACCACCAAAATTGAACTTCATATGTGGCCAAGCCCAGCTTCAAAGCATGACGTGCACATTTTGGGATCTCCTTCCCTGTATCAAGTGCTAGTCATTCATGCTTAGGCCAAATGCCGTCTGACACTGAATGTTGAAACGTCACGTTGTTTTTAAAAGGAATACACTTTCCAGATTGGCTGTTAGTCATATCACTCAAACTAGAACCACCAATGGAGAAGGAAAAACACCATCAAACCGGGGAACCCCATCTCCAGTTGGGATGACCTCAGAATAAGCTGGTCCAATCGATTTCCCTATTCAACCCAAAAGGGTGGACCATATTAAGCCTGTAAATCCAGCGTTGTTCATGCCATTGCAACCAGGCCAATCGATCACCCTCACAGGGATCAGGGGGAACGTGGTCAATTACAGACCATGTAAGATCCTTAAACTCATGGTTGCAAGACATAGAATGTTCCACAATTGGTGCTGAAATCAACTGTTGGCGTACCCTTGATGCATGTTCACTTAATCAAACTCTTATCTGGCGTGACATTCTGACAATGTAAAGCAATGCACACAGGCATTGTCATAGATAGACTACAAACGTAGATCTACAAATAGTGAGCCATCTGCGTTCAAAAGAACACCCTGAAGTTGGATGCTGCCAGACAAGATCTGTTTGGGGAGTGGAACAATGTATACAGGACTCACATGGGAAATGACCCCTAGTGTTGCATGCAGGTACCTGTACTCTATCAATAGGGGAGGCAGATCTCACCAGCAAATCTTTCAGGTCGGGGCCCCTAGAAAAGGCAATCATAAGAGATTTTTGGAAACATTTGTGCAGGGATAAAACCGACCAATGATTTTTAAGAATCTTGACTATTTCCGTGCTAAAATTCATATATGGAAGGGACCCAACTATGACATCAGGTGTAGCTTTGGCTAGTGTAGAAACTCCATCAAAAAGCCATTCACGATGAACATGACATGCACGACAATAAGCTGTGTCAACCACTTAACTCAGCCCTGACACTTTTGACTGTGGTGTGACAAAAAAGAAACGAGACTGTGGCAGCCACGCCCCTGACTCAATGCCAATTGGCTAACGCTTATGTCACTGTGTTGTGCAACATCTCACCACTATTCTGCTACAATATTTTTCATCTCTCTCACTCTGTTTTTCTTTTTCTGTTTTTTTTGTAGCACACTGTTCCATCGCTTTGTCATGCAACAGGAGGTGGCAGAAATATGGAACAAAGAATCTACTTGAAATTTCTAGTTAAACTGGAGAAGGGCCCAACTGAGTGTCTCCCACTTCTCCAAAAGGCTTATGGAGAAGATGCAATGTCAAGGCCGTGAGTCTTCGAGTGGCACAAACACTTCAAGACTGGCCGCAAGGAGGTGGAGGATGACCCCAAGTCAGGACAGCCTTCCAAGACAAAGACGGTTGAGAACATTGACAGAGTGAACCAGCTGGTGCGGAGTGATCGCAGATTGATGGTGCGAATGATAGCTGAGGAGCTCAGTCTGAACAGGGAGTCAGTGCGGACCATCTTGGTGCAGGAGCTGGGGATATGGAAGGTGTGCTCCAAGATGGTGCCCATGCTTTTATTGGATGACCAGAAGGAGCAACAGGTCAATGTTTGTCGAGACTTGCTAGAGATGATCGGAGAAGATCCATAGTTTGTTGGCTGAGTCATGACAGGAGATGAGACTTGGGTCTTCCAGTATGACCCTGAAAGCAAGAGACAGAGCCTGCAGTGTAAGACTTGACTGTCACCCAGACACAAGAAGGCGCGCATGTCCAAATCAAGGATCAAGGTCATGCTAATCGCATTCTTCGACCAGAAGGGAGTGGTCCATCATGAGTTGGTGCCTGAGGGTCAAACAGTCAACCAGCACTTCTACAAGCAGGTCCTCAATTGCCTCCATGACCGGGTTTGGCGCAGCAGACAGGATCTGTGGAGAGACAAGTCGTGGCTGCTCCACCATGACAACGCGCCAACACACATCATGCTCAGTGTGAGGCAGTTCTTGGCCAACAAGCAGATCACAACTCTCGACCACCCTCCTTATTCCCCAGATCTTGCACCATGTGACTTCTGGCTCTTCCCCAGGCTGAAGACTATGCTCAAAGGAACTCATTTCACCTCTGTAGAAGAGATCAAGGCCACTGTGACGAGGGAGCTGAGGGACCTCAAGGAGGAGGACTTACTAAGTGCTTCCATATGTGGCAGAAGCGAATGCAGAAGTGCATTAACTCTGGGGGGGGGGGGGGATTACTTTGAAGGGGACAATGTGTAATTTTCTCTGTAGATTTTGTAATGAAACATTTATGGGACAGTCTCATTTCTTTTTTGTCACACCTCATATGGTAAAGGAAAGACAGTATAGTAGAGATATGATAGAGATGATTAAATACCTCTGTGGCATAAATGCACAAGAGGAGAGCCTCTTTCGATTGAAAGCAAGCTCTACTACAAGGGGACATAGGATGATGATGAAAGGGGATAGACTCAGGAGTAATATTCAATTTACTAACACCCTACATGTATACCTAAGCTGATATCTAAAACCTGTACATATGTAATATATGTCACAACTGTAAATAGTTCTGAACTTTCAAAACTGTACAAAGTTGCTTAGAGTTACAAGTATTTGTTTATAATTATTATTGTTTCACTGTATTTCTCACATTGTTCTCTGTATTTTGACTTATGTTCAATGTAAACCGCCACTGATCTTGGGAAATGGCAGTATATAAAAATGTTGCAAATAAAATAAAATAAATAAATAAATAAAGAGTGGTAGATGCATGAAATAGTCTTCCAGTGGAGGTAGTAGAGACGAGGACAGTATCTGAATTCAAGAAAGCATGAGACAAACACAGAAGATCTCTAAAGGACAAAAAAAAGATTATAGTATTTGATATGGCAGAGCAGACTAGATATGGTCTTTTTCTGCTGTCATGTTTCTGTATTTTTTGAAGGTGTAAATAAACAGATAGATAGAGGTCAGCCAATTGATATAGGGTATCAGGATTTTCAGAAGGTCTTTGACAATGTTCCTCATGAAAGACTCTTGATGAAATTAAAAAAGTTATGGGATAAGAGGCAATGTACTATTGTGGATCATAGTAACATAGTAACTTAGTATATGATGGCAGATAAAGACCAGCATGGACCATCTAGTCTGCCCAGTAAGGTGGTTGGAGTGCTTGCAACTGCCACTCTGTGCAGGTTACCCCTCTCTATGCCTGTGTTTAGGGTTGTACCTGTGGCTCCGTGAAGGTCAGCCCTCCTCTATTTATTGAAGTATATTTATTTATTTAATGTTTTTTTTATACCGCGCTCTTTGGAGTCAGTGCAGTTTACAGTCAACAAAATTCGAACAATGCAGGCGGGCCTACACTGGACTTACAATGAACAAGGGATGATAACATGGGATTAACGAGGATAACTATGTACAGGGTATATACACTTAGCATCTATTACCTGGTGGTATCTTTACAGTATTACATCAATATTTACAGCAGTAGGTCATTATGTACACATTCTGTAGACTGGGGGTATTGTTGAACTAGGGGGTGGGGCTGCAATCGTGTGGCGTTGGTGCGCTGGGGGTGAGGGCCTGGTTGTCGAGGGCTCTGTTTCTGGATGTTTGTGAACATTTTGTTATTGCCTTTGGGATTCTCAGGGTGTTGGCAGCAAATGATCTCCTGGCTCTGTTGGAGGGGTTGGGGTGGATGAGGTCTGTGAGGGAGGTGGAAGAGCACTTGTTGATGACCTTGAATGTCATCAACAGTGTTTTGAAGGAGAGTCTGCAGTGGATCGGCAACCAATGCAGGTGCTTTAGTATTGGGGTTACGTGTTCCCTCCTGGAGGCTCCGTGCAGTATCCTTGCCGCTGCATTCATTGCAAGCTGCAGTGCATTCAGTGTGTTCTTAAGGAGCCCTTGTAGAATTGCATTGGTGTAATCAAAGTGAGGGATTACTAGAGCCTGGTAGGTTGTTCGGAAGTCATCTGGCTCAAGCAGATGTCGTAGGTGTCAGGTTGTCCTTATCTTGTGGTAAACTGCTTTGACAATGTTGCTTATATGTACCTTCATATCCAGCCGCTGGTCTAGTGTGACCCCAAGGTACCGTACCGTAGGCTTGCTGAGGAGCTCGGTGTTTCATACTTTCAGTGAGGTGGGCGGGGTAAATGCTTGGTTCCTGGAGATGAAGAAGACCTCTGTTTTGTTGAAGTTTATTCTGAGCCTTTGTGCGTGGAGCCAGTCAGTGACAGCATCGAAACAGGTTGTTAGAGGTGTGAAGTCAGGGTGGTCGGTTAAGAAAGGCATGTAAAGCAGTACGTCGTCAGCATATACCAGGCAGTTGATGTTGAAGGAGCGGATGAGAGCGCAAATGGGCTGCATGTATACATTGAATAGGAGGGCTGAGAGTGAGGATCCCTGCGGTACGCCTTGTTCTTGTTGGAAGGGTTTGGAGGTGGTGGAGCTGGTTCGCACATGCTGCCATCTGTCTGATAAGTACGACTTGCACCAGATTAGCGCAGTATTGTGAATCCCCTTCTCCCTGAGGCGTGCCAGGAGTATGTCATGGCTGATGGAATTGAAGGCTGCGGCAACATCCATGAAGATCAGGGCAAACCGTTGTCGGATGTTCTCCATTCCGATTGTTAAGGTGCTGAAGAGAGTAGTTAGTATTTGTTTGCTTTGATTTGATCCTATTGTTATAAAGGGATCCACTGTGTGTGTCCCATGGCATTTTTAATTCTGTCACTTTATTTGCCCCCACCACGTACATTGGGAGGGCATTCCAAGCATCCATCACCCTTTCAGTGAAAAAGTATTTCCTGATGTTGCTTTTAAGTTTACTGCCTTGCAGCTTCATGCTATGCCCTCTAATTTTATAGGTTCTCCTTCTTTGAAAAGATTTGTTTGTTCATTAATACTCTTTAAGTATTTAAAGGTCTGTATCATACCTCCCCTGTCCCTCCTCTCCTCCAGAATTTACATATTGAGGACTTCAAGTCTCTTAACTGCCTAGTTGCTTTGCTTTAGGCGGTATATCAAGTTAAATAAAACTGTAACTGTAGTCTCTTCTCATATGTCTTCTGGTGCAGGCTCCAAATCATCTTGGCTGTCTTCCTCTGAACCATTTCAAGTCCTTTGCGAAATATGGTCTTCAAAACTGAACATAATACTCTAAGTGAGGCCGCACCAATGACTTGTACAGAGGCATTAATACCTCCTCCTTTCTGCTGGTTATTCCTGTCTGTATGCAGTACAGTGTCCTTCTGGCTTTGGCTACCACCTTGTCACATTGTTTCACCACTTTGAGATCCTCAGACACTAGTACTCTGAGGTCATAAGAACATAAGAACATAAGATATGCCATACTGGGTCAGACCAAGGTCCATCAAGCCCAGTATTCTGTTTCCAACAGTGGCAAATCTAGGTCATATGTACTTAGCAGTTTCCCCAAAAGACACAGGTTCCACAATGCTTGTACTGGGTCAAGCATTGATATCCTGGGTCCCTTCTTAATAATGGTTTATGGACCTTTTCTCCAGGAGCTTGTCCAAACCTTTTTTAAACCCAGCAACACTAACAGCCTTTACCACATCCTCCGGTAACAAATTCCAGAGTTTGATTACACGTTGAGTGAAAAAATATTTTCTTTTATTAGTCTCAAATAGTTTACCCTGTAGCTTCATTGCATGTCCCCTAGCCTTTCTATATTCTGATAACGTAAACAATCGATCTACGTTTACCCTTTCCACTCCGTTCATTAATTTATAGACTTCTATCATATCTCGCTCAGCCGTCTCTTTTCCAGGTTAAAGAGCCCTAACCTTTTTAGCCTTTCTTCATAGGAGTATCCTTCCATCCCCTTTACCATTTTGGTGGCTCTTCTCTGAACCTTTTCTAATAACGCTATATCCTTTTTAAGATACGGCGACCAGAATTGCACACAATATTCAAGGTGCTGTCTCACCATGGAACGATATAGAGGCATTATAATATCTTTTGTTTTATTTTCCATTCCTTTCCTTATGATATCTAGCATTCTATTTGCTCTCTTGGCCGCCGCTGCACACTGGGCCGAGGGTTTTAACATGTTATCCACAATGACGCCTAAATCTTTTTCCTGAGTGGTGGTTCCTAATGCGGAACCTTGCATCGTGTAACCATAGTTTGGGTTGTTCTTCCCTAGGTGCATAACTTTGCACTTGTCCACATTAAATTTCATCTGCCATTTTGATGCCCAGTCTTCCAATTTATCAAGATCCTCTTGCAATTGTCCACAATCCTCTTGGGTTTTAACAACTTTAAATAGTTTTGTGTCATCTGCAAATTTGATAACCTCACTCGTTATTCCACTTTCCAGGTCATTTATGAATATGTCAAAAAGCAGCGGACCCAGCACAGATCCCTGGGGTACACCACTATTCACCTTTCTCCATTGGGAAAATTGGCCATTTAGCCCTACCCTCTGCTTTCTATCTTTTAACCAGTTCCTGATCCACAATAGTACACTGCCTCCTATCCCATGACTCTTTAGTTTTGCCAAATGTCTCTGATGAGGGACCTTGTCAAAGGCTTTCTGAAAGTCCAGATGCACTATATCAATTGACTCACCTTTGTCCACCTGTTTATTCACTCCTTCAAAAAACATAACAGATTAGTAAGACAAGATCTTCCTTGTCTAAAGCCATGTTGACTGTCTCCCATTAGGCCATAACTATCTACATGCTGAGCAATTTTATTCTTTATGATGGTTTCTACCATTTTTACCGGTACTGACGTGAGGCTCACCGGTCTGTAGTTTCCTGGATCACCCCTGGAACCCTTTTTAAAAATTGGTGTTACATTGGCGATCCTCCAATCTTCAAGTATTAGAGATGATTTTATGTTTAAATATTTTTATTAACAATTCAAATGAACAACAGTACAGGGCAAAAGACATGGCATATTGACAATACACAAACACAAACACAAACCAACAACCTCCATGAGCACAGTCCATATCACAATCAAAAATACAGAGGCAAAATAGAGAGAGAATAAACTGAGCGGCAGTGCCCATCCCCCTACCTCAGGGCACCCACCGCAGACCAGGCCCCGCCATTCAAGAACCAAACGTTTTGTAGCAAGAAAGTTCCCCCTACATTCCCCCCATCTCACCCCCCCCCCCACCCAACGCTCCGGCTATGATGAATGCTGTAGAGATGATTTTAATGATAGTTCACAGATTACTTATAGCAAGTCTGCAATCTCATATTTCAGTTCTTTCAAGACCCTTGGATACATACCATTCGGCCCAGGTGATTTGCCACTCTTCAGTTTAAACCATGCTGGCAGTTTTTTGGACTTCCTTCCACTTTTCTTAAAGCGTGGAATACAGCTGGTCTGGGCTTCCAAGATAGTATTTTTCAACAACACCCTTTGGAGTGGAGGAGTGGAGGAGTGGCCTAGTGGTTGGGGCCTAGTGGTTGGGGCAAGGTACTTCAGGCCGGAAGGTCAGGGGTTCAAATCCCACTAGAGGACAGCAACCATGGGCCGGAAGGACTGGGGTTTCTAGTCCCACAGGTGCTCCTTGTGGTCTTGGGCAAACCACTTAACCCTCCATAGCCCATGTTCCCTGTAAAATAGTTATCTCCAAGTTATAATGCCCTGTTCAATGTAATTTCAGTTTGTTCAATGTAAACCGCACTGATGCAGAATAGCGCGGTATATAAGAGAATATAAATAAATAAATAAATAAACACCCAAGTTTGATGTAAGTCTCTAATCTATGCAACTGCTTCTTTTAGTTTTTTCTTAACTGTTTTCCTCATTTTATCATAGTCTCCCTTTCGAAAGTTAAAAGGTAGTACTGTGTTTTTCTTTATTATCCCTCCTCTACTAATTAAATCAAAGGCAATCATGCTATGATCACTATTGCCAAGTGGCCCCAACACCCTTATCTCTTGCACTAGATCTGGTGTTCCACTAAGGACTAGGTCTAATATGGTTTCCCCTCTGGTCGGTTCATGAACCAGCTGCTCCAAGAAGCAGTCATTTATTTCATCTAGGAACCTTATCTCCCTAGCATGTCCTGCCGTGACACTGACCCAGTCGATACCGGGGTAATTGAAATCACCCATTATTATTACTGCACTGTAACTTTTGTTAGCTTCCTTGATTTCTTTGAGCATTTCATCATCCATTTGGTCATTCTGGCCAGGCGGTCGATAGTACACCCCCACTGCCATCGCCTTCCCCTTTTACATGGAATTTCAATCCATAGAGATTCTACAGCAAATTTTGTTTTCTGCAAAACTTTAATCCTTTCTGACTCAATGCCCTCTCTAACATAGAGCGCAACCCCTCCACCAATTTGATCAGCTCTATCATTACGATATAGTTTGTACCCAGGTTTCACAGTGTCCCACTGGTTGTCCTCCTTCCACCATGTCTCTGATATTCCAAACCAGTGATTGTACCTTTAAAAACATTCCAGCAGTGCACAGGCTTCAGAGCAAGCTTAGAGTTTCTGAGGCTAGGCTGCCACACCCAAGCTCTGCTGACGGAGTAGCAGGCTTGGAGCATAATTATGAACACCTGTTAAGGCAGAGAGAAACGCTGCCCAGGAAGCACCTTTATAAACCCTGCTTATGGAAAAGCAGGGGGGAGAAGAGCAGAGAGAAGAGCTGCTCAGGAGGAAAAGGTTGCTCAGAAGGGAAGAGCAGAGCAAGCAAACACTCAAGGAGAGAGTCCAGGAAGACAGAGTCAGAGACGGACTCAGAGCAGGACTGGAAATTGAGCTGGAAGTTCCCAGAAAGAAAGTTCCAAGCAGAGGAAAGAAGAAGGACCTGGAAAGAGTCTGGCACAAGGGAAACCAGGCAAGAGCTGCTCAGGCGGAGAGAGCAGGGCAGGTTCCAAACTTCTGTTCCTGACCAAGAGGTTCACAACACTCAGAGGTGGGTGCCTAGGTTTCAAACCAGGAGGCAGAAGAGCCCAGCCTCCAACAGAGAGCCGTGGTTAAACCTCAGAGAGGAACTGGGGCAAGAGAACCAAAAAAAGATATCCAGTAATACAGTTCTCCATATTCCTTACCGGGTAGAGAAGTCCTGGAGGGAGTTACAGGAATCCTCAGCAAGAATTCCACCAGAGGCAGGTCATGAGGGCTCAGTGCAGGATATTATAATTCTAGAGCAGGAGGAAATGCAAGTGGAGTATAATGAACCAGACCCCTTGATTACTGAACTGCCAATGGACTGTTCTTTGTGTCGTGCAGAGGCTACTGAATCCTTGGTTAAGGAGTAGCAGCCTGAGTAAATGCTTTTGGGAAAAAGCACTACCAAGAAAACTTAGCCTTGCTAATGTAGGAACCAGGTTAAGTAAGACAAGCTTGCACAGCACTGTATATTATCTCACTAAGGAAGCAGAAAGCCATTCTTTACTTTGCTGAACCTAAGAAGCTGTACTTTTGATTTGCCTGTTTTGATTGACGAAACGTCTGCATCTGTTTAATGCCTTTGAGAAGTTACTCAGCTTAAGGATGTAAATATTTTCTGTACTTTTTGTCCTGGAGGAAATATCCAGATACTTTGCGTTTGAACCTTATTTGTGCATATTTTGGGGAAATAAACTGTGTCATGTTTGCCCTCACTCAATGTCTCCACGACTATCCTTTTTAAGAGGAAAACTACAACTCCCAGAGGGCACTGCTCCTGAAGGAAATAGTTTTCAAACCCTTTAAAGAGGACTAAAATGGCAACCCTAATCCCCTAAGCACGTGGCTGGGGATAGGGACACGTGACAATTCTAACGCTCCCATCTTATTTTTTAGACTTCTAGCATTTGCATACAAGCATTTTAGAGACTGTATTTTATTCATATTAATTTGGCTATTGGTAGACATGGGTAATTTGGGATCTTTAAGCTCTGTCTGCTCCATACTCGAGGGCATTTGGGCTACTTTACTCTTTTTTGAAACCTCTCTGCTTTTGGTAGTATCCTTCAAGGATACATTCTTCCGAACCATCCGCTCTTGGGCGACTGTCGGCTTTCCCCTATGATCTAGTTTAAAAGCTACTCTATCTCCTTTTTAAAGGTTAATGCCAGCAGCCTGGTTCCATCCCGGTTAAGGTGAAGCCCATCCCTTCGGAAGAGCCCCTCCTTTCCCCAGAGTGTTCCCCAGTTCCTAACAAATCCAAACCCCTCATCTCTGCATCATTGTCTCATCCACGCATTGAGATTCCGGAGCTCTGCCTGCCTTTTGGGTCCTGTGCGTGGAACGGGAAGCATTTCGGAGAACGCTACCCTGGAAGTTCTGGATTTCAACTTCCTACCTAAAAGCCTAAATTTAGCCTCCAGAACCTCCCTACCACATTTTCCTATGTCATTGGTACCGACATGTACCAAGACAGCAGACTCCTCCCCAGCACTATCTAAGACCTTATCTAGGTGGCGCGTGAGGTCCGCTACCTTCGCACCAGGCAGGCATGTTACCATGCGATCCTCACGTCCACCAGCCACCCAGCTATCTACATGCCTAATGATCGAATCACCAACTATAACGGCGGTCCTAACCCTTCCCTCATGGGCACATGGCCCTGAAGAAACTTCCTCGGTGCGAGAGGATTTTACATCACCTGGAGGACAGGTCCTAGTTACAGGATCACTTCCTGCCACACCAGGGTGATGCTCTCCTGTCACGTTACCTCTCTCCTCCATGGCAACAGGGATGCTGCCAGATTGGAGGTGGGACTTCAGGACTATATCCCTGTAGGTCTCGTCTATGTACCTCTCTGTCTTTCTTATGTTTTCCAAGTCTGCTACTCTAGCCTCTAGAGAATGGACTCTTTCCCTGAGAGCAAAGAGCTCCTTGCACCTAGTGCACACATAAGACCTCTCACCAACTGGGAGAAAATCATACATGTGACACTCAATGCAAAAGACTGGAAAGCCCCCTTCTCAATGCTGGACTGCTGTCCGCATCTTAGTTTTAAGTTTGTGTTTAGATCTTTAAGTTTTTTTTTTACTAAGGGTTGCTATGGATATTTATGCTAATAAAACTGTATCTAATACGTTTAATATACCTTGTTCACCTGAAGCTTAATTAATCTCAGGTCCTTAGTGTATGACTGATTTGGGTAACGAGCTTCACCTGAAAGCACCTCCTGTCTTTTAAGATGTGTAAGTACCTATAAAGCTTCAATTATCCCAGGGGTGGGTGGGTGTTGGGGAGGGAGGGAGGGAGGGAAATAACACTTATTAAAAGAGGGCTGTTACACAGTACCCTGTCTTGTGCTGCTGAGGTAAGCTATATTCTGATTTGATTTAAACTATAGGTTTTTGCTGCTGCTAGGCTCTAACCTATTATGAAATTCAAACTACAAGCTCTCTGCTGGGTTCCAAATTTAACCAGAAAGCTCTCTTCTATGTTTTAAATTTAAACTAAAAGTACTTTGCTGATGCTAGGCCCCGAGTGACTATTAAATTTAAACTACAAGCTCTCTGCTGGGTTCCAAATTTAACCAGAAAGCTCTCTTCTGTGTTTTAAATTTAAACTTAAACTGCTGCTACTAGGTCCCTTTCCTGGTCCGTGCACACCAACCTCTTGCCCCCTATCTCTGCACTTCTTCACATTAAATCTTACCTACCAAGCATTAGACCATTCTTTCAGTGTTTCTAGATCTTTCATCATGTTATCCACTCCCTCATAAGTGTCCACTATGTTGCAAATTTTCATTTCATCTACAAAAAGGCAGACTTTCCCATTCAATCCTTCTGCAATATCACTCACAAATACATTGAACAGTATTGGTCCTAGGACTGATTCCTAAGGCACGCCACATTATACCTAACTTTCTTCTGAGTGAGTTACCTTTACCACCACTTTCTGTCATCTGTCAGTCAACTTCCAGAACCTTCCTCCCACACTTTCCTATGTCATTGGTTCCAACATGTACCAAGACAGCAGGATCCTCCCTGGCACTATTTAAAAACTTTTCTACATTGTGCATGAGATCCGCTAACTTTGCACCAAGCAGGCATGTTACCGGATGATCCTCACATCCAACAGTCACCCAGCTATCTACATGCCTAATGATCAATTTGTCAACTGTAATGGCCGTCCTAACCTTCTCTCCTCCATGGTATGAGAAAGGCTGGCAGACTAGAGGTGGGAATTTTTCTATATCCCTGTAGGTAGAAACAGAAAGATAGAAACATGATGGCAGAAAAAGAGCACATGGCCTATCTAGTCTGCCCTTCCATATCAACTGAGGGAGATAAATTTTCTAGATGAAATAACTGACTGCTTCTTGGACCAGCTGGTTAATGAACCGACAAGAGGGGACGCTATTTTGGATCTAGTCCTTTCATATGTAGGGTTAGCGCTGTGTGAGTCCTGGTATTGCTACCATGTTATTGTTACAGCAGGTTTGCTATGGGCCCTGAGTGGTATTTTGCAAGGTTGTATATGGTAGATTTTTTGTTTCCATCTCATGCCTTTCCGGTAGTAGTTCAAGGTACTGTAGTTACCCTGCCCCCAGAGCTTGCGTAAAGATGCAGCAAGGAGAAAAGGCTCATCTGAGGTGAAGTGTGATATTTTACCTTGTATGACCCAAGTGGCACTGACCCCTGATACCCCACCAAACACTCCCCATTCCCTCTCCTCCAAGCTCCTGACATGCCCTGACTCCTCGCACTCCCCATCATCTGACCCTCCAAACAAATCTCATTAGTTGTCCAAATAGCCCTTATCCTTCCATCCCTGACCTCCCCCACAAAAAAATCTAATTGGCAGCCCAAGTGACCCCTAAACCACCCCCCCCAAAAAATTCATTGGTGGCCCCCATGCCTTCATGGGGCTTTCATACCTCAGACTCCACCATATCTCCAACTCCCCTTCTGTACTTCTAACATTGGGAAGTAGGAACAATGCCCACACGCTCTTACCCCCATGCTACCAATGGTGTTGCCTGATGCTGCACAGTGTGGCCTGATCCACGGGGGTGGGGTCAGAGCTGTCATTTTTCAAGATCGCAGCATGGAGGTAAGAGCATAGGGGTATGGCTACTGCTTCCCAAAACTGCAACTGAGGAAGGGGGAGAATGAGGTGTCATGGAGGGAGATCCACAAGCCACCGATGATATTTTTTTGGGAGTTGGGGTGTTGGGGCCACTTTCACCACCAATGAGTTTTTTGGGTGGCCAGAAGGAAGGGGTTAAGGGCCACTAGGATGTCAAATTAGTGTTTTTGGAAGTCAAAGGTGGTGGTTTAGAGGGTCACTTGGGCCACCACTGAGGTTTTTTTAGGGAGTTCCAGGGAGGGGGGATTTGGGCAGGAAAGGATCTGGAGCATGGGAGCCTGTAATTTTGTTCATCTCCCTTCCTGTTAGTCTGTTAGCCAATTCCCACTCATTTATTACTACTACTACTACTGACCATTTGTATAGCGCTACAAGAGCATGCAGCATTGTACAGACACATGTAAAAGTTGGTCCCTGCTCATCAGAACTTACAATCTAGTCAAGACAGACCACACAGCAGTTGGGGACAAGGATATGTCTAGGGGAATGTAAGGAAACACATAATTGGAGAGCAGGAGACTAAGCATATCAGGATCCAAAAGTGGCCTTGAAGAGCTGAGTTTTCAGCATGGATTTGAAAAGGGTCAGAGATGAAGCCAGATGTACAGACTCAGGTAGTTTGTTCCAGCTATAAGGAGCAGCAAGGTGGAAGGATCAAAGTCTAGAGTTGGCAGTACAAGAGAAGGGTACAGAGAGAAGGGATCTATCAGAAGAGCGGAGTTCCCGAGGAAGGATGTAGGGACAGATAGAGGAAAGGTAGTGAGGAGCAGCAGAATGAATGCATTCATAGATCAGTAGGAGAAGTTTGAATTGGATATGGAAATAGATAAGGAGCCAATGAAGTGACTTGAGAAGAGGGGATATATGAGCATATCGAGGATGGCAGAAGCTGTGCAGCTGAGTTTTGAAAAGATTACAGATTGAAGGGGTGAGAGATAATTTAGAGGGAGACTAGCAAGGAGGAGGTTGCAATAGTCTAGATGGGAGGTGAGATATTTACTTACTGATCTGCTGTGCACTGTTTTTTCTGATGGCACACATGTTTTAATGCAACAATAATCTGCATGCCATTAAAATGTGTTTTAGCACTTGGATTAGAACCCTGCTTGCTGCTACCCTCCTCTAGTTAATTTATTGGGCAGAGATTACTCTTAAAAGATGGGATCCTAAAGCATTATTGTCAACTGCTTTGCATAAAAACTGCAATACCAGATACTTTTCTTCTATTCCATGTGCAAGGCTACAATGAGATTTATACAACAAAGATTTGTTCCATAGGCAAAAATAGGGGAAATGTTTTTGAATCAGACCTTATGCTTTTGTTGTCCTAGTAAGTCTCATTGCAGTGAATTCACAGAAACACCATTTGCTGATCTCAGTATCTAGCACTAGAGGTCACTGTGGTTACAGAGAATGTGTTTGTCACGAACATGCTCTTTTCAACTGCTGTAAACGGAGGCATGAAATGGGATTCAGTGTGTGGCAGATTTAGAGCTTTCTTGTCCTTACTCGAGATGCCAATCATAACAAGAGTATTAGGCTGGAAGCTACCTCCAACATCTTGTGTGAAACATCTATTTTTTATTAGAGGATCTCAGACACTAGGCAGTAAATGACGTCTAGTTCAGTTTTATTTTCCACACTGAGAGGCTGAAAAAAGTGCCCGAATCTGCTAGTTTAATTTTGTCTTTTAAAATGTTTGTTATATGTAGGTAGGCTTGATGAATATCATCTCTATATGGATAGTTTCTGGTTGCCACGCTCATCCACATACAGATAGTGCTAGGGCGAATGGATACATTTTTATCTCGACGATATCCATATAGACTTTAACAATCTATGGATAGAGTTATATATTTACTGGTCACTGATAAACATATAACTCTGTTGGAAAATTGACCCCCTATGTGTAGAAGACTGTCCCCTGTCCTTATTCTTGACTACCAGAGACCTTTTCAAGCTGTGGAGACCTTTCTGGCCATTCGTGGTTTACTCCGTTTCAGAATCATAATGGGGAGGAAATCTCCCAAAGCATTTTTGCAGGGAAAGAAGTGCTTCTCATGAAGAAATTGCTTTGAATAAAATTTCAGCCCTGATATAGCTATAACTTTACTAAAACCGAGTAGAAGCATTTTCTCAAAACATCTGATCCCCAACCACTCAATTGACCTAGGCATCCAGTCCCCCCAACCTAATCCCCCCTCACTGCACGAAAACTATTCCTGACCCTCTGGTAGCAAAGGATCGCCCCACCTCACCTCCAGTTTCCTCCATGGACCTTATTTGGCAGTCTGAGCCCTAGTGGTACTACAGCAAGATTACCACTAGGGTCATGGTTGCTATTTTGAAACTTGGGACCATAAGAATAGGGGCACTGGGGGACACTCCTGCTCCTAGTAGACCCCAGGGACCCTGGTAAGAGCTTGGTAGTGGATCGAGGGGTGGGGGATCTTCTGGGAAATTCCTTGGGGGGATCCTTTTTGTGAGAGAGGTTTGGTGGGGGAGGGGGATTGGCTGCACTGGTGGGTTGGGTGGTTTGGGATCAGATGTCTGGGGAGGTCAAGGGGGAATCAGAAGTCTTGGAGGTGGGGGGGGGGAATCACATGATAGACAGATCAGAGGCAATGAATGTCAGGGGAGAATTGGTGCTACAGGATGGGGGTGTGCATGGAGATCGAGAGCAGCAATTTTAAAAACTGCTCCCATAGACGTGGCGAAAAGCTGCACATCTTTCCCCCACATGCAGCTTTTTAAAACCACTGTTCCCTCTGGAGATGGGGAGACATTAAAGTGCACTCCTGCACGTCCTTACAGGTATTTCACAAGAGACTGTGCATTTGGGAGACCTTCTTGTAAAATAGAGTGGGGATTTTCCATGTCCTAACCTAGATATTTTACTTCCCCTTCCCATTTCTTATCTAAACTTTGTCTTCACATTTGTAGTATGATAGAGTGGAGAAGTAACACAAATATTACTCTCCCATTCAATGTGCGATATTTGATGGGCTTTTTGGGGCCAAATATGACTTAGGCCTATTCAAATATTCCTTTCAGCACAAGAAATAATGATGCAGTCTAAAAATCTCAAAATATTTGTGAAAAAGCATCCAGGATTCCTTACTTAGGGACCCTTTTACTAAAATGCTCTAAGCAGTTAGTGCATGAGTTAGCATGCCCTTGCAGTAACTGCGACCATGAAGGCTATGTACTATTTTGCACACTAACTTAATGCTGTAGAATGGGATGGGAAGAGGGCAGAGTGTGGGTGTGTCAGCCAGTGACAGCTAGCATGTGGTGCAGCACCATGGGCTGGCTGTTACAACTGCTGAGAGAGCGGCTACACTTAATACTATCTCAAGAGGTGGCAATAAGCGCAGCCACACTACTAGCAGCCTTAATGCACTACAGCTGAAAGGCCCCTAAATGCAATGTCACTACTAATGTTGCCGCTCCCCTTACGATCATTTGCCCCCCTTTAACTCCCCCCAGCTGACCTGAGGCCAAATATAAAGAGGCACATTAAGCCCCTCTTTCTGATGTCCCCTATCTACACACTATGACTCTTCTGCCCCTTTGCCTCTCCTACTTACCCCCTTCAGAACCTCTGCGTGGGACAGCCACACATATAAGCAATGATGCCCCCTGTCCAGCACCGCACCGCCATCCAGTTTTTATCCCCTCCAATAGAATATCCTCCAGAAAAGAAAGCCCTCTTAAAGAACACTCCCTCCTCCCCCAGTTAGGCCTCCCCCCCACCAGCCATCTCCCCACCCATCTGATCCACTCCAGGGAGATTCACTGCTATCTAGTGGAGTTGGAGCAGACGTTTCCCTCTCCACTCCTGCCCCAGCTGTTTGGGATTCTAAAATGGTGGCAGTAACCTCTAGTTAGTAATCTTGCAATACTAGCACTAGACACCAGGAAACCCCCCAGGTAAGTCCTTGGGGTGGATTGTGTGGGGAGATGGCTGGTGTGAGGGTGCTACTTCCTTTGAAAACCATAGTGGCCTCCTTTTCCTCTTACTTCTCTTTACTTTCCTAACAAAAGGTTTGTTGCCCTTAACATATTTCCTTTCAGTTTTGCCCACTGTTGTTCTATTTCCCCCAAATGTTCCCATCCAGCTAATGACTCTTGAAACATTCCCCCGTCTTAGCAAAGTTAGTTTTCCTGAAGTCTACTATCCACACCTTTGAATGAACCATCTCCACCTGTGCCCTAATATTAAAGTTCACCGTCCAGTGAACACTGCATGCCAGATAATCACCCACTACAACTTTAGAAGCACTCTCCGCATTTGTAAGTACCAAATCCAGCATCATCCCCTTCCATGTGGGTTCCATTACCAACTGCTGGAACAGTTCTCACTGTAGAGAATCCAGGATCTCCCTACATCTAGATGACACTGCAGCAGGATATCCCAATCAGCATCTCTTATGACTAGTACTTCTCCTTTCACAGCAATATTGTGAATGTCTTTAATTAAATCTCAATCTGTATCTTTTGCTTGTGAAGGAGGTCTGTAGATCACACCAATGCAAATAGATTTTCCATTCCCTGTTTCTAAACCAACCCACAGAGCCTTCTCCTTCCCTTGTAAGCTCTGCAGTTCTGTGGCTTTAATATTATTTTTTTACATGTACAGTAGTACTCCTCGTCCACCCTTTTGCCTACCCTGTCTTTTCTGAATAGATTATAGCCTGATATAACTATTTCTTGGTGACTGTTTTCCATGTACTATGTATCCTTGACCGTCACTATATCCAAGTCAGCCTCTTCCATTATAGCTTCTAAATCTGAAACATTATTTCACATACTATCAGGGTCATTCCGAGCCCCAAATAGCTGGGATGGATGCCCATCCCTGCTATTCAAGCCCTCTTCCAATGCTGACTAACTTCCCCGCACTTTGTACTAGGAGATTAGATCGGGCGGGAAAGGGGCAGAGCGGAGGCGGCGTTAGGGTGGGCAGTGGGCAGTCAGTGACCCCAGATGAACAAGGCCGATTCCAATGTTGGCCCTGTATGTCCGGGGCTGGTAGCCTGAATGGGGAACTTATTCCATCTCTGAGGTGGAATAAGTCCCCCTAGTTGGCAGGGGATGGCCTGCCCGGGGTGCAAAAAAGGTGGGAGGGGGTAGAGGGGATTCCCCACAGCCCAAGCCTGGTCTTGGGAGGTGAGATCAGGGGTCGGGCTACGGAAATGAACTGTTCGGTCTGGCGGCCGGGGATTTCGGCTTTTGAATGGAGCTGCGGTGCCATGGCAACCGGATGCCATGGTGTCGCGGCTCCATTCAAAAGCCCTGATTGAGTTATGTGTGCAAGACCTGTACGTGTAGGCCGACCTGAATCGGTGTCCTGGCCTGCACGTACAGGCCTGGACGTGATTCTGATCCCTCGGGGCTAGACATGCCCCGAGGGATCAGAATCCCGGCTAACTCTATGCGTCTGGTTCCGACCAGGCGCACAGAGGGCTGGCACATCCAACTCGGAATCATGCCCTATGGATATTAGTACATGCAATTCCCTACATGCTGCCCTTTCCCCCCCTCTTTATTAATTTTTAATGTTTCACTTACCTGAGAGATTTTACTTACCTGGGCTGTTTGTTTATCTTTCCTCAGCAATACTAGTTTAAAGCCCTCCTCAAAAAATCAGCCAGTTTTTTGTGGAAGAAATTTCTCCTCTTCTTTGATAGGTGGATTCCATCTTTGCTCAACAACCCCTGGAAAATCACGCCATCATCCAGGAAGCCAAAATACTCTTGATGACACCATTCATGCAGCCAGGATTCATCTCCAGGATGTCAGCCTCTTTGCCTCAGCTTTGAATATTGAAATGGAGGATTGAGGAGAACACACTTGCGCACTTAATTGCTTTACCTTCTCACCCAGAGTCACAAAGTTACTTTTGATGCACTCAGGTGAGAATCTAGCAGTAGGAAGTGCCAATTTTGAAGATGTCATAATTTTAAAAAGCACTAATGAAAAAATGGTACAATTTCTTGTGGCAAATCAACAACTAGCTTTAAATTGTATGTAATATGTTATCTACCTACCTGTCATTTCTAGTAAATTATGCAAAAATACACAAATTATTGAAATATGTTTAAGTGCTCTGATACTAGATTTTATGCATTTGCATTGCCTATTAAAGCCTTTTGTCTCTCAATTATTATCAATTTATCTTACTTATTTACCCATATTGACACTAAAACATTAGTTTAATTTTCTCATTCACAGGTTTTCAATATAGCATCATCATAGCGATAATCTTCTATTGAAAATGTCCAATAGAAAAATAAGACTGCAAATTTGGACTCATTTACATCATTTGGTGGGATCAGGCAGAGAACTACCTGTAGCTGAACTACCAACTGTCAGGGATCTCATTAGATATGGGTTGTATTTGAGAGACCTCAGTGATCAAGACAGATGGAATTACAGCACTGATAAACTGGTCAATGACCTAATGACTGGATTACTTGCTCAGTGGTACAAAGCAAATCCAATATTCAGAGATTCTGTTATAAACAGCCACTTTAGGATTAAAGCAAAGTTGAAATCCATTTATTTTATTTACATTCTCTTATATACAGCACCAGTGCAGTTTACATTGAACAGGGCATTATAACTTGGAGATAACTATTTACAGAGAACATGGGCTATGGAGGGTTAAGTGGCTTGCCCAAGACCACAAGGAGCACCTGTGGACTAGAAACCCCAGTCCTTCTGGCCCAAGGTTGCTGTTCTCTAGTGGGATTTGAACCCCTGACCTTCCAGCCTGAAGTACCTTGTCCCAACTACTAGGCCACTCCTCCACTCAAATCCATGTGGGAACAAGCCAGCAAAGTTTCTGTGGGCAGAGAAAAACTGGAGGAGAAAGACAGATTTATGGAGAAGCTTGATAGACTGTTGGACATACTTATCTGCAAGTGTGAAATAAAGAGTTGTACTGATGTGGGATGCAATTCTGCCTGTGTTAGTGGAATACACATACTTTGTGACTGCAGCAGAGAGAAGACGATTCTTGTGATTGAGTTAGCCTTTATAAAAGGTCAAAGAGAGAAAGTTGGGAGTGTTGGACCTCATCAGGTTGGACCAGTCGACCTCCCTGAGACCAGAAGCCAAGAACTACAGAAGGAAAGGCAGGCAAAATGGAAGGAGAATGAAAAAAGCGGAGAATGAAGAGTGAAAAAAGAACATCAGAAGACCAAGAGATGATGGAGAGATCTGTGCTTGAAGTAGAACAGGGAGATTTGGATGACGTGGTGGAAGAACCAATGGAGGAAGCTCCTGTTTCTCTAGAGAAAGCAAGGAAGAGGCCAAAATATAATACTGAGGATATAATCAAAATAGCCATTGCCAGTTTAAGACACCATACTGGACTGAGAGAGACAGCAGAGACTGAAACTGCTGCCTGGATTAATGCAGGACTCGTCAGTCACTTGGTCTCTGCTTTGGTGATTTTGATCACAACAAAGTGAAGAGGGCTCAGGTAAGAATCATTAAAAAATTGGAGGTATAGTTTGAGGAGGAACTGCAGCAGAATGGCATCATTGCATTTTCTTTGATTGTTGTTGTGATGATACCAGTTTCATGTTAAAGGCAGAAGAGAATTGCAAAATGTATCCAGGTATGGTGAAAGAGGAACATTACACAGTTTGTATTGAGCCAAGAGGCGCTCGCTATCTGTGGCATTTTGTTCCTGCAAGAGCAACTAAAGAGAAGACTCATGCAGAAATAGTTGCTGATAATCTGGTTGCATGACTGAGAGAAAGAGGAGCAGACAAAACTCTTCAAGCTATTGGAGGTGATTCCTGTAATGTAAACACTGGTCGGGAGGGATGACTGATGCATTATGTTGAAGAGAAGCTACAAAGGAAGCTGGTGTGGATTGTCTGTAACCTGCACACAGGCAAACTACCATTGAGGCACTTGGTGACTGCTTTAGATGACAAGACATTAAGCAACAACAAATGGGCAGGTCCCAAAGGAAAAATGCTGGATTCTGCTACTGAACTGGAAATAAATCCTGATTTTACTAAGATCTCTGTTGGCCCTGATCTTCCTCAGCTCAGCGATGTAGTGATCAAAGACAAGCACAGATCAAAGCTATGGCTATAGATTTGTAACTGCCATTAGGTACAGATGTTTTGCCAAAGGATCTGTCTCTGTTGGAAATAAGACCTGTGTCACATAGCAGATGGCTTACAACAGCTCTAAGGTTCATGAGAATATGGATTTCCAAGCATAATCTGAAAGGAAATTATCTGAAAATTTTAAGAATGATTGTAGAGTTCTATTTTGGGATTTACATGGTGAACTGGTTCAATATAAAAATAAGCAACAATTGGGCACAAGGTCCCAGGAATCTCCTTTTCCAGCTGCATCTGTTGAAAGAACAGTGTGAAGAGGTAAGGAAGACAGTCATGCCTACAGTGAGAAGATCAGCTTGGTATGGCTGCAGCAAGTCTGTTCTGCAAACTATGTTGTGCAGTGAAGAGGAACAGGAGATGTAGTCTACAGGGTGGCCCAAAAATAGTGAGAACATCTTGTAAATTAAAAGCTTAAATAGTTTACTTATTTATCTTTTTTAGCTATATAACGTCTTTATTTCAACAATTTCCGGTCGCCACTTTTTTTTTTAAATTTGTCAATCATTTACATCTGTCTTTTTGAATTTTTAAATAACTTATATGCTACGAGATGTTCTCACGTTTTTTGGGCCACCCTGTAGAAGGTATTGAAGAACAGAGGTGAAAGGGATGAGAAGACTAAGATTGGAGACAGCAGTGTGAGACCCAGGAAAACATCATCCATCAACACTGAGGCAACTACACTCACCCAATTACTTGACTGGAGCTCTGGAGTCTCTGAGGCTCCTCTTACCTGTACCATGACAGCAGCAGAGATCAAGGCATTTCTGAGTAAGCCCATGGTGGTTCCAGAGTGGACATCACACACCCAGTCCATACAAAAGTGTGTAAATATGACAACTGAAGCTGCTGGTAATGTGTACAATCAGCAGAGGAGGGAACATTATATTTGGGGTCAGATGGTCAGCAGG
Source organism: Ichthyophis bannanicus (assembly GCA_033557465.1). Lineage (NCBI taxonomy): Eukaryota > Metazoa > Chordata > Amphibia > Gymnophiona > Ichthyophiidae > Ichthyophis > Ichthyophis bannanicus. The sequence goes on along the minus strand of CM066032.1, from coordinate 1,750,281,117 downwards.
GAGCTCATGAGCTGAAACAGAAGCAAACAAGATACGGCTTCTTTGCTGGATTTTGTTAAATAACATTAAATTAACTGCATAAATGACATTTTAAAGACAATTATGTGGCTACAGGTGTTGTTCAGACTATTTGTATGTTCAAATAAATATGACTTAATTTTCACATTTCAACTGTGATTTGATGAAGGTAAGACTCACTTTAAGCAGTTTCTGAAGATAGCTGTAGATTCGGCATGCAAAGCTGCATAATTTGGTTACTAGCAGTTCATAAAGTTTGGAAAAATAAAAATCTACCCCTAAAATTGACACACCCTAATCTAGCAATATCATTTGTGCCAACATGGATGGGTAGCATCTGATAATAGTCAGTAGGCTTGAGAAGTCTTGGCAAACTCTCCATAATATCTTGGATCTTGGTACCAGCCAGATAGCACACTGGTGAAGGGAGTTACCAACCACCACTTCCTTTCGCTTCCCAGTGGTTGCTGATCCTACAGCTTTGGGTTTTTGAGCTCCAATGCCTCCTGTTTCTACTTTGGTACTGGCTGGGAAAAAATGAGAAAAAAGACCTACCAATGTCCCTACCCTGTCCTCAGCTATCTTATCAGTAAAAATCTAGTCTATGCTATATGAAAACTAATACCTTTGTTTGGATTTTCTGTGTTTTGTCCTACTTGTTTGCTCCCTAGTATTGGGGGTCTGCCGTCATTTATCATATTTATTTATTTAACCATTTTTTATACCGCTTTACATTATAACTCAACAGTATACAAATAACACTTAAACAAGGGAGAGGGATGGGTAGAGCAGTAACAAGTTAACTTATGCACAGTGCAATATATTTGACATAACTATGTATAATTCAAGTTTGTAGTGTTGAAGGGAAGTTGTTGGTCCATGGTCTAGGGTCAACAGGTGGTAGTTTGGGTGTTTTAGTCGGTCAGGTGATTAAGTAATGTGCCGCAGGTGGTTTGTGTAAAGTAGGGTTTTGAGCTTCTTCCTGAAGCCTTTGATGTCTGTTATCACATACATGTCATCTGGAAGTGAGTTCCATATTGATGGGCATAAAGTGAGAGAGCTCTTGCGGATGTGAATTGTTTGTTTTTTTGGTAATCATGAGGTGTGATGATCATATGCTTGTTGTTGTTTCTCTTGGGTCGGGTGCTTGTATCTCTTGTTATGAGGTCTTGTAGGATGTCGGCTGTTGCTTGGTGGATGATTTTGAAGATGTTTAAGGTTGTCTTGAATCTGATGCAGGAGTGTATTGGGAGCCAATGCAATTGGTCTAGTATAGGGATCATGTGTTCTTGTTTGGGTGTTCCTGTGATGATTCGTGCTGCTGTGTTTTGCGCTATTTGGAGTGGCATGATAGTTTGTTTTGGGAGCTCCTGGTAAAGTGTGCTGCAGTAGTCAAGTGTTGGAGTGATTATTGCCTGGCAGATGGTGTGGAAGTGATCTTGGTCCAGGATCAGTTTTAGCCTCCTGATAATTTTCATTTTATGGTATGCATTTGCAGTGGTTCTCTTTAGATGGGGTTCCAAGGTGAGTTGCTGGTCTAAAATGATTCCTAGGTATTTGATCTCTTTTTTTACTGTTATGGACCTTTGCTGTATGTTGATTTTATTGTGATGGGATGAATGAGGTATTTCTTGTGATGAAGAGTGCCTCTGTCTTTTTGTAGTTTATAGATAGGTGGTTGTTGTTGTTGGGCTAAGTAATCATATCTTCCACGCATGATGTTATAGTTGATACAGTAGGTCAGGCTTCTTTATTTTGAGTGGGGCGTATACCATGATGTCGTCGGCATATAATCTATAGTGGATTTTGTGTTTCTTGATGATTTCACATATGGGTTACAAGTAGATGTTAAATAAAAGTGATGAGAGTGATGAGCCTTGTGGTACTCCTTGATGAATGGGGAAAGTTGTTGATTTGTTTGTTCCACATATGATCTGCTGTTGCCGGGTTGCTGAGGTAAGATTGAAGCCAAGTTAAGGTGTTGTTAAATAGACCAATTTCATGGAGGCATTATATCATGATGCTGTGGCAGATAGTATCAAAGGCAGAAAATATGTCCATGAATATGAGGATCAATCCGTATTTGATGTTATCTATTCCTCTGATGACGCTGTCGAACAGTGATGTTAGAAGAGTTTCTGTGCCCTGGTTGGGTCTGAACCCATGTTGATGTGGGTCCAGTGGTGCACATTGGTCTAAGGCAGGGGTTCTCAATCCTGTCTTCGGGACCCACCTAACCAGTCGAGTTTTCAGGATAACCACAATGAATATTGTCATGTAGAAGACCTTTCTGAGCCTATGGAGCTAAGTGAAGCAGAGGAATTTGCTTCAGAAACTGACAGGCAGGCAGAGCACATGGCTCAGGGTTTCCAAGGGAAACGTAAACAAAGTGAGTCACGAGAGGAGCAAACACACCCATGCTGCAACGTATCCCCAAGCTCAGGAGTTAAGGGAAAACACCTGGTTGGGGGAGGGGCAGAGCTGAGCCCTAAGAAGCAGGGATATAAAAAGTGCTCACTAGATTTGACCAGGAGAGCAACAGAGGAGGTGAGGAGAGCAACAGAGGAGGTGAAGAGAGCAACGGGAGACACAGCACAGGAAGCAGAGGAAAAGAAAGAGAAAGAGAAGAACAAGGAGGAAGCCAGAGTAAGAAGGACTCAGAAAGCCCGTGCCCAAAAGCCAGGTCGGAGCAGCCCAGAACCGGTGCCATTCCTTGAAGGCAGCCGGAGGGAGAGACTGCCTGAGAGGCTAGTTTGGGAGCACTCAGAAACTTCAGAAAGAGAGACGTGCTGGCCAGAGGATATTTGTATGTCTGAGGAAAAGGCGGAGAAGCTAAAAGGCAGGAAAACACATCCAGTATTTGGAACCCTTGCTGGCCCAGCAGTGCTGAGAAGTTCTTCTTTTCTAAAGCCAAAAGGTAGGCTGCACAAATTATACAGAGATGAAACTAGCTATAAAAGTTTTCCTTGTGCTTGCCAAGAAGTATTGGACTCTCCTTATACTAACTCCAATATATACGGTACTTCACAACCCCACTCATTAGAGTGTTATAAAGAGAAGCCTCGGGAAGACAGAGGGGGAGTGTACTTTGAAATGCCATATAGCAATGTGCAAACTTACCCAGCTGATAGTGATTCAGAGGAAATGCAGATAGGGCCTGTTATTGAGGATATAACAGATGAGCAAATGGACTGAACATTATCACTAGCTGATCATATTATATCACTTTGCTGACCAGGTTGTTAAGAAGGCTGTCTAAACAGCAGAAGAAAAGCAAGGTGTTTCTTTTTGTATAAGAAGTGACTGTTACTTTTGTGTTTGGGTTAAGCACTGCATATTTTGAAGCTTGAAGCAAAAGAAGCTATTTTGTCCTAAGTTCCTGAAATGTTTTCTTTATGGCAGTTGCATATGGCTATTTTGTCCTAAGTTTTCACATGCATTTAATCCGCCCGGAAGGGGAAATAAAAACCTTGTCATTCTGCCTGAAACCACTCGACTACAATTATTTCTTTCTTGGAGAGTAAGAGGAACTACAACTCCCATAAGGCAGTGCAGGAACAAATACTCTGCCATACTTTCTAAGTTAGGATACCCAGGCTGACCAACCCTACGTGCCCCAGGCTCTGGGGAGGTTACTGGTGACAATATGCATGAGAAAGATTTGCATATAATGGAGGCAGTGTATGCAAATCTCTCTCATACATATTCATTGTGGTTATCCTGAAAACCCGACTGGCTAGGTGGATCCCGAGGACAGGGTTGAGAACCCCTGGTCTAAGGGGTCTTGTAGTTGCTTTTGGACCACTTTTGTTATGATTTTGGCGATGAATGGCAAGCTGAAGGTTGGTCGGTATGCAGCTGGATCATTTTTGTTGAGAGATGCGTATCTCTTTAGACTGAAAAATATTGCATTGTATCTCTTTAGACTGCAAAATATGTTTATTTATCTGGGGTGTGTAGTATAGTGTGTCCCCTTTATAGAATTATGTCAAGGATTTATTAAGATAGTACTAATTAAAGACTCCTGAAATATGCTATATTGAATTATTTCGCCAGAGAACCTAAATATGGCCTATATCTTTAACTCGCTCATCTGCCTACTCAAAAATAAAACTAAGTTGGCACTTCAATTGGGAATCTAGTCAGAATAGCAAGAATCAACACTGGGGTGGTTGGCACCTGGGGTGATAAAGGGAGGGATCTAGCACCTCAGCAGTGCAGTGGCTTCAAAGAAAATTTGCTACCTTCCCTTCTTTCTGAACTTGCTGGTTAGAGGAAAGAGGAAAAAAACCCATGCAGCAAAACAGGAAAACAGGAAGCTTTGCCTAAAACAGAAAAAATTCCCTTCTGCAAACAGCTACAAAAAATAAACCAGTAATTATAAGCAGAAAAAAAGTCATCTAACCAAAATACCCTCTGTTTAAAGAACTTTCAGGCAGAGAACTTGTAGCAAAAGTTACAGAATTGCCTTGCTTAAAATGAAGCCCCTCTAAGAATAGCAGTGCTTGCAAGGTAGTGTAGACTTTTATATTGTACTCAGTAACCTGACTCTTAGGTAAGTTAATTCAGAGCACTCACACCTCATCAGTGCAGTGGCTTAAAAAATGTGCTACCTTCCTCCTCTTTGAGCTTGCAGACTAGAGAAAAAAATTCCAGTAGCAAAACAGAAAGTCTTGCCTAAAACAGCTACAAAAATAAACTAGTCACTTCCAGTAGAGACAGATGCTATTGAGATGACCAGAAAAGGTTCCCTACAGAACAAGGCCTGTAGCTCTGACTCCCACCTGGCAGACATAACAGCCACCAGGAAAGCCATCTTCAGGGTCAAATCTTTGAAAGACATCATCTGAAGAGACGCAAAATGCAGGGGGGGTGGGGGGGGGGGGTGGGGGGGAGAGTACCTCTCAGCATCTTCAGCACTAGAGCAAGTTCTCCACCATAGTACAATCGGATACATGGGTGGATGGATCTTCTTAATCCCCTCAAGGAAGCGGGACAAATCAGGGTACATTGCTAAGGACACTCCTGAACATGCCCCCAGTAGCATGCAAGGGCTACCAATTGAAACTTGAGAGAGTTCAGAGCTAAATTCTGGTCCAACCTGGACTGCAAGAAGGCAAAAATGGTGACTATATCACTTTCCTGGTATCCAGGGCCTGAGAAGAACATCACCTCTCAAAGAGCCTACAGACCTTCACATAGACCAAGGATGTAAAGGCCCTCTGGGCCTTAACAAGTGTGTTGACCACTGTTCCAGGATATCCTTTCTTAGACAGCTTATGCTTTGCAATGGCCAGGTCATAAGCAAGATGGGAACTGGATCCTTCATGACCAGGGGACACTGCCGCAGAAGTCCCCTCTCCTGAGGTAACAGGAGAGGGGCCTATGCTTTATTGTACACTGTCCTGATGCTTATAAATTGGGCAGTATATCAAGCCTCATAAATAAAGATAAAGATAACAATAGAGGGGACCCTACCAACAGGCTCAAGAGATCTGCGTACCATGGCCTGTGTGGCCAGTCTGGTGCTACTAGAATAGGGGTTCTCAACCCAGTCCTTGGATACACCTAGCCAGTCAGGTTTTCAGGATAACCAAAATGAATATGTATTAAAGAGATTTGCAATCAACATAAAAATTGCAAGAAAACAAAAATTAAATATTTATGCACACTGTATTACCCAAATGGGAAGGTGACGCTCAAATTTCTTCATGTAGTGGAAAATACTTTCTATGACTTCAAATTCATCATTGCTCCCATTTTTTTGCATATATATAAATTCCAACAACTTATGTGAGAGTCTTCCTATAGAAAAAATCTTATTAAATATTAATTTCTTGTAAGTGGAGAAGTAGCCTAGTGGTTAGAACACTGGCTTGATAACCAAGCAACCAGGGTTCAATTCCCACTAGCACTTCTTGTGGCCTTGGGCAAGTCCCTTAACCCTCCATTGCCTCGGAAGAAAGGCCTGGCAATCTACTTCCGGTGACACTGCCAAGAAAACCCAGAAGCTTCTGGGTCGCCAGGAGTCAGGACTGACTCAAAGGCACACATTGCATTTGCATGGGCAAACTTGAATAAAGCCACCAGGCAGTAATAAACATGTCCTCAACTTATCTGTAAATCTCCATCATGAATCAGAAATGTTGGTGTACATATTCAATACTCCTCATTGCTGAAAGTTTTAAAAGCAAAGCAACTTACAAAGATTCCAAACTGCCACTCAAGGAGACACAAAATGGAGAATAGTGAGCAAGAGGCTCACACATGTGCTATAAAAACATTGTAATCAATGCAAAAGATATATAACAGCTGAGCTACACATATAGAACACATCAAAAGGAGCAGCTAAATGAAGTGCGACCATTCAGTTTCCATACTGAGATCTCTGGGGATTAAGGTTTTCCAACAAGATTTGCATACAGCGGAGGCAGTATGTGATGATCTCTCTCATACGCATTCACTGTGGTTATCCTGAAAACCTGACCAGCTAGGTGTGTCCCAAAGACTGTATTGAGAAACCCTGCACCAGAGTTATCAAGCCTGGATAAGACCGAATTCTGCACAAAACTCAATTCACCTAGGGCCATGAGGGGAAGATACAGCATAGAGGAGCCCCTTCTGGGGCCACTGCTGAAGCAGGATATCCAAGTCCACCACCTGCTTATATTTCTTGAGGATGAAAACCTTTTGACCTTGGTATTCCCCTAGGTGACCATTAGCTTGAACACTGGCAGGCAGCATCTGTGCCTGATGAGGTTGAAGATGCAAGTGCTTAGCTCCAACTCACAGTGATCCACAGAGTTCTGATTCAAGATTCTGGCCTGCAAATTGTTGATACCAGATGAGCCTCCACCCAATAACAGATCCCCACCACTTCTGTGGCCACCGCAGTGTTGCGAATGCCACCTTGCTTGTTGACGTATGCCACTGTCAAGAACTCTGACTGCTTTGCCCTCCAGGAGGGATCAAAACCTCTCCAAAACCAGGTGGCCTCTGTTTATTGATTGACCGGGAGGCTTCATGGGGGGGGGGGGCAATAATACACCTGAACAAATTGACCCAGATAATGTGCCTCCCAGCCCAGCATTTGATGTGACTATCACCCAATCCCATCCATCAGAGAGTGTGTTTGTAGCCACCAGGAACAAGAAGACCAGTGAATTAGAAGATGTCCCTGCAGGACTGTGCACCCTAGCTCAAGATACCAATTTCAGAATTGAACATCCAGGAGATGAAGGTAGTCCCAGGTCCTAGGTGCTGCCTGAAAGCAAAAAGCCCTGAGCTACAGTTACAGCTTGTCCAAATTTCCTGGGTAAGAAACACACTGTGCAAGTGAACATTGAAGCAGGCACCCAGATACTCCAGGTTCTGAGAGAAAACTAGGCTGCTTTTGGGGTAGTTGATCATCCATCACAGCTTCTCCAACTACTAGATTATTTGGGTAGTGTCTAGCCTGGACTTCTCCACAGAGTCCAACTGAATCAGCCAATCATTTTATGTATGAGTGAACCTGGACTCCTTGCTTGCTTGGAAGGCTGCTACCACTACCACCACCACCGCCACCGCCACCATGACTTCGAAAAGGTGTGAAGCACCATGGCCAGGCAAAACTGAAAATGGTGGCCCAGAATGCAGAAGCAGAGGAACTGCTGATGCTGCTCTTGGATAGGAATATGGAAGCATGCTTAGGATAGGTCCAAGGAGGTTAGAAATTCTTCTTGCTGGACCAATTCAATGACCAACTTGAGGATCTCCATATGGAAGTGCAGTACTCTTAGCTTAGCACTGACTGCCTTCAGACCCTGAATGGGTCAGAAGGGCCTGTCTTTTTTGAGCACCATGAATATTAAATGGAATACCATTCCTGACCTTGTTTTGCAAAGGGCATGGTTACATAGCCTGCAACTGCGGGAGGTGTTGAAGAGTTACTTGACAACCATTCTTTTAGCTAAGCAGTCACAAGAAGAGTCCACAAAGGTATCCTGAAGAGGCTCCACAGACTCCAGTGCTTACCCCTTTTTGAGGACTTTAATGACCCACTGGTCCTATATGATGTGGGTCCATTCCAAGCAAAACAGCTGGAGACACCCTGACCACCTGTTCCATGGAAAGGACCTGCCAAATCTCATTGTGAGGTCTTACTGGCTCCCAAGGAGGTGCCTGTGGAGTCCTGAGATTGCTGGAATTCCTGAAAGAACTGACTCTTCTTGGGTTTAGACCCATAGGAGAAATAGGCCATGCCTGAACTCTTCCAGCCCTAAACTGTTCCCATACTCCGTGCTAAACCTTACATGAGGAAACTTTGGAACCTGTAGGCCTACAGCATCTTCCAGTAGCCTCTGTGGGTGAGTCTCTCCAAGGTCTTTCACCCACTTCTTCAAGTCTTCTCTAAACAGCATCCTGCCCTTAAAGGGGAGTTTGCTCAGTCGCAGCTTAGATGTGGCATCGGCAGACAAATTCCAGAGTGAGGGTCATCTTTGGGCCTCTACAGCCACTACTATGGACTCAGAAGATATCTTGATCAAGTTGTACAGGGCATCCATGACAAACATTGCTCCATACTCCAATCTTGCTACCTCTGGGCTGTATGGCAATTGCAGGAATCATTTTAAGAATGCTACGGGCACCATGCCCATACAAAGTGCTGCTTGAGTATCCAAAACTGAAGCTGTGAGAGCATTCTTAAGGAGGGCTTCCACCCTCCTATTATGAGATTCCTTCAGCACAGTGTCACTTTCCACCAGAATAGTCGTACGTGTTATAACTGCCATGACCAGGGCATACACCTTAGGGACCATGAAAAGTTGTTCCATCTCCACTTGAGGTAGAGGATACAGCCAAGTCAGGGGCTCTGGGAAAGGAAGGAAGCTAGAGGAATGCTGAAATCCCTCTAGAATAAGGTCCATATGTGGAAACGTCACCTGAGGGGGCTTTGTAATATGCAGGATCACTGACAGATCCTCTTTCTTCACCAGGGGAAGCTCCTCTTCTCCCCAGACTGCCTAGAGGGGAAAGGGCTGGGCTCTTGGACAAATTAAATTAAAGGTGGGAGCACTTAACCCCCTTGCTGCCAGAGGGAGAGATGACAAAAAGCCTCAAGTCTCCTGTAGGAGGGCTGCCACGCAGCTCCCAAACTAAAAACAGCCCATGAAATGTTTCAAGAGCTGCTGCTCAAAGCTGGTTGACAGCAGACCCTGGAGGCCCCAGATGTCCCTCATGGGCCTGCCAGCTTGAACCTGCAGCTACCTCACCATACTCCTCTTCAGCCAGGACCATGCAGCCATCCAAAATGACAGCAATTCCCACAAGCACTAGAGGTGATTAGTATTGGGGTCTGCCTCTGTCCAACTTGGCAGCACTCTATTTCGTTATTTGTTTATTGAACCATTATTTATTGAACCAGTTTTTTATATTATCTTCTCCTTCAGTCAAAGAGGTTTACATTATAACCTTGAACTGTTTACATTGAAACAATGAGATGAGGGGGAACATATGGCATGCAGGGATTTTAAACATAGGAACTTATATACAGATCATAGTAGCATGCTCCATGTATATGAGTAAGCATCTGTTTATGCACTACTCAAAATATTGCTATTTGCAAACCGCAATTGATCTTTGGAAATCGCGGTATAGAAATTGTAGCAAATAAAATAAATAAATAAAATAAATAATCTAAACATAGGAATTTATATAGAGGTCATGGTAGCAGGGGCTGGGGAGTGTCTGGTAACTTAGGCTAAGTGTAAATAGTGAGCCAATGGACCATTTATTGGTTGGAGTTCATTATGTTTCTGCTATGTGATATTCCCAAAGTGTTCCATGTATAGGAACATCTTTAGTTTTTTTCCTAAAGTCTTTAGTGTCCACAGTGGCTCTCAAGTCATCTGGGAGGGAGTTCCATATTGATGGGGTGGAGAGTGAAAATGCCCTGTTGGATGTAATTTGTTTTGTCTTTGAATAGTTGCTGGGTGTAGAGATGAGGTTCACTTGGTTGCTCCTTCTAGGGCAGTTGACTCTAGTAGTACTTCCAATATATGAGGCCATGGCAGTGGAGGTGAGGCAGGCAACAACAGCTTCTTGCTAGCTCTTCAGGCCTCCTAAACTTCCACTTTCTCAGCCCATGAGGGCAACTATGGAGACTTGGCAACTCCCATAGACACCTGACATGAAAGGTCAAAGGCATAGGCCAACTTGCCACACAACTTTGGCTTTCTCATGGCATAATACCAGTCTTGGATTTTCCAGCCATTTCTACCCAAATAATACAAATAACTTACTCACTTAGGCACTTCTGGTGTCTTTCGATAGCCCCTCAACACACTCAGTGTGGTGATCAGTACCACTGCTGAGCTGGTCTTAATTTTATTTATTTATTTTATTTATTTAGTTGTTTTTTAATACCGCCTTATCAATAATCAAAGCAGTTTACAGAGAACCATAACTTTTACAGAGAACAGTGAACACAGCGAAAATATTGAATCATATTTTATACAGGGTAATTTGTAGAACTTATTTACAATCGCAAACATATTTATAGTAAGGATTTGACAGAACATATTTACAGATAGATTATGAGGCAGTTTACAGCATTACATTTGGGTTAATTACATGGGTGGCAGCAGGTGAGTGTGTGTGTTGGGTGAGTGTTGAACATTTTTCATTTATATTGGTAGAATATCTGTTTCTGTTTCTATATTTCCATAATGCTCTGAAAAGAGTAGTGTCTTTATTATTTTCCAGAACGTAGATAGGTTATTTATGTTTCTTATTCCAGCGGGGAGGGTTTTCCATAGTGTGGGGGCATAGTAAGAAAAGGCTCTATTACTTGTTGAGGGATTGGTCCATCTGAATTCAATTGGGATGGCCAAGGAGTTTTGAGTAATTCCTCTTCTTTGTCTGTTATTTGGGATCTTGTTAGAGAAGCAAGTTGGGAAGGATTAGTTTGAAGGTGATGATCAGGTTTTTGTACTGGATTCTTCTGTGTATGGGGAGCCAATGTAGTTGTCTCATAATGGGAGTGATATGTTCAGATCTGTATGCTTTCTGGATTACACGAGCTGCCGTGTGTTATGCCATCTGCAGAGGCATCAGTGCGTGCTTAGGGACTCCCTGTAATATACTATTTAAAAAATCAATATGTGGGTAGATCATGGCTTGTAAGACTGAACAGAAGTTATATGGTTCTAGTAGAGGCCTCAGATGATGCAACATTCTTATTTTTCTGTAGATGGCTTGAGTTGTGTTGCTAATGTGGGATATTAGATTTAGGTTTTGATCTAATGTGATACCTAGATACTTTACTTTGCTATTTTATTTCAAGGGTAGCAACTTTTACTTGAATTTTAGGTGGGAGTTTGACTTCTTTTATTGAAGTTTATTTTGAGGTTGTATGACCAGAGACATTGTGAGGCTTCATTAAAGCATGTTATTATTTGCTGGATGTCAGGGTTGTCTGTATTGATTGGGAAGTACATCATTATATCATCCGCGTAAATGTGGTAATGCACTTTCGGGGTTATTCTGTTCCCCATTTGTATGGGGAAGTTAGACAGGGGTGGGGAAGGGGCAGATCGGGAGCGGAGTTAGGGTGGGCAGTGGGTGATCACCAGCTCTGGACGTACCGGGCCGATTCTAGTGTTGGCCCTGTATGTCCGGGGCCGGTGACTTGTATAGGGAAGTTATTTCACCTCCAAGGTGGAATAACTTCCATGGACAACATGGATTGGCGGGCCTGGGACACAGATGGAACTTGGGGGGCCAAGGACATTCCCCGCAACCCGACCCTGGCCTTAGGAGGCCAGATCGGGGGTCGGGCTGCGGGGAAACCAGCTCTGCAGCCGGCGGACGGGGATCGTGGCTTTACAATGGAGCCACGGTGCCATGGCAATCAGATGTAAAGCCCTGACTGTATCACAGTCCCGGCCTGCATGTACAGGACTGTTCGCAATTCTGGTCCGCAGGCCTAGACATGCCCTGCAGGATCAGAATCGTGACGCCCTCTGTATGTCCGGTTCAGACCGGGCTTACAGAGGGCTTGGACGTCCGGGACAGAATGAGCTTGTTTGTGTTTTTGAAAAATGTTACAGATTGGCTGAATGTAAATGTTAAACAACAAGGCAGACAATGATGAGTCTTGAGGGCTACCTTGTTGTTGGTCATATGTGCTAGAGCTGTATTTTTAATTTTTACCTGCTGGGTGCGATTTGTTAGATAAGATTTGAACCACTGAAGGGTATAGCCAACAATCCCGAGCTGTTTCAGTCTTGATAATAAGATGGCGTGGTTAAGGAAGTCAAATGCTGCAGCTATATCGAGGAAGATCAGTATAAAGGCTCGCTTGGTACCTGCTATTCTTTTAATAAGGTTATCAAACAAGGCCAATAGGAGTCTTTTTACTCAGTGTTGTGGTCTAAAACCACATTGTTTTGGGTCTAGGGGGGCATGAGTATGCAATTGGTCTTATAATTGATTTTGGGCTATCTTCTCAATTATATTTGCCATAAATGGTAGTCTTGAAATAGGACGGTAGGAGTAGGAGTTGGTTTTGTCTAACGAGCTCTTTTAAAAGATTGGTCTAATTGAAGCTCCTTTTAATGCTAAAGGCATATGTCCACTGGAGAGTGAAAGGTTGACTATTTTAAATATGTATGGTGCCATTTTTAACCAGCTGAGAGGACATGGGTCAGTTAGGGATGTAGTGGTGTTAATGGCCATAATGATTTTATCAAGGTATTCTAGATTGATTTGGGAAAATGAGTGCCACGGGGTGATGGTACTGTTGGGTGGGAGGGGGTGGGTAGTGTAATAACTGATTGTGACCGCAGTTTGTTCATATAGTGGTTGGCTAACACTTGAGGACTGATTATGTTTATACTGTCCTCCCTATTATGGGATCACGTCAGGGATCTCATAGTCCCAAAGAGTTCCCTTGGACGATTCAGGGATCTCAGCAATACTTGGTGTGGTTCTCTTTCTTGTGTTTGTTTATGTTTTCTTGGTAGGTTGGAAGGGTGATCATGTAGTTAGTCCTGTCCTCCAGAAGTTTTGTTGTTCTCTATTTCTGTTCTAAGCTTCTTAGTTTTCTCTTTATTATTCTAAGTTCCTGGGTGTACGAGGTGTTTGAGAGAGTATGGCAATGGTTAGTCTTAGGTGAGGGGGCAGATGCTGCATTGTTGATAACAGAGTTCCAGTTATCTAGCAGTTCATCCAGGTCATTTGAATCAGAGTTGAGTTATGCAGTGTTTCTTTTAAGAATGTGTCTTTAATGAATTGTTTGTGATGGCATTTTTGTGTTGTCTGTTTATGGCGAGCTGTTTTGGGATTGTGAATTTGAGGATATAATGATCTGTCCATGGCACAGATTGTGATGAGGTCATTGGGTTAGTTACACTAATTAACTTACTGGATAAGAATATTAAGTCTAGTATATGACCTTTTTCGTGCATGGCCGTGTGAACTATTTGATGAAAATCCATATCCTGCATGACTTTAAGGAAAGAGTCTGCATGATTGCCAGGTATGGATGCTAGATTAAATTAAAATCTGTTTATTGATTGGGATGCTTGAGCATACAGTTTCCAAGATATTGGTTAAACTGTTTGTATCCAGGGTTGGGGCCCTGTAAAGAGACAGAAAGTATATTGCTTGGTCTCAATTATTAGACTATCCAGGCCTTCCACACTTATGGACAATGACAATGTTGCATTTAGGTCCTCTTTTATTAAGGTCAAGACTCGTCCTCCATGTTTAGCTTGCCTAGGGGTGTGAATATCTCTAAGGAGAGTTGTCTGAGCTGGTTTATTAACACAGCATCTGTATCCAAGAGCCAAGACTCTGTGATGAAAATTATGTCCAGGTCATGCTCATATATATAATCTATCAAAAAAATCTATCTTGGCAAAACCCTGGTCATGTACAACTGAGGTCCCAACAGCAGGGCCTCATCTACACTGTCTCAGCTGGAGTCATCAAACACCACTGGAGACTGCAATGGCTGTGGTCCAGCTGGTCCCTCTTTAACTCCACAATACAATAGCTCTTGTACAGGAGCCAGGGAACTTCCAAAACGTACCCAGATCTGATCCAAGCCAGCCTTGCTCACTCTTGGTGATGACACTGTGGTGTGCTGCTTCAGACACAAGTCCAACATTCCTTCTGGGTATTTGTCAGTCCCTTCTCTGGACTCCTTTCACTCCCATTACCACAGCATGAATGGGGGTAGAATTCCAGGATATGGTTCTATGGGATACAAATGCATGATATAATCTACACATTGTACTCAGAGATACATGGGCGGCTGAACATGGAAATAATGTGGGCACTCATCACGGCACATTAGATCACAATTGTCCAGAATTATCCAGGTCCAGGTAATGTAGGTCTGACACAAGGGACTATGGATATCAAAGTTGTGTTTTTTCCCCTGACTACTTGGCTGCCATTTCTTCTATACCTCTAGATAAAAATTGGGTAAGGAAAGGACTTCTCCTTCAGTTCGTTGGCCATCTTCTAGTCTCCTGTGAAGGAAGGCAAATTTACGATCCCCCCCATACCATCTTACGTCTCCTTCTAAAATTTAAGAACACCCATTACGCTCCAAGGCTGGCCTGCCCCTCATTATTTTTGAGTGGTACTACTCAGGAGCAGGGACCAAGAAGGTCTTGTTTGATTCAGGCAGGGACATGTTGGCATCCAGCTTCATGATATTTAATGCTAAAACATACAAGGTCATGTATTTGGGTTGCCAAAACCCAAGGGAGTGGTAGATATAGAGAGTGAAGTATTACTATGGATGAAAGTAGGATCTGGGGATTATCATATCTAGTGATCTTAAGTTAGTGAAACAGGTAAAAAACGTGACAGCAAAAGCCAGAAGAATGACTGATTGGGTGCATAAGGTAAAGAATGACCATCAGGACAAATGAAGTGATAGTGCCTCCATAAAGTGTATGGTGAGACCTCTTTTAGAGTACTGTGTGAAATGGAGACTGCACCATCAAAATGATTTAAACAAGATAGAGAGGGTCCAGATGGTGGCTACTATAGTAATCATGAAGCTTATGGGGACAGACTAAATATCTAAATAGCTAAAGATATAAATTTGTACATTTTGGAAGTAACAGAAAGGCAAAAGTGGGAAGATATGAAAGAGACATTAAAATATCTCCATAGTATAAATGCAAAGGAGGTAAGCCTCCTTCAATTGAAAGAAAGCGTCAGCCTGAAGGGTACATAAGATGAGGGTGAAAGGGGGTAGACTCAGGACTAATCTTAGAAAATATTTCTTTACAGAAAGGGTGATGGATCCTTGGAACATTCTCCCAGCCGAGGTGGTAGAGATAAGGACGGCATCTGAATTCAAGAAAGTATGGCACCATTACTGAGGATTGTATCCATCTGAGGTGCTAAAAGAACTGAATATGAGATTGCAGACCCACTATTAGTAATCTGTAAACTATCATTAAAATCATCTGTAGTACCTGAGATTGGAGACTGGCCAATGTTACACCAATTTTTTAAAAGGGTTCCAGGAGTGATCCGGGAAACTACAGACCGGTGAGCCTGACATCAGTACAGGACAAAATGATAGAAAGAATTATAAAGAATAAAATTGCTGAACATGTAGATAGTCATGGTTTTATGGGAGAAAGCCAACATGGATTTAGCCAAGGAAGATCTTGTTTTACTAATCTATTATATTTTTTGAAGGTGTGAATAAACAGGTGAGTCAGTTGATATAGTGTATCTGGATTTTCAGAAAGCCTTTGACAAGGTCCCTCATGAGAGACTTGGCAAAATTAAAAAGTCATGGATTAAGAGGCAGTGTACTATTGTAGATCAGGAATTTATTAAAAGATAGAAAGAGAGTAGGGCTAAATGGCCAGTTTTCTCAATGGAGAAAGGTAAATAGTGGAATAACTCAGGGATCTGTGCTAGGCCCACTGGTTTTTAACATATTTATAAATGATCTGGAAATGGGAATAACAAGTGAACTGATCAGATTTGCAGATTACACAAAATTATTCAAAGTTGTTAAAATACAAGAGGATTGTGAAAAATTGCAAGAAGACCTTGATAAATTGGAAGAGTGGCCTTCCAAATGGCAGATGAAATTTAATGTGGACAAATGCAAATTTATGTACCTAGGAAAGAACAACCCAAACTATGGTTACACAATGCAAGGTTCCACATCAGGAACCACCACCCAGGAAAATGATTTAGGTGTCATTGTGGATAATACATTGAAATCCTCCGCCCAGTGTGCAAATAAAATGCTAGGAATCATAAGGAAAGCAATGGAGAATAAAACCAAGGATATTATGATGTTGCTCTGTTAGAGCATTTCTAATGTTATTTTCTTATAATCTCTGAGGTAGAGGAAGTGATTGTAGAGCTTAGTAGATGGTGAAGACTGGGTAGGATATATGGGGCCTGATTTTCAACAAGGTGCCAAGGTCTGCCATTCCCACAGATAGTTACCCATTTAGAAAAGTGCTTGAATCATGAGTCATGTGCCGCTAAAACAAGCAAGCAACAAAAATGCAGCACAAACAGAGCACAGCAGCAGGCACCCACCATGGCATATATGGGTAAGTGCAGGTACGTAACCCGGGCTGTGTGCCCAAGGTTGACAGGCGATACTCATGTATGTAACCACAACAAAAGCCAGAGATGCAGGATGGCATGTATGCATGAACCCATGTATTGGCTGTCTGTCGTACCTGTGTATTGCCCATCTGGAGTACCCATGCATAGCCGACACCATCACACAGGCTCCACGGGCTGCCAGTGCAAGAGCCCCTTGTGGTTGGGCAGATAGACACCAGTGGCTTGGCAGTGAGGAGAAGTGTGAACGTCAGCCCTAACAAGAGCGAAAGCCTTGTCCGTTCTGTTCTGCAGCATGAGGGGGTTCTCTACTCCAGGGGGATTGTCAGCCAAATCTGCAGCTATCAACAGCCATATGGAGGGACATCCAACTCTGGCTACACAGGTAAGGAGGCCACAACAGGTGGGGGGGGGGGAGGAGAGCTGAGCACCATGCTTGGCAGACACACCCTGAAAGGCACAGCTGTGTGTCTGCACAGGGAGATAGGGCTGTGATGCCAAGCCACATGCTGGTGGCTGCCCCAATGTTTGCCAATCAGGCATTTGTGGGGGGACGGGCCATGCATTGGCACAGGTGCAAGCCCTGATTGTCCACAGCAGGGGGCATACCCACAAACAGTAGGTGGTAAGGCTGCTGCACCCATGGTGGCAGTTGGTAGCAAGCCACAGGGCATGCACAGCAATGGTAATGCCCGGTGCAGGAGGAGCTATGGTTGGGCTGGGCATCAGAGGGACCCTGCCAGCCAGTGTGAATGCCCTGGACACCTGCCCCACCTCTCGGCCCCTGTTCCCCAGTGCAGGGGTCTGGGGGGACCAGTGGCAAAAAACATATATGTGTTGCCCGTCTGTCCCTGCAAGTGGATCTGCCACCACTGCCTGCTACCCCCTGTCTGACTGTGGCAGCATGTCGATGATGTGATGCCACAGAACATGACAGATCTGCAGTAGTGAGCATGCACAAACTGTGACACCCTGTCCTTGCATGGTGCACAACAAACTATGCAGTGATATGGCCTCTGAGGCAATAGAAGTCCCCCGCCATGGCATGTTCCCACAGCCGAGGCCATGCACGGCCCACAACCAAGTACCATGTGTGCAAGAGATAGGAGCAAGAGAAAGGGGGAGGACTGCAGAGGTGTCTGAAGGGCCCAGAGGGGTGATACAGGTAAAGCAGTGGCCCAGATGGCACCATCACTGGTGGCACAGTACACGTGTCAAAGGGCCAGGGAAGTGGTTGGCAGGAATATGTTGGCAAATGCCAGAGGTGTACACATGCACCCCATTCCTGCCACCCATGGGTATGCCTCTGCCCCAGGATGGGCAAGTCACCAGACTGTGGCAGGACATAGGTATGCATAACAGGTGATATGGTAGTGCCCAACTGAGCCCATGTGTGTCCTCCCCTTTCTCCCACAGGGAATATGGCATGTGATGCACCCTCGAGACCCTCAAGTGCCACTTCTGCACACTGCACCAGAGGAGACTGAACTAGCTGCAGCAGATCAGGGAGTGGCTGGCGGCCGAGGAAGGTCAGTGGGGCCCAGCAGATGCAGGGGGTGGGCAACCATGACAACTGGACTGATGCAGGCAGAACACCTGGTGATGGACTCTTTCTGAATGTAATGATGAGAATGTGCTATGGGCACCCATGCCATCCCCTGATGCCACCATCCCTTGTGTGCACCAGCCAGCACCCAAGATGTACAGGTGTGCACACACATGGCTGGGGCTTGACACAGTAGGGCAGTACAGGGGCACACATCCCAAGGGATGGCCCCAGGTGCATATTGTGCATCTGTCTACGCTGCCTCCTGTGCATGCCCATCACTCAGGGGGTGCCGGCAGGCCACACCTCGGCATGTGAGGGTGAGAACAAAGCTGGCTGGAGGTGGCAAAGGGAGGCATACAGTGTGCACTGTGGGGGAGGCATGCCCCTGTAGGCTGAAGGTGGGTTGACAGATGCATGTGTGGGCCCCCCAGGGGCCATGCCTGTGTGGACCACTAACCTCTCTCCTCTTTCCCACAGTTGGCTCTGGGGATCACCAGGACACCGCTGGCATACCACGCCCACCACCCAGGAATAGCAGTGCAGCCCCACAGGAGCAGTCCAGCACCAGTACCACCAGCAGTGATGGGGATAAGGAGGAGGGGAGTCCAGTGACAATGTGTCAGAGGATACATTGTAAGAGGAGGAGGGCAGTGAGGGGACCATGGCACAGTGGTCCGATGGGGAGTCAGAGGAGGAGGGATCAGAGGGTCAGGGGTAGGGTGGGGAGGCAGAGGAGTCATAGGAGGAGGGATGGGAGGGCAAGGAGCAGGATGGGGAAGCAGAGGAGTCAGAGGAGGAGGGATGGGAGGGCCATGAGCAGCGTGGTAAGGCAGAGGAGTCAGAGGAGGTGGGATCGGAGGGCCAGAGGCAGGGTGGGGAGGCAGGGGAGTCAGAGGGGGTAGCAGGGGGGATGCAGGAATGATCCACCAAGGGCCCCAGGGTCAGTGGTGTGGCACAGGGCACCACTAGCAGTCACCCAGTGGGGACCCAGAGGTGGAGCTGCACTCCCTAACTGTGCCCCGCAGCCCACAGTCATGCCCACCCACAACCCTATCAAGGGGCCATGTGCTGGCTACATGGCTCGGCACAGGCCAGGTGCAACAGGCAGCATAGCCAAGGTCCATCTTCTGCAGCTGGGGGTCCCCACAGCCACTCCAGCACCCATGGGCACACTCTAGCCATGCCACACCAGGCCTATCTGTGCTGACACCCTTTTGTCCATCCAGTGACTGGGTTCTGGCTGCCCTGGTGGCGGAGGTCCGGCTCCTCAGGGAGGAGGTGTGGATTGCAGCAAAGACCATTGCCATGCACCTGGATGCCCTTACTGCTGCAGTAACAAGGCACAAGCAGGGCCCCCCTGCACCATAGGCAGTCCCCCAGGAAGGGTATACCCTGTGATGGGGCGGGCTGCAGTTTGTACAGATGTATATTGTCTGCCACTGTTGGCACTGTTGTATATATGTTGGCACATGTTTGAAAATAAAATGGTTCAATTTTTCAAACACGCTGTGTCATCCATTTTGTGGGGGCAGGGAGTCGTGTCTGCATGGGTGGTGCAAGGGACCGGGGAAGGGGGTCCAGTGGTTTATGGGCATTGGGTGTGGGCATGCCCATTCTGCATGGGTATAGCAAAAGGGCATTACCCATGCAGATGGTCGTGGGCATAGCCCTGCATGGGTAGCGCCTCTGTGGCCGCAACCTTTTGCACATGTAGTGCCCCTCTGCCATACCTATGCCAAATGGCTGTGGCAGCACGGGTGTGGCCCAGCAGTGCTGAACATGCAGGGTGCTCCCTGCCCGATGAAGGCACACTTACTGTGTTATGCGACCTACCCAGGTATCGCAGTCTGAGCGGCCCTGCATGCCTATGTTGCTGTCACTCAGTGCTGTGTGGCTATGGCATCCTATGACTGCGAGCTGTCATGCAGATTTTTGAAATGTTGGTGCTCAGGGACGTACGCGGGTACCAGATATGCCTTTGGACGCGGCGTGGCACCGCTGCACATTCTAACCATGTATGCGTAAGAGGACCTATGAAGGTAGTCAGACACTGCCTTAGTGCGTTGCTACACAGTGGTTGACAAGGCACTGACAGTGGCAAAGCACACAAGGAAAGCAAACTTCACGCCATCTGAGACAGATATGGCCTGGGGTTCAAAGTGCAGCAGCACACTGCCCTCTTCATGGCTGAGGATGCCAGCACCCAGCAGACAGTATGGTGAGACATTGTTCTCAGGGTCAACAGGGACATGGAAGACATCAAAAAGAAGAGGCACATGGTACGGCAGGTAGCAAATGAAAAGAGGGCAAGCAACAGCAGGCTGCAGCCTTCGCAGAAGTGCAGCCTCACTCCACTAGAGGAGCAGGTACTGCAGTTTGTGGAGGATGTCACCATCTCTGGGGTTGCAGGCTTTTCCAGTCCCCACCATGCCTCCATCCACCCAGGGCATGCCTGTCTGTCTGACCTTGGGTGCTGCGTAGGGTGGATATGGTGCAGACCATGCACCACCTACTGGTTCTGTAGTGGGCTGGGTGCCACCCCATAGGATGACCTGGCAAGCCATGTCACTAACCTCTGCCATCTTTGCTTTCCCACAGACCTGCCAGGGACCCCACCTTCCCAGCCTGGGACAGATGCATTGGTGGGAGCCTCAACACCCACCACGGATGATGCCAGTGCACAACCAGGGTGCAGCACAGCCATTGAAACTGGTGTGCCTGCCAGTGCAGTGGAGCAGTCCAGTGTGCCAGCCAGTGCAAAGGAGCAGTCGGGTTTACCACCTATGGCAGTGGGGCAGGCCAGTATGACCACCAGTGTGGGGAAGTTGGAGACAGATGATATCCTACTTACTGAGCTAGTTTGCCATCCTGGATGACCCTGTTGGTACAGGGGGCAGTGACCTGGATCAGGAGCTACTGCAGGAGGGTGCACATCTGGTGGCTGGCACAGAGGGCATACTGTCTGAGCTGCAAGGTATCTGGCAGGACCTGCAGGCTGAAGAGTAGGCAAGGGGGTAGAATGTGAGGAGTGGTGGGACCACAGATTGCGTGTTGAGCGCCACAT
Source organism: Ichthyophis bannanicus (assembly GCA_033557465.1). Taxonomy (NCBI): domain Eukaryota; kingdom Metazoa; phylum Chordata; class Amphibia; order Gymnophiona; family Ichthyophiidae; genus Ichthyophis; species Ichthyophis bannanicus. The sequence continues at coordinate 1,750,259,875 of CM066032.1, read as the reverse complement.
AGAGGGGCACCTGTGACTGATGAGGGAGATGGCAGCTTACTAAGCATCAATCGCTGGTTCCCTCCACAGTTTGTTGGGCCTCATGCAGGCACAGGGGGTGGATGCTGGGGTTGCCAGTGCAACAGTACAGCCACCTGCTAGCCCTGAGCCATGTCCGTCAGCCTACCCTGCGAGGGAGGGTGATGACACTGCCAGCACGTCCTCCGACATCACTCCACTGCATCGCAGTGTACGTGTTAGCAAGCGTCCATGGCCAGTGGGGAGCACCGGGGCAGGGGAATCACATGTTGGAAAATAATGTATCACTCTGCACACATTGCATGGTAATGGGCCCTTTATTGGTGACTATGTGTCCTATCCTGGTGCTGGTGCAGGGCAGTTGCCTCAGAAACTGTCACATATCATGCGTGCATGGTGGGCCAGTGCCTTGGCCTGCTGCTGGCTCCTGGACTATGCACCATCACCATCTGCTGCCTCTGTGGCTTCCCACTCCTCCACAACTGCTTGCTCTGGGTCCGGCATTCCACACATCTGTGCCAGGTTGAGGAATATGCAGCATGATGTGAATATCTGGCATACCAACTCCAGGCTGTAGAGGAGTTGCCCACTGCTCCTGTTGAGGCACCAGAAATGGTTCTTTAACACCCCAATTGCATGTTCCACACCCGCCTGGGTCTGTTGCTGGGTGCTGTTGTAGCATTCCTCCTGCCGGCTCATGGGCTGGCACACTGGGATCAGCAGCCAGGTACTCAGGGGATATCAATGATCACCTGTGGGGGCAATATGAGCTGTGAACATGAGCATTGTGACGTACATTGGGTATAGTGTATGAGCTACTATGGACAGCATTCTGTACACCATCTACTAGCAGGGTGCGGTGCAATATCTACTAGTCAGCGACACTGTGGAGGTAAGATGGCACCAACATATAGCCTGTGTGGCAGTCAGGCATGTGGGGGGCCAAAGACTGATGGTGACATGGGCAGCCCTGTTGGGAGGAAGGGGGCAGGGGCATGGCACAGGGATGCAGTTGAGGGGTCTGCAGGCTGGGATGGGGGCAGACATGGATGTGCCCTGCATGGACTAGTGCCATGTGGCTGTGCTACATGGCACCAGGCCATGTTCTTCCACATTCCACATGTTGGTGCCTGCTGCCTGCTGTTAGCCATAGGGCTTCCCCTAGTTGTCAACACAATGTCCGTTATGGCCCACAGTGCGCATGACTCTGCGGAACAGCAGAGCATGTGCATGCGGTGGTGCTCATTGTTGCGATATGTACAGAACAGATCTATCACCACCTGTTTGCAGTACACATAGCATCATACTACAGCAGGTGTCCATTCTGGGCCTGTTCTGGAGCTTACACTTGTGCACGCTCACCTATCAACCATGCATCTCCGAGCTGACTCCCAGCTGCTGCCTGTCCCAGGTTAGACAGGGCAAGGACAAATGCATCATGGCAAGACCCTGGGTAGCGGGCGCACATATCAATGAAGTCTATGTTGTCATCCACAATGACCTGCATGTTCATCGATGTGTACCCATGCCTGTTCCGGTATGCCGTCTGCTCCAGCTGTGGTGCCCGCAGTGCAATGTTGGTACAGTCTATACATCCAAGTACCGATGGGAACCCAGCAACATTGTGGAATGCCTGCATTGTCTCCTGCCGCATCTGCTGTGTTCGGGGGAAGGCTATAAAGTGGCATATCCTTCGCAGCAGGGCCTTAGTGAAGGTTCCTATGCAGTGGCTAGCAGTGATTCCAACATTTGTCCCTATCAGATGCTGGAAGCTGCCGGTTACAAGGAATCCCAGGGCAGTGGTCACCATCATGGCCACTGGCAGGGCCTGGCTTCTGGATGTGGAGGGCTCCAGATCCACACTGAGAATGCTGTACAGCTAAGTTATCGTTGCCCCATCCAGTCTGTATCTCTGGTAGACCTCCCCCTCTGTCAGTTGCAGGTAGCTCACCTTGGGCCTGTGTACACGTGGGGCATGGTACCTGTGTCTCAGGGGCTGGGCTATAACCTGCTGCTGGGTACGCACGACCTGTCGCATCCTCTGCTGTGCTTGGGCATGGCGGGCACATCTCCACTTCTGGATACAATATGTATGGCCCACATGGTGTCTCTGCCTGTCCAGAATCGCTTTTTGTCTGCACGGTTTGGGTACAGGTCTGCACATGCTCCCCTTGCTCTACTGTGCATTGTTCTGCCATTACACGGGTTTGTCGCTCACTATCAGCTGTCATATGCGCTGGGAACCATTGCTTAAGGCTGCGCAGTTAGTGACATCCAATGTCAGTGCACATGGGTTTCGGAAATCTGCTTTATGCGGGTTTCACAGTGACATGCCCATGTTCCGCCCCCGGGCTTCAGCGCCTGGTGTTGTGTGGGTAGCTGGGCCTCAACAATTCAAGCCGCTTTGTTGAATATCTGGTTTAAACAGTTATGGCAGCTTTACATGGATAAGGCCAGCTTTTTCACGTGTAGAACGTGCCTAGGGCTTCGAAATCGGGCCCATGGTCTTTATCTGCTGTCATTTTCTCTGTTTCTCTATGTTTCAAATGCACTTTGCGTCACATATAATTACGGAAGAATCATCATCATCATCGTTATTTTATTTTATGCTTTTCTAACTAGAAGGCTGAAAATAAGTTAAAATTACAATAAAAAATTACCCCAAAGTGAAGCCAGAAATCTATTAAAGCTTAATTATTATTTGAGGGAACGGGTCTCAGATTTAGTTGGAACGGGGATCAGCGGCACAGAGGGCAGAGCACGTGTGCTCCTCCCGCACCTCCCCTAGCCCAATCGGGGCCTGATTTCGCATTTAAAAGCGGCTGCACGCTGCCGGGAGTCCCTCTGCAACTTCATCTCTCCACCGGATCAGCGGCACAGAGGGCAGAGCACGTGTGCTCCTCCCGCACCTCCCCTAGCCCAATCGGGGCCTGATTTCGCCTTTAAAAGCGGCTGCACGCTGCCGGGAGTCCCTCTGCAACTTCATCTCTCCACCGGATCAGCGGCACAGAGGGCAGAGCACGTGTGCTCCTCCCGCACCTCCCCTAGCCCAATCGGGGCCTGATTTCGCCTTTAAAAGCAGCTGCACGCTGCTGGGAGTCCCTCTGCAACTTCATCTCTCCACCGGATCAGCGGCACAGAGGGCAGAGCACGTGTGCTCCTCCCGCACCTCCCCTAGCCCAATCGGGGCCTGATTTCGCCTTTAAAAGCGGCTGCACGCTGCCGGGAGTCCCTCTGCAACTTCATCTCTCCACCGGATCAGCGGCACAGAGGGCAGAGCACGTGTGCTCCTCCCGCACCTCCCCTAGCCCAATCGGGGCCTGATTTCGCCTTTAAAAGCGGCTGCACGCTGCCGGGAGTCCCTCTGCAACTTCATCTCTCCACCGGATCAGCGGCACAGAGGGCAGAGCACGTGTGCTCCTCCCGCACCTCCCCTAGCCCAATCGGGGCCTGATTTCGCCTTTAAAAGCAGCTGCACGCTGCCGGGAGTCCCTCTGCAACTTCATCTCTCCACCGGATCAGCGGCACAGAGGGCAGAGCACGTGTGCTCCTCCCGCACCTCCCCTAGCCCAATCGGGGCCTGATTTCGCCTTTAAAAGCGGCTGCACGCTGCCGGGAGTCCCTCTGCAACTTCATCTCTCCACCGGATCAGCGGCACAGAGGGCAGAGCATGTGTTCTCCTCCCGCACCTCCCCTAGCCCAATCGGGGCCTGATTTTGCCTTTAAAAGCGGCTGCACGCTGCCGGGAGTCCCTCTGCAACTTCATCTCTCCACCGGATCAGCGGCACAGAGGGCAGAGCACGTGTGCTCCTCCCGCACCTCCCCTAGCCCAATCGGGGCCTGATTTCGCCTTTAAAAGCGACTGCACGCCAAGGCATGCCCGCGCCTTGCGGGCCCACGCCTGAGGGCCTCGCCAGAGGGCCCTTTGGCACGGCCCTTAGGCAGAGGCCTCACTTAAAAACGCCTGATCAACATCCGATGGACCCACCGCTAGTCTACCTCTCAAATACAAAGCAGCTTGAGCTCCCCTCGGGTGGAGCTCGCGATCAACACACACATCGAAGCAGCAACAGTGATACTCAAGCACCTATCAGCCTAAACTCTTCGAGAACTGAGAGCACCCCCTGCAGCAACACGACAAAAGACCCAGAGCACAGCAAGTATAACTGTTCTGTTGACAATAACCTGCTCCCTTATACTCTACTGCCAATATCCAGCATACTGCAAGAACTTATCACCAGCCATTACAATACTGTTGTCAGTAAGAACTTATTACCAGCCATTACAATACTGTTGTCAGTAAGAACTTATTACCAGCCATTACAATACTGTTGTCAGTACTAATTAGCCTCTCACGCTATTATACTGTTATTTGCAAATCAATAATCTTTATACTGTTGTCAGTACTAATTAGCACATTGTACTACCGCTGTCTGTATTCCTTTTTACTGTTGCCAGTAACAATTAGTCATTGCACTGTTGCTAGCAATTGCTGGTCACTGCACTGCTGCTAGTCATTGTACTGTTGCTATTTAATCTAAAATGTATAAGGTCCTGTTATCACTCACTACCCTCCTTACCTTTGGGCTCCCCTGCGTCACAAACGCCCTCAACCACGATACCAGCTAAATACCAATACTACATACATTTGGAAGGAGATGGTATGAATTCCCCACCACACAACGGCAAAACGCAACCACACATCCCACTCCCATCTACTTAGCATTCCTCTACAAGTCATCAACAAAACACAAACTGAGAAGCTCCATCGCCAACGTCTCCTAAAATGTGCATTGATAAATGCCAGATCCATACGATCAAAATGGCCTGCAGCCATGGACTTGATTCCTCAATACAATCTCGACATCCTGATGGTCACGGAATCATGGCTATCTGATTGTGACAACATCCTCCTGAATCAGATGCTGCCTCCTGGATTTGACCTCTACACATGCCACAGGTCCACTCAAAAAGGAGGCGGAACGCTCATCCTCGCCAAAACAGATCTTAATTTCAAGCTATGCAACTCCTCCAGCTCAACCCACCTCGACTCCCTCACTATATCTAATGAACTCTGCTCAATCAACCTGCTTTATCGAGCACCCTCCCCATCACCGGATGACCTTCCAACAATAATCGAACTCGCATGCGCAACATCCACCTCACGCTCTCCAAATTGGGTAGTTGGTGATTTCAACCTCCCATCTCTCCATGACAGCCACTCAGAAGCATTTCTAGACGCACTAGGGGATCTAGGCTACAAACAATATGTCGACTCTCCCACCCACACTAAAGGAGGTAAACTAGACCTCATTTTCGCACCCCATTTCAACACCTTAACACACCAAGCCCTTGAACTGTCAGTTATACCAGTACCATGGTCTGATCACAACCTTATTCGATTCAATATACCCACCTATACCTCTCACATGAGCCAAATACCATCTAACTCACCCGGAACCCACGCAGCCCGTTTTCAACCTCTCAACTGTGACAAGGTCCTAGATAACCTTCAACCACTCTTGACTAACACCTCCCTCAACTTAGATGACCTGATATCCAAATGGGACGAGAACCTCAGAGCCGCCTCATGTCCAGTGTACAAGGATAAGAAAATAAGAAAACGAGAACACACGCCATGGTTCTCTACTGACCTTCGTACATCTCTCATCCACTTACGCAAACTTGAAAGACAGTGGCGCCGAACCCACTCACCAGAGGCCCTTGAAACATATAACTCACACTTAACTACCCACCGTGAGAAGGTAACACTGAGTAAGAAGCTCTACCACACAAACCTATTGAAACGCTTCATCAATAAACCTCATGCACTATTCAAGTTAGTAAAATCCATAACAAGAGAGCCAGTTTCAGCCCAACCTGCAATGCCACAGCCACAGGACTACGCAAACTACCTGCAATCAAAAATGATTAAGGCCAGCACGAGCATAACTACCAACAACCCCTCTATATCACCTAAGGCATCTCAAATAACTCCATTTTGCAACTTCAATACTATATCAACTAGTGAAATTGAGAAAATTGTCGCCTCCATCAATCCTAGCACAGCACCTAATGACCCATGTCCAGCCAACTGGATCAAAGATCTGCGACATGATCTAAGCCAAATCCTGTGCAAAATACTGAACCAGTCCTTTCTAACAGGCTCATTCCCCCAGAGTCTTAAACACACCTCTGTCAAGCCCCTACTAAAAAACAGTAAGCTCGATCCGTCCAAAGTTGAATCATTTAGGCCAATCTCGAGCATCCCCCAGCTTGCAAAAATCATCGAGAAAGCTGCCCAACAACAGCTCCAGCATCATATTGACACAGAAGCACCACTAGACAAATCACAACATGGATTCAGAGAAGCACATGGAGTCGACACAATCCTTACAACCCTATTCAATGATCTGATCACAGGAATAAACAGCATCAAACAAGGATTTGTCCTCATCTTTTTAGACATTTCCGCCGCCTTCGATTCTGTGAACCACGATATACTGCTGCAACGTCTGAGAGAGAAGGGGATTCGAAGCACAGCACTGGAATGGTGTAGATCCTACCTTTCCAATAGGTGGCAACAAGTTAAAACAGGCCAGGAATCCTCAGAGCCATTCCTACAGTCTCAAGGTGTACCACAAGGATCTTCCCTATCGGCATTAATGTTCAATATTTATATGCAGCCGATATGTGAATTGATCAGATCCTTCAACGTGCAATGCCTGGCATACGCAGATGACATCCTCATATACATGCCGTTCAAAACTGACCAACCAGTGTTTACACCAATAATCAATTGTTTCGGAGCAGTAGCTGAATGGCTGCTGACTCAAAACTTAAGAATAAATCATAGCAAAACTGATGTCCTATTTGTTACAAGGAATCTTAAGTTCATACCTCCTCCGTCGCTGCTGGTCAACAACATAGAACTGACGTCCAAACCCACAATCCGATACCTCGGCATCACATTAGATCAACACCTGGATATGACAATGCATGTGAAGAATGTGACAAAGAGTATATATCATAAGATCAGAACGCTACGCCACCTCCGCCCCCTACTTGACTATACTGATTACCGATCAACCTTCCAGGCACTAGTCCTCCCACATCTAGATTTTGCGAACATCATCCTCCACGGGCTCTCTCAATCAACCTTAAATCCACTTCGTCTGGCTATGAATGCAGCTGCAAGAGTCCTCTCTGGGTCACCAAGATCTGCTCACATAATGCCTATCATGAAAGACCTACACTGGCTACCTCTACAAGCCAGACTCTCATATAAGTCACTAGTCCTGACCTTCAAAGCCATGAATAACTACCCACCGACACCAATCAGCAAACTAATCCATAACACCCTCGAAAACAGAAACAGAAGGACTACAGCTATGAATACATTAATAGTTCCCAAGATGATGACATCATGTACTAAAGCTACATCAAACAGAGCTTTCTCATTATTCGCACCCATGATTTGGAATATACTTCCCCATGAAATCCGCGGCATCAAAAGCCTATTACAATTCCGCAAAGCCGTGAAGCATCACTTATTCACAAAATACTACCCAGAAGTGATCATGGACACTCACACAACCAACAGGCCTCCCACTTACACCAAACACCTTAGCACCTTAATACAACCAGAAAATGGTTAGACCCCACGATAGTTCACATTACTACTGTTGACCCGTGCCACCTATATGAATACACGTACAATATCCACTCGAGTTTAAATATGGTATATAGTAAAAGCATATATAGTATAATGTTGATTGTACATAGTTATCCCTGTTATTCCATGTTATATATTCCCTTGTTCTCTGTAAACTCAATGTTACCTGTATGCATTGCAGTATATTTTGTTCGATGTACACCGCGCTGATTTTAATAGCGCGGTATAGAAGAGATGTTAAATAAATAAATAAATATTCAGTGATCCCATTTAAAGGGGTTGTATGGCTGAAAATCCGTTTCAGGATATCCATATAACTTACTTGCATATTTTTCAGTGGAGACAGCGCTACTGAATATTGCTCCCAATAGCCTTGGGGTCTACAATTGAGTACAGTGCCTAGCCATCGGTGCTGAACATTAAACCTGGATATTCAATGTCGGGGTCATATCTGGCCCTGGCATTGAATATCTGGGGTCTTCCCACAGCCTCCGCTGCTGCAGAAGCTAACTGGGTAGCGGCAATATTCAGCCGCTGCCCGGTTAGCTCCTATGGGTAAAGATAGGCCAGCTTTTTCTGCGCCTAGCTTTACCCGTGTGTCACCAACCGGATAGCAGTGCAATATCGCCACCACCTGGTTAGTAACTGTCATCACCCATGACATGCCCCAAACGCCCATGACATGCCTCATGTTATGCGGTTAGCATCGGGGTGTGTAGCGGCATTAGTAGGGGATATTCCCGTTCAGTGGCATTTACACAGTGTAGATGCCTTTGAATATTGAGCCCCTTAAGTATAGAGACAGAGCCCGTTGGGGTGGAAGAAACAGTTATGGACTGCTTAGATGACATGACATTAAGGATTTAAATAAGAAACAGGATGTTTTGTGGTGAAGACCCCAAAAGGAGTGGAAATGAGGCTTGTGATAAGGAAGCTTTTCATAGCTCAGGAAGGAGCTATAGGAAAGGTGAAGTGACTATGAACAAGCAACCTGTCAGTTCTGGTAGAAATAAGAAAACAGAATTTTCCCATAAAAGACTACCAGTCCCAGAATGCACCAGGTTTCCAACAGCCATTAGAGGAGCTGAAGTGGGGAAACGTGTGTTCAATCAGGAGGGCTATGAGGTAATCCCTAAGCACTCATCTCAAAGGGCAGGGCCTGATTCAGCACAGCTGCGCTGTGTTAGGGAGGAGCACTCATCTAAGCAGAATAAAGGTAGAGTTTATTCTACAGAGAATCATCCTGAGGATCATCATCATCAGAAGCAGAAGCCAAACCGGACGGACAGAGAGGGAAAGAAACCCTTTGGAAGAAAGAGGAGAAAAGCCTTTGAGAGGTCTAGAAGAGTCCAGAGCAGTACGTATACTGGAAGGCATTCCAAGGGCCAGCATACACCATTGGACTGGGGAAAGCCAGAGGAATGGTGCTGCAGAGCTAGGAATCTCCAGACGGTACCTGTGAGGGAGACGGCTGCACGTGGAAGGGACCCTAAGACCCGTGCCAGAAGGTATGTGAAGAGGGATCCAGTGTCCAGGGATCTGGATTGGAAGGCTGGACATAAGAACTGGACTACATACTGGCCAGGCTATATAGAGAGGAACTCTAACAGCAATGGAAGCTCAGGTATGAACACTGATCTATGCCCTAGCTATAACCTTGAAAGACAGCAGGGAAACAAGTATTCTCCTGAAAGTGCTCCATTGGGAGATTCATCTATGCCAATCCATGACATTGAAGCCATGCTTGTTGAAGACGAGGGGGTGATAGCAGATGAAGAATCTGTTTACATGGACTGCTCTCTGTCTAAACTCCTTTGGTGATTTTCTGTTATAAAGTACAGCAACCATCACAAAGAAATACAAACTTGTTCTTTAATCTACTCAGAAAAGCTCCTGAGTAAGATTTCTAGCCACGCAGTAGAAAGCAAGCCAGCTAAGGGGTTTCAGCTGGATAACTGCTAGCAATTGAGCCTTACCTAATTGCTTGTGAGCTAGGAGAGAATCACTTCTGAATCTATGTGGGAAGATATAAGAAGTTAACCTGAAAAGAACAGTTTTTTTCTTTCTTTGTAGCTTTTGGTTTGTTGTTTGATACATGCTAAGAAAATATTAGCTAAGCCTACAGAAAAGACCAGTTTGTTATCAACCAGGTCTTATTTCTTTTGCTTTGATTGCCTGACAAGTTCAAATGTTGTGTCATGATTTTGTTTTTCCAAGTTTAACACTGAAAGCAAGTAACCTGATTTATGTGCTACCAAGCATATCTGTGTTGGGAGAAATAACCCCATAAATAAATATCTTATTGGCTTTACCCAAAAGCACAACTAATTATTGTGAGCAGCTGTGTCTGGTGTGAATGAACTGCATTGCCCACAATCCCTTGCAAATCATATAGATATATGCACTTGCCAAGACTGTGAAGATTCTCACCCAGGCAGCCGTCTGACAAATGGCGTAGTTTTTCGGATTGCTTTTGCACAAAGGGGATTTACTTGCTGAGGATTACAACTAAAGTTCAAGTTTAAAGCTGGAAAAAAAGATTTTCCCTCAACTGCACTTTGGAGGAGAAGTGGATGTTCCAGGCAGCTGTCCCAGGAGGAAAAGACCCTGTGCAGAGCAGGATTCATCACTGAGACAAGGTAATAAGTACCTGGGCATGTCTAGTGGTGGATGGGAGTAAGGCACAGGGGTAATTGAAAAAAAAAAGTAGAAAAAAACACACCTGTTTGGAAGGTGGTGCACTTTGTTTTTTTTTCTTTGTTTCTTGCAGGGATCAAGATGGATCCAAAGGAACTACCTCAGTGGATGGCAGCCCAGTTTAGCAGGCAACAGGAGCTAGCACAGCAGGCTCAGGACACTGCTATGAAAGCCTTAATGGACCAGCAGAGGCCAGTGCTTGATCTGGTGCAAGCCCTAGTTAAGTTGCAGAACCAAAGTGGAACAGATGCAAGACCAGCAGTAAATACTGGTACACCACATGTGGACAGTGTGGGACTCAATCAGGGGATTGGGGCATTTAGTTTTGGGAAGCTAACTCCAGATGATAATGTTGATGATTTTCTAGAGTCTTTTGAAAGAGTGGCACAAGCATTAGCATGGCCAGAGACCCAGTGGGCAGTAAGGCTGGCAGCCTCATTAACTGGAGAGGCGCTTGCAGCTTACAGAGCAATGCCAGCAGCCCAGGCTTTGAATTATAAGGATGTAAAGGCTGCTATTAGAGATTGCCTAGGGTTGTCTATTTCGGAGTATAGGCAAATGTTTAGAGCTATTACATTGAGAGTGGGTGAGACACCCAGGGCTCTGAGTCAGAGAATCAGAGGTTTAGCTGTAAAATGGTTGGAGCCTGAGCAAAAGACGGTAGAAATGTTATTAGACATTATAATGCTTGAACAATTTATGTCTGCGGTCCCTAAAGATTTGCACACTTTCCTTATACAGCAAAATTGCCAAAATCTTGGAGAGGCAACCATGCTAGCAGAGAGATTCTTGGAAGCCACGCAGGCTTGCCATAGAATGGGTGGCCCTCTGAAGATTGGTGCTGAGGCAAGATGTGCTGTATCAGAAAAGAAAATAATTAAAAATGCTTCTGAAAATGAATGTACTGTATCAAACCAGATGACACAGTGGAATAGAAAGAAATGTTTCAAGTGTGGAAAATGGGGACATTTAGAAAAAGGATGCCAGACACACACTAGCTTAATGGGTGTGGATTTAAAACAGCCCAAAGAAGGATTTCTTTTGATGGTTGATGTGCAAGGAATTACCACAAATGCTTTGTTAGACTCTGGGGCAGACCAGAGTATGATGTCAAAAAGGCTTTGGAAGAGAATAGAGGCCCAAGAAGGATTTGTGCCCAGAACCCCTGAAAGCCAAGTTCACATCAGATGCATTCATGGTGCTGCAACATCATATCCCACCTATAGGCTAAAGGTTAAGTGCCTGGGGGAACAAGAGGAAGTCCTGTTAGCAGTAGTGCCTAGACTACCCTTTGATTTGGTTCTAGGAAGGGACTGGCCAAGATTTAAGCAGGGGCTAGTGAAAGGGCTAGGAAAGAAGGAGGGAGAAGGAATAATGGAAATATCTCCCGGGCCTTTCTTTGGAAGTCCTCAGTCCCTAGCTAAAAAGATGGTTAAGCTTCCAGAAGGCCAAACTGTAGGTAATAAGAGGAGCCTTGTATCCACCCGCGCGCAGGCTAAGGTAGAGAGCCAGCAAAAGGAGGAGGGGGAGCAGGCAGAGTTATTAGGAGACTTACCCTCTCATGATGATTTAATAACTCCATCATCTGGTAAAGTAAGAAAGTTGAAAGCACAAAAGCGGCGTGAGAGACTTTGCAGAGCACAGGGTAGGGCTGAGATGTTAGCGGGTCAAAGTTTACCCTGGGTGCCAGCTGAGTTAGTGGCAAAGTTTCCTAACTTTCCACAAGAGCAGCGAGCTGATCAAGCTCTCACCCGAGCTTTTAAGTATGCTCAGGAGGTCAGGGAGGAGTTGCCCAGATTCAGACTAGATAATGACATATTATATAGAGAGAGTCAGGACCCCAGGAATGGGACCATACGTAAACAATTGGTGGTACCCACAACTTTCAAAGGGCTAGTACTTAGATTAGCACATGATCATCCAGTTGGAGGTCATAAAGGGATGCAAGGAACGCTGGATCAAATACTTATGCGTTTTTACTGGCCAGGTATTTTCAAAGAAACTGCCCAGTTTTGTGCTGCATGTCCAGCGTGTCAGCGAGTTACAGCGGCTCACCCACCGGTGGTGCCATTGATTCCCATGACAATTATCACAGACCCAATTGGTCGCATTGCCATGGATATTGTAGGCCCATTAGTCAAAACGCCCCGAGGTTTCCAATACATCCTAGTTATGGTAGATCAGGCAACAAGGTTTCCCTGGGCCATACCATTGAGGAATGTTTCTGCAAAAACAATAGCTTTAGAGCTAGTAAAATTGTTTTGTGAAGTGGGATTCTCCAGAGAGGTGTTGACTGACCGAGGGTCCAATTTTGTATCCAAATATTTGGCCCAGGTCTGGGATGCCTTTGGCATTCATCACGTGAAAACCTCAGCCTACCATCCACAATCAAACGGTTTGGTGGAGAGATTCAACCAAACTCTCAAGCAAATGTTGAGAAGGGGGTTAGCAGGAGAGGTAAAAGAATGGGATATGTTATTGCCCTTTGCCTTATATGCCTGCAGGGAAAGAATTCAGGTGTCCCTAGGTGTAACCCCCTATGAATTGATGTATGGTAGGGCTCCACGTGGTTTATTAGATATTTTGAGGGAACAATGGATTGATCCTGAACCAGGAAGTCAGGAGGTGCCACAGTTTCTACGTGACTTGAGAGCACGTTTAAAAAGGACCTCGCGGGTTGCTGAGAGGAACCTGCAGGACAGTCAAGTGTGCCAAAAAGGGTGGTATGATAGGAAGGCCAAAAGCCGCCAATTAAGCATTGGTGAAAAGGTTTTGGTTCAAGTAGCAGGTACAGCCCCAAAATTTGAAGTACAGTGGAAAGGCGAATGGAAGGTTGTTAAACAAGTGAGCCCAGTGTCTTATATGGTGAAAAATGCAAGAGGGCGTAGGCAGTCCTACCATATTAATGTACTTAAGTCTTGGAAGGAGAGGCCTGTAAATAACAATGACCCTGAAGCCAGTCAGGAAGTAAGTGAGCTTCAAAAAGATAACACTCTCGTAGGTATTACGGACTGTAGAGAAGAAGTTTCACCAGTGACACCAGTCCGTAATAACTTAAGCAGGGGGGTATGTGATAAGGAAGCTTATCATAGCTCAGGAAGGAGCTATAGGAAAGGTGAAGTGACTATGAACAAGCAACCTGTCAGTTCTGGTAGAAATAAGAAAACAGAATTTTCCCATAAAAGACTACAAGTCCCAGAATGCACCAGGTTTCCAACAGCCATTAGAGGAGCTGAAGTGGGGAAACGTGTGTTCAATCAGGAGGGCTATGAGGTAATCCCTAAGCACTCATCTCAAAGGGCAGGGCCTGATTCAGCACAGCTGCGCTGTGTTAGGGAGGAGCACTCATCTAAGCAGAATAAAGGTAGAGTTTATTCTACAGAGAATCATCCTGAGGATCATCATCATCAGAAGCAGAAGCCAAACCGGACGGACAGAGAGGGAAAGAAACCCTTTGGAAGAAAGAAAGAGGAGAAAAGCCTTTGAGAGGTCTAGAAGAGTCCAGAGCAGTACGTATACTGGAAGGCATTCCAAGGGCCAGCATACACCATTGGACTGGGGAAAGCCAGAGGAATGGTGCTGCAGAGCTAGGAATCTCCAGACGGTACCTGTGAGGGAGACGGCTGCACGTGGAAGGGACCCTAAGACCCGTGCCAGAAGGTATGTGAAGAGGGATCCAGTGTCCAGGGATCTGGATTGGAAGGCTGGACATAAGAACTGGACTACATACTGGCCAGGCTATATAGAAAGGAACTCTAACAGCAATGGAAGCTCAGGTATGAACACTGATCTATGCCCTAGCTATAACCTTGAAAGACAGCAGGGAAACAAGTATTCTCCTGAAAGTGCTCCATTGGGAGATTCATCTATGCCAATCCATGACATTGAACCCATGCTTGTTGAAGAAGAGGGGGTGATAGCAGATGAAGAATCTGTTTACATGGACTACTCTCTGTCTAAACTCCTTTGGTGATTTTCTGTTATAAAGTACAGCAACCATCACAAAGAAATACAAACTTGTTCTTTAATCTACTCAGAAAAGCTCCTGAGTAAGATTTCTAGCCACGCAGTAGAAAGCAAGCCAGCTAAGGGGTTTCAGCTGGATAACTGCTAGCAATTGAGCCTTACCTAATTGCTTGTGAGCTAGGAGAGAATCACTTCTGAATCTATGTGGGAAGATATAAGAAGTTAACCTGAAAAGAACAGTTTTTTTCTTTCTTTGTAGCTTTTGGTTTGTTGTTTGATACATGCTAAGAAAATATTAGCTAAGCCTACAGAAAAGACCAGTTTGTTATCAACCAGGTCTTATTTCTTTTGCTTTGATTGCGTAACAAGTTCAAATGTTGTTTCATGATTTTGTTTTTCCAAGTTTAACACTGAAAGCAAGTAACCTGATTTATGTGCTACCAAGCATATCTGTGTTGGGAGAAATAACCCCATAAATAAATATCTTATTGGCTTTACCCAAAAGCACAACTAATTATTGTGAGCAGCTGTGTCTGGTGTGAATGAACTGCATTGCCCACAATCCCTTGCAAATCATATAGATATATGCACTTGCCAAGACTGTGAAGATTCTCACCCAGGCAGCCGTCTGACAGGCTGCAGTATTGGCAGTGACAGCCCAGAAGACCTAAGGAGGTCCAATGTAGCACCAAGATAGGCTGAAAGTCCCATAATGAAAGGCTAATAGTTATGGCAGAAGACTGATAAATGACAAGTACAATAATGGTGGATGTGAGGGCAATCTGTCACCCCATGAGAGCTAGGGGTCAGGGACAGCCCGTCCATTGAGCAAGAATGTTTTTTGCACAGGGCCCCGCGTTTCAGGGGGCCCCGTGCAAAGAACATTCTGCTTTTTTTCAAAATTAAATTTAAAAAAAAAACCTCGCTGCTACCGCTGCCGCCGCGGCAGCAGCAGAATGGAGTGTCCCGCGGGGCCCCCTCTGCCTGGCTGAGTCACTCCCTCCCTCCCTCTGCGATGGCTGAACCCCTCTGTGCCGGCTTTCAGATTCGCGAAGGGAGAGTGTCTCCCTCACGTCTCTGTTAAGCCTGCAGGGGCAGATGGGAAATTTCCCATCAGCCTCTGCGGGCTTAACAGAGACACGAGGGAGACACTCTCCCTTTGCGAATCTGAAAACCGGCACAGAGGGGCTCAGCCATCGCAGAGGGAGGGACTCAGCCGGGCAGAGGGGGCCCCGCGGGACACCCCATTCTGCCGCTGCCACAGCGGCAGCAGTAGCAGCCAGCTTTTTTTTTTTTTTTTTTTAAATTTTCCTTGAGCCGATTTGGGGAGGGGGGTTAGGACTGGGAATGGGCTATGGAGGGGGTTAGGACTTGAGGTGGGCTGTGGGTTGATGAGGGGGTTAGGACTGGTAATGGGCTATGGGGGGGCTAGGACTGGAAATGGGCTGATGGGGGGGTTAACACTGGAGGTGGGCTGATGGGGTTAGGACTGGTAATGGGCTGTGGGCTGATGGGAGGGTTAGGACTGGTAATGGTCTATGGGGGGTTAGGACTGATAATGGGCTATGGGCGGGGCTAGGACAGGAAATGGGCTGATGGGGTTAGGACTGGTAATGGGCTGTGGGCTGTTGGGGGGGTTAGAACTGGTAATGGGCTATGGGGGGGGGTTAAGACTGGTAATGGGCTGTGGGCTGATGGGGGCTGTCTGGTAATGGGCTATGGGGGGGTTAGGACTGATAATGGGCTATGGGGGCTAGGACAGGAAATAGGGCTGATGGGGGGTTAAGACTGGAGGTGGGCTGATGGGGTTTGGACTGGTAATGGGCTGTGGGCTGTTGGGGGGGTTAGGACTGGTAATGGGCTATGGGAGGGGCTAGGACTGGAAATGGGCTGATGGGGGGGTTAACACTGGAGGTGGGCTGATGGGGTTAGGACTGGTAATGGGCTGTGGGCTGATGGTGGGTTAGGACTGGTAATGGGCTATGGGGGGGTTAGGACTGATAATGGGCTATGGGGGGGCTAGGACAGGAAATGGGCTGATGGGGAGGGGTTAGGACTTGAGGTGGGCTGATGGGGTTAGGACTGGTAATGGGCTGTGGGCTGATGGGGTTAGGACTGGCAATGGGCTATGGGGGGCTGACTGGAAATGGGCTGATGGGGTTAGGACTGGAAGTAGGCTGATGGGGGGTTAGGACTGGTAATGGGTTATGGGGGGCATAAACTGAAAATGGGGTGATGGGGGGTTAGGACTGGAAGTGGGTTGATGGGGGGGCTAGGACTGGTATTGGGTTGGGGGGTTGCTAGGACTGGAAATGGGCTGATGGGGGCTAGGACTGGAAATGGGCTGATGCAGGGACTAGAAGGGAATGGATGCTGGGTGAGGCTGGAACTAGAAGGGAGCTGATGTTGGGGGAGGATTAGAATGGGATGGGGCTGGGAGAGTAAAATGGAGAGGGGAAAAATATTTTGTGTGGGAGGGATGAAAAATCTACAATTGGCCGGGTATTGGGAGAGTAAGTGGGGATTGAGGATGGAGGGGCAAAATTTGAGTGGATGAAATAGGAATGAGGAAAGAGCAAAAGGAGAAAGATTAGTATGTTAAAGCAGATGTAGAGAGAGAATGGAAAAAAACTAGGGGAGAAGAAAGGACAAATGGAGAGCAGACGATGGACAGTTAGCAGAAGACACGAAGAAACCAGAAGAAAGTGGCTGGAGCAATTGCAGCTGAAAAAAATGCACAAAGGGTAGAAAAATATCTCTTTATTTTGAATTTATTAATTGGAATGTCAGCTCTGGGAAATGTGCATCATTAACGTCTGCGCTTTGTTTAGTACAAGAGGAAATTAATTTATAGTTTTATTTCTACAGTGTTGTTGTACATTCCAAGTTTGGCTTTTGGGATTCCCAGTTTATTATTGTCATACTGTTTCTAAATTGTGATTCCTTGTTTGGTGATGGTCTATGTTCTGTTCATGTGTAACTGAGCTGAGGTATTCTGTTTATGTAATTCCTATTTGACATTGCCACTTGTTCTCGTTCCCCAGTAGGTCATGTATTGTTATTCTCTGAAATGTATTGGTTTAATATTTGCAGTGTTTCCTTTTGATAGGTAGAGTATGGTGCTTTGTGAGTCCTGGTAGTGCTGTTAGGATATGGCGGGTTTGCTATGGGTTCTAAATGGGCAGTGCTTGTAGTAGTTCCTAATGTGTCTGGCGGTTGGCACTGGATTATAGTAATGTAGAAATCTTTTAGTCTTTCTTTATCCATACACTCATTAAGAGGCATGTTTACTAAAAGTTAGTATATGGTAACATTATGCAAATATTTATGCAAATGAGGCCTCTTATGCAAATGAGGCCTCTTATGCAAATGAGGCCCCGCACCGAGTCTCCGCACATGGCCACGCACCCCCCTTGGGCCGCCCCTGCTAGGGGTGATTTGCCTATTAGACTGACTAAGCAATGTCCCCTTTCTCCATCAGAGATCCACGCTCATCTCTCCTAATAGAAGTACCATTCTTCAGTCAAGGGTATAGCAGTAGCTGAACTCCCCTGCATGAACCTCCAAACAAGCATAATAATGGAAATTTGAACTTTGAAGAGGAGATCAAGTCTTATCAACTGTAGTAGACTATTGCCCCCACCATTCTGGTTTCAATCTTTCCCGGACTTGGGTTATTAGGAACTGCATAGCAAAGTGGGTGGCAGAACATCCACAGAAGTGTAGAATGACAACTCAAAGTCACCTATAAAGATACAAATCAGGAGGAGGAGGATGAATGGCCAACTGACCTAAAAAAAACCCAAACACACTGGTAGTAGAGCAACACAGCAAGAAGAGTGGCAACAGATCCACAAGGCATTAAAAGAGGGTGAAGGTCGTACAACAACAACTCAAAGGCACCTAAAAATATGCAACATAGGAGGATGATGAAGAATGATCCAAAAACAGCCAAAGCACACTGGTTGCAGAGCAAGAAGGGTGGCATGAACTATCCAAATCAGCAGGGGAGGGGCAAAGAGCAGCAGTAAGGCAATCCGTGAGAGCACTGCAACAGAGTGATGGAACAGCAGCAGAGAGAGGAAAGAGGAAAGTGGTCTTTCTTTTTTTTATTTCATTATTTACTTTTCTTTCTTTATTTTTCAGTTTGCTATGTGGGCCTAAAAGGACTCACTGCAAACATGAGGGCGGCTGTGCAGGCAGCAGCGGTAGTGGCAACCGCTGCAATACATACAACAGAGATTTGGATCATAAGAGCGGGACTGGCAACAAACGGTAGACCATGACAGAAATGGCAGCACAGTGAGATTGACATGAGCAGTAGAGAGAGACATTTTATATGTTTTTGTATTTTATTTTTGTTTAGTTTCTTATGTTGTTTTTTTTTTTTTTTAATTCTTGGTTTTTCTTCTAAATTTTATCTTGGGGGGCCCACAGGTACCCACTGAAAATGTGCACCATCTTGGAGAGACTGCAGTGGAAACTGTCAAAACACAGGGAAGATGCTGAAGGCAGAAAGTGTGAGCAACTGCCCCGAGTACATCTCTACACTCACTCCTTCTCCCAGTCACATCAAAATGAAGGGAAGCTAAACAAGGAGAGGTTTGTCTTCAGAAACACTAGCTTTTCCACCAACTCCTGTGATTAGCCACGAATGATGAGGACCCATGATATCCGCTATCATGGAGAATATATGTTCACTGGGCAAACTAGTTGGAGATCAGGACAGGAAATGCTGGAACACCTGGGCCAACTTGTGTGCCCAGTATGTCAAGGGATCTGTGTGCATGGCTTCAATGAGTTATGTAAAGTAGTGTCACTGAAATCTGTGCAGGAGTCCAGCTTGTGGAATATTGATCTCTGCTGCTTAGCATTGTACGTAGCTAGGGCTTCAGTCACCAAAGATCTTCCTGTGCCGGGGCTCATGGGCCATTGGCATACAAAGCTGGAAGGAGGTAGGCGACAAGATGATGCTCATGCTATGAATACAGCTTACCAACATGCCTACTGTTTCCCCTGTTGCATTGCCACCACCACTGCCTCTCTCCCTCTGGCACTTGCTGTCCTCCACCTCCACGTCCATCACCAGCTTCTCCTTCTATTAAGTCAGTGTGTTGTACTGCAGAGCTATAGTTCCTTTTATCTGTGGATCACAGAGACCAGCTAGCATATAAACATTCTCCTTTGTAAGGGGTTGCAACTTTTATTCCATCTAACTCTGCAGGAGGTCCACCATCACCAAAACCTCTGCTGTGAATCTCTGTTGCTGCCAAAACCCTTTAATTTTGTCTGTAAAATGTTCACAAATGGGATGAAAGAGTGGAGGAGTAGCCTAATGGTTAGAGCAACTGCCTCATACCCAGAAGATTAAGGGTTCAATTCCCACTGGCACTCCTTGTGACCTTGGGCAAGTCACTTTACCCTCCATTACCTTAGAAGAAAAGGCTGGCAATCTACTTCCAGTGATACATTACCAAGAAAACCCAGAGGTAGCTGGGTTGCTATGAGTCAACACTGACTTGATGGCACTTAAAAAAATGGGATGAGAAGGCTCAGGGAAGCCCTTATGGAGCTCAGTTCCTCCATCACATCCTTAAGGGACTTATATTACCTGTATGATATTGTCCAATCTTGGCAATGCAAGATGCTTTCAATCTCTAATAAAAGGTTGCCTGTTGTGCCACTAATCTCTCTAGCAATTCACAAGTGGACTTCCATCTAGTGGCAACATCCTGCTTCTGCTGGTATGCAGGTGCTCCTGTTGCTTCCTGCTCCACGCATAGCTCAAGCCCACCCTTCACACTTTAGTGGAAATACCCTGCTATTCTTTGGCACTTCTTGATCAGTTGCTTCAGGACAGGGTTGCCACTTGCCTTGTTCCCCAAGCTTAGGGAGTCTCTGATAGCCAGGTACAGCAAGTGTGCAAAACGTCCAATCCCATGAAAGTCCTCCTCTTTTACTTCCTTAACTATGTTCATCCCACCATCTCTTATAAAGAAACCTGGAAGCACAGTGCTTTGCTTATGCCCTGTCTTCCAACCCTGTAGCATTGCCCTTATTTCAGCTACAGTATGGATCCAAGTATGGCTATCAATCATCACTCGGCTGTTCAGCACAGCCTTCTCCTACCCTTTTCCTATTACTCCCCATTATACTTATAGTCTATCCCTCCATTGTACAGCTGCATCAATGTGCTGTCAGGGAAAGGTAGGCGTGTGTAGCGTTTTGACTAGTTTAAACGTCAGTGAGTGGTGAAATGTGCGCTACTATTGGCCTCTGCCTTTTCCAGCTCTGCATGTAGCTGGCCGAGCAACTTACTATATAGTTTGGGGGATCATCTGCCTACTAAAGTTGTTCTGCAGGGCACTCGGTAATTGGGAGCTAAGAGCTCCAGCAGCCTCTAAAACCCCACCTTCCCAACCACATTCAGGGGCTGGTAGACATGTGCATTTCAAATTTGAGTACCTAAAAATTAAGTAGAAGCGCAAATTGTGTATGCCTACAAATTAATGATGCGCATAATCAATTTGCGTGTGCAAAGAATCTGTGGTATGTACAATAGGTGCACAATTATGATGAAAACAAAAACATCTTTGATTGGTGTTCAGTTAAAATGAAGATTTTGTTGGCTCTACACATGCCTGGAGATTGGTCTTTCAGGGCTATCTTTTCTCCAATGCAGCATGTCACCACCCTCTATGTGGCCCCTGCGACAGTGCTGCCAAACATTACCCCATCTCTTCCATGCTAGCTTGCTTTGATGAGCATCGGGCCCTTTGCCATACCATCTCATTGGGGATGAGGCTAGGATCTGTGCTTCCTTTTTTTCTGTACCTTTCTTATCACTGCTATTTCCATTCCTGAATCAAGTACCCCCCAGCCTAGGATCAGTGCCCTCCTTTGGACTGAGCTGAAAGGGTGCTTTTTTTTAGCAAATAATGCTGCATGCCACTGTTCATAAGATGGCCTATCAGCTTCCCTCTACTAATGTACTTCCTATAGTAATTGCATTATGAATACAGCAGATCCTCAAGCACTTTGAAATGCCTCCACACCTGTGAGGTTTTACAAGACTTCCCTTCTACTTCCTTGGGGAAGGGGGGCTGCTGCTTTAGCTGCTGCTGCTGGACCTGTGGCTGGGGATGGAGGAGAGGATAGAGAACCAGTGGCATCCTTCACACTCTCTATTGTCTCATCTACCTGTGGGCGCTTTTGGCCCTGTCACTGCTAACAGTATAAGTTTCTACCTCCTCACCAGTTAGTATGCTAACAACCTCGTCAGCCATTAAATTATCAGTTTCTGATGATTCCAAAGGAAATCCTGCCAATGATTCTGTATCTGTGAAGAGCATCTCCACACTTTTCAGCAGGTACTATGGTGCACCTGCTACTTTGCACAGTTGCCTTTAGTTGTTTCTACTCTTGTGTCCCCCCATCCTGCACTGTCACAACCTCCCTTTACCCCTTTGTGGAGATAATCCCAGACACCTTCTCTTTCACAGCTGCTCTGGTAGCTGCAGTTCTTTCTACTCTCCCTTTAAAGAAATCTCTCTTTAGCTTTGTCAGTGGACAGGACAAAGATATAAGCATATCCCGGGAATGACCTGTCTATTTCTGTGCACTTATGCCAGTGCTGCTTTCAACTTCCCTCCCTTCTTTCCTTCTACAACCATTTAATTTTCCACATCTACCCTTCCAAAGCATTATGATGTTGATTGGAATGTCAGCTCCTGGACTGCTTGTCCTTTTCAGAGCTCCACCAGCCGCTGGCCCTCTGTTGCTTGGGAATACCGACACTCCAACTGTGGTGTCCAATGGCCCTGCCCCCCTGCTGCTGCTCTTCAGCTGACTGGGGAGAGGGAGAATTTGTTTGTATGACTAATGCTCATATTGGACTGGGTTATCAGTTCTGTGTGCAGGGATTGCCTGTCTTTTATACGCTTCGCTATCCATTAGCCCTCTACTGCTTTGGAGTACTGTCACCTCAACTGTGGTGCATCAGGTATTTGCTCTAGGGTCACCTGCCTAACTTGGAGTGCCGGGGACCTATCTCCCTGCAGCCACTTATCATCTGACTGGGGAGAGGAGGAAAGTATTTGCATGGCCAATGCTCCTATTGGACTGGATTCTCCCCTCTTGGGGACAGGAAGTGCCTGTCTTTGAGCACCCCATGCCACCCACTATACCTCTTATAAATATAGAAAACCAAACCCAAAAGTGAAATAAATATACCTCTACTTAAAATATAATTTTTGTTGGAAGAGGCTGGAGGTGGCTGAAAGGGAAACCCAGCTGCACCAGACAGCCCGTTCCTTTTTAATTATTTCAACAGAAATTCTTTACTTAGCTCAGAAAGCCTATATCCTCTTGGGATTTCTATTTAGTGACTCTTGATGTCAAAGCTCTTTATACCAATATTAATCAAGTCAAAGTTATGGCTTTAATGTCCTCCTTCTTCCAATTTGCTCCTCAGCGACTACCTCGTGCTTTTTTATGTGAATTACTACGGCTGGTATTAACAAAGAATTATTTCCTCTCTGAAGGGCAGTTCTATCATCAGATCTATGGGATTGCCATGGGGGCCTCTGTGGCCCCGTCAATAGCCACACTTTATATGGCTCATTTTGAGGAGTTCTTTCTTTATTCCTCCACCGCTTTAATTCAGTGCGGTTTTGGAGACGATTCCTTGATGATGTGTTTTTCTTATGGTTTGACACTTTACCGCAATTACATGAGTTAATAACTTGGATCAACACACTAAAACCTAATCTGAAATTCACGGCCCATTTTGATCTGAAACAAATCAAATTTTTGAACATGCTGATAATTAAAGACCAGGGAGCTTTCCGCACGACCTTATATAGGAAAAGTGTTCAGCGTAATAGCCTTTTAATGTATCACAGTTGTCATCCTGGTCCGATGCGGAGGAATTTACCATATGGACAATTCCTTCGCTTACAAAGGGTTTGTTCCACACTGTCTGATTTTAAACTCCATGCTTATGATTTGATTGATAGATTGACACAGAGAGGATACCCGGAGAAAGTTATCAAGTCGGCCTACCGACGGGCTTTGTATACCCACCGAGATTGGCTTTTGGATGAGAACTATCAATCGCAACATTCCGGGACTGGGGAGGCTGATTTTATAGTTGGGACGTTACCTTATACTACCTTGAGTGCATCGATTGTAGCCATACTTCGCAAACATTGGACAGTTTTGGGCTTACATCAATGTTTTCAGAAACCCCTTCGAATAGCTTTTTCCAGGGGATTAAATTTAAAAGATAGATTGGTTCGTTCTGCAACTCCGCTTGACCATTCATTGACTTCTGATCCTAGTATTCGGGGACATACAACGTGTTCAACCTGTGTTTTTTGTGCTACGGCGATGACAGGAGCTGATTGGGTTCATCCTAATACGGGCCAAGTCTACCAGCGCCGATGGCCCACATCCTGTGATTCAACTTATGTTGTGTATGCCCTTCAGTGTACCTGTCCCTTGATATACATAGGCAGGACTTCACGAAAAATCAAAGTCCGACTTAGTGAACACGCATCTAGGATTCGACAGAAGGTGTTGTCAGCTCCCCTTGTGGAGCACTGTGAGACTTACCATCATCAGTTTGACTCGGATTTTTCCTGGACTGTGTTAGATTTCATTCCACCGAACCCTCGGGGTGGGAATCGGCTATTTGCTCTGCAAAGACGAGAACAACAGCTGATCTTTGAATTAAAAGCTGTCCATCCATTAGGGTTGAATAAGGAAGTGGAGTGGTCTAGCTTGCTGTAACGTCATCCATGATGCTAAGGGATTCCCCGATGTCAATGGGGTCTCCCATTTAGTTGATTGGAGCTCCCAATTGATTGACACCAACTGATAGCCAATGGGAGTGTTTTACCTCTTATATCCAGTGACGATTAGATGCTATGGAAGATTTTCAAAGCGGATACTTCAGGAGTCTGAACACTTGATACAGAGCATAGGGCCCGAAACGTGCGCGTCGTGGATTTGTTACCTTGACCGCTTTGACATGAAGCTGTATTATTGGTGATTGAAACTTCACTGGAACACTTTCTGAGCTAAGTAAAGAATTTCTGTTGAAATAATTAAAAAGGAACGGGCTGTCTGGTGCGGCTGGGTTTCCCTTTCAGCCGCCTCCAGCCTCTTCCAACAAAAATTATATTTTAAGTAGAGGTATATTTATTTCACTTTTGGGTTTGGTTTTCTATATTTATAAGAACCCACTAGACCTCTGCTGCTCAGGAATTCTGTCACCTCGAGTATGCTGTGTTAGATACGTATCGCCCCTAGGGTCACCTGCCCGACCTGAAATAGGCCTTGTGTGCCACATAGCCCCCATCTCACTGCTCCTACTGTACTCTTCAACTGAAATTTAAAAAAAATTCAAATAAAAAGATCCAAATTCCTCTAGGCAACTTAATTATTTTCTTCTAATATAGTTAATTTCTACTGAATTAAGACTTTTCTGTATAGTCAATAAGTGATAAAGATTGTTACAAACAAATTAATTTTGCTCTATCCTCTAATTGTGGAATGGAATAGATATAGTCAGCTGTCTTACCTCATCCCACAGCTGCTGTTATAGCCAATATAGTAAGTGAGAAAGAGTGTTACAAAAATAAATAATTTCACTGTATCCTATGGTTATGGGATGGAATAGATATAGTCAGCTGTCTTACCCAGTACCACTGCCTACTAATAAAACTGTCATACTTTCCACCAATGCTCTCAGTTAGGGAGTAAGCAATTAGGAATTGGCAAACTGTAAAAACAGAAGTTTCCTAGCCACTCTGACTTCTCTAATCTCCTCCCTCCCCCCCCCCCCCACCAAGAGACACTCCCCACAGGAGTAGCTAGGAAGTCCTGCAGAACTTTCAAACTCATAGTTCTAAAACCAGATAGAGACAGCAGCACTCCTAAGCTTAAAAGAGGTAGGCAGGGACACTCTGCTTCCTGTAAGATGTTTCTTTTTTCAATCTTATTTTCTCCTTTAAACTCCTAAGCTCCAGCATGCCTTCCTCGCTCCCCCAAAGTTAGACACAAAATGGTTCTCTGAACTTATGCTGGGCTGTGCCTTACAACCCTGCAATGACATCATAACTGATGGGATTTGCACAAGTCGGGCAGGAATACTTTTTGCTGGCTGATCACTCCTCTCCGATCTTCTCCCCCTGCAAGTTTATTTTAGTATGTCTGGTTGTGCATGCACACATGAGGAAAACAAAGTTCATGAATAACGATTCATCCAAATTTTCTGAACATACACACTCGGTTGGATCCAAAACTAACCAAATTTGCCTCTATTTGTCTTGTTTTGCCATTTGGTTGTGTAACAAATGCACATTCTGAGGGGTGGCAGCAGCAACTAAAGTAAAACAATAGATCCTCACAGCCACACAAACTCAAAAAGCCATCAACACATTCTTCTACCTGCAAGGAGAGCGAACATAAACATACATACAAAGTAGTTTAAAATGTGAAAGTATGATGTCTATGCATTTTTACAGGGTTGTTGTAGAAGATGTGTTATTGGCATGAGCATGATTTATGAGTTTAATGATCACAATCTCAGGGGCGGGGTGTAAGGTTGAAAATTCACCTAGGATGCCCAATACCCTTGCATTGGCCCTGAGTAAGATAACCTGAACAGGCAGATAGGAGGGGAAGGCCGGCGATCGCAGTCGTATGGAGTTTGGCTGGCCTAGGGGTGGAACTTGGCCTCCCCATGGAACACAGCGTTTCGATGCCTCTGACTGAACCTACATATGGCTTTCCTACTGGGAATGGCCATGAGAGAAGGATATCTAAATAGGATATCAGTAAAGAATGTATATAAGCTCTGCTTTGGGAAGAAAAAATTGTCTTTTGCCTCTTTTATATCACCCATAACCAAGCTGAGAGCTCAGCAGTCTGGCCTTGTGTGGGTTGAACCCTAATGTACCAAAATGATCTAACAGCCAAAGTACAAAGAGAAAATTGATTTCTCTGTTGCCTCTTTTCTGATATCCTAAGTGAGCTCCAGACCTTGAAGGATTGAGTCCTAATTACCAGACCAGCTGGGGTCATGGAAAAAGAGAACCATTCCTTACTCCAAGGCAGGGAGGCCTAGAGGGATGAAACTCTAGGAGTTCAGAAGAGAAATTCCTAGTTCTGAAAACTTGCCTGCATAGGACTCAGAAACAGGGAATTACCTGGCTAGAGTCCTGGCCATCAAGAGGATAATTTTATAAGGGGCAGCTTGATTTACATGCATCCTCACATGCATATTTCATGTAAGGTACGTGTATACTTTACTTTATAAAATAGTGGCATAAGTGGTAGAGAGCACATATACATTTTAGACACAAGCACTTATTACGCCAGTACACATGTAAATTGTAGTATTTTATAATTTACATGCATAACTTTGCACACTCCACTCAAACTTCACCCCTGGACAAGTAGGGGTGATTGGCCAGATGTGTGTACTTACAGAATAGCGACAATCTAAAGTACATGCTCAAGTGCCCATTTACATGCCTAAACCACTAAAATGCTGATTTATGTGCATACATGGTGCGTACCATTACATGACTCCTTATGAAATTAGCCCCGAATTGTCCTGCTGGCCTGAAGAAGTTAGATAACCAAGACCTACTGGTGTAGTAATTCGTTTTTGACAGAAGCTTAAGGAGCCTGTGAGAAGTTGGGAAGAGTGCCTATTTGAAGGTTCCTCTTGTATTCAAGGAACCCTAAAAGTGAGGAGAGAGAAGTTGGGAGTTGAGTATTCAGTGAGATGCCTTTTGGACTAGGAGAGAGAATTCCTGGATGCCAGATGGGAAAAGCAGAGCTCTGAGTTCTTGCACATAAGAGGAGTGCATTCTTGACTGCCAGCCAGCCTGGAGTAACGATGAAGAGGAGTTTTGGCATCTGCAGTAGGATGAGTTCTGGATTGGAAATTGGCAGAAGGAACCTAAGACAATGAGAGAAGAAAGAAAAGTTCCACCAAGGGCCAGTGCTACCATCTGTTGAACTAGGCGGTCGCCTAGAGCACTGGCCCTCCGGGGGCACCCAGTGCTTCTGCTGCCACCCCTTTCTGGGATGTTCAGCGGCAGCAATGGGCACAAACAGCCCCGCAGTCCCAAGGTAAGCGCTACAGGGCTGCTTACTTCTGCCCCTCCAATGCCCAAAGCCAACTTCCTGCTGCAGACAGGAAGTCAGCTACTGAAACCACACCAAGCATAACATTCCCCTGTAAAAGAGGCCTCAGTATGCGGCAAACAGGAAGTTGGCATTCAGCACTGGAGAGGGGGCAGAAGCAAACAGTCACGTGGTGCTGAAGTTTAAAGGTGAGCACCGCAGGGCTATTTGTGCCCATTGGTGCTGCTGCATGTCTCGGAGGAGGGCAGCAGAGGTGGCAATGGCTGCTGGAGGGGGAGGAGCGCAAGAGATGAGGTCCATCTAGGGTGCCTCATCTCCTTGCAACGGCCTGGGTTCCGAGTGATTAATTTTTTCTGCCCTTTTAGTTTTGTCTTGAAAACAGCAACAATCCCATTTTTAATCACCCAGTACATACCTGACCTTCTCTATGTAGCCAGAAACTGAGCTCATTTGGGTGATTGAGGAGTGTGTGAAGAGAGTGGAAGCGCCAGCCGTCACGTAAAATGTCTATGAAATTATGACCTTGAAATGAGCCTTCCTTCTCCCCACCCTACATGAGCCTGGAAGGGAAAGTAAGTGCTTTAACCTTTCACATATATGTTGTCCCCTGGATTCAGCCATTGAGAGGAACCAAGGTTGTCTTTAATTTCATTCAGCCTTGTTAGAGCTACAGCATTCTCTATGAGTTGCAGATACTAGTTGAGTTTGTTCGGAATTCCAGTGTAGAGTAAATTACAGTAATCAGGAGAGAAATCATAGCAGCCTGTTGGTGAAGATTAGTCCATCAAAGAAGTAAAAGCTTGTTGTTGGAATACCAATCTGTAGTTAATAGTGATTTACTTAAGTCCAGCTGTTGAACCCCAATGCCCTATAGGTAAATTTTCCTCACACTCTTATAAAACTCCTCTTTATACAGAGGACACTGGGTATTATAGTCACCTAGGGACTTAGGAAAAATATAGCGTGGCAGTAAATGTGCCCTTGAATAAGGCTAAGTAAATCTGTTTTTGCTGCAAGAATTCACAGTTCTGTGATGTAAAATAAACTCAGCTCTGACTATTTAATAATGTTTTCACATATCACATCCCACCTCAAGCCATAAACACTAGCAATCTGAGGAAGGATTGGCCTCATGTGGTTTGTCATATAGGATTTCAGATGTTTTCTTGGGAAACTGATCTTAGTTTAATCTTCACACATAGGGACAACAGAATAACTGTGTGCTCTTAAAAGTTAAATCTAGCAGATGGAGGGAAACAGCCTTGAAAGAACTAAAACAAATTGACACATTACGTTCTTTAGTTTCACAACTTGGTTTAAAGCAACACACGGTTGTACTTAAAGCACTCAACATCAGTGTGCTATTTATGAGGTTGTAAATATGTATGCAAAACACAAGAAAGCCATATTTTCCATTGCTTTTCAAAGAGGCAGATTTGCAGATACTGTTTATCTGCTGAAGACCTACATGGCAATCAGGGCGTAAGATGTTTACTTCTGGGTTATCGGATCTGGTTAATAATACAGATACTGAACACCAGATTTGTTTACTGGATGGTGACTTGCCCATTAATCTTAAAGAAACTTTGCGAAAGTAGTTATGGGATCTGGGCAGGGAGCAGGCATTACTATTTTTGGCAACCACCACTCGAAAATATTTCACGCGATAGCTGTCAAAAATGCCCTGATCACAGCTACAGATAACGCTGCCTCAAAGGGCGGTGTTATCTGTAGGGGTAACACAGCATTGCAGTCACAAAGTGGCTCCCCAACACCCTGATTCCCCCCCCCCCCCCCGAACCAACAATATTGTCGGTGCTGTGGATATAAAGATCCATGGCACTGACAATATTGAAAAAAGTGCCTTCCCATACCTTCAGCACCAGTCCCCCATGGACAGCTCCTGGGTGGGGGGGGGGGGGAAGAGAGAGGGGGGGATGAGTGCACTGACTAGCTAGTTGGACAACCCTCCCTCCCTTCCACCCTCACAATCTACAAGTTGTAATCCCAGCTAGCCTGTTGGTCCTCTGCCCTCCTTTCCACTCAGAAAAATAAGCTACTGGCTAGCCAGACAGCCCCTCCCCGCCCCCTCCCCCCCCTCCCTCAGGATTGTACCTTTCATCCTTGGGGTCCAGTGTCAACAGGGGACAGAAGCAGTTCTCCCTGCTCCTGCCCCCTGCTTTTGAAGTTTCTCAAAATGGATGTGATTGCGTGATCATGCCTCCCTAGCCTCACACTGGCAGCACCATGAGATTGAAGCCATTTTTGTTAGTACTATTGAGGAGGCTGTGAGCGCTCCTGACCTCCTCAGTAGTACTAAGAAACATGGCTATGATCTTGCAGCCCTGCCAGCTAGGGAGCTGACCACATGATCATGGCCATTTTCATTTATTTGTTTAACATTTCTTTTATACCACCTTTCAGATTATCAAGGAGGTTTACATAGAACTGTAAACTTGTTATTCATAGAACAATGAGTATAGAGCTTATTACAAGAACTAGGGGACTAGGGAATAGGGGGTGAACATATTAGGAAGGTGGTATGGTAGATCTATATACAGGGGGACGGTATTTACATTGTGCTAAATACAGGGGTTTCCAGAACCTGACAGCATATTGGTAGTATGGAGGGAGCATTTTACGTTAAGTGTTGGGGCCGAAGTATTCTTGGAGTATATTTTGAAAAGCCATGATTCAGGGGCAAGAGCAGAAAGGACCACGCTTGCCCCTTGGGGGGAGGGGGAGTCAGGAGTGGGAGGGGCTGGGAACCCTTCTTAGGCCATTGGCTAGCCAGTAATTCACTTTTCCAAGGGGGAGGGAGAGAGGGGACAGGGGCCTGACTGGCTAACTGGGATTACAATTTATAAATCTGGAGGGAGTGGGAGGGAGGGGGAGTTACCTTATTGGTTGTCTGGGCATTGAATTTAGTCAGGGGGTGCACCGATCCCCCATGGACAATGGGGATCGGGAGCTGTCCCGTGGGATCAGTGCTGAAGGGGGGGAAGGCACTTTTTTAAATATGGTCAGTGCCGTGGATCCTTATATGCATGGCACTGACAATATTGTTGGCTTGGGGACTGATCGCAGCATGGAGGAGCACATTAGCAATATGGGGACAAAGCTAGTGAGCGCTCTGAACACCCAATCGCTGCCTTTCCTCCCCTTGGGCTTACCACAGAGACCCGTGCATGCAATAGATTTACCCACGCATAAAGTGAGCAATTTTGTAAATTCCTATTTCCTTGGATTAGAACATAAGAAATGCCTTACTGGGTCAGACCGAGGTTCATCAAGTCCAGAATCCTGTTTCCAGCAATGATCAAATACAAACAACACTAGGCCTAACCGGAGTTTAACAATGATACCTCACAAAAATGAAAAACAACTCCACACTTTAACCAACAGTAGTATAAGTAACTCTGCACTAAAAAGGTTTATAGTGCCGTGACAACGGGGAGCACAGACCTCAGAACAATCCTCAGATGTTCATTGAATACTTCAAAGCCAAGAAACCTGGCTTCAGTAATCCAACAAGAGGAAATTTACATCAATGGTCTGTAGCCAACCCCTCCATCCGTCAAACAGCACTAAAGAATCTTAGATATCAATAAACTGATGGGAATTCAAACTGGAAGTCACTTTAACAGATATCACTTCTCATGAAATAATCATAAACACATATATCAAGGCAACTTAACATAGGGCCCTCTACATGTAACTTTTCATTAAACGTTTCCACATTCAAACATTTAAATATATTCCAATACAGGAGAAGGCTCCTATAGAACAGAAAAACCCATCAGCATAAAACGCAGTCTTTAGCTCAATCTTCCGAGATGGTCATTGCAGTATCAACTGCAGTACTGCAATGACCATCTCGGAAGATTGAGCTAAAGACTGGAAGCATTATAATATCCTTTGTTTTATTCTTCATTGATTCCTAGCATTCTATTTGTTTTCTTGGCTGCCGCTGCACACTGGGCAGAGACTTTTTATGGTTATGTTTACTAAACCAGGTTAACAGTTAACCCGGGCTATCTGCAACTAGGTCCCATTGAATAACATGGGACCTAGTTGCAGATAGCCCGGGTTAACCATTAGCCCAGCTTAGTAAACATTCCCCTTAATGTATTATCCACAATGATGACTAAATCTTTTTATTAGGTGGTGGTTTTTAAGGTGGTACCTTGCATCGTGTAACCATAGTTTGGGTTGTTCTTTCCTAGGTGCATAATTTTGCACTTGTCCACATTAAATTTCATCTGCTATTTGGACGTCCTGTCTTCCAATTTTTCAAGGTCCTGTGGCAATTTTTCACAATCCTCTTGCATTTTAACAACTTTGAATAATTTTATGTCATCTGTAAATTTGATCACCTCACTCGTTATTCCTATTTCATGTCATTTGTTATGTTGTTAAGTGCCGTCGAGTCGGAGTCGACTCATGGCGACCCTCTGGATAGCTATTCTAAATTGTGTTCGGTCTTCAGTCAGGCAGCTCATTGTTGACAGACTGGTACCCGTAGCTGCTGTTATTGTATCGATCCATCTCATTGCCGGCCTTCCTCTTTTGCGCTGACCTTCTATCTTGCCAAGCATGATGTCTTTCTCTAATGATTTCTCTCTTCGCA
Source organism: Ichthyophis bannanicus (assembly GCA_033557465.1). NCBI lineage: Eukaryota > Metazoa > Chordata > Amphibia > Gymnophiona > Ichthyophiidae > Ichthyophis > Ichthyophis bannanicus. The sequence goes on along the minus strand of CM066032.1, from coordinate 1,750,227,725 downwards.
TGATGTGTCCAAAGTATGAAAGTCTTGTCATCTGAGCTTCTAAAGAAAGCTTAGGTTCGATCTCCTCTAGTACCGACTGGTTTGTTCTTTGGGCAGTTGATGGTATACACAGTATTTGCTGCCAGCACCATAATTCAAAGGCATCAATTTTCTTCCTGTCTATCTTTTTCACTGTCCAGCTTTCACATCCATATGATGTTATTGAAAATACCATGGCTTGAACAAGTCAAATCTTTGTATGGAGAGAGACATCTCTGCTCTTGAGAATCTTATCTAGGTCTTTCATAGCCATTCTGCCAAGAGCAATGCGTCTTCTGATTTCTTGACTGCTTGTTGCTTCTTTATTGATAGTTGATCCAAGTAGGTTAAAGTTGTTCATGATTTCATTTTCTTCTCCTTCAACGATGAACCTGTTGATTATGCCAGTTGTCATGATCTTTGTCTTCTTTACATTAAGGTGCAGGCCCATTTTGAGACTATGTTCTTTGATTGTGAGAAACAAATGTTTCAGATCATCTTCACTTTCAGCCAGTAATGTGGTATCATCAGCATAGCGAAGGTTGTTGATGAGTCTTCCACGAATCTTCACACCTCTGTTGTCTTCATACAATCCTGCTTCTCTGATGATTTGTTCTGCATATAAATTAAATAGGTAGGGGGAAAGTATGCAGCCTTGTCTTACACCTTTACTTATTTTAAACCATTCTGTTTCTCCTTGTTCCGTTCGAACTGCTGCTTCTTGATCAATGTACAGACTGTGCAAGAGTACGATCAGGTGTTCTGGTATACCCATGCTTCTTAATGTGGCCCAGAGTTTCTCATGGTTTACACAGTCAAAAGCCTTGCTATAGTCAATAAAGCACAAATAGATATCCTTTTGGTATTCTTTAGTCTTTTCAAGGATCTATCTCACATCCGCAATGATGTCTCTCATTCTTCGCCCTTTCCTGAACCCTGCTTGCACTTCAGGTAGTTCTTGTTCCAGGTATGGTTGTAGTCTCTTTTGAATAATCTTCAATAGAATCTTGCTGGCATGTGGGATCAGAGCGAATGTTCGATAATTTCCACAGTCAGTTGGATCACCTTTCTTTAGTATTGGTATAAACACAGATCTTTTCCAGTCAGTTGGCCATGATGTTGTCTTCCATATTTCTTGGCAGAGCCTTGTAAGTACGGTAACAGCTGCATTAGATTGCTGTAATACTTCTATGGGAATGCTATCAATGCCTGGTGCTTTGTTCTTTGATAAGGCTTTCAATGCTGCTTTAACTTCTTCTTTCATCACCAATGGTTCCTGATCATAAGGTACAGGTTGAAACGGCTGCTGGTCCACTTGATCTTTATAAAAACTCTGTATATTCCTTCCACCTTTTCTTGATCTTCTCAGCATCATTCAACACAGAACCTTGAGCATCTTGTAACATTCCAATTCGAGGCTGGAACTTTTTCTTTAACTCTCGTAGCTTTAGGAAAGCCGATCTTGTTCTTCCTCTAATAGTTTCTGCTTCTATTTCCTTGCATGCTTAGTTGTAGTACTTTTCCTTGTCCTGTCTTGCTGCATGTTGGAAATCTCTGTTAAGTTCTGTTATTGTCTTTCTTTCTCCTCTGGCTTTAGCTTCTCTGCGTTTCTGGGCAATTTTCAGAGTTTCTTCCGTCATCCATTTTGGCCATTTTTGCTTTTTCACCTTTTGTAGAGACGTCTCGCTTTCTTCCAACACAACCTTCTTGATGTCATTTCATAACTCTTCTGGAGCTCTGTCATTTGTATCTAAAGCAGCAAATCGATTTTGCAGGCAGTCTTTAAATTCCAGTGGTATATTCTCAAGGTCATATTTTGCTGCATTCATGAGTGGTTTGCTCTTTTTCAACTTTAGCTTGAGTTTGCATACTAGTAGTTGATGATCTGTACCACAGTCAGCTCCAGGTTTTGTCTTTGTTGATGTTATAGAACTTTTCCATCGTTGATTTCCACAGATGTAGTCAATTTGATTTTTATACAATCCGTTGGGTGAAGTCCATGTGTACAGTCGCCGCTTGTGTTGATGGAAGAAGATGTTTGAGATGAATAGATCGTTGGTCTTGCAGAATTCTATCAGTCTTTCTCCAGCTTCATTTCTGTTGCCAAGTCCATATTTTCCAACTACTTTGCCTTCTTATTTGTTGCCAACTTTTGCATTCCAGTCACTCATGGCTATCAGGATATCCTGTTTGCATGTTCTGTCAATTTCAGCTTGTACTTGTTCATATAACTCTTCAATTTCATTCTCTTCTGCAGCTGTTGTTGGGGCATATACTTGAATCATAGTTGTGTTGATAGGCATTCCTCGTAGACGAATAGAGATTAAGCATTCGCTGACTGCATTGTATTTCATTACAGTTCTTGCAAGTTTCTTCTTTATTATAAATAAGAACACAAGAACATAAGATATGCCATACTGGGTCAGACCAAGGTCCATCAAGCCCAGTATTCAGTTTCCAACAGTGGCCAATCTAGGTCATATGTACCTAGCAGTTTCCCCAAGAGACACAAGTTCCACAATGCTTGTACTGGGTCAAGCATTCATATCTTCGGTCACTTCTTAATAATGGTTTATGGACCTTTCCTTCAGGAACTTGTCCAAACCTTTTTTAAAGCCAGCTACACTAACAGCCTTTACTACATCCTCCGGTAACAAATTCCAGAGTTTGATTACACGTTGAGTGAAAAAATATTTTCTTTTATTAGTCTTAAATAGTTTACCCTGTAGCTTCATTGCATGTCCCCTAGTCTTTCTATATTCTGCTAAGGTAAACAATCGATCTACGTTTACCCGTTCCACTCCGTTCATTAATTTATAGACTTCTATCATATCTCCCCTCAGCCGTCTCTTTTCCAGGTTAAAGAGCCCTAACCTTTTTAGCCTTTCTTCATAGGAGTATCCTTCCATCCCCTTTACCATTTTGGTGGCTCTTCTCTGTACCTTTTCTAAAATCGCTATATCCTTTTATCGCTATATCCTTTTATCCTGTCACAGAACCTCCGCATTCAGCATAAGAAAACTGAGGTTCTCTTTATCACAAGAGACCCCAACTTCACTCCACCACCACATATAAGTGTCAAGGGAGCTGACCTAGGCACCAAGGAAACAATAAAATACCTCGGAGTCACACTAGACCATAGGCTCGATATGAAATCACACATAAACAATATCGTAAAATCTGTGTACTTCAAAATACGCACGCTCAGACACCTACGTCCCCTACTAGACCACGAAGACTTCAGAACCATTTACCAAGCGCTGATACTACCACATTTCGACTTCGCCAACTCCATTCTACAAGGACTCCCACAATCCACCGTAAGCTCCTTACAGCTTGCCATGAACACCGCTGCCAGGGTTCTTCTAGGAGCGGCCAAAAATGAACACATCACACCTATCCTCAAACAGCTCCATTGGCTCCCTATACACGGAAGACTTACATTCAAAATCCTCATTCTCACATTTAAGACCATAAATGGTTTATCGTCCACATCACTTTCTAAACTCATCCAATCCGTCCCATCAAACAGAAATAGGAGACAGGCAGCATTAAACTCACTAACAACCCCAAAGGCTATAACAACTTGCAGCCTATCAACATCAAACAGAGCTTTCATGTTTAGCGCACCAAAATGCTGGAATTCTCTCCCACCTGATCTCCGCGCCATAACTGACCTAACCCAGTTCAGAAAGGCCCTTAAACTGCACCTTTTCATCAAATACTACCCCACGTGAACCCTAACATAACAGCCCCACCTAATACAATCCACAATATCTCTCTTGTTCCAAGCATTCCTGCTAATTTTATGTAAATAGTTCGAGCATGTTATCTAGCTAATAGATTATATACTCCATGTAAATAGTTCTCCCATATTATCCAAGTTGATACTCCTGTTATATGTAATACCAAACAGCCTGTTGTTCTGGTTTCTTTATGTTATTTGTAAACCGCGCTGATGTCAAAGAGTGCGGTATATAAGAAGTTGAAATAAATAAATAAAATAAATAAAAATAAAGATACGGCGACCAGAATTGCACACAATATTCAAGGTGCGGTCTCACCATGGAACAATATAGAGGCATTATAATATCTTTTGTTTTATTTTCCATTCCTTTCCTTATCATACCTAGCATTCTATTTGCTCTCTTGGCCGCCGTTGCACACTGGGCCGAGGGTTTTAACATGGTATCCACAATGACGCCTAAATCTTTTTCCTGGGTGGTGGTTCCTAATGTGGAACCTTGCATCGTGTAACCATAGTTTGGGTTGTTCTTCCCTAGGTGCATAACCTTGCACTTGTCCACATTAAATTTCATCTGCCATTTTGATGCCCAGTCTTCCAATTTATCAAGATCCTCTTGCAATTTTTCACAATCCTCTTGGGTTTTAACAACTTTAAATAGTTTTGTGTCATCTGCAAATTTGATAACCTCACTCGTTATTCCACTTTCCAGGTCATTTATGAATATGTCAAAAAGCAGCGGACCCAGCACAGATCCCTGGGGTACACCACTATTCACCTTTCTCCATTGGGAAAATTGGCCATTTAGCCCTACCCTCTGCTTTCTATCTTTTAACCAGTTCCTGATCCACAATAGTACACTGCCTCCTATCCCATGACTCTTTAGTTTTGCCAAAAGTCTCTCATGAGGGACCTTGTCAAAGGCTTTCTGAAAGTCCAGATACACAATATCAACCGACTCACCTTTGTCCACCTGTTTATTCACTCCTTCAAAAAAACATAACAGATTAGTAAGACAAGATCTTCCTTGTCTAAAGCCATGCTGGCTGTCTCCCATTAGGTTGGGACTATCTACATGCTGAGTATGATGGTTTCTACCATTTTTCCCGGTACTGACATCAGGCTCACCGGTCTGTAGTTTCCCGGATCACCCCTGGAACCTTTTTTAAAAATTGGGGTTACATTGGCGATCCTCCAATCTTCAGGTATTAGAGATGATTTTAATGATAGTTCACAGATTACTGATAGCAGTTCTGCAATCTCATATTTCAGTTCTTTCAACACCCTTGGATGTATACCATCCGGCCCAGGTGATTTGCTACTCTTCAGTTTATCTAATAGTTGTAAGACATCTTCCCGATGTATCGATATTTCCTTCAATTCTTCCGCACCTTTAAATACCACTTCAGTCATGGGTAACATCCCTACATCTTCCTCAGTAAAGACCGAAGCAAATAATTCATTCAGTCTCTCCGCTATCACCTTGTCGCCTCTTAGTGCTCCTTTAACCCCTTTATCATCTAATGGACCAACTGACTCTCTCACAGGTTTTTTGCTATGAATGTACTTGAAAAGGTCTTTATTTCGCGTTTTTGCTTCCGCAGCAAGCTTCTTCTCAAATTCTCTCTTTGCCTGCCTTATCAATGCCTTGCATTTGACTTGCCAGTGCTTGTGCTGTTTCCAGGTTTCGTCATTTGGCTCTTTTTTTCCATTTCCTGAAAGATGCTTTTTTGGCAACAACAGCCTCTCTGACCTCACCTTTAAACCATGCTGGCAGTTTTTTGTACTTCCTTCCACTTTTCTTAAAGCGTGGAATACAGCTGGTCTGGGCTTCCAAGATAGTATTTTTCAACAACAGCCAAGCCTGATGTACGTCTTTAACCTTTGCAACTGCTCCTTTTAGTTTTTTCTTAACTGTTTTCCTTATTTTATCATAGTCTCCCTTTCAAAAGTTAAAAGGTAGTACTGTGGATTTCCTTACTATCCCTCCTCCACTAATTAAATCAAAGGCGATCGTGCTATGATCACTATTGCCAAGTGGCCCCAACACCCTTATCTCTTGCACTAGATCTGGTGTTCCACTAAGGACTAGGTCTAATATGGCTTCCCCTCTGGTCGGTTCATGAACCAGCTGCTCCAAGAAGCAGTCATTTATTTCATCTAGGAACTTTATCTCCCTAGCATGTCCTGACGTGACACTGACCCAGTCGATACTGGGGTAATTGAAATCACCCATTATTATTACTGCGCTGTAACCTTTGTTAGCTTCCTTGATTTCTTTGAGCATTTAATCATCCATTTGGTCATTCTGGCCAGGTGCTCGATAGTACACCCCCACTGCCATTGCCTTCCCCCTTTTATATGGAATTTCAATCCATATAGATTCTACAGCAGATTTTGTTTCCTGCAAAACTTTAATCCTTTCTGAGTCAATGCCCTCTCTAACATAGAGCGCAACCCCTCCACCAATTTGATCAGCTCTATCATTACGATATAGTTTGTACCCAGGTATCACAGTGTCCCACTGGTTGTCCTCCTTCCACCATGTCTCTGATATTCCAATCATATCTAACCTTTCATTTAGTGCTATATATTCTAACTCTCCCATCTTATTCTTTAGACTTCTAGCATTTGCATACAAGCATTTTAGAGAATGTATTTTATTCATGTTAATTTGGCTATTGTTAGACATGGGTATATTGGGATCTTTAAGCTCTGTCTGCTCCATACTTGAGGGCATTTGGGCTACTTTACTCTTTTGTGGAACCTCTCTGCTTTTGGTAGTATCCTTCAAGGATACATTCTTCCGAACCATCTGCTCTTGGGCGACTGTCGGCTTTCCCCTAATATCTAATTTAAATGCATAAATGCAACACCATTTCTTCTTTGTCTTTCATTTCCAGCATAGTAGACCATGTGATCATCTGATGCAAAGTGCCCAATGCCAGTCCATTTCAGTTCACTGCCACCCAACAGATCAAGGAGTGGAGGAGTGGCCTAGTTGTTGGGGGAAGGTACTTTAGGCCAGAAGGTCAGAGGTTCAAATCCCACTAGAGGACAGCAAACTTGGGCCAGAAGGACTGGGGTTTCTAGTCGCACAGGTGCTCCTTGTTGTCTTGGGCAAGCCATTTAACCCTCCATAGCCCATGTTCCCTGTAAAATAGTTATTTCCAAGTTATAATGCCCTGTTCAATGTAATTTCAGTTTGTTCAATGTAAACCGCACTGATGCAGAATAGCACAGTATATAAGAGAATGTAAATAAGTTGTACATGTTCCATTTCATTCTTGACCTCCATGTCATTTATGAATATGTTAAAAAGCAGCACGCCCAGCACAGATCCCTGGGTACTCCACTATTCACCTTTCTCCATTGAGAAAATTGGCCATTTAGCTCTACTCTCTGCTTTCTATCTTTTAACCAGTTCCTGATCCACAATATTACACTGCCTCCAATCCGATGACTTTTTGATTTCACCAAGAGTCTTTCATGAGGGATCTTGTCAAAGGCTTTCTGAAAATCCAGATAGACTATGAGCCCAGAAGGGGAATGTTTGGTCAGTCTGGATGCCCCCTAACAGTTCAGGCCTGTTAGGACCCGATTATGCACCACGGGAGCCAGATATTCTGTGGGTGCAGGATCGGGCACTGAGATGGCCCAGCGTGCCTCTGCATCACCGCAGTGACGTCCTCCCCACTTGCTGTCCAGCCTGCTAGAGTGCCGACCCCTGTCACCCCGCTGCCCGACCCTCGGCAGGGGCAGCCAGGACCTGGATCAGATGGCAGGGACCTACCAGCAGCTCGGTCCTGACTAGAGGGTGGTTTCCGGGCCCAATCACTAACTTTGCTGCTGCTTATACCAACCAGTGTGGAATAAGCAGCACGTCCGTACCTCTCCCACAGGATGTATAGGGCCGTGACCTGAACCAGCCCTGTACATCCTGCTGCCTTGGTCCACCCCCACTCTGCCCACTCCGCCCCCTTGCACCCCGCTCTGGCTCTCCCTGCACTGTGGCTCTGAGCATGCAGGGAGAGTGTATACCAGAATACGGCTGGGATTAATAGCGGGGTTGCACATCCTACCAGGACATACGTACAGCTCCACTATTCGCCTCACAGAATCGGGCCCTATATCAATCGGCTCACCTTTGTCTACTTGGTTATTCACACCTTCAAAAAAACAACAGATAAGTAAGGCAAGACTTTCCTTGGCTAAATCCATGTTGGCTTTCTCCATTAAATCATGACTATCTACATGTTCAGTAATTTTATTCTTTATAATAGTTTCTACCATTTTGTCCGGTACTGACATCAGGCTCACCGGTCTGCAATTTCCTGGATCACCCTGGAATCCTTTTTAAAAATTGGAGTTGCATTGGCCACTCTCCAATCCTCAGGTATTACAGATAATTTTAATGATAGTTCACAGATTACTAATAGCAGATCTTCAATCTCATAGTTCAGTTCTTTCAACACCCTTGGATGTGTACCAGCCAGTCCAGGTGATTTGTTACTCTTCAGTTTATCAAACAGTTGTAATACATCCTCCTAGTTTATCGATATTTCTTTCAATTCTTCTGCTACATCACCTTTATATACCATTTCAGGCACAGGTAACTTCCCTACATCTTCTTCAATAAAGACCGAAGCAAAGAATTAATTCAGCCTCTCTGCTATGGCCTTGTCCTCCCTTAGCACCCCTTTTACCTCTCTATCATCCAATGATCCAACTGACTTTCTCACAGATTTTTTGCTACGAATGTACTTGAAAGTTTTTATTATGCGTTTTTGCTTCCATGGCAAGCTTCTTTTCAAAATCTCTCTTTGCCTGCCTTATCAATGCCTTGCATCTAACTTGCCAATGCTTATGTTGTTTCCGGTGTTTATCATTAGGCTCCTTTTTCCGTTTCCTGAAAGATTCACCTCTGTGACCTCACCTTTAAATCATGCTAGCTGTTTTACCCAAGGAAATGGCTTTGTAAATTACTCTCGCTTCTGGTATGTTATTGAAGCTTGCCAGATATTTGAACATTTGACTAAATCTCCTTTATCCCTCTATTTTACAGAGTAAGTTCTGAGCTCCTCCAGGCCCTATATTCATTAGTTTGGAAGCCCTCTTTTTGAATTGTTCTTTTCTAAATGTGATATCCAGAACTGTGCAAAGTACTGAAGGTGGGATCTCATGAGAGACCTCTGCAGAGATAACATTGGCTCCATCTTTCTACTAGTGATATCTGTTTATGTATTTACATATATTATTAGCTTTCCTAACTTCATTACCTTATGGTGATAAACCTGTAAAGGTAAAACATATTTATTTATTTAACTGATTTTATATACCTAGTGAAAATCTGAGGGTGCGGGGTTTTGATATTGAAATTTCCAATGAGGTCTTTTGTTCAGGATTTAACTATCTCAAACAGTTCTCGAGGCCGATTTAGTGTGGACATTAAGGGGCTTGTTTACAAAGCTGCGGTAGCGGTTCGCGATCGTTATCGGAGCCGCGGCCCCATTGATTTCAATGGGGCTGCGGCTCCGATAACGACCGCAAACCGCTACCGCGGCTTTGTAAACAAGCCCCTAAGAGTTGTTTGTGGTATTCCTTTCTTTTTTGATCAATTAGTATGCAGCATTCTTGTATACTGGTCATGTACTCGTCTCGATCCTGTGAGAGTTTTGTGCACCTCCATTTACGCTCAAGTTTCCTGAGCTCTAATTTGGATTCCTGTAGGTCTCTGCTGTACCAAGGGGCTGTGTGAAATTTCTTGGACTTCTGTGTATATTGGGGTGCACTGGAAGCGTCACTCAAGGTGTTATTCTATAGGTTAATTAATGCAGCAAGAAAACAGAGGAAGCAAAGTCAACAAGTACGGTAATAGAAATTGAAAAGAACTTTTGAGAGAGAGTTCAAAGGCCATTGATGATATTAGGATGGAAGTGTCCCCTTGCTGTGTCAGGTTTAGGTTTTCTTGGAGTTGCGTTATTTGGAACCTGCAGCACATCCAAACAGAGCCAACACACCCCAAGCTTTGTTGAAAGGCCCAAAAATATCAGAAGAGTGTCAACAATGGATTGCAGGATCCGAGGCAGCAAGCATTTATCAGGTGATCTCCAGAATTTCATACAATACTCCAAATTAGGTCTCACCAAAGACTACACAGAGGCACTATCACTTCCCCTGAATTTTTTAGTGTTAAATATCAGTTACCAATTTCTCGACCATTCTTCAGGCTTCACTACATCCCTCCTCATGTTATCTATTCCTTCCTGGGTGTCTACTCTATTGCAGATTTTGGTATCATTTGCAAAAAGGCAAACTTTACCTGACAGTCCTTCCACAATATCACTAAAAAAAATGTTAAAAAGAATGAGACCAAGGACAGATCCCTGCAGCACACCACTGGTAACCTCCTTCTCCTCAGAGTGAGCTCCATTTACCTATACTCTCTGTCACGTCCCACTCAACTAATTTCAAATTCATTCAGTCACTTTAGACTGCATTCCTAGGATGCTCAATTTATTTGTGTGGAATGATGTCAAAGGCTTTACTGAAATCTAAGTACATCACATCTAGGGCACCCCCTCAGTCTAACTCTCTGGTTACCGAAAGAAATTAATTAGATTTGTCTGACAAGACCTGACTCTAAAAACACCATGCTGCCTTGGATCCTGAAATTCACTGGACTCCAGAAACCTCACTATCCTCTGTTTTAGCAGCATTTCAATTAATTTATTCACCACAGAGGTCAGACTAACCGGTCTATAGTTCTCAACCTCATCCTTACTTCCACTTTTGTGCAAAGGGACCTCATGCGCCTTTCTCCAGTCCTCTGGGACCACTCCTGACTCTCAAGAAGCATTGAAAAGATCAGACAGTGAAACTGTTAGTACTTCCCAAAGTTCCTTCAATACTCTCGGATGTATTGCAGCCAGCCCCATCACTTTGTCTACTTTTAGTTTAGCTAGTTCCTCATGAACCCAGTCTTGTGAAAATTGCTCAAGATCCCCTTCATATCTGTTCCTATTTGGGAATGTTATCTGAGGACTTGCTCCTGGTCCTTCATCTGTGAATACAGAACAAAAATATTTGTTAAGCAATTTCGCTTTATCCTCATCAGCTTCTACATATTCCCCCTCTTCACCCTTGAGCCTGACAATACTGCTTTTTCACTTCCTCCTCTCACTAACATTTCTGAAAAATGTCTTGTCCCTCCATTTTACTGCATTGACATTTTTTCTTCTATTTGTATCTTTGCAGCCTCCTTACATTTTCCAAATATTGCTGCTTGTCTTCCTTTTTCGAAGATCTCTTGTATTTTATGATGGCCACCCTCTTTTTCTTCACCTTTTCAGCTACTTCTTTTAAGAGCCAGAGTGGCCCCATTTTCCTTTTACATTTATTTACTTTACTAACAAAAAGATTTGTTGCCCTTAAAATATCCCCATTGCTTTTCTACATCCCCCAGCTGTTCTCATCCCAATAATGCTCATTGAGGTATTGCCCAATCTTGGCAAAGTTAGCTTTCCTAACACACGGGGTCATTCCGAGCCACGAATAATGGGGATGGGCATCCTGTTGGGATGTCCATCCCCGCTATTCAGCCCCTCTGCCAACTCCGACTAACTTCCCTGTATGTTGTATGGGGAAGTTAGATAGAGGCGGGAAAGGGGCAGTGCAGGGGTGGAGTTAGGGTGGATAGTGGGCGGTCCACAGCCCTGGATGTACAGGGCTGATTCCAATGTCGGCCCTGTACAGCCAATTCCCCTAGTTGGCATGGGATGGCAGACCTGGGCAGCAGAGGAGGTAGGAGGGGATGGAGGAGATTCCCCACAGCCTGACCCTGGCCTTGGGAGGCCAGATGGGGGTCGGACTGTGGGGAATGACAAATCTGGTTGGCGGCCAGGGAATGCAGCTCCTGAATGGAGCCTTGACTGAGTAAGCCAGGCTAAGCCTGTATGCGCAGGCTGGCTGGGATTGGAGTCCTGGTCTGCACGTTCAGGCTTGGACGCGATTCTGATTCCACAGGGCTAGACATGCCCCACCAGATCAGAATCCCGTCTAACTCTGTGCATCCAGGATGGAATCAGGCCCACAGTGTCTGATAAATCTGGCTTCTTTAGTAAAGGTCGAATAGCTCCTCTTTCCAAAGATGGATGCAAGAAGCATTCCCTCAATGATGTGTAAAATCACACATAAGGACTAATCACAGTGTTCTGTCCCTAATTTCACCAAGCTAGATGGTCAAGAATTCAAGTGTGATGTTATGGGATTTAAAGATTTTGACTCATCAAAGAAAGGCACTTTCAGAGAGTTGATTAAGGTGAGTAAAATAATTTCTGCCCATGTAAATTTGTTTTGAAAATTGTTCTCTGAAGGAACAGAAAACAGATTTGCAACTTCAAAACTGATCTCATATGGAGCAAACCTCTATTTGGGCTCTGGTTTTGATAATATTCTAGGGGGTCTATTTTTGTTTTCTATGTTTCTAAATAAGCATTCAGATAACATCTGAGCTATCTCCCATTGCAAAAACATAGTTTTACATGGTTTAATGATCAGTCGTTCAGTTATTTATAATGAACTAGCATTTCCTATTTTCTGTGAGATATTGTTCTCTTGGGAACATTCTTGCTCAAAAATTCCAGGAATGCTTATCTTTGGTTTTGATAAAGTATCATATAGCAACATAAACCAAATTGTTTTTAATCTTTTTTTTTTTTAAATTCCATTTCTAATTGCATTTCGAAGATGATAATGTGAGGTCCTTTAAACAGATACACTGGAAAAAAGTGTGCTTATTCCACAGAATAAAAAGTCTTTTGCTTCTCATGAAAGCAACAGCATCTTAGCATAAACGAGTATCATCCAAGTGGTAACTATTGAACCTTAAAGACATATATTTGACATGATCAAAAAATATTTAACTCAGTTTTCATTGCCTTGTACATTTATAGGTTAAATCAAATCTTCTTACGCAATCACCCTAATTCTCAAGCAAAGATTGATGGTGAGACCTCCTCGGCATTTACTTTTTAAAATTTTTGGGGGCCAATATGAAGCCTAAGTGGCTACTACTACTTCTACTACTTCTTATCATTTGTATAGTGCTGCTATAAGGCATACACAGCACTGTAAAGAGACATGTAAGAGACAGTCCTTGCTCATAAGAGCATAGAGTCTAGGCAAAGTAGACAACACAACAGTCAAGATGGACAACACAAGAAGTGGGGACCAGGATATATCCAGAGGGGTGGAAAGGAAACACATAGGAGGTGAACAGGAGACTAGGGGATCAGGATCGAAAAGCAGTCTCAAAGAAGTGAGTTTCTAGCTAGAATTAGCATTCTTTTAAATGCCGGCTGTCACGGGTAAAGTGAAACCAGATATTCAGCTGAAGTATCCAACAGCGGCTTCTGCTAAATACCCGATTTCAGTGGTGACCGTCACAGGCTGTCTGGATAGTGGTGCAATTCAGCTGCCATCTGGATAAATTAGTCCTGCCATTTTGGTAGCCTTATCCATTTATTGGACCAAAAATCCCTGTTAACCATGTTTGCCTCATCCATGGACTGTCCCCAATGGTGGTCAGAAGACATATTCAATGCACTCTCTAGACGATGCTGCTGAATATCTCTTTCCTTGCACTTACACAGCTAGCAGGTGCTGTTAATAGGATAAGCCAACGCTCTCTCGAGGCAGAATGCTCCTTTTTAATCAGAAATTTTTTAAAAGGGATAGCAACACCCCAAAATACCCAAAAGGATATGAACAACCCATAGGGTACAAAACCGAATGTGAAGATGAGTCCTGTGATAATAAAAGGCTGTAGCCTGCACTCCACAATATAGCTGCCAAATATTAACCACGGGTACTTAGCTCAAGTCCAGGCTCCCGTGGGTCCACCAGAAAAAGTTATTATCACAGGACTCATCTTCACATTCGGTTTTGTACCCTATGGGTTGTTCATATCCTTTTGGGTATTTTGGGGTGTTGCTATCCCTTTTAAAAAATTTCTGATTAAAAAGGAGCATTCTGCCTCGAGAGAGCGTAAGTTTTCATGGCAGCAGCTCCGACAAAAATTTCTTTCTGTTTGAGTGATCTCTTTTGTTAGGTAGGATATAGATGTGGGATACTCTTTTAGGTTTATTTTGGAAGGTTAATAGGATAAGGGCATCAGTGCCTTTGAATATCAAGCCCTTTATTTCTAGATTATTTGAATGTGTACAAAACGTTTGGAAAAAAGTTGATCTGCAATGGGAAATGTGTGACAATAGTGCTCCCAATGATTCAATGTGTTTGAACATGTGAATGGTGAAGCCTCCAGGAGTTTTAATTTTTGTTCTGGACCACTTCTGGTGGAGGAAGTTGAAGCCAGTACCAGTATTTGAGACAAGTTCTTGGTTTTCCTGTGTGGAAGGTGTTTATCTCTGTTTCAGCCACTAGGAGGAATAATGTAGAATGCCTAATACTTTTTCTGGTCCTATTAGAAGGATTCACCACCCACCCTACATAGTGGACTGAGTAATCAACTCTGATGGTTGAGGGAAGAATATGGTAGAGATGTGAAGCCAATATGAGAATAATTGTCAAAGGAATTTGCCCAAATAGCTAAGCTGGGTAAATTCTCTGGGCTGAAAATTTCCCTAATAGTGTGTGCATAGGTTTCACAGTACATGCATACATGTATTCAGAGACGGGGTAAAGGGGCGGGGCAGAAGGAGGCAAAGTGCACAAGAAAATATGCTCAGATTTCTTCCCACTGTTCTCTTAGATTTGCCTCTTCTGAGAGCAGTGATCAGAATCAGTGCAATGGAGCTGAGGCTTGGAGTGGAAGAGGAGGCTCTGAGTGTGAGAATGTCTTCAAATGAGTGCAACACAATCCTAATCCGTGAGACTTGACATCTCTGATGTGGAATCCTTGAGGACATGTCATAGAATTATTCTTATATCTTAGAGAAGGGAATAATCAAAGCCCTTTCTGTGGTTAAAGTAGCATTTTACCTGCAAATTTCAAGGGTTTGATTATTGCCCAGTCTCTCAATCAGTAAAAGTATGCCCATTGCTTGGCAACATGCATGTTTTTAGGCAGGGCCGTACCGAGCCAGAATTGCACCCTGTGCGACTAGCACATCGGGCGCGCGCCCCCCTGCACCTCCATCCAGCCACTTTCTGCTCTTACCTTGCTGCTACCGCCGTCTGCTTTCTCCACAGCGGTGCCGGCAGCAGGACAAGAGCAGAATGTGAATGGACAGAGGTGGAGGAGAGGGCGCATGCTTGATGTGCTAGTCGCCGGCACTTTAAGCAGATCTGTCCCTCCCTGCTCTGATGTCGTGTCAGAGGAGAGAGGGACCAGACCTGCTTAAAGTGCCGCAAAAAGGCTTAAGGGGCACATTTCAGCTGAGAGAAGAAAAAGTGGCGGCAGCAGGGCAACAGCAGGCAGTCGAAATGCACCCCTTAAGCCTTTGCACCCTGTGCGGCTGCACCGCTCGCACAGGGCTAGGTAGGTCTTGTTTTAGGCATTGAAGGAAGAGGCAGTGCTGGGGGGGGGGGGGCAGAGTATGGGGAGAGACCAGAGATACACACATAGTTTTACATATTTAAAACTGCACATGCATTTTCTGATGACAAAATTATGCACAGAAAAAGCAGAGCAATCTCTGCACATTGCCTTGTTGGGGCTCAATAAAGCAGAAACATCTGTGGAATTTTGCTTGATGATTGTTGAAAACCCTGCAGATCATAGCACCTCTGGCGTTTACCCCAGTGAAAACTGTTTTCGTTATTGCCACCAGAGCAGGAAAAGGACTTCTTTAACCAGTGGGTGCTGGAGGATTGTGTGGTCTGCCGAGAGCAGAACACCTCAGCAGTGCATTTTCCACAAGACAGTGCATTTAGGAAATAGAATTTGCTGCTATTGAACTCCTGTGTGTTTGGAACCTGTGTTTTTCAGATTTTTTCTGTAGATAATAAATTATAAGGGAACCATCATCCACGTAAATGATTTTTTTTCTGGGAATGGACCTGTGTGGGGTTTTTCTTCTTGCTGGTATTTCCAAGTCTGAGTTATTTGAAACATTGTTTGGCATCAGAAGGGTGCTAACCCTATCCAGTGAAAGAACACAACTCAGCCCCAGTCTGCTGCAACAGTGGTTCTCAATCCGGTCCTCGGGTTTTCAGGAATAACCATAATGTATATGCATTGGACAGACTGCATACAATGGAGACAGTGCATGCAGATGTGTCTCATGCATATTCATTACGGGAATCCTGATACCCAGTTTGTTAATATGCCCTGAGCCCTGGGTTGAGAACCATTGTACTACAACCTTTGCTCAACCACATATGACTAAAATTCCTGTAAACAGAGAGGAGGTGGAATCTGCTCCCTGAACTAAAGACTATATAATAAAAGTTAAAAAAAAAGAAAAGAAAAATACAAATTAGGAATCAACTATAACAAAACCAATATTCTAAGGAGCCCTTAGTATGGTAAGTAGAAGGACTGTGCTGTAACCAGTGAGGGCTTTACCAGTATCTTGCTGTAAATTTAATTTACTGCATGCTAAATGTAGTTACATACAGCAGGGATGCACGTATCATCCCCTATTTAAGGGGCAGTAAATGCAAGTGTGGAGGACTAGCCTAATGGCTAGAATCCTGGCTTGGTAACCAAGGGGCCAGGATTTGATTTCCACTAGCATTCCTTATGGCCTTGGGCAAGTCACTTAACTCTCTATTGCCTAGGAAGAAAGGCCTGGCAATCTGCTTCTGGTTATACTGCCAAAGAAACCCAGGAGCTGCTGGGTTAACATGAATCAGCATTGATGCAAAGACACGTGTCACATCTTTGCAAGTGTATTTGTGCTAGATTACCATGTGCTAACTGCAATGCAGAGTTTGAGCCCTGCCCATAGTCCATCCATTTCATGCCCCATAGCAGTGAAATTAGAGTGCACTGTCATATCAGGGCAGTAAAGGTTATTGCAGCTGTGCACTGCTACCATGTGCTTATTCACGTGAAAAGGAGAGAAAAGTGGTCAAGCATGTATGCATTTAAAAGGATTTTGTACCATTATAATTAGCCTATTTCTTTGAATGGAAAGTATATAATGTGTAACCCATAGCCAAGGGCAGCCCAAGGGTTTCTGCCGCTCCAGGCAGAAGCCCCTGCTGCACATGCGCCTTCCCCCTGCTGCTGCCAACGCCATCCACCCTCCCACTGGCATCCCTTTCCTGCTGCTGCCAACCCCTGAATCCATCTTCTCATCTTTGTGCTGCCACTTTCAAAACAGAGTCGTGCCACCCACCAGAGCCTGCGGCCCTAGGCAACTGCCTTGTCCATCTAGTGGACGGGCCGTCTCTGCTCAAGGCTGCCTTTTCTGTCCTGCAGTTGCTTGAAACACACAGGAGACAGGCCCCCAAAACACCTTCAGGAGGCTGGAGGATTTTTTGTGCTTTAGATATGTGCTCCATTTTCTGAAAAATGCAGGGCTCCAAGGGACTTGTATCAGATGTAGTGAGATTTGTTAGTTTAAAAGAAATAATGGGTTACTTAGCCCTGTGAGGTGGAGCCAGATTCCTGTAGGGGCATGTCCGGGCCATCCAGATGGCCCCAGGCAAGATGGGCCTGTTTGGAGCCGATTCTGGACCATGGAAACAAAATGTTCCTGTGGTAGCCAGAATCGGGCCTGAGGACAGCTTGGCGTGCCCATGGATGGCCCGATGAGTCCCTGCCTGCCTGCGGGGACGTCTTCCCATAGGCTCTCTTGGCTGCTGAGGCTTGGCCGCCCCAGTTCCCCACCCCCGACCCACGACTTGCCAGTCGGGGCCTGAATCAGGCATCAGGGACTCTCCCGCACCCGGCCCCAGCCCTAGGGACATTCCCCAGACCTAATTGTCCCAAAAGTGCTGTTTATACCACCTTTGCAGTGGTATAAGCAGCACGTCCTCATAGGCTCAGCAGCACGTAGAGGGCTGTGACCTGAATCGACCCTGTACATGCTGCCGGGCTGGCCCACTCCCACTCCACCCAGACTCCGCCTCTTCCTGCCCCCAGCCCTCCACCGGCTCTCCCTATCTTAGTGCAGAGGACATGTGGGGAGAGCAGGAGAATAGGGTCCAGGCGGCTTGCGGGGGTTGCACGACATGCAGCCCCACAACCCGCATTTCGGAATGACCTCCATAGTGTGCTGTGTTCAAAGTGAACCTAAAAGTTAAGATCGTTCTGGCGGCAGACAAAGAGGTATGTTTACTAAACCGGGCTAATGGTTAACCCGGGCTATCTGCCACTAGGTCCCATATTATTCAATGGGACCTAGTTGCAGATACCCCGGGTTAACCGTTAGCCCGGTTTAGTAAACATACCCCAAAGTGTGTGAATTTAATCATACCAAAGAAAATGTCGGGAACAGCAGACCGGGGAAAGAGATAAGCTTAGTCAAAAATTTACAAACTATAAACACTTTTTCATTATAAGTGTTATATATGTTTCAAATTTAAACTAAAAAGGGATTGGTGGACATCGGGGGTTGAGCGATTGCCTACTCTTTCCCCGGTCTGCTGTTCCCGACATTTTCTTTGATATGATTAAATTCACACATTTTGTCTGCCACCAGAACGATCTTAACTTTTAGGATCATTGTTCAGTGATCGTGTCTTTGCGGGGGTTGATCATTTGTTCTGTGTTCAAAGTGAAGGCAGACAGAAGATACTTAAACCAAACCTTTTCTTTTACTAACATGAAGAAGAAAAACATCTCATCAAGAAACAAATAGCAGTCTGTAGGCTCAGGTTTGTAATTCCTGAAGCTGGTAACAAGCATCCATGCCAGGATTTGTGTCTTTAAAGCAGAAACCTCTGGAAGGGGGTAAGTCTTTATCAGTCAATTTTAAATAGATACACAAGGGCTGGAGCCTCTATTTTAGCGAGGTCCTCACAAGTGTGACAGACAAATATTCTGTAGGGCGGGAGATATTATGGGAATCACTATTTACTAGAAGCTCATAGGCTTTTGAGGATCCCTTCATCTTTGAGTTGGGGACACTTTAAGAGATTGGAAAGAGACCCATCCCAGGAAATGGGGAAGACCCAGGCAAGGGCAGAGCTAGGGGATGGCTCAGCAATTTGCAGGCAAGAGACAGACTAGGGGAGGAGAGTCAATTCCCTTAGGAGTGCATAAACTACTCCTTGGCATTCTGCATCTGAGCAGAGGAGTTGAAGAAGATTCACAAACTAGGAGTCATAAACAATGCCTGCAAACTACCCTTGATCTACTCTGTCATAGGTATTTTCCTTATCCAAACAAACAAAGACCACCAAGAAACCAGCCCTATGCGTATAGTGAATTAAGTTCCGGAGCAAAAAGATATTATCAAAAACAGTCCTACCTGGGACCATGTAGGCCTGGATCAGCCCTACCAGTATGGTAGCTAGCTGCTGCAAAAGTGCTTTGATAGGATTTTTTACACAGAAATATAGAAATGTAGAAAAAAAAACTGCTGATAAAGACCTTTGGTCTATCCAGTCTGCCCCTCTATACCAAATACAAGCTCTACAATTCCCCCTCTTCCATAATGATCCTTTGTGCTTGTCTATGGTCCTTGTCTCCGCCACCTCTACAGGGAGACTAATCCATGTATCCACTGCTAGTTCCATGAAGAAACATTTCCTTAGATTACTCCTGAGCCTGTCCCCTTTTACCTTTATCCTCATTCCAGAGCTTCCTTTTAATTGAAAGAGGTCTGCCTCCTCTGCATTTATGCCATGGAGATATTTAAACGTATTTCCCTTCTCCTGCCTTTCTTGCAAAGTATACATATTGAGATCTTTGTCTTCATATGCTCTGTGTTTATAAAAAATAGATGTTGTTAAAAGAAACTCAATACAAATCTACAACTTAGACCTGTGAATGGAGCATAACTCCTGACACAGCCAGTGGCAAAACAAAGGCCTTTGTTGAGCTTATTGTGAGCTTGAATTTTAGTATTAGTAGTAGCAGAACTACATTAGATTAGTGGAATATATATTAGTGGAATATATATTAAAAGATAAATCAGCACACATCAGCCAACAGCCTACACACCCTCATTCAACCAGACAACAGCACTCGTCCTAGAAGAAAACAAACACGCAACCGAGTCAGCACCCCAGGTGAATTCAAACACACACGCAAGGACACAACAGACAGAGCTCTCTCCATGGCTGCTCCAACTATATGGAACAAACTACCAGACGACTTGAGGACAACTACAGACCTCAAAGACTTTAGAAAACAGCTAAAAACCATGCTGTTCATAGAACACTATGGACACATCACATAACCTAAGAGAATGTATAACAGCACATATTGCTGTCTGTACAGATAATGTTTTACAGCACCACTGTATATAGCCCACACTGTACATAGCTCAAACCATTCTAGCACGCAACACACCACACCTTGTACATAGCTCACCCCAATCTAGCACACGATACAACACACACTCAACTAAATTGCACCCTCACTGCATGATTAACACACTCACTTTACCTGATTATTTGCTGTGATACCACCTTGATTAATAAGATAAGGCGGTTTAAAAATACTGTTAAATAAATAAATAAAATAAGAGAAAAGATAAACAGAAAAGAAAAAGATAAGAATGGAGAAAACTGGTTTTAGACTGCTGATTGAATGCATACTCAAGAAACAGTGACATGGACAATTATTTCTGAGGTCCTTGAAAGAAAAATATTGAACAAGTATCAATACATGTTTAAAGATCTGTTAGTGTATGTATGTATGCACTGTTGAGTCAGTCCTGACTCCTGATGACCCAGCAGCTCCTGGGTTTTCATGGCAGTGTGACCAGAAGCAGATTGCCAGGCCTTTCTTCTGAGGCAATAGAGGGTTAAGTGACTTGATCAAGGCCACAAGGAGTGCTAGTGGGAATTGAGTCCTGGTCTCTTGGGGATCAAGGCAGCACTTGAACCACTAGGCTACTCCTCCACTCCCTGTTAGTGTATATTTGTATTGAATTTCCATATGCTCATGACAAAGACCACTGACCATTTTAGTAGCTGTCCTCTGCAATGATTCTCCTATTTATATCTTTTTGAAGGTTCAGTCTCCACAATTGCACATAATACTCCCAATAAGACCCCAACAATGACTTACACAGAGGCACTACTGCCTTTTTTTTACCTGCTATTTCTCTCCCTGTGCACCCAAGCATCTTTCTGGCATCACGTTTTCTATCTGGCCATCAGAAATGATCACCTCCAGGTCCTGCTCTTCTTTCTTGGATAGAAGTACTTCACCCCCTATATTGTACTGCTCCTTTGGATTTCTACAGCCCAAATGCATGGTCCTGTATTTTTTTTTAGCACTGATTTTTAGCTGCCAAATTCTAGACTCTTCTTCAAACTTCACTAGATCTCTCCTCATGTTATCTACAGCTTCCAGGATATCTACCCTATTGCAGATTTTGGTATCATCCGCAAAGAGGCAAACTTTAACCAGCACTCTGTCTACAATATCATTTACAAAAATGTTAAAAGGAAAGGACGAGTCCCTGCAGCACACTACTGGCAACACCCTTATCCTCAGAATTGACTCCATCCACTCAACCAGCTTCTAATCCAGTCAGTCACTTTAGGTCCATCCCAAGGGTGCTCAGTCTATTTATAAATTGTCTATATGTACTGAAATCTAAATGCATCGGGCCTGATATTCAGTTAGGTAGATTATATGCTTCTACGGCGCATAGCTGGGCCCGCTGACCCCTAACCCCAGATATTCAGTGTCGGGGTTATATGTGGCCCCAGCTTCGATTATCCTGGGTTTGCTGCACATGCTGGAAGCCGCATTAGTTAACCAGGTAGCAGCGATATTGCATGCTGCCCGGTTAACTCCTATGCCTTAAAGATAGGCAAGGGTTTTCCTCACCTATCTTTTAGCCACCAGTCCCTAACTGGGCAGCATTCAATATCACTGCTGCCCAGTTAGGGAAAGTCACCACTTCTGCTCCTCCCCAAAACACCCCCAATGCAAAGAAAAATTGTGAATGTCTTCAGTTCACTTCTTCTGCCTTTCTAGATTAAGCTACAGTGTCTCCTCCTTACCTCATAAACCCTACCATTTGGTTGCTTTAATATTATTTTTTACCTGTAGTTTCACTCCTCCTCTCTTGTTCAGTGTTAACTCTGTGGATAGTTGTCCATGTTGTGACTGTCCTCTGGGTTTCCTTGGAAAGGTGTGACTGGAAGTAGATTGCTAGGCCCTCTGTGCAGTAAGCATGCAACACTTGATATTTCAAGATGATCTTTCATCTGAGTAATAACCAGGCCTGATCCTGCTTAGCTTCCAAGATTATGTGCACTCAGGATGGCATGACCACAGTTTAATAGATTATAACTTGGTAAAATACATCCCAGTCATGGTTCTCCTTGAGCCACATCTCTGTGACTGCCATTAAATCCAAGTCAGTAGCCTCTAGATCCAGAATCTTATTGCCCAAACTATGGACATTAGTATTGGAGTGGACTGGAGTGGAGTGGATTGGATTGGATTGGAGTAGAGTAGCCTAGATCTGGTTAGAGTAGCATTAGTATTGGAGTGGACTGGAGTGGATTGGATTGGATTGGAGTAGAGTAGCCTAGATCTGGTTAGAGTAGCATTAGTATTGGAGTGGACTGGAGTGGATTGGATTGGAGTAGAGTAGCCTAGATCTGGTTAGAGTAGCATTAGTATTGGAGTGGACTGGAGTGGAGTGGATTGTATTGGATTGGAGTAGAGTAGCCTAGATCTGGTTAGAGTAGCATTAGTATTGGAGTGGACTGGAGTGGATTGGATTGGACTAGAGTAGCCTAGATCTGGTTAGAGTACTGGCTTGGTAAGCAAGAGACCAGGGTTCAATTCCCACTAGCACTCCTTGTGACCTTGAGCAAGTCACTTAACCCTCCATTGCCTCAGAAGAAAGGCCTGGCAATCTACCTTCAGCCACACTGCCAAGAAAACCCAGGAGCTGCTGAGGCAGCACTGACTCAAAGGCACGCATTGCAGTAGTATAGACAACTTTCCATATATTGTCCTTTTAAAATATTTTTATACAGGTATTTTATGTTTTACTTACCTGAAGGCTAAGTTACATTTAATCAATACAAAGCAGCAGTTCTTTATATTCTGTTGGTATCCACCCTTCTTAAGAAAGAGAGTCAATACTACATGATGACAAGAGACTGGCAGTTGCCTCATCTCCAGAATTCATCCAGAACCCACAGGAGACTGGGCCCCAGAAAATCAAAAAAGTGAAAAAAATGTTGTCATCATCCTGTTCACACCAGGGGACTTCCCTGAAAGAGGTGGAGAGGTCAGTCAGATACTTTGGCTTATCCAGACTGTCCCCTGTCACCATTGTTGATGACAGGAAGGCCATTCCACAAGATCTTAAAGACACGAGAGTCAACTGAATCTGGGGAGAAGAGAACTGAGTGAAAGTCCCAAGTTCTCATTATGATCCTTTCTGGATCCATAAAGGGAATTTTGTTGACATGTAGTAAACACGCTATCTGCTTTTTGTGCCCCCTCCTCGTCTCAAACAAGAGACATGAGGCATGGCCCATGTCCCAGAGGAAATGGATCTGCAAGGACATGGAGGGCATGCTTTTTATCCTCTTACTTCAGCTATAGGGCTTTGTCTTGGTCATCGTAGAAACATGCCTTGAGGCCAAGCACTTCCCCTGAAAGCTGACCAGCCATATGATGCCTCTCCTCTTTCATGCTCCTAGCATACTTAACAGAGCACCCAGAGGTAGACCTTCCTCACATCCTTGTATGGTTATATTTCCTTTTAGAAGATGAGGAAGTAAATGGAGCAGTCTTTGGGCTGCCTCCAGCAGTTGGTGTGCTTCTTTATCAGGCCATTATGTAAACCTAATGTGATTATCTTATCTCTAAGATGACTGACTAGAAGAGGAGATTAAGAGACAAGAGCTCAAGGAGCTCCATGTAAGATCGTGCCTTCTGTCTATTTCCTCCTCTACCCATCCTCTGCCTGGCAGAAGGCTCTAGAAGATTGGAACATTTTTCTCTGTATCTCATTCCCACTCTAACAGGAAATTGTGGGCATGAGATCTGTCTCTGGACCTGGTTGGAACCCTGTTTCTCCCCCTTCTAAGGGTTGAAGGAAGACTGGCTCTGTACTGGTATTAATATTCACTAGCCATGGGGGAGGGTGCTCCCCAGTATCTACAGTAAGAATGGATGGGGTGGCCCCAGTTGGAGTTGACAGATCCCCTGAGTCTCACAAATAGGAAGAGTCCCTGATACTTGAAGGGCCCTGCCTTCTTTTCTTTGGGGTTGTCTACCCTCTCAACACCTACAGTTAGTGATTGAGGAAGCGAAGAAAGAGAAAAGGGGGCCCCGGAGCTATTACCCAGGGGTTGTTTAGCTTCCCACCTGGTCCACCAGAGTGACGTGCTTAGAGGCTGTCTCCTCCACCACAAACTCTGTTACTTCCATGTTCAGTAATGGAATTGGGGATGAGGCGGAAAGCCCCAATCACCTCTTTGAAAGAGGTGGGGTGAGAGGAGTTGCTAGAGGATGAAGTGAGGAAAGGAAGGCCAGCTCAAAGTCCCATCCCTTAGGGACGGATATTCCTGAATCGTGGGATGGGAGAGCCAACCACTCCTGTGAATATTCCAGGGGCTAGCTTGGGCTTCTTTCGTTATTTCTTATTTCCTTCCCTTTCTCAGGAAGAAGTAGAAAGGCAAGGGGTTCCTTTTTCCTTTTCCTCTTGTCCAAAATGGGAAGAGTAGAGTTGGTCCCTGTGACTTATACTCGGGGGCGACTTATAATTCAGGAAATACAGTATTAGTAAATGGCGTTCACTCTGAGGAATGAGACATTACCAATGGTACACACAGTGATAAGTCTTTCATCGAGTTCTTTATAATACTTGTGTAAATAATATTGCAGAGGGGTTGTTGCAAAAGGTTTGCCTTTTTATGGATGATACCAAAATATACAAAAGAAAACATGAGTGAAGTTTGAGAAACAGTCTAGGGCAGGGATTCCGAACCCAATCCTTGGGACACATCTAGCAAGTCAGATTTTCAAAATAACCACGATGAATATGCATGATAAAGACTTGCATGCAATGGAGGCAACACATGCAAATCTCTCTCATGCATATTCATTGTGGATCTCCAGAAAACACTGACTGGTTAGTTGTGTCCCAAGGACTGGGTTGAGAACCCCTAGTCTAGAGTATGATAGCCCCTAGTCTAGAATATGACAGCTAAGATTTAATGCTATAAAATGCAGGGTCAAGCAATTGAGCTGCAAAAACCCAAGGGAGAAATGCAGCATAGGAGGAAAATTTCTGAGCACAAAAAAGCAGGATCTGAAGATGATTGTGTCTGATGATCTTAACTGACGGATAAGGTGATGGCAAAAGCCAGAAAGATGCCTGGGTGCAAAGAGAGAGGAATAGCCGGCAAGCTAAAGGAGGTGACAGCGCCTCTGCATAAGACTCTAGTGAGACTCATTTGGAGAACTGTGTGCACTTCTTAGATCATACCTTCCAAAGGCTGCAAACTGGATGGAGTCAGTCCAGAGGATGGCTCTTAACGGGTCAATAGTCTTCTTCACAGTCTATGGGGACAGAGTTAAAGATCTAAACATTGGAGGAGAGTGAAGAGAGAGGAGATATGCTAGACATTTAAATACTTCCAAGGTATAAATACACAGGAGGCAGGCCTCTTTGGATACAAAGCAAGCTCTGGAATGAGACGTCAAAAGATGAAAGGGGGTAGACATAATCAAAGGACATTTTTCTTTACAGAATAGGACAGTAGGTGCATGGAACAGCCTCCCAGTAGAGGTGGTCAAGACAAGGACAGCATTGAAATTCAAGAAATTATGGGATAGGGCATACGGATCTGTATGGGAAAATAAGGGATTGTAGAGAATGGGCTGTTCATTTGCATAAGGAGACTGGGTAGGTTGTATGGTCTTTTTTTCTCAATAATAAAGCCAGTAAAACTCTGTAATATGATTAGACAGACTGGTATGTTCACTCATAGACTAGAAACCTCTATGGATCGAGTGTTTGTACACCAACATTCTATAATGGTAGCTAACGTGGTCTCAGTATTTGTTGACAGGACAGAAATGCTTCTAATTCACTGTCACGGACTTCACATCAACGACCACTCTATCATAGCAACCAATTTTCAAATGTGTTACTTAAAAAATTCTCTCTCCATTTGCATGAAACAGTCCAAAAAATTATTCTAATTTTGCTTAGCTTATGGTGACCGGACTTCAACTTCGGTCCACTAACACAAATGTTAGATTTGCTTCCCAAGCTCTCGCCACTTGTTGTTCCCTTAGCTTATGGTGACCGGACTTCAACTTCGGTCTTGTTGTTCCCGACGCTAACCAGCGCTAGGTGTTTCACCATTCAGGGTTCTTCAGGGGAATTGCTAGGCTGTTATAATAAAGAATATAGTTCACATTAATACCATTGTCTCCAATCAATAAAACATTGTATTGCCAACTGCCAGGAACTAGAGTTACTCACTTTTTCTGTATCCTGCTAGCGTTCTCATCACTCGTTGCTGCTGAACTGCTAAAACAAGAGTGAGGGACGCCGCACATTCGATTCATTAAATAGGCAGGAATTAGCATTGAATGGGAACAGCTGACCATCACGTCATAGACATGCTTCCCATTCAATCCGGGCATTCAAGCCCAGAGGTATCACTGTGTTCAACGATCTTTTTTTCTGCCATCATTTTCTATGTCTCTATGTAGGATAAAGTGTAAACGATCACTGGTTCACCAAGGGCTGGCCAAACCATCAGCCAAGACCCGGCAGTTACCTAGGGCAGCAGCTTTTGAGACGCAGCAAATAACAGCAGCAGTCAAAGCAAAAAAAATAAAAAAAGCAAAAAAAAAGTTCACAACAGCCTTACAAACTCAAAGGATCAACAGCACATACAGGAATAAAGGGCACACACATACATACAATGCAAAGTTTAATTTAGAAAAGTATGATGCCCAATTGTACATTTTTGTAAGATTGTTGTGGGAAGTGTAGTGTTGGGATTGGCATGACCATTGAGTTTAATTATCAAAATCTCGGGGGGGGGGGGAGGTCAGGGGGCCAGGGATATATAAAACTGAAAGATCGCCTAGGATGCCAACATCCTTGCACTGGTACTGCATTTGCCCCAGACAGTGCCTAGGGTAAGGGTTACTTTAAGCTGCCAGACCTCAGGGAAAGTCTTTTATTTACAATTCCCAATTTCCTGCTGGTTCTTCTCTGAGTCAGCAGACAATATAAACACCAAAACACTATAACAAAATCAAAATGTGGTTTACAACTTGTCAGCTGCAGGCTGGTTCACTGGGGTGAAGAGTCCTCAGCCCCCCTCTCACTTACCAGCCACCAACTTGCTGGCCATCTGCCCTTTCCCTCAACACTCTGGGGTTCTTTTCAAAGAGGGCAACTTGCTTCCAGGTTTAGGTCACTGCCGGCCTATGAAAGCTCAGCTTGCACTTAGCTTCTGCCTTTGTGTTTCACAGCTCCCTAGCTCTCTGAGTGTGGCTGTCTGCAGGCATTTTGGCTTTTTGCTCTGGCTGAAGCTTCATGGTCTCTGAGAAGGACGACTCCAACAAAGCTTCTAGAGCATTTATAACCACTTAACCTACAGGCCAATGCAGAAAACTAGCGCAACCTTTAAGCACAGCTAACGCCACTTTTAAGTACACTTATTGCTACTGCCAAACGCAGAAAAGAGACAGACACGTGCGTATACAGCAAAGGAAAAACTAGCGCACGATTAATGTATTTAATTCATAGGCAAATGAGCTACACATAATGAAATGGTATGCAAATATTGGCTGCACCCGATGCAGAGAAACATGTAGAGGATTTTGCAACCAGCCTTAGCGCCAATATCTTTAAGCCTGGATTTGAGATGGCTTAAATATCTAGCTCGTGCCCCTGAGAGCATTCTGATGGCATTGGCTGCTTTCCCTGATGCCTGGATCATCTGAGGAAAAATGTCAAAGATGATCCAAGCCCCGATGCCAACAAAATACTGTTGGGTGCCAGTGCCCTCAACAGAAAGCGAATCCCTGATGGCTGAATGGCCCGAATTCCCCCACCCCCTCCCAACTAAAAATAAACCTGGTGACCCAGCGGCCCCAAACCCCACACCCGCCACCCAGTACCTTTACAAATGAGTGGGAGTGCTACCCACTTGCTCCTCCTCCTGCGCCACCATCTTGAAAAATGACCTGGCCCCACGTGGTGCATTCTGGGATGCACCTGGAGGGGTGAGACTGCCATATAAGGTAGAGAATACCTTATATGGCAGTCTGACCTTGCCCGGTGAATCGCAGGATAAAGAGTGGAAGTGCATGGGCAGCACTCCCATTAGTTTCTAAAGGTTCCAGGAGGGAGGTGGGAGGGGGTTCGGGGCCACTGGGCCACTAGGTTTATTTTTAGTGAGGTGGTGAATAGGTGGTTCAGAGCCACTGGGCCACCAGGGTTCGCTTTCTGTCAGGGGCACTGGCTCATGACAGTATTTTGATGGCATCGGGGGCTTACCCTGATGCCTGGATCATCTGAGGGGAGTTCCCTTCAGATGATCCAGGCATCAGAGAAAGCCCCCGATGTCATCAAAATACTGTTGGGGCTCATATGCAAACTAGCCATGTGGTGCCCCTGTTTTTGTGGGAGAGCATGCCAAACTAGCAACAACTTCTTTGTGCATGTTCTTGGCTTGCTCTCCCAGTTTAACACTGCCATTTTGCACACAGTTTAATGCGTGGCTCATTTGCATATGAGCTCCTTTCTGCATGCCGGCACTGAAGTCACACGCTGTAAATAGTAGCATAGTAACATAGTACATGACGGCAGATAAAGACCAGTATGCTTCATCTAGTCTGCCCAGCAAGGCGGCAAGAGTATGTGCACGTACCGCTTCATGCAGGTCACCCCTCCCCATGCCTTTGTTTAGGGGTGTACCCACCACTCCATGTAGGTCACCCCTATTTGTTCAGATATAAGAGATAGTTATGCTTATTTTGATTTTATCCTGTTGCTATAAGGGGATCCCCTGTGTCTGTCCCATGCCATTTTGAATTCTTTCACTGTGTTTGTCCCCACCACTTCCATCGAGAGGGCATTCCAAGCATCCACCACCCTTTCAGTGACATTGCCTTTCAGTTTACCCCCTTGCAGCTTCATATTATGTCCTCTAGTTTTACAGCTTCCCTGTCTTTGAAAGAGGTTTGTTTGTCCATTAATACTCTTTAAGTATTTAAAGGTCTGAATCATATCTCCCCTGTCCCTCCTCTCCTCCAGAGTGTACATATTTAGGTCTTCAAGTCTCTTCTCATAAGTCTTCTGATGCAGGCTCCAAATCATTTTGGTTGCCTTCCTCTGAACTGCTTCCAGCCTCTTTATATCCTTTGCGAGATACGGTCTCCAAAACTGAACACAGTATTCCAAGTGAGGCCTCACCAGTGACTTGTACAGTGGCATTAGTACCTCTTCCTTTCTGCTGGTAATTCCTCTCTGTATGCAACAAAGCATCCTTCTGGCTTTTGCCACCGCCTTGTCACACTGTTTCGCCACCTTGAGATCATCAGAAACAATCACACGAGGTCCTTCTCTTGGTCTGTGCACACCAATCTCTCTCCCCCTATTGCATACAATTCCCTTGGATTTCTACTTCTCAAGTGCATGACACTGCACTTCTTCACATTAAATCTTTCTTCATGTGCCCCACTACCTACGGTGAGTCCACTCTTGCAAATTTTGGTGTCATCTGCAAAAAGACAGACTTTTCCATTCAGCCCTTCGGCAATATCACTCACAAATATATTGAACAGTACCGGTCCCAAGACCGAACCCTGGGGCACACTTCTAATCACCTTCTTTTTATCCGAGTGAGTTCCATTTACCGTCACCTTCTGTCGTCTGTCAGTCAAACAATTTCTGATCCAGTTCACCATCTTGGGATCCATCCCCCAAGCTGTTGAGTGTATTGATAAGCCTCCTATGAGGAATAGTATCAAAGACTTTGCTGAAATCTAGGTAGATCACATCCATCGCATGCTCTTGATCAAGTTCTCTGGTCACCCAGTCAAAGAACTCAATCAGATTTGTTTGGTAAGATCGTCCTTTGGTAAAACCATGTTGCCTTGATTCATGCAATCTGTTGGTTTCAAGGAAGTCCACTATTCGCTCTTTCAGGAACGCCTCCATTACTTTTCTCGCCACCGAGGTAAGGCTTACTGGCCTCTAGTTTGTCATTTCTTCTCTATTACTAGTTTTGTGGAGAGGTACCACATCAGCCCTTCTCCTGTCCTGTGGAACTTCTCCTGTCTCCAAGGATCTATTAAAAACATCCTTTAACGGCCCTGCAACAACCTCTATGAGCTCTTTCAGTATCCTGGGATGTATCCCCTCCGGTCCCATGGCCTTGTCCACTTTCAGTTTTGCAAGCTGTTCAAACACATCATCTTCTGTGAATGGTGTGGTATCTCCTCCATTCCCATTTGTATATTTGTCAATCACAGGTGGTCCTTCTCCAGGGTTTTCTCTAGTAAAAATAGAGCAGAAGTATTTGTTTAGCATTGTCGCTTTTTCAAAGTCACTTTCCACAAATTCATTCTCAGCACTTTTGAGTCTTGCAGTTCCACCTCTGATTTTCCTCCTCTCCCGAATATACCTGAAAAAAGTCTTTGCGCCACACTTCACATCTTCAGCCATCTTTTCTTCTGCCTTTGATTGTGCTATCCTTATTTCTATTTTTGTCTCTTTTAGTTTAATCTTGCATTCTTTTCTGTGTTCCTCTGTTTGCGAGCTTCTGAATAGAGGTTTTGAGTAAATAGGTGTAAAACGTTGATAGTGCGCGACTTCAGTGCCGGTTTTCAGCATCGGCCTGGTAGAGTGGCTTGAGGTCCTGCTGTATCCTCTTCCATGGACTCTTCCTAGGGAAGCCTTCTTTTGCTTTGCCAATCAAATGGGCTGATGCAGAAAGCCAGCACTAGATTCAGGCTGGATCCATTTTTTAATGTTCCTGACAATGCACAGATTTTAACGTGCGATGCAGAAAGGTCAGGATATAAAAATGGCCGCCGTGGTAACCATGCACATGCAAATGAGCCACCTCAGTGTTAAACTTGGAGAGCAAGCCAAACACATGCACACAAGAAGTCCGCACTAGTTTGACTTGCTCTCCAGACACCGCGTGGCTAATTTGTATAACAGCCCTGTGTGGCTAATTAGCATATTGGGGACAATCGCGTCATTGAGAAAAGCCCCCGATGCCATCAAAATACTGCCGGGGGCTGGTGCCCAGACAAAAAGTTATATACCTGCTGGTCTAGCGGCCCCTGAAAATCCCCACCCACACTCAAAGTAAAAGTGAAATCACTCCCAAGTAAAATAAAATCATCCTCAAGCAAAAACAAATAAAGAAAAATTCACCTGCTGGTCTAGCGGCCCTTGAATCCTTCACCTCAAAACCCAAGTAAGAGAAAATCATCCCCAAGTAAAATAAAATCACCCTCAAGCAAAAATAAATGAAGTAAAAATTATCTGGTGGTCTAGTGGCTCCTAAATCCAAGTCCCCCCAGTACCAAATAGGCAGGAGCGCTGCCTACATGCTCCTGCTCTGGTCCGTCATCTTATAATGTGGTGCACCTGGCCTGATGCGGTGCATCCTGGGATGCACTGGGAGGGGTTAGACTGCCATATAACCTGAGATGCACCGCGTGGGGCTAGGTGTGCCATTTTGCAAGATGGCGGACCAGAGTGGGAGTGCATAGGCAGTGCTCCCATCTATTTGGTGTGAGGGGACTTGGATTTAGGGGACACTAGACTACCAGGTAATTTTTATTTTATTTATTTTTGCTTGGGGGTGATTTTCTCTTACTTTGGGTTTTGGGGGGAGGGGGGTTCAAGGACCGCTACACCACCACCAGGTAAATTTTACTTTATTTATTTTTGCTTGGAGTTATTTTATTTTACTTAGGGGTGATTTTCTCTTACTTGGGCTTTCCACTAGACCACCAGGTCAATTTTACTTTATTTTTGCTTGGGGGTGATTTCACTTTAACTTTGGGTGGAGGTGGGGTGTTTCAGGGGCCACTAGACCACCAGGTAATTACTTTTTGTCAGGGCACTGACCCCCACCAGTATTTTGATGGCATTGGGGGCTTTTCCCAATGACTGATCATCTAAGGAGAAGGTGATCTAGGCATCGGGAAAACTACCCGATGCCATCAAAGTACTGGCCAGGGCTCAAATTAGAGGTTTACTGCAACTCAGATCCTGAAGTAAAACTTTTGGCACTATGGCTGGTTGCGAAATTCTCTATGCCTATCTCTGCATCGGGCGCAGCCATGATTTGCATATCAGCCCAGCTGATTAAAAACATTTAAATAATTAAGATTCATTTAAATAGATTTAAATATTGGGCACTAGTTTTTCCGTCGGTGTTTACGTCTATTTCCTGCATGTAAATGATTGTAAAATGTGCTTAAATGTGATGTTATGGGCTCGTAAAGCCCACACTAGCTTTCTGCATTGGCCTGGAAGTGATGAATTCACTTAACTTACTTCCCAGGGATTGGTTATTTCTTTCAGGGTCCCCTTCCTGCTTCTCTACTCCTAGGGGAATTCTGCGCAACTGGGCAGTGCAGATTTTGCACAGAATTCCCCACCTGAGCAGAATTCTTCACTTGCAATGCAGGCAGCGAGAAGCAGAAGCAGCGGATAACCTGGATCCTATTTCTCCTTCCCTCTCAGAAACTGAGTGGCAAGTGGAGGAGGCAAATACTGTAGCTGCACATTGGGCCACATCCTGCTGCTCTGCTGTCCTGGGTGGATGTGATTGGCATGTCTGAATGGCTGTTTTCAGATGTGCAAATCATGATTAGAGCTTCTAAAATTACCCCCATTGTGTTCAGAATTGTAAATATTTTTGCACAAAATTCACTCAGGAACAGCTCCCATATCTGTGACACAGGGCTCTGCCATAAAAATATATTCTATTGATACGTGATGGCTTTGTGGCTGTCTCTATGTTTTCAGTTAGGAACTCAGGCTTCACAGTACTAGCAACTCTTAGGAGCCATTATGGTGAAACACAGTATCCACACTTCCTCAGTAATGCGGAAAACCCTCCTTTGCTAACACTCTCTGAGGCCCTGATGTAGTAAGCGCTATGCTAGATTGCCGTGCTAAGCTTCAGTGCACACTGTTCTCATGCACACACCAAAAAATTCTTTAGGCCCAGTGTGGTAATTAATGGCATGCAAATTACATTCTTGCAGTAATATGCAGTCCATTTGCCTTGGGTTGAGAAGATTTTGGAATCCATAGTGACCTCTCAGTTGCAGGGGTATATGGAAGAGATTAGAGGGTTAGATGAATGCCATTCGGGATTTAGGGCCACATTTAGTACTGAAACTCTTCTTGTGGCCTTATTGGATGAGATGCAGAGATGGAGAGATTTTGGAGACTGTGGATTTCTGATCTTGTTAGATCTGTCATCGGCTTTTGATACTATTTCACGCTCTTTGCTTGTAGCTAGGTTTTAATTCATTGGGAGAAGAGGGGTTGACTATAAAACGGTGTGAGTCTTTTTTGATTAACAGATCATTTAGAGTAGAATTTAATGGGAAAGTGTCTGAAATATTTTCTTGTGCAACAGGAGTTCCTCAAGGGTCGTCTTTATTATTTAACATCTATTTTAGTCCTTTAGCTCAACATATTAGGAAATTGGGATTTTTCCCGTATATTTATGCGGATGATGTCCAATTTTTTATACCAATGAAAAGGTCTTATCAAGTTTTGGTAGATCAATTAAGTTACGGACTTTGTGCTCTGCAGGATTGGCTACAGGAAAATAAGTTAAGTTTGAACCTGGGAAAAATTGAGGTTTTATGGGTGGGAAAGGTAGTGA
Source organism: Ichthyophis bannanicus (assembly GCA_033557465.1). NCBI lineage: Eukaryota > Metazoa > Chordata > Amphibia > Gymnophiona > Ichthyophiidae > Ichthyophis > Ichthyophis bannanicus. The sequence continues at coordinate 1,750,193,986 of CM066032.1, read as the reverse complement.
TTTGAGATTATACCAAATTTGTCCTGCGTCTGGGATAGAAAGTTGAAGTATCCTCAAAAGTACGCACCTTGGGGGTCATCATTGATTCAAACTGGACTCTTGAGCCATACGTACAATATATTCAAAATAGAGTTTGGCATAAGCTGAAGACAGTGAGGCAATTGCAGTCAGTGTTGAGGCCACAGGATTTCCGGATGGTGGTCCAATTGACAGTTTCTTAGGAAGCGCTGTTACATAAATTACATCAAATTCAAAATATCACGGCAAAGATGATCACACACCGTAGTCATAAGGATAGGGTTACGCCCTCATTGTTAAATTTTCATTGGCTGCCAATAGAGGTCCATGTTTTGTTTAAGGTGTTGTGTCTGGCTTTTAAAACTATTCAATGAAAAAACAACCCCAAAATGGTTGGAAGGTCAAAGTGTATAATCAAAAGAGTCCCCCAGTAAAACAAAGGTGATAGAAAAATGTTTAAAGAATGTTGGAGTTACTTGACAAAAGGGTGAACAACACACACTATGGTTACACGATGCAAGGTTCCACATTGGGAACCACCACCCAGGAAAAAGATTTAGGAGTCATCGTGGATAACATGTTAAAACCCTCCGCCCAGTGTGCAGCAGCGGCCAAGAAAGCAAATAGAATGCTAGGTATCATAAGGAAAGGAATGGAAAATAAAACAAAGGATATTATAATGCATCTGTATCATTCCATGGTGCAACCACACCTTGAATATTGTGTGCAATTCTGGTCGCCGTATCTTAAAAAGGATATAGCGTTATTAGAAAAGGTACAGAGAAGAGCCACCAAAATGGTAAAGGGGATGGAAGGCTACGCCTATGAAGAGAGGCTACAAAGGTTAGGGCTCTTCAACCTGGAAAAGAGACGGATGAGGGGAGATATGATAGAGGTCTATAAATTAATGAATGGAGTGGAACGGGTAAATGTAGATCAATTGTTTACACTATCAGAATATAGAAAGACTAGGGGACATGTAATGAAGCTACAGGGTAAACTATTTAAGACAAATAAGAGAAAATATTTTTTCACTCAACGTGTAATCAAATTCTGGAATTTGTTGCCGGAGGATGTAGTAAGAGCTGTTAGTATAGCTGGGTTTAAAAAAGGTTTGGACAAGTTCCTGGAGGAAAGTTCCATAAGCCATTATTAAGAAGGGACCCAGGATATCAATGCTTGACCCAGTACAAGCATTGTGGAACCTGTGTCTTTTGGGGATACTGCTAGGTACGTATGACCTAGATTGTCCACTGTTGGAAACAGGATACTGGGCTTGATGGACCTTGGTCTGACCCAGTATGGCATATCTTATGTTCTTATGACTCTCTATCAACAAGTCTCCATTTAATCATTTTTATTTATATTTTTATTCAGTCATAAAAAGCTTAAAGTACTTATCTTCATTAAAACTATTCATCAGATTGGCCCTATCAATTTGTCTAATAGACTGTTTCATTGTTCATCAACCAAATCACTCCATTTGTCAACTCATTTAACATTGATATTGCCTTTCACTTCTGCCTTCTGACAAAAGAGGATCAGGGAAAGCAAGGTTACTTACCTGTAGCAGGGGTTCTCCATAGACAGCAGGATAAGTCAGCCACACCAGGTGTCATCCTCTGGGTGGTGCCATCTATGGAAGTGCTCTCCAGAGCTCAGATTTCTGAGCATGAGTGGTAGGCCCACCTCCCAGGCCCGCCCCTAGCCCAGCCAGTGATTAATTAGCTTGACTCTCAGGCTAGTGAGTGAGCCTGTTGGCCGACCTCAGCCAGGGGAGGTGGGTGGGACGTGTTGCTGACTTATACAGCTGTCCACGGAGAACCCTTGTTACAGGTAAGTAACCTTGCTTTCTCCATGGACAAGCAGGAAGCATCAGCCACACCAAGTGACTCCCTATCTACGCGAGAGCGTGCTGAGGTGGATGAGGGAGGCAGACAACATATGCATCAAGGGATGTGCTTTTATTTTCTACTGTCATCATGCAAACAGTTTCTACAGCTCAACAGTGCATCGTGCAAATAGTGCGAACATAGCAACAGTGGTGCGTAGTGCAAACAGGGTAAACTCAGTGCAAACAGTGTAAACCCCCCATTGCAAAAGAGCAAGGATAACAGTGAATCAACAGTGCACAGTGCATACGCCAATAGTGCATGTAACACTCAGAAAACAGTCCACCGTTCAGCAGGCCGTAAAAAAGCCAGGGCAGCAAGACCGCTCAGTCCATTGTCGACAGGGCAGGTGTTCCGACAGCTGCTGTGAGGACAGCACGGCCGAAGGCGCTGTCAGACTGCACCTCGCGATCTAGGCAGAAGTGTTTTTGGAAGGTGAGTGCGGAGGACCAGGTGGCAGCTTTGCAAATGTCATCCACAGGAACCGAGCACAGGTTGGCGAAGGACGCCGCTAATGCCCTGAGTTGATGCACTCTTATGTGGTCTCCCGCATGGGCTTCGGCCTTCTCCAGACAGAAGGCGATGCAGGCCGATATCCAGGAGGACAGGGTCCTCTTGGTGACGGGCCTTCCGGACCTGTTGGGGTTGTAGGACACAAAGAGCTGTGTTCCTTGCCTTACTCCTGCTGTTCTATTCAGGTAGATGCGCAAGACTCTGACAGTCCAGGGTGTGGAGCCTACGATCCTCCTGGTGCCAGGAAGAAGGAGGGGAGGTCGATGGATTGGTTGATGTGAAAGGAGGAGGCTACCTTAGGCAGAAACTTTGGGTGGGTGTGCAAGGATGCACGGTTCTGATGGAGCTGCGTGTACGGTGAATGGGCCATGAGGGCCTGGAGCTCGCTAATCTGCCAGGTGGAGGTTTTTACAATGAGAAAGAGCACCTTCCAGGAGACGAACTTCATGTCCGCCGTAGGCAGCGGCTCGAAGGACGGCAGCGTCAGTTGATGGAGGATGGTGCTGAGGTCCCAGGTTGGCACCGGTGGTCGCAAGGGGGGCCTGAGGTCGGCGAGACCTTTCATGAATTGAGCCATGATGGGCAATGATGCTACAGAGGAGTTGCTCTGCGCCCTGCTGGCGTGGAGGGACGCAATCGCAGAGGGGTGCACCTTGATGGATTGCGTCTTTAGTCCGAGATCGAAGAGGTGCATGAGGTACTTAAGGATCATCGGTATGGAGCAGGAAACTGGGTCGACGCCCTGCGCGGCACACCATATGGTGAAGCGTTTCCATTTGAACCCATAGGATCTGTGGGTGGATGGGCGTTTGGCCGCCAGGGCCACCTGTTGCACCTCTGTGGGCATATCTAGGGCTGACAAGTGTCTCCGCTCAATCTCCAGGCCGTCAAGGTGAGGGCTTGCAGATTGGGATGCAGCGTGCGCCCGTCGTTCTGAAACAGGAGATCCGGGCGGAGTGGCAGCCTCTCTGGAGAGGCAGAGGAGGAGGGGGAACCACATCTGGCGGGGCCAGTAGGGTGCGATCAGGATCACTTGCTCCCTGTCTGAGATGACTCGTTGCAGTGTCGCCAAGATCAGAGGGATGGTGGGGATGGCGTACACTGGAGACTATGCCCCCACGACATGGCGAATATATCCTGTGCCAAGCACGTGTTGGATGGGCGCGTCAAGCAGAAGAGGTGGCACTTCGCGTTGTTCTGTGCTGTGAAAAGATCAATGCGTGGCGTCTCCCACCAACGGAAGATGGACTTGGCGACTTCCGGATGCAGAGACCATTCGTGTGGTTCCAGCTGTCTGCTTAGCTTGTCGGCTATGCAGTTCTCCTCCCCGGGAAGGTACAAGGCTTGAAGGTGGGATCTGTTGGACAGAGCTATGGCCCAGATCGTGAGCGCTTCCTTGCAGAGGGTTCGTGAGCCGGTGCCCCCTTGTTTGTTGAGGTAGAACATGGCTACCTGGTTGTCTGTTTGGATGAGGATGGTTTTCCCCTTCAGCTGAGACTGGAAGGCCTGCAAGGCATATCTGATGGCTCTGAGCTCAAGCAGGTTGATATGCAGGCTCTGCTCCTTGACTGTCCACATTCCTTGGGTGCTGAGATGCAGAAAGTGTGCTCCCCAGCCAGTTGAGGATGCGTCTGTTGTGTGGACAATTTGGTGTGGGCACTGCTGGAGGCTTTTGCCTTGTGCTAGGTTGGACTGCTGGGTCCACCAGAGGAGGCCTTTCTGTGCCTGACTTCCATGGGCACCCTCGTGTCCAGCGGTTGTGAAAGTTGGTTCCAATGGTCACATAGGTGCCATTGGAGATTGCGCATCAGCAGCCTCGCGAGGGGGAGGACCAAGGTGGTTGCAGCCATGTGGCCCAGGAGACAAAGGATGGACTGAGCCGAGGTTAGCTTGGATGCTGACATCTTTGCGGCTAGGGATACGATTGTCTTTGCATGCTGTTTGGGGTGGAATGCCTTCGAGGCGTGGGTGTCGATGACAGCGCCTATGAACTGGACCCTCTGATGAGGCTCAAGTTGGGACTTGTCCAGATTCAGGAGGAACCCAAGGTCGGGCAGTAGTTTGGTCGTTCTTCACATTGCCTCCCGGGCCTCCGTGGCCGATTGTGCCACGAGGAGCCAGTCGTCGAGGTATGGGAAGACAGCAATGCTCTGTTTGCGGAGGTGCGCCACAGCTACCGCGACGCACTTCATGAAAACTCAAGGAGCTGGGGATAGGCTGAAGTGAAGCACCTTGTACTGGTAGTGTTGATCCCCCACCTTGAAGCGGAGGAACTTCATGTGGGTGGAGTAGATAGGGATGTGGGAGTATGCCTCCAGCAGATACAATGAGGTAAGCCAGTCCCCTGTCCTGATGAGCGGTAGGATGGAGTTGAGCAAGTACATCCTGAGGTGTTCCTTTGCGATGAACCTGTTGAGTTTGCGGAGGTCTAGGATCGGGCAAACTCCTCCAGACTTTTTGGGAATGAGGAAGTATCTTGAGTAGAAGCCAGAGCCGATCTTGTTGAGAGGAACTTTTTCGATGGACCGAGATGTGAGAAGGTGTCGTAGCAGGTTGGACATGGTGGCCTGGAGGTGAGTGGGTGGCTCGCTTGTTGGTTGTGAGCGCTGCGAAGGCAGGGATGTGAAGCGTAAGCAGTATCCCTCCTGTATGATCTGCAACACCCAGTTGTACATTGTAATGGCCTTCCAAGACGGGAGAAAGTCCGATAATCGACCCCCTACGGAGGAGTTGAGGGCGGTGCATGCCGGACGTTCTATGTCAAAAGGAGGATTTAGCTGGCTGCGAGGGAGCCTGCTTCTAAGATTTGCGCTCCCTCTGGTTCTGTCATTGGGTGCCGGAGGACTGGTAAGGCTGTTTGTAGGTCCGAGGGGCCTGCCATTTGTGGGTGGAGGAGTACCTCTTGTTGGGGTAGTATGGCTTCCAGTAGTAGTTTGTTTTCTGTACTGTGGAGTGTTCCAGACCATCTGCCGCCAGGGTCTGGAGGGTGTTACAATGTCCTTTGAGGTCGTTGACAGCGTCCGTGACCTTATCGCTGAAGAGGGACTTACCTGCACATGGGGTATCGGCAATCCTGTCGTGAGTGTCCTCTCTCAGGCCGGAGGCCTTTATCCAAGCCCACCTTCAGGCTGAGATAGCGGTACCTGCTGTTCTGATGGCAGTGTCGAATGAGTCGAAGGCGGTGGCGACCAGGTGTCTGCTGCATTCGGTCAGATCCTGGACATAAGAGGAGGCCTCTGCTTGCAGGTCCTTGGGCAGGGCAGAGAGTTTGCCTTTGAGGGCCGCCAGCACTCCATCCTGGAAGAGGATATGCTGAAATTGGTGCGCTGCAATCCTGGCGTTCAGCATTGCACCCTGGTAGACTTTCTTTCCCACGTCGTCCAGAAGATTTGAGTCCCATCCCGGTGGGTGGTTGGCCTGGGTTCTGGAATACTTGATCTTTTTCAGAGCCGAGGAGATGACAATGGACTGATGTGGTAGCTGTTGTTTGTGGAATCCGGGGGTGAGGTGGACCTGATATTTTGCGTCCAGCCATCTGTGAGCCGCATGGCCGGAGGCCGGAGTCTGCCACAGCGAAAGCTGTTTATCTCTAAGTTTCTGGTGTACAGGCAGGGCCATGGCGGGCTTGGGCCTGTGGAGGTATTTCAAGACATCTGGCTCCTGTTCCTCTGGCTTGTCTGTTGAGAGATTCAAGGCTGACATCACCTTTTTTAAAAATTTTGGGTAGGTGAGGTCCTCCGGGGGACTTTTACCTGACAGGCCCTCCTTGTCGTTAGCCGGCATCTCTGAATCAGGGGATTCCTTTGAAGTTGTGGATCCCATGGGCACAAAGTCATTGATCTCTCCATCACTCGCCTCCGACAGGGGGTCCCTTGGGGGGAGGGAGATCTGGATGTGGATCGGTGTCCATTTGTGGCTGGAGCTGGAGAAGACCTGGTCGCTGGAGATGTATAAGTTGCGGCTGGGACCGCTGGAAGGGATGTTCCTGGGTCCTGTGGAGCGGTTTGTTGGACCAAGCGTGAGAGAAGTCTGATGATGGTTTCAGAATTGTCCACAGAAGACGCTTTGCTAGAATATGGCTTGTTATGGCTGCAGGGGGAGCTGCCGTTGGAGCTGATGCTGAAGCTGGAGCTGCTGGGGCTTCTTCTCTTCTTGGAATGAGTCCTGCTGTCCCAACTGCTGGATCGGTGCTTTCTCTTATGGGAGTGTCTGTGACTGTGGAGCCTGGATCGATGTCTGCTGGAGCTCCTGGAGCTGTGATGTCTGTTGGCTCGTCTGTGGCTGTGCTGCCTGCCTGATCGCCTGAAAAGTCTGTCAGGGCTGCTGCTTCTGCTGACCTGCTCACTCCATCAGTGTTTCCCTTTGCTGAGGTTTTCCTTGTCGGGGCGGGGGCTGTCTTTTTTGTGCCATTGGGGGCTTTCCCTATCAGCGCGGTCCTTCCGGTGGGAGGCTCCTTTTTCAGCGCAGCACAGTCTGGCGCTAAGGGTGAGGTCCCTGAGGTCCGGGGAATCCCCACACCGCCGGGAGGCGTCAGCGTGAGGCGAGCCCTCCGATTGGGGGACTGGCTGTCCAATGGAGATCTGGTGGGCAGAGCTGCTGGGTTGGCCAATAGCGCTCTGGTGGGCGGAGCTAAGCAACACGATGCTGGCGCCATCTTGGGAGTCTCGTGAATGCATTGGAGACTCGAGCAGGCTTGAAGGAGACGCGTCGGACTGGAGGGCAGGCTGCTGACCGGGGATGGAGACCACGGAGGGCACATCCTGGACTGGGGGACTCCGTTGTTGTGCCGGGGGAGGGCCCTGACTGGACGCAGCCACCGCAGGCACATCGGAGGAGGCAGGCATCTCAGGCATGTTGGATGAGGCCAGGAACTCCCGTAGCGCGTGCCCTCGGTACTTACGTGCTCTGGGAGACATGCGGGAATATCTGGGGCAGTCCTGCACCTGGTGATCCGGTCCCAGACAGCGAACACAGCAGTCGTGGGTGTCGGTGGAGTTCATTTTCCTGCTGCATCGTGGACACTTCTTAAACCCAGGCTAGGGCATCTTCACAGGTAGGATTTTAAGGAAATTTCTTGGTTTGTTGTAGGAGAGTGGAGAGAGTCTGTCTTGATGACAAGGCGGAAGAAATTAGACTGGCTGGGCTAGGGGCAGGCCTGGGAGGTGGGCCTACCACTCATGCTCAGAAATCTGAGCTCTGGAGAGCACTTCCGTAGATGGCGCCGCCCAGAGGATGACACTTGGTGTGGCTGACGCTTCCTGCTTGTCCATGGAGAAAGGTGTTTTTCAGGAGTGGTTCTAAAATTGTGGAATAAATTTACCTGTTATCATTAGGGACGTTGATGATTATGTGACTTTTCAAAAAGTTTTAAAGAAGTGGTTATGGGGTAAATGTTTTAATCATACAGTAATTAATGTGAATTGTCTTTACTTCAGTTTTATATTCCGCTTCGTACATCTGTAAAAGTGGAATATTAGCACTGTTAATAAAATAAAATTAAATTGTTGCATTGTGAGTGTTTTCTTTCCTGTCATAACATGAGTAGAGATTGTCTCACGTATTGACAGGAAGGAAAATAAAAAAAAATCTGGCTGAACTTTCCAAGCTCCCCCACCCCTGACTCACCTCCTGATTCTTATGACACTTCTGATCCTACTGATTCCCCAGCCCCCTGACACTCCAGAGCCACCTCCCTGACTCCCTAATCCCATGAACTCCCTAACCCACCAACTCCTTTGGTTCCCCTGACTGATCACTCCAACATTTCTGATCCCCCAATCCCCCCTTATTACCCTCATCTCCCCAAACTCCCCCATCCTCTGGGGCCCACTTGGGCGACCAATAACAATTTTGGGTCAGGAGGTCAGGTGGTGGAAGGTCTTGTGGAGCCCATTTAGGTCATCAGTGACTGGTTTTCTTGGATCAAGGAGTGGGTGGTCTGGGAGCCCATATGGGTCCCCAGGGATCTTAGATGATCTGAGGTGCAGTGCTCCACCTCACCTCGGATCATCCTCAGCTTCCATCCTGCATCTTCCCGCCAGCCTGAGCTGGCATAAGGTTTCTCCATGGACAAGCAGGAAGCGTCAGCCACACCAAGGGGCTTGTTTACAAAGCCGCGGTAGCGGTTTGCGATCGTAATCGGAGCCGCGGCCCCATTGATTTCAATGGGGCCGCGGCTGCGATCGCGATCGCGAACCACTACCGCGGCTTTGTAAACAAGCCCCCAAGTGTCGTCCTCCGGGCGGCGCCATCTACAGAAGTGTTCTCCAGAGCTCCAATTTTATAACCATGCTATAAAAAGAGTAGAAAACAGTGTTTAATATTAGCACTGGTTTTTACATCTGGAGCCATTTTTTATACAGTGATTTGCATGTATTTTGCATGACCACCGCACTACCCTTTATCACAGCAGTTTTATAACACTTTTCCCTCGCTAATCTTTCTTCCTGTATTGGGAAGAAGAGTAGCATGAGAAAATCAAGAGTAAACTGCTGTACTAAAGGATAGCGCGGCTCACTGCGTTGGCCTCGAACGGAAAAGGCTTTTGAAAGTTTAGGAGCAAATAACAGTATAACAAAAATGACTGCCATTTGTATATCCACTACATTAAGCACAACCAAACAAGAAAAGTTTCTTGTTTTGATAAAGCTGTTGAAAATCAGAAACTTGTGCAGGTCTGTTTTCAATTTGCTTTCATGGAAAAGAATGCTGGGTGGTTGATTCCCCCTGCTTTAGAAACAAAAATATGTTTCTAGCATGGGTGCTCACCAAGGTATGCTTTTTTGTCATGAGTCCAGTCAATAAACGTGATGAGATCGCACCACGCTCCAAGTCGGTGGCCCACAAAAGAGGCCGAGCCAATACCTTTGTTTCCTTGCTCTCAGCAGACCACCAGGACTCCAGTTTGTATTTTCAAACCTGGGTTAAATTGTGGCATAACCACAAATGATTGTATGTTATTAACAGTGAGGTTCTCAGGAATGACTGACAAACAAACTCTTAGCACAGTGAGTCCACTTCTCCCAATAGTAAACACATGCTATTAATGAGACGTTTCATACCAGCCTACGATACTTGAGTAAGTTCCTTCTGCACTTACTTGACTAACATGCATTTTGTTAAATGGGCTTTATAAACAATATAGAAAGGTTTTTGGCTTTGCTGGAAAATACATTTAAGTGATCCCATCGATGCATTCTGTAGAATCAAATCCTGATATGAATGTCTGGTATTTTTTTGGATGGTTGTATGATTTAAGCATCAAAATATCTAGACCACTGGTTCTCAAACCTGTCCTGGCTTTCAGGATATCCACAATGATTATGAGATAAATTTGCATAGATAGGAAAAAATAAAGACCAATTTTTTATCGATTGTCCAGGATAAAAAAAGGAATCGAAGTTGGGATGTTCGCAGTTTGTAGCCTATTTTACAAAATATTCACTATTGGGGGTTATTTTAGAAGCCCCATTCATGATTTGCATGTGTTAAAATGCCAACTCACATGCACGGATTACCTCCCATTTAAAAAGTCATTTGAGAAAGGTTGGATTTTACACTCGTCTACCCTGATAACATTCTGAAATAGGGCTGCGGGTATTTCTAATTTCCTGGAAAGGCAGACACCCATATCTAGAAAACAACAAGGAGCGGGGAAACAAAAATATCAGCAACAAACGTTATTGAGCCCTACATGGCTGTGTTTCGGCATGGTATGCCTGAGTCAAGGGCAAAATCGTATGGACAATCAAGGGGTCCAAATAAATATAAAACATGAGACTCAACGATGCACTCTGTTTGCTGATATTATTGTTCCCCTGATCCTTGTTTTTTTCTTGCTTGTTTTTGCTGTGGGGGGTGTCCCTTCTTGTTTTGTTTTTAAGACTCCCATATCTGACACCTGCAGGTTTCTAAAATTAGTTGAAAACTTGCACGTGCCGGACCCATCACTCTGCATGTCCTTTTTATCTTGCAGACACATGTGTCTTTCAGGATGGGGAATAGACGATTTTTACACAGTACTTACATAATCCCACCTTCTCTGCTGCCCTTCCCACTGATTTTCAAACTTTTTGACTTGGACGTCCAAGATTTCACCTACACGTCCTTTCTAAAATGTGCCTTCACATGGATAGTGGTGCTGAATGTACGTATTAAGTTACATGTCGGCACCAGTGTTTATCTTAATCCTACGACTGTGCAAGTTGAATATTAACCCCATAGACAATGGATTTGTGCAGTTAAATAAAAATTCTGGGCCCGATATTTAGACTGCAGCAGTTAGTGTTTTTAAAATACTTGGATTTTCAGTGCCAGGATCCAGATATCCTCTGGCGCTGAATATCTGCTTTCAATGCTGACCAGTGCGGCTATCTGGACAGCATCAATATTCAGCTGCTCTCTGGATATCCAAACTACATAAAGTTAGGCCATTACTCAAATGACCTAAGTTTATGTGGGCACTAGCGCCAGTCCAACCATTAGGCAAACTTGGGTGACAACTTCTAGGGGGTGGCAATGAGCAGGGCATTCAAAGTTAAATAATGGATTTTGACAGCCAAGGGGGGGGGGGGGGCTATGTATGTGTCTGGAAGACTTAAGGTATGCTTAGGGCACCAACACCTTGAACCAAGTCTGGGGCCGGCCCTGATGGGCATTTATTCAGTTAGTGGACTGCTGGGATCGTCCTTATCCTGCCCACGAGCTGCTCCAGCAGTGTCCGGACAGTGCCACAGTGGGTAGATGGCATATTCAGCAGCAGCGGTTAGTGCCGCTGAATATCCTTCTCAGAGGGGTTTATCCAGTTCACAGGTTGATGACTATCAAAGATTTGAATCCACAGGGGTATCACTACTACCAGGAGCAGAAAGGAGCTGGTCCCCACTACACTGGTCGTGATGAAGGAGGCTGGGCTGTCTAGTATTCCTATGCCAGAAAGAATCCAGAAGAACAATGGGATCAGCTGCAATTCATGGCAGCATGTGGAGAGGAAAGACCAACCGCAGTGGTGGATGGGAACAAATTCACCAGAAAGTTAAATTATATCCCTGGACTGAGAACATAGACATTGTTTGGAGGGTGTAGTATGTTGGGAATGTGAAAGGTAATGCGGGAGCTGTGAATATGGTTGGCATGTGAGAGGGAGCTAAGGGAAGCAAGCTGGTGTGTGTGTGTGTGGGTGTGTTGGGGTGGAATTTGAGAGGAAGGAGGAGATGATGATGAGTGGAGGGGGGCTTATATGAATGAGGGTGTAGGTCAAGGGCTTTGTATCTTGGGTATGGTGGGTTCAGGCAATGGATGAGGCTCTCCCAGGCTTGGAGAGTGAGTGGGGAGTGCTCTGGTGTGTGTGGGGGAAAGGCGGAGGGGGTGGATGGGGGTAAGGGGAGGAGGGAGCGGAGGTTGGGGAGGGAAAGGGAGCAGGTCCTAGAGGGGGGGGGGTATCGATAATATTGGGTATGGGCCGTAATGGGAAGGGCAATAGCAAGCTCACTGTTATTATACTGATAAGAATTACTCCATTCAAACTTGTGTCAATAATAGTGGTTACTGGCAAACTTTTTTACAATCCCCATATGTAGTCTCAGACCTGTTTAGCGCTATTAACCTCCTCTCAAATGAGAAACAATTAGCGCTTGTATTGCATCAATGACTACTGGGTGGTGAACTTTTTTATATTTTTGTTTTAAAACCACCAATATTCCACCACCTGTGAACTTTAAAATGTCTATGGCAAATTCAAGAAGCTATAAAACAAGCTTATCTTTGTTCTTTGTTCTCAGCTTATCTGCTTTGCTGTGAAAATTTTCTTAATTTTCTCTGATATTTATGACTGTTCTCTACGCCTCCTAGGGCACCTCGTTGAGCATTTCTCTCCTCTTCGGAGTTTCATCAGGAGGATCTACGAGTGAGAGAAAAATAGAACAATGGCGCCTATAGTTTCTCCTTCTTTATGGCACATTAATTAGGGCTAGATTTAAGCATTATTACTTACTACTTCAGATTATTTACAATTTATCAACTACCAGGCATACTGTTTGTTCTGTATTACTGCTTACTCTTTACTTGCTGCTGCCCGCGTCTCCCCATGTCTTCTCTTGGATCAGAAAAACGCCGCGCATGCGGTCTTCTTAGCTCACCTCCTTTTATACTCACAGCTGATTCACTGCTTAGAAGTTGATCATTACTGAAAAGTTCTTCACTATATCTGCAAACTTGCCACTCCACCGTAGAGTTTAAGCCCAAAGGTACTACCGTATTCACTGTTAATATCCAACGTTGTTCAACAAAAAGCAATAATCTGAAGTAGTAAGTAATAAAGATAAGCTTGTTTTATAGCTTCTTGAATTTGCCATAGACATTTTAAAGTTCACAGGTGGTGGAATATTGGTGGTTTTAAAACAAAAATATAAAAAAGTTCACCACCCAGTAGTCATTGATGCAATACAAGCGCTACTTGTTTCTCATTTGAGAGGAGGTTAATAGCGCTAAACAGGTCTGAGACTACATATGGGGATTGTAAAAAAGTTTGCCAGTAACCACTATTATTGACACAAGTTTGAATGGAGTAATTCTTATCAGTATAATAGCTTATTGTACTCCGTAAAGACCAACGAGATTTTTGTAAGCTCACTGTTATGACACTTAATGTAAAGGGGCTGAGTGCATGGCATAAGAGGCAATCTTTGCTGCTGGAAGGGTATAGGCTGTGAGACGACATTTGGATGATTCAGGAAACGCATCTCAAGAGGTCCCGGAAACATTGGTTACAATAAGGAAAGTATGATTATGTATGCCTAGCGGCAAATGCGGGTAGTCCTAAAAAGGGAGGAGTGGTGGTGGAAGAGCAGGAGGTGGTTCAGGATCCAGAGGGGCGCTTTCTGATATTGAAGGGGATGGTGGAGGGATGTTGTTGGTGCTGGTTAATGTGTATTCATCCAACACACAACAGGGGGACCTTTATGATAAGCTCTGGACACAAATTCACCTAGATGGCCCTCTGATAGTAGGGGGTGATTTTGATGCAACGCTGAACCCTCGGATAGATACTTCCACAGAGGGTGGTGTGGGAGGGAAAAGGGTGAGGGAAAAGCTTCAATTACTAATGCAGTAATTAGGGACTCGAGATGCTTGGCACCATTTGATGGGAAATAAGAGGAAGTACACCTTTTACTCTCACCTTCATGGCACATATACCAGAATTGAAATGATATGGGTGGATGTGGGTTTAATTAAGCAACTGGAGAAGGTAAGATGGATGGATCATGCCCCAGTAAGTATTAGGGTAAATCTTCAACAGCATCAGGGAGATTAAAAATTCTGGAGATTTGAGTCTTTTTTGGTTGATCGGGGGGGGGGGTGGGGGGTGTTTAGAAAGCACAAGTGCTCCTTGTGGTCTTGGGCAAGCCACTTAACCCTCCATAGCCCATGTTCCCTGTAAAATAGTTATCTCCAAGTTATAATGCCCTGTTCAATGTAATTTCAGTTTGTTCAATGTAAACCGCACTGATGCAGAATAGCGCGGTATATAAGAGAATGTAAATAAATAAATAAGTATAGTGATCATGGACTACTTGAAGCACAATCAGAAGGGTGAGGTATCACCTGTGGTAGTCTGTGGCAGATTAAAAGCTGTCCTATGGGGACACTTTATCTCCTTGCGTTCCAGGAAGAAATGTGATAGGGAGACGAGAGAGGGGGAAATTAGAGATAATCTAAAGAGGCTTGTACTGCAACATGTGCAGGAGGAGGAAAGGGTCTTCTTTGACAGATAACAGCATTACAAGGGGAACTGGAGGCTATCACGGCTAAGGAGTGGGAATTTGGGCTCTAAAAGCAGAAGCACTCCTTCTTCATAATGGGTAATAAACCCGGGAGGTATGTCGCTAGAAAGCTCTGGGAACAGCATGTCCAGCAACAGACCCTGAAAATAAAAGATGCAGCGGGAACTTGGGAGTTTGGGACGGACAGGATTCAGGGGGTGTTTTGTGATTGCTACAAGAAGCTATACCAATCTGAAAAGGAGACTGGGGGTTTGGGGATGCCACAGAACCTTGCTGAAGCAGGCTTACCTAAACTGGGAGATGAGGAGGGCAAATGGCTTGACGGGGAGATAGAGGGGGTAGAGGTTCTTCAAGCTATCAAAAGTTTGAAAGAGGGGAAGGCATCGGGTTTTGATGGAATGGCAGTGGTGGCATACAAAACATTTTCCTCCAAGCTTCTCCTTATGCTTCTGGACCTCTTCAACAGGATGATGAGGGGGATGGGGTTGCCAGCCTCTATGGCAGTGGTGGGCATTACTGTCCTACCGAAGCCGGGAAGAGATGCAGGTATGTGTGCCTCCTATTGGCCCATTTCATTAATTAATTTAGCTGCCAAGATTCTGGCGAAGGTGCTCGCCACTAGAGTTCAGAGGTTCTTGCCCCATTAATAGGAAAGAACCAAGCAGGATTTATCCCAGGCAGACAGGCCAGTGATAATATTCACAAAATCTTAAACTTGGTGTGGGCAGCCTAAAAGGAGAAAACCCCCTCATTACTAATGGCAGCTGTTTGACAAATTTGAATGGGATTTTATGTTCACTTTTCTAGGTGGAATGGGGTTTGGGCATAATTTTATGGGGTGGCTTCATGCGCTGTGCACTGACCCAAAGCCTCGGATCTGGGTTAATGGCTCTTAAGAACTTAAGAACATAAGATATGCCATACTGGTTCAGACCAAGGTCCATCAAGCCCAGTATCCTTTTTCCAACAGTGGCCAATCTAGGTCATACATACCTAGAGGTTTCCCCAAAAGACACAGGTTCTGCAATGCTTGTACTAGGTCAAGCATTGTTATGCTGGGTCCCTTAATAATGGTTTATGGACCTTTTCTCCAGGAACTTGTCCAAACCTTTTTAAACCCAGCTACACTAACAGCCTTTATTACATTCTCTGGTAACAAAGAGTTTGATTACACGTTGAGTGAAAAAATATTTTCTTTTATTAGTCTTAAATAGTTTACCCTGTAGCTTCATTGCATGTCCCCTAGTCTTCCTATATTCTGATAACGTAAACAGTCGATCTACGTTTACCCGTTCCACTCCGTTCATTAATTTATAGACTTCTATCATATCTCCCCTCAGCCGTCTCTTTTCCAGGTCTCTTTTTAGCCTTTCTTCATAGGAGTATCCTTCCATCCCCTTTACCATTTTGGTGGCTCTGCTCTGAACCTTTTCTAATAACGCTATATCCTTTTTAAGATACGGCGACCAGAATTGCACACAATATTCAAGGTGCGGTCTCACCATGGAACGGTATAGAGGCATTATAATATCTTTTGTTTTATTTTCCATTCCTTTCCTTATGATACCTAGCATTCTATTTGCTCTCTTGGCTGCCGCTGCACACTGGGCCGAGGGTTTTAACATGTTATCCATAATGACGCCTAAATCTTTTTCCTGGGTGGTGGTTCCTAATGTGGAACCTTGCATCGTGTAACCATAGTTTGGGTTGTTCTTCCCTAGGTGCATAACTTTGCACTTGTCCACATTAAATTTCATCTGCCATTTTGATGCCCAGTCTTCCAATTTAGCAAGATCCTCTTGCAATATTCCACAATCCTCTTGGGTTTTAACAACTTTAAATAGTTTTGTGTCATCTGTAAATTTGATAACCTCACTCGTTATTCCACTTTCCAGGTCATTTATGAATATGTCAAAAAGCAGCGGACCAGCACAGATCCCTGGGGTACACCACTATTCACCTTTCTCCATTGGGAAAATTGGCCATTTAGCCCAACCCTCTGCTTTCTATCTTTTAACCAGTTCCTGATCCACAGTAGTACACTGCCTCCTATCCCATGACTCTTTAGTTTTGTCAAAAGTCTCTGATGAGGGACCTTGTCAAAGGCTTTCTGAAAGTCCAGATACACTATATCAACCGACTCACCTTTGTCCACCCGTTTATTCACACTTTCAAAAAAATATAACAGATTAGTAAGACAAGATCTTCCTTGTCTAAAGCCATGTTGGCTGTCTCCCATTAGGCCATGACTATCTACATGCTGAGTAATTTTATTCTTTATGATGGTTTCTACCATTTTTCACGGTACTGACGTGAGGCTCACCGGTCTGTAGTTTCCCGGATCACCCCTCGAACCCTTTTTAAAAATTGGTGTTACATTGGCGATCCGCCAATCTTCAGGTATTAGAGATGATTTTAATGATAGTTCACAGATTACTAATAGCAGGTCTGCAATCTCATATTTCAGCTCTTTCAACACCCTTGGATGTATACCATCCGGCCCAGGTGATTTGCTACTCTTCAGTTTATCTAATAGTTGTAATACATCTTCCCGATGTATCGATATTTCCTTCAATTCTTCCGCACCTTTAAATACCACTTCAGTCATGGGTAACATCCCTACATCTTCCTCAGTAAAGACCGAAGCAAAGAATTCATTCAGTCTCTCCGCTATCGCCTTGTCGCCTCTTAGTGCCCCTTTAACTCCTCTATCATCTAATGGTCCAACTAACTCTCTCACAGGTTTTTTGCTACGAATGTACTTGAAAAAATCTTTATTTCATGTTTTTGCTTCTGCAGCAAGTTTCTTCTCAAATTCTCTCTTTGCCTTCTTTATCAATGCCTTGCATTTGACCTGCCAGTGCTTGTGCTGTTTCCAGGTTTCATCATTTGGCTCTTTTTCCCATTTCCTGAAAGATGCTTTCTTGGCAACAACAGCCTCTCTGACCTCACCTTTAAACCATGCTGGCAGTTTTTTGGACTTCCTTCCACTTTTCTTAAAGCGTGGAATACAGCTGGTCTGGGCTTCCAAGATAGTATTTTTCAACAACACCCAAGCTTGATGTAAGTCTTTAACCTTTGCAACTGCTCCTTTTAGTTTTTTCTTAACTATTTTCCACATTTTATCATAGTCTCCCTTTCGAAAGTTAAAAGGTAGTACTGTGGATTTCCTTACTATCCCTCCTCCACTAATTAAATCAAAGGCGATCATGCTATGATCACTATTGCCAAGTGGCCCCAACACCCTTATCTCTTGCACTAGATCTGGTGTTCCACTAAGGACTAGGTCTAATATGGCTTCCCCTCTCGTCAGTTCATGGACCAGCTGCTCCAAGAAGCAGTCATTTATGTCATCTAGGAACTTTATCTCCCTAGCATGTACTGCTGTGACACTGACCCAGTCGATACCGGGGTAATTGAAATCGCCCATATTATTACCGCGCTGTAACTTTGGTTAGCTTCCTTGATTTCTTTGAGCATTTCATCATCCTTTTGTTCATTCTGGCCAGGCGGTTGATGGTACACCCCCACCGCCATCGCCTTCCCCTTTTTACATGGAATTGCAATCCATAGAGATTCTACAGCAAATTTTGTTTCCTGCAAAACTTTAATCCTTTCTGACTCAATGCCCTCTCTAACCTAGAGTGCAACCCCTCCACCAATTTGATCAGCTCTATCATTACGATATAGTTTGTACCCAGGTATCACAGTGTCCCACTGGTTGTCCTCCTTCCACCATGTTTCTGATATTCCAATCACATCTAACCTCTCATTTAGTGCTATATATTCTAAAATATATATTCTAATATTCTAATGGATGGCTCTTATTCTGGGGAGTACACCTTGGAAAAGGGTATGAGGTAGGGGTGACCACTTTCCCCATTACTGTTCACCCTGGTTATCAAGCCGTTGGTGGAGAGGGTCCACAGGCAGGGGGACATAAAGGGGGTGAGGGTGGGGTCCCAGGAGTTTAAGATATCTCTTTTCATGGATGACATGATCTATTCCATAGCATCTGCTCTCACCACCTTGCCAAATCTGCTAAAGGAGATTCAACAGTATAGTGCGGTCTCAGGTTACAAAATGAACACGGGCAAAACTGAAATTCTGGCAGCACATCTGCAACCCGAGCTGGAGCAATGATTGAAGGAAGCCTTCTCTTTCCAGTGTGTGAAGAGGTATATTAAATATTTAAGAGTGCTGGTGAGGAAGGAATGGAAGGATCTGTGGAAGCTTAATTATGACCCTTTAGTTAGGAAGGTGCTGGATGATCTGGTGAGTGGGACAAACCATATTTTTCGTGGCCTGGTAGGGTAGACATTGTGAAAATGCATATCCTACTGAGGATTCTGCTTATGTTTATGTCCCTGCCTATTGAGGTGCCCTCCCAGATGCTAACACTTCTACAGAAGCATATTTTCTCCTTTATCTGGAGGAGACGACCCCCAAGGGTGCGGAGAGAGGTGGGGGATTTCCTGCATATGAGGTGGACTTGCCCAATGATTCAACGGATTTGGGAGTGGATGGGTAGGTGGGTGCGGGAAATAGTGGGGTGGGGGAGCCCACTTACTCCAAATGCAGTACTGCTGAATGAATGAGGGAAGGATGGAGGGGGAGATATGGTGGGGTTCCTCAAGCTGTTTGTCATTGCGGTGCACATGGAACTTGCCCAGAATTGGAAATCAGCTACAGGAGTGGAGGGCAAGCAAATACTGTCCCGAGTGGATTAAGATGACTGCCTACATGAGACATTGTGGGGTCTCCTTTCAGAATGTATGGGAGCCGTATGTGAGGTAAAGGAGTATGAAATAACGAAGGCTGTTGATGCCTTACAGGGTGCACAATGGTTGGAGGTGGGAACAGGACCTCGATGGGGAAGGGAGGGGAGTGATGAGGGAAACTGAGTAATTAATCGGTTGATTGCATGGTATTGGTATTAGGTGGGGCAATACCCTGGTTTCGACCTAGACTGGGGTACAGAAGGGGAATAGGAGGAGGAGGCAGGAGGTGAATGAGAGGGAGAGGGGACATGCAAGGGATGCCCCCCCCCCTAGTCCAGAGAGTTAGCTAATATTATGTATATAAGCAGTGTGTTATGGTTTTCTGGTATGGATTTCTGATGTCAATAAGAGCTGTATGATCCATCTGTGGGGTGGAAGGGGTGGCAACTGTATCAGATGTTGTGACTGTGTTATGTTAATAGTTCTTGAATAAAAACTAAATTAAAAAAAAATATTTTTGATCTTCTATTTTCATGACACTTTTTCTGGATAATCAGCAGAGAATTTGAAAAACGTCTTGCCTGCCAGCTCTGACTTGTGAAGTTCTGCGAAAAGAGTGTGCTTCCACTAGCATCGGTGTTTTGTGAACAATTCATTTACTCTTCATGTGCTTAGATATTTCTGCAGGATAAAGACATGAGGAAGTTATCTGCTTCAGAACTGGTGCTCTGCTCGTTATACATAGTTACAGTACCTGCAAGCATCTTTGCAAAATATAATGCGTGACCAAGCTCTAGCTGATTGCCAAGGAATTATAAAGTTTCGCTTGTGAGCTGTGCATACCATTATTAGTAATTTTATAATGTTACCAGATGTATCCAATGCTTTAAGGCACATATTGTCACAGTCCAGATAGCCGCTCTAGTCAGCGCTGAAACTGGAGCACTTTACTCCCTATACTGTACTGCTTCCTGGGTTTTTGTAGCCCAAATGCATGACTGCATTTTTTAGCATTAAATCTTAATTGCCAAATTCTTGATCATTCTTCGAGTTTCCCTAGATCCTTCCTCATGTTGTCTACACCTTTCAGGTTGTCTACCCTGTTGCAGATTTTGGTATCATTTGCAAAGAGGCATACCTTTCCGGAGACAATATTGCTTAAAAAGAACAAGGCCAAGGACTGATCCCTGAAGCACGCCATTGGTACGCTCTTGTCTTCAGGGTGCACTCAGTTTATTACTTCCCTCTAGCACCTTCTACCCAGTCAATCCATTTAATGCCAAGGATACACAGATTATTTATCAACTGCCGATGCTAAACTTTGTCAAAGGCTTTGCTGAAATCTAAGTATACCAAATCTAGTGCTCTCCCCTGACCCAGTTCTCTGGTCATCTTTAAATGTCCTTCTGTCATTAATATACCTAAAACACCTATTTTTTTCTCCATTTGCATCTTTGCTTTCCTATCAGCTTTCCTTAGCTTCTCCAGATATTGTTGTTTTTCTTCCACTTTGTGCAATCTCATAGTTTCATTAACTTTTCAGCTACTGTTCAGATAGGGTGATTTTGTAATACAGAAAGGGTCAGCACTCTTTGGCTGAGTTGTGGATATACATGAAGAAGGAAAGGGAAGGGGATGAAACCCCCCCCAAGATTGTGGGCTCAGGAGACTGGGTGAATAATTGTTTTCTTCACAGGGAAAATGAGTTTGGGGAAAATTATTTCTGTTTTTGGCCATGTTGAGTTTTAGACAATGACGAACAAGCAGGAAAAAAACTGCAGTTTGGCTCTTGTTGGCAGCTCTGCTATCAAGTGTGAAATCATCCACATAGAGGTAGTACTGGAAGCCATTAGAGGATATCAGATTACCAAGAGAGAGGGAGTGTAGAGAAAGGAGGCTCAGGACATAACTCTGTGGTACCTCAACTGATAAAAGAATAGCAGTGGACAAAGATACACTGAAATCCCTTGGGAGACATAGAAAAGAGAACTAAGATAAGTCGAGGAGTATAAGTATAAACTAAAGTCTCTCAGCCTTGGCCATGAGGAGGCCACTAGAGATCATACTGAGGGCCACCTCTGTGGAGTGTGAGGAACAAGATTCAGAATGGAGTGAGTTGAGGATATCTTGTGATACAAGAAATTCAAGGTAGTGGAGGAAAGCAACCTATTCAAGTACTTTGGACATGAAGGGGAAGAAGGAGATGGGTTGATAGTTAACAAAGTATTAAGGATCTATAGAAGAGTTTTTGAGGATCAAAGTGACCATGGCATGACTGCAGGCAGTAGCAAAGGTTGCAGTAGAAAGTGACTGATTGAGCATTTGATAGATGAAAGGAATGACAGCAATAATGATCACATTGATGAGCTGGATGGTGATGGGGTCAGATGGGGAAGCAATTTAGAGCATAAGAGAAGATAGGCTGTTTCTTGCTCTGTAAATTCTTTAAAGGCAGAGATAGTGAGAGATTTTAAGACAGGAGGAAACAAATGAAGGGCTGGTTGAGAACACCAGACTTATTTTGTGAATTTAGTCTTGAAAGAAATCATCCTCAACCTGGACAGTGAGCAATGGAGGATGGAAGCAGTGACTGTTTGACGAGGGGGTTCAGAGTGGTAAAGAGATAGCGGAGGTTGGAGGACATAATTTTCTTGTTTGGACAATGTGATAGCCAGTTGGAAAGAGATGAGCATGAATTTGAAATGACTGTGTGGCAGCAGGATTTGAGCCAAAGACACTCTGCAGATGGGGTACAGGAAACATAGAAACATGATGGCAGAAAAAGACTACATGGCCTATCTAGTCTGCCCTTCCATATCAACTACAATAGTCACCTTTTTGCCTTTAGAGACCCTCTGGGTTTGTCCCATGCTTTTTTGAATTCAGATACTGTTGAAGGAAACACACTGTTTCGGTGAGTCAGGGTTGAGAATTGGCACATCACACAGTTTGAGAGGGTGTAAAAGTCCAGAGCAGAGTGTAGAGTTGTAGGAAGAGATTGCTTCATCAACAGAGGACAGGAGAGAAAAGAAAGTGGCAGAGAGGCATGAGAGTTGACTGATCAGATGTTCCTAAAGCATTGGAGATGGCAAGCTGAACTTGGGAAGGATTGTGAAGTGTGAAAGATATCATATTGTGGCTAGATTGTAGGAGGACAGTGATAGAGATCAAACATTTGAAGAAGATCAGGTCAAGGTAGTGGTCATGCTTTTATGCAGGGGTAGAAGAGCCTATCTGAAGGTCACATGTGAATAAGAAGGCAAGCAGTCTGGAAGCATAGGGATAAGAGGGGTTTTCAATGTGAAAATTGAAGTCCCTCAAGATGAGAGAGGGAGAAGATGATGTATAGATGAAGGAAACTCAGGAGGCAATGTCTGTGAGAAAGGAGGGAGTGGTCATTAGGCGTGCAAATAATGGGTACCAGAAGTAGTGGGGTGAATAGTTGGAAGAAATGTGCTTCAAAGAAGGGCAAAGAATGAGATTAAGGAGGAAGGAAAGGTTGAAACCTACAGAAGAGGGAAAAGGAGCCCAAACAATTACCTAACCTTCAAGCAAGGTGTATGGGAGATGAAGTATTCTTCAAAAGAAAGGGCACCAATAGAGGCAAATGCCTGAAGGGAGAGCCAGGCCTCCATTAGTGCCAGATGTTTGATGCATGTAAGATGAAGAGATCATAAATATAAGCAAGCATGTTGGAAACAGATTGGACATTCCACAGGTTACAAATGAAGAGAAGAAAAGATATAGGAAGGGGAGCGACTGGGATGAGGTGCCTGGCTGAAGTGTGCTGGGTGGTATTCAAGAAAGCATGATGGAGAATGGCTAGGACAGGTAGAAACAATAGTGAAGGATTTAGATCTACCATAAGATGAGCAGTATAGGATGTTCTACAGGAGAGACATAATGGTTTGAGGAAGTACAGAGGGAAAAGAGAAACAATGTAGCGAGGTGTATCACATCTCATCCTACATGACCATGAGTTCTTCAGAACTTGTCTGATGAGTTCTTCAGGGGTGAGATGAGTAGATGGATCATTACAACTAGCTCAATACCAACCATACTGTATATTCAAGCAGTAACTATGAGGGGGGGGGGGGGGAATATTCAACGGCAGTGGCTAGCACTTATAAAGCACCTAGCCATCACCACTGAATACTAACCCCAGATATTCAATGTCAGGACAATATCTGGCCACTGGCGTTGAATATCTGGGACGCTGCAGAAGCCGGAAGCTAACTGGGCAGCGGCAATATTGAACTGCTGTCCAGTTAGCTTCCATGGGTAAAGTTAGGCCAGTCTTTGCAACGCCTGACTTTACCCGCTTGTCGCTAACAGGGCAGTGGGCTCAGTATTGCTGCTGCCTGGTTAGCAACGGTGCCGCCTCTGCTCCCCATGAAACAACCACAACATGACCCGATGATAACCGCTTAGCATTGGGGCATGTAGTGGCAGCACCTGCAGATTTCCAGCAGTACTAACCGTGGTCTGCAAACTATGTAAATGCTTTTGAATATCCCCCCTATATATATAATCCCGCAATGCCGCACAGTGAAGGTTGTGCATGTCTCAGGATTGAAGAAGTCATCAGACGAAACATAGTCATGTAGGGTGAAATGTGATCGGTCTGTTTTGAAGCAATAAACCAACCCCTTATCTTCATTACAATCTGTGTACTGTTGTGACTCCTACACCTTGCTACTTTGTTTCTCCTTCAGACCTGCGAGAGTGAGTGTTCCTTTTTCAGCCTTTTTGAGGGTACACAGGATGCAGAACTGGAACGTGTATAGTGCAGCAGAAGGGGGATGCAACAGGGAAAGGTCAACAGAAGGAGAATCCTTAGTAGTAGTTGCTGTTACCTGCTCTCTATATGGCGCTAATGATTTGAAGCAGGGACACGTAGCTATGGCACCTGCCCAAAGGAATAAAAAATTCAGCTAAAACAGAATAAAGAAATAGAAATTTCAAAAATGAGTGGCACTGAGATTGCAGGGCCGAGATAGTGGGTTGAGTTCAGGTGAAGAAAGACCTAATTTATCCAGTTGGGTTAATGTAGAAAAAGTGTTTTTTTCTTATGTGGACAAATTGTGTAAGAACAGAGCAGTGTGGTGGGTGGAAAAAGATGGGGAGAAACCTTATATGAAAATGTCACAAGCAGATTTTCTTAATTGCTTTTTAAAACACAATTAGAATTTAAATAAATAATAGTACATGAGTCTCAGGGGTGGGTTTTGATGTTTGCAGCCCTAGGCACCTTTACTCTGAAGACGTTATTAAAGACTTTGCTAAAAATATAAGTCAAAAAGAAACTTTCTCAGGATGCCTAGAAATTCTGGAATTGTTTTTGGAATGTAATTTTGAAGTTTTAGCTGCATTAAATTTCTGTCTCACCGTCTTCCTTATTTTCTCCTTATTTTTCTTCTGCTTTTTACATCTTTTCCCTTCTTTCTAGGCCCTACAACTTTCATAGGCCCTAGGCGTTATGCCTACAGTGTCTAATAAGAAATCTGGCACTGATGAGTCTAGAACAGGGGTTCTCAACCCATTCCTCTGGACACACCTCGCCAGTTGGGTTTTCAGGATCACCATAATGAATATGCATGAGAAAGATTTGCATACAATGGCGACAATACATGCAAATGTCTTTCATGTATATACATTATGGTTATCCTGAGAACCAGACTGGCTAGGTGTGTCCAAGGGACTTGGTTGAAACCCCTGGTCCAGAAGAATCTGTTACTTATCTGGTACAGTGAGCTGTTGAGCTTGTCTGGAGGAGAGAACTTCCAAGGAAATCTTCCAGATAGGTGATCCTTTTATTTTACAAATTAAATTAGAAGTCCAGCCTTTAGAGGCCCTTTCCTACCTTAAGTCACCTTAAAGTTGGCACCTATGAATTTTACAGCTCCTTTCTCTAGGCATTTCATTGAAAAGCAGGTATACGAGGTGTGACAAAAAAGAAATGAGACAGTCTCATATATGTTTTATTGCAAAATCTACAGAGAAATTACACATTGTCCCCTTCAAAGTAATCCCCCCCCCCCAGAGTTAATGCACTTCTGCATTCGCTTCTGCCACGTACGGAAGCACTTAGTAAAGTCCTCCTCCTTGAGGTCCCTCAGCTTCCTCGTCACAGTGGCCTTGATCTCTTCTACAGAGGTAAAATGAGTTCCTTTGAGCACAGTCTTCAGCCTGGGGAAGAGCAAGAAGTCACACAGTGCGAGATCTGGGGAATAAGGAGAATGGTCGAGAGCTGCGATCTGTTTGTTGGCCAAGAACTGCCTCACACTAAGCACAGTGTGTGCGGGCACATTGTTGTGCTGGAGCAGCCACGACTTGTCTCTCCACAGAGCCTGCCTACTGCACCAAACCTGGTCATGGAGGTGATTGAGGACCTACTGGTAGAAGTGCTGGTTGACTGTCAGACCCTCAGGCACAAACTCATGATAGACCACTCCCTTCTGGCAGAAGAATGCGATCAGCATGTCCTTGATCCTTGATTTGGACATGCGCGCCTTCTTGGGTCTGGGTGACAGTTGAGTCTTCCACTGCAGGCTCTGTCTCTTGCTTTCAGGGTCATACTTGAAGACCCAAGTCTCGTCTCCTGTGATGATTCGGCCAACGAACTCTGGATCTTCTCCGATCTTTTCTAGCAAGTCTCGACAAACATTGATCCAGTGCTCCTTCTGGTCGTCTGATAAAAGCTTGGGCACCATCTTGGCGCACACCTTCCGCATCCCCAGCTCTTGCACCAAGATAGTCCGCACTGACTCCCTGTTCAGGCTGAGCTCCTCAGTTATCATTCACACCATCAATCTGCGATCACTCTGCACCAGCTGGTTCACTCTGTCAATGTTCTCAGCCGTCTTTGTCACGGAAGGCTGTCCTGACTTGGGGTCATCCTCCACCTCCTCGCGGCCAGTCTTGAAGCATTTGTGCCACTCGAAGACTCGTTGCCTTGACATTGCATCTTCTCCATAAGCCTTTTGGAGAAGCTGGAGACACTCCATTGGGCCCTTCTCCAACGTAACCAGAAATTTCAAGTTGATTCTTTGCTCCATATTTCTGCCACCTCCAGTTGCGTGACAAAGCGATGGAGCAGTGTGCTACAAAAAAAAAACTGAAAAAAGAAAATTAGAGTGAGAGAGATGAAAAATATTATAGCAGAATAGTGGCGAGATGTTGCATAACACAGTGACATAAGTGGTTAACCAATTTTCATTGAGTCATGGACATGGCTGCCACAGTCTCGTTTCTTTTTTGTCACACCTCATATAGACAGAGCCACCACAGCAGTTAAATCCTGTTGCACAAATTTCATACCTGTAACCAAAGAGCACAATTAGCCAATGTATGGTAGAAGAGCTTGGAGGGAGAGGGGCAACACGGTTTGAAAATAGAGAAAGACCAGTTCACAAATTATAAAGCTTCCTCAAGTGAAAATGTCACCAGCAGTTTTCTTTACTGTGTTTTGAAACTACAGCTGGAATTTTTAAACAAACAGACCTGCAGGAACCAATCTTCAACTGCTGAGTCACAAAGTCCTTTGCCTGATTCCAAGCTGCACTCAGGATGTCTTGAGATCTCAGCCGCAGTTCAAGTGACAGAAAAAAATAACAATATGGCGCAGTTATAATGCTGAGTAATGTTATTTATCCATTTCCCATGAAATCACTTCACCTCATCTCATGCAGGCCGATATAAATAACATGGACCGTCATGGCGTCAGCCTTCCATTCGCTTTTCTGGAGAAATATAGGGAGGGGATTCTCAAAGCTGCTTCCACAGATAAGGCAATGGTTTACCCACAGAAATAAGCCCTTTCTATAACTGCCTGCCCTATGCGTGGGTAAACCTAATGGGGTTATTTTAGAAATCGTATTCATGATTTACATGAGCGAAAAAAAAACACAACCATGTAAATCGCATCCACGTGTAAAAGGCTATTTTAAAAACTGCTCATTTTACATGTGTCTGTCTATATCGTGTCTGTATTACAAGGGGCGTGTCATGGACATAGCCAAAGCAGCACCAAAAGCTATACGTGATTTCATATAGGGGATGCATGTGTGCAGCTGAAATTGTCACCATCCAGATTTACACCTGCTTTCTGACACGAATAGGAAAACAAAAAAAGCTCCTTTTGTCCTTCCCATTACAGGAGGGATTAAGGGGTATATCCCCCTTAAACCTGCAGTGTTCATATCCATCTCTGAATTGCCTCTGTAGTTAATTAGCAGCATCTACATGTCCAGATTTGCAAAATGGCAGATACACGTGTCAGTTATATAATGATAACTATAGAGAATGCTCTGCACTAATACCAGAAAGTATTACATAGTCTCTTGACTTGTTATAGTATTTCTATTATATTCACAACCGTTTTTTAGCGGCAAGAGAGGTCTCAGAACCAGGGCTGCCACTGACCATTAATATACGGCCATGTGGACTAACATCCCCATGTACATCAAGGACCCTCTGTTAGCAGCCACTTATTCAGAACATTTTTTTAGATATTAAACAACTAAGTGCTTAGCTTGCATATCTCTCTCCAGCTTCTGGTTTTCTTTTCCCGACGCCATGAAGCGCGCTGTGGAAATGCGTTTCACCTTTACGGTTTCATCAGGGGAATCAGGTAAGCACCACAAATGAAACAAGTGCATTAGATACATACTTTCAAAGTCCTTTGTTAAATCACAAAACTATAAACTGAGGAAATATGAATTCTTCGATCTGTTACCTGTGCTGCATTCAATGAGACTTCCCAGAAGCTTACAGCCTTTGCCTGTGTCAACGGCAGCAAAACGCCACGCATGTGAACTGAGTTAAATAAGGGCGATTTGTCAGGCAAGAACTATTAAGCCTGGCGGTTTTATGGCCAGAGACATCAAGCACAGCTCAATCAACGGTAGGACATGTTAAATGTGGGGTTTGTAACGTCTGTACCATTACTCAGGAATTATCGGAATTTAGCCATAATGGTAAAAGGTACCGACTCAGTTTAACTTCATACACATCTACACACATAGTGTATTGTGTACGCTGCCCGTGTAATCTATTATACATTGGGAAAACCAATAGATCTTTTAAAGTACGGATGAACGAACACAAAAGCAAGTTGAAATGTTGTAGGCGAGAAGCGCCTATGGTAGAACATTGAGTTTTATCACACATATGAAGAATTACGATGTTTTTGCATTGACCAGCTCCAGACATCACGGTATGGAAGAACACGTGAACAGGCTTTGCTTTATATTGAACAACGATGGATATATAGATTGCAGACAGTGGTCCCAGGAGGGTTAAATGCACGAGTGGAATGGGAAGCTTGTTTTTGACATAATTATGACGTAAGATGCCTGCTGCCAGCCCATAGTATCCTCACCACAGTTGCCAGCAATCCTTATAAGGTGTTATAAGGCTCCTAATTAGGCACAGTACAAGGCATGTTACAAGGCACCTTATTAGGCATAGTACAAGGCACGTTATAAGACACGTTACAAGGCACCTTATTAGGCACAGTACAAGGCACGTTAAGGCACATGCCTTGTACTGTGCCTAATAAGGTGCCCTGTAACATGCCTTATAACCTGCCTTATAACACGCGTTACCTGACACGGCTTGCCATAATGATGCCCCGCCCATGCCTTTATATGGGTATCTGTACCTTTACCGCGGAACCTTACGCGAGTGACATTACCACAGTTTAGTAAACATACCCCATAGGGATGGACATCCACGAGCAGTGGGAGGAGTTATTTTAGAAAGATACACATGGGAAAAATCAACAGCGAAAACCCAGTGACTTCCATGTGTAAGTGCCAGCATTATACAACTTTTAATATATGGTCACTTTGCGTCAGAGCCAAATTATACTAACTATAGAGAATGCTCTGCACTAATACCAGAAAGTATTACGTAGTCTCTTGACTTGTTGTAGTATTTCTATTATATTCACAACCGTTTTGCATGGATCTGCAAAGATATGACTGTCACAGGCAAGCAAAATATTTACCTTGGACAGGAGGGAACAATGAGGAATCAAACCTATGACCTCTGCCTAGAACGCCAGTGTACTAACCAATAGGCTATACCTCTATGGCCTGTTATATATTAATGGCTGGGTACAGAAGGACTGCAGGTCCCCGCACAAACCGTCTGCTCTGTGTGCCAGGATAGGGTAACCCCACCAGCACCCATGATGCATTGCACATGCGGAACAGCGGCCTACAGCTGACCACCAAATGGGGTTTGCACCTCTCTGGTACTGCAGCGTGGTAAGACGGACTGATAGTGTGTGATACTGGCACAGAGTAGCTACAGACCATGCCATTGTGCAGGTTCCATGTGCACTCTGAGGGATAGGATGGGTGGCCAGCACTAGGTCCACCGTACATGTGGTGCTAGAGATAGGTCCTGCTGCACATCCCATCACTACCAGTGTGTGACAGTTGTTCCCAGCAGTGCAACCGAAGGTACATCTGTTCCACCTATGTTCTGCAGTCATATGTGACCCTGTGGGACTGGAGTGCGTACCTGGTGTTAAGGTCTGGCTGCCATGGGTACCCGTTATCAGGGCAGTGGGGTGTCTCGACTCGCATAAGGGTTATGTAGCACTGCCACTATGGGTCTAAGTGGTATGCACTATTTATTTATTTATTTAACTGAATTTTTATACTGTCTTTCTACAAATCAAAATGGTTTACATTATATACCCCAAGGGGCCTCAATCACCCTTTTTGTAGATGAGGGTGTGGTGGGACAGGTGCCTTCACCCTGCAGAATGGCTGTAGTACCAGCAACCACAGTCCTGCTGGCAGATGTCAGCCCTCCAGGGCTGCTGGGCCAGTGCCATACCTGTGACCATTGCAGACCAGCAGTGATGCTTGGGGTAGGCAGGGGAATGCTCAACTGCCCAACACCACGGTCTGCCATTCATCAACAGAAAGCACAGTCAGACTGCATCTGCAGCATCCTACAAGGTGTTCCCACCATGCACAGGCAAACTGCAGACAACCCACTAACCAGTCCATAGTGCAGACTCACAGGGGAACCCTGTGCACCCAAAGATGGAATGCAGAGCACAGATGCCAAGCAGGTATCCCTGTGATTGGGCTCCAGAACCAAGAACACACAGGCATCACTGGGAACAAATAATGTGTGGCACTATGTGGGAACATAGACATGCCATGGTCACTGCTTGGTCAGAGTGAGAGTGACCCCCCCCCCCCAGCGTGACATGCTGTGGCCACCCTGTCCATGCAGGTGGTGGTCGAGCACTACAGTGTCCCAGCCATTGACCTCCACCCTGTGCAGATGCATCCTGGCCAATCTGCCCTGTCTGGGCCATACCCACAATAACTTGCTCCTCATTATGCATATTTTCAGGCTAACGCTGGAAGCAGTGTGAGCAATGTGGGCTCAGTGAGGTGTTGGCAGACACAAAACAATGGAGAGACATATGCACACTCCCAAAGCTATCTCAGCATTGTGCAGAGACGGAGGTGGTTGACAACCATACCCACTGCACTGGTCCTGATCACAGTGCTGACATTGTTAATCTGTGCAGGGGGTAGTAGTAGTGCTCTGGTGATAACTGCAGCTCTGTGCTGGGGCCAACAGCCTGACACTCCATGAAGCTGTGGATAGTGGCGCCCTTGTGAGTGGGTGTCTGTACCCCTGTGCACCACTGCGTTGGGGTTTGCCCATGTTGTTGTTGTGGCTACATTGTGGGCTAAAACTATGGGGAGATGCTCTGCAGGATCCACAGATGGGACCTGGACCTCTGACCCTCTGCTCTTGGACATGCTGACTGAGTGTACTGCACCACACTGTTGACACAGCAGCATAGTGGTCCCTGGGGCTACCCTTATGTTCCTCGGCCAGACCTCTTCTGTTGCACTGCACACCACGTACTGGTACAGGGCATGACCTAGGTCAGCGATGGCGAACCTATGGCACGCGTGCCAGCTGTGGCACGCGAAGGCCTTGCAGCTGGCACGCGTGAAGGTCCGCAGAAAAAGAAAAAGCGGGCTCTGGCTGCTGCCGCGGACGCGGACGTGGCAGCATGCAGTGTCCCGCAGGGCCCCCTCCGCCCGCTAAGCCCCTCTGCAAGGGCTTTCAGATTCGCGAGGGAGACAGCGTCTCCCTCGCGTCTCTGTTAAGCCCGCAGGGGCTAATGGGAAATTTCCCATCAGCCCCTTTAGACGCGAGGGACTGATGGGAAATTTCCCATTAGCCCCTGCGGGCTTAACAGAGACGCGAGGGAGACGCTCTCCCTCGCGAATCTGAAAGCCCTTGCAGAGGGGCTTAGCGGGCGGAGGGGGCCCCACGGGACATTGCATGCTGCCGCGGCAGAAGCCAGAGCCAGCTGCTTTTTTTTTTTTTTTAAATTTGCCATGGGGGGTGGGTTAGGACTGCTAGGGGGGGGGTTAGGACTGCTAATGGGCTAGGGGGGGGTTAGGAATGAGAATGGGCGGGGGGGGGGGGGGGTTAGGACTGCTAGTGGGGTGGGGGGGTAGGACTGCTAATGGGCTGTGGGCTGATGGGGGCTGTCTGGAAATGGGGTGATGGGGGGTTAGGACTGGTAATGGGCTATGGGGGGGGGTTAGGACTGCTAATGGGCTAGAGAGGGGGGGTTAGGACTGCTAATGGGCTAGGGGGGGTTAGGACTGCTGATGGGGAGGGGTTAGGACTTGAGGTGGGCTGTTGGGTGGGGTTAGGACTGGAAATGGGCTGATGGGGGGTTAACACTGGAGGTGGTCTGATGGGGTTAGGACTGGTAATGGGCTATGGGGGGGTTTAGGACTGATAATGGGCTATGGGGGGCTGGGACAAGAAATGGGCTGATGGGGAGGGGTTAGGACTTGAGGTGGGCTGATGGGGTTAGGACTGGTAATGGACTATGGGCTGATGGGGGGGGTTAGGACTGGCAATGGGCTATGGGGGGCTGACTGGAAGTGGGCTGATGGGGGGTTAGGACTGGAAGTGGGCTGATGGGGGGTTAGGACTGGTAATGGGTTATAGGGGGGGGCTTAAACTGAAAATGGGGTGATGGGGGGTTAGGACTGGAAGTGGGTTGATGAGGGGGGATAGGACTGGTATTGGGTTGGGGGGTTGCTAGGACTGGAAATGGGTTGGGGGGCTGCTAGGACTGGAAATGGGCTGATGCAGGGACTAGAAGGGAATGGATGCTGGGTGAGGCTGGAACTAGAAGGGAGCTGGTGTTGGGGGAGGATTAGAATGGGATGGGGCTGGGAGAGTAAAATGGAGAGGGGAAAAATATTTTGTGTGGGAGGGATAAAAAATCTACAATTGGCCGGGTATTGGGAGAGTAAGTGGGGATTGAGGATGGAGGGGTAAATTTTGAGTAGATGAAATAGGAATGAGGAAAGAGCAAAAGGAGAAAGATTAGTATGTTAAAGCAGATGTAGAGAGATAATGGAAAAAAAAAACCCCAAGAAGACAGAAGAAAGGGCAAATGGACAGCAGATGGAGAGTTAGCAGAAGACACGAAGAAACCAGAAGAAAGTGGCTGGAACAATTGCAACTGAAAAAAAATGCACAAAAGGTAGAAAAATATCTCTTTATTTTGAATTTATTAATTGGAATATGTCAGCTCTGGGAAATGTGCATCATTAATTTTTGCGCTTTGTTTAGTACAAGAGGAAATTAATATATAGTTTTATTTCTACAGTGTTGTTGTATATTCCAAGTTTGGCTTTTGGGGTTCCCAGTTTAATTATTGTCTTCCTGTTTCTAAATTGTGATTCCTTGTTTGGTAATGGTCTGTTCTGCATGTGTAATTGAGCTGAGGTATTCTGTTTATATAATTCCTATTTGACATTGCCACTTGTTCTTTCCCCAGTAGGTCATGTATTGTTGTTCTCTGAGATGTATTGGTTTAATATTTGCAGTGTTGCCTTTTGATAGGTAGAGTATGGTGCTTTGTGAGTCCTGGTAGTGCTGTTAGGATACGGCGGGTTTGCTATGGGTTCTAAATGGGCAGCGTTTGTAGTAGTTCCTAATGTGCCTGGCGGTTGGTACTGGATTATAGTAATGTAGAAACCTTTTAGTCTTTCTTTATCCATATACTCATTAAGAGGCATGTTTACTAAAAGTTAGTGTATGGTAACATTATGCAAATATTTATGCAAATGAAGCACCTTATGCAAATGGAGCTTTAATTGACGTGCTGGCACTTTGAGGAAATTCTTTGGTTTTGTGCGGCAGTTTGGGCACTCGGGCTCAAAAAGGTTAGCCATCACTGACCTAGGTCCACTGCAGGTAGGTGCCACTGCTCCCTCCAGCACAATCACCCACCCCCTCTGCCATGCCGCCATGACCATATGCTGTTGGTGCCGGTGGTGCGCCATCCCAGGCCATCCAGGGGCCAGGTAGGCGGCTGCCTAAGGTGTGGGTTCTGGGATAGGAGTGCCTACATAGATGTCCATGCTTCCCTGGGCACCGCCTGTCAATGATATATGCCCCTTGGGGTACCTGCTGGGTAATGTCTCCTGGATGGGACACTGTGGGACACAGACGCATGGGAATGTCTGACCCTGGTCAGTTGCTGTCTTGCTCATTTCCATTTTCTGCATTCCTATGTGTCACCTCGGCAACCACCTAGTCTATCCTGTGCCCCAGTAGCTCCCACTGCATGTCCCGCCTGCAGCCCCCATGCCCCATTTGAGCCATCACCATAATGGCCTTTCATACCTGGGCACTATGCTGTTGGTGCACATGTATCACTACTATCACTTTTCTGCGGCTCCCTGGCTATGCTGTACATTGCTGACACAGAACTGGTTTCTTTCTCTTGCAAATGTGTGCTAACGCCAGGTTTTCAGTTGCGTTAGGATTCAGCCCTTAATTTCTCCGCGTTAGTGTGAAAAGGGCCTCTCCCCACCCACTCCCTGCCCATTGACCCCTTCTCTCCGCCCTCTATCCACCCTTTTCTGGACTTACCACGGCCGGAAACGTTAAGGCGTGTTATGTAACGTTAAGGTGTGTTAACGTTACGTTACGTTATGTTAACGTGTGTTAACATTACAGAACGCGCCTTAACATAGCCGCTGCTACATTACCGCAGTTTAGTAAACATGCCCCTATGTGTTCCTACGCTTCCTTCTTTAATTGGAAATGCACATCCATGGTGAGGGGCAGAGATATGTCAATTTTATATCAGACCTATGCGTGCCCACCCTTTTCTATAACGTTTACATAGATTTTGCAGACACTTTCACTTGGATGTCACTGCAGCTATGCAAATGTCCTTTTAAAATGTGCTTTTAAGTGTGTAGTGTCTGTACACGTTGTAATGGGGAAGAGACATCCTTTGCCATGCAAACAGAGGAACTTGAGAGAAGTAGGTCTGTTGCTGACAGGACGGCAAAGCACAGGACTCCCAGTTGCCAGGAGCAACATAAACAAACCCAGCCATGAGTGCAGCAGCCCCGCCCAGCTAGCAAACAATCCCCATCTCCTGAGCCCAATAGTTTTCACCTGAGAAGGGGAAGGGCTAGATTAGCTCCAAACCAGACATATAAGAAACGCTCATTAGAGTTTCAGTGTGAAGGGCAGCAAAGGAAGCAAGAGAAGCACGGGAAGCAAAGAGCAGGAGGAGCAGAGGAACTGGAGAATGAGAGAGAGAGAGAGAAAGCTTGGACAAACCCAGCTGGGAAAGCTGAGTGAGCTGAAGTTTGATACTCAGAAGCAACGTATGTTTCAGTGTGGAAGGAAGCACGAGAGAAAGTACGTGAGTGACTCAGAGGATTGTGATTCTGAGAGTGATAGAGAAATACAGGAAGTAACCAGCAGGAATAACTGGAGGAGCAGGGCCCAAAAACCCTGTGGCAAGAACTCCAGGCAATTGTCCTATTGCGAAGACACACAGGGGGAAACGTTACCGGTAAAGCTATCTGGGAAGCACTTGCAAGCTCCAGGGAGTGAAAGGTATTCGGTGGAGGACATTTGCATGTCAGAGGAAGAGGTTGAGAAGCCAAAGTACAGAGGAAAACCTCTGAGGTTTAAACCCCTTCCTGACCAGGCTGTGCACGGACTTTCCCCTGTCTCTAAGCCAGAAGGTAGGCTGTCTAATTACTATAAGGATAAAAGTGGTTATAAGAAGTTCTCTTATAGAAACCTAAAGGGTGTGACTCTCCTCTTTGCTGTTCTAAGATATATGGTAATACTGAACCCTATCTCACGGACACTGTTCCCTCTAAGCTGTGCGCGTGTGCGCGCGCACACACCTCGCCGAGTGAGCGCACATACTTTACAACAGAGCGCACAAAAATTACAGTTCTGATTCTGATAGAAAACAACACAGACATTCTTAAAATTGAAAAGTTGTTGTGTATTTATGGTTTCCACAAGTTCTACAATATTTTCTAGTGCAATCAATGTGGTGTACATACTGTTTTCTGACGTGTAGTCAAATTTTAAAGTATATAATTCCGAGTGTCGTTATGTGGCGCACAAAAATTTAACCTTCCTTCAAAAGCTGCACAGCTGATATTTTATGCGCACACAGCCTACAGAAAATTAGAGGGAACATTGCTCACGGAGGGCTTGATAGAGAAGCCTCAGGAACAGATATATACGTGACAACGTATATATTTGCAAACAATATGTGCATATGGACAAACCCTTCTCTGGGGCAGAGTTGGGGAAGGGTTTGCCCATAAGGGCATACTTTGAATTTTCAAAAGCATACACATAATTTAATCCAGAAATAATATCCATATAAGTCAGCAGGTGTAAATGTGTGCAAGTACAGGACCATATACTGCCGATTTTGAAGTCATTTTTCTGAATCCCAGTTTCCATGCACATAAAATTCAAAATATTGCTGATAGTGCTTGAGTCTATACATTTTGGAGTCCTTTTATATCTATTGCAACCATTCTCTTTTTACTATCATCAGTGAACACTTCACTGACAGTTAGGGGTTATTGAACTAAACCACTGGAACCAACTTTTGAAAATAATTGTGGATGCTGAACTTATGAACTCAAAACAAAGAATAAACGAAAAGCAAAGTACAGCAGGTTGCGAGTGTCCAGCCCATAACTAAATGTGGAGAGTGGAGTAGGTCGTGTGCACTTCTGGAAGATTCGTATGGCCAAAGCGACTAGGGAAGTTGAGTACTGCCAGTCCTTCCTTCCCACTCACTCTGCAGCTGGTCCACAGCATAGTCTCTTAGTCCCCCACCAGTTCTCACCAGTTATTCTCTCCCCTCAGCCCATCTACACCACATGCTCTCTTCCCCCTATTATTTCACATTCCTCTAAATTCTTCTTTCTCTCCCTTTGCGCCATATCCTCTTTTCCCCCTCCTTATTCCCTCTGCACATTTTAATTCTTCTTTTCCTGGACATGCCTAGTGTGACTTTCTATATGTGAGGCAGGGCATTTAATAGCTCTCTGTCTGTTCCACTCCCTATATCTTCCTAGCCTGCTCTGCTCCTTACTTCACCTTAATTCAGCCACGTTTTCCCCTCCACTCCCCAGTAGGTTCCAGCACACCCTAGCTGGTTCCCCTTCCATGCAGGTTCACCACTTCTCATTCTCTTCTGCAGATGAGAATTCTGTTCATTGACAAGTTCAGCTCATCTCTTAATTTGTGACTCCACTGCCTGGTTAGTTCCCACGGATAAAAGATAACTGCAGTAGCTAACCGGGTAGTGATGCATATCGCCGCTACCCAGTTATCTACTTTCACTCATCATGACATGCCCTGGAACACCCACGATATGCCCCGATGCTAAGCCGTTAGCATTGGAGTGTATAACGGCGTTAGCTGCGGATATTTAGTGGCACTAACCATGTTAGTGCCATTGAATATTGCATTCAGTGGCGTTTACAGCTCTGTAAATCCTGTAAATGCCTTGGAATATCGGACCCACTATTTCTATCTCCTGTGAGATGTTAGGGAATGACATTTTTAATTTTGTGGCGTATGGCATAGACATAGTTTGAGAGGAGCATGGGGGGAGGGGGCAGTGACCTCCCCAAATGTTGCAGCCACTAATGGTGAACTGGTCTGCCTGCCCCCACTGCCAGTATAACTTCCTTACCCTTTGCCCCCCCCCCCCAAAGTAAGAAGGCAAACTAAATTGATGATGTAGGGGAACAGTCTTACCCTTAATTTATTTAATTAGGCTTATATATCACTTTTCTAGCGGTCAAAGCAATGTACATTCAGGTACTGCATATATATTTTTTCCATGTCCCCAAAAGCTCACAATCTATTTGTTATACCTGAGGCAACAGAGGGTTAAGTGGCTTGCCACAGGCCACAAGGAATACCTGTGGGAATAGAAACCCCAGTCCTTCCAGCCAAAGGTTGCTGTCCTCTAGCAGGATTCAAACCCCTGGCCCTCTGGCCTGGGATAATTTTGCCCCAACCACTAGGCCTCTCCTCCCACAAGCCTTGCACAACCTCAATTGTGGGCAACAAGGAATAATCAACACAGTATAAACAAAACACTGTCAGTAGAAGATGAGCTTGCAGAGCCAAGCATAAAAATTATAATGGACCCAAGGGTAACGCAGCAACGGGACGAGCAAATACCCTGAATTGGTTTAGCAGGACTCAAGGAAAGGATACGTAAAATATCACTTTCCATATGATCCTGCTAGACCAGTTCAGACAAGTAGGGTATACCAAAGCTACAACACCACTGGGAGGGAAAAAGACACAGCAGCTTGTAAAACCATTGAGCCAAAGGCTGTGTCCACCCATGCATGGACATCCAAGCGGTAATGCTTGACATAAGTGGAAAGTGATGCCCTTGTTGCTGTTAGACAATGTCTGCAGGGCTACTGAGCTCCACTCCACCTACAAGGACACTTGTGCTTGACTAGAATGGGCATGCAAACCCTCCAGAACAAGCCGGTTCCGCAACAGATATGCCAAGGCAATGCCCTTCTTAATCCAGCACCCCAAAGTTGACTTGGCCGCTGCTTCACCCTTGCGTGGGCTGGCAAATAGTTCAAAAAGATGGTCGGACTTACGAAGGGATATGTAACCTCCAGGTACCGGAGGAAAGTCCTCTGGACACCCAGGTGAAGATCTTTATCCTTTTCCTGACCCTGTTCCTTCAGGAAGGAGGGCAGGCAAACCACCTGGTTGACATGAAAGGGCGAAAGCACCTTAGGCAAGAAGGAAGGCACAGGCTGAATAGAAACAACCTCCTCTGAAAAGGACAGATAAGGATCTTGGCAAGACAGAGCCTGCAGCTCAGAAATCCGCCGTGCGGAACAAGCCGCGACCAAGAAGGTAGTCTTGAGCGTGAAATCCTCTAAGATAGCATGCTTCAATAGCTCCAAGGAGGCCGCCATCAGGGCCATGACCACAAGACACAGATCCCAGACTGGGATTACAGACCGAAGGGGAGGATGCAGATGCCAAATTCTCTGGAGAAAACATGAGATGTCCAGGTGTAAGGCCCAGGACTTGCCCATCACTGGACCATGGAAACAGGCCAGACCTTTCAGGGAGCTAAATGAAACGCCCTCCTCTAGGCTATTCTGCAGAAAGACCAAAGGGAGGACACCTTGGCCTCCTCAGGAGCCAAATGCCGCACACTGCACCAGTGCTCAAAGAGGCACCATATCCATACATATGTTAGCTTGGTAGACCTCTTCCAGGCACCAAGCAGAGTAGATATCACTGCTGGAGAGTAACCCTTACATGCTAGCAGTCTCCTTTCAAGAGCCATGCCATCAGCGAGAAGGGAGCCAGGTCCTCCAGGACGATCGGTCCCTGCTGCAATAGCCCCCGAGATGGAGGCAGTCGAAGAGGAGGCACCTGGAGGAGTCAAATCAGATCTCCGAACCATGGTCTCCACAGCCAATCTGGTGCTACAATTCTGCCTGGGTGGTGCTGGATCACACTCCCTCACCAGGGGCCACCAAGGAAACACATACAGCAGCCGCTGACTTGGCTGAGGCTGGGTCAGGGCATCAATGATCTCGGACCCCATCTCCATGTGGTGACTGAAGAAGAGGCAAACTTTGGCATTGGAGCAGGATCACCATCAGATTCATTTTGGGGTGACTCCAGCGGTGTAGAATCAATTGAAACACCACCTGACTCAATTTTCACTCTTCAGGATTCAGAAAGCTCCAACTGAGGAAGCCCACTTCCACACTGTCCACCCTGGCAATGTGCAGACAGACAATGCTAGGAGGTTCTCCATCCAGGCAAATACGAGATCCATCTCCAAAGCCACCCCGGCGCTCCTTATGCCACCTTGCCAACTGACATAGGCCACCGCCATGGCATTGTCTGAAAACACTCGAACCATACGGCCCTCAACTAAGGGCCAGAAACAGAGCCAACCACTTCCCTGCAATTCCAATGGCCCTGGTTCATACTGTCTTGGCAATGGGTTCCCTGGCCTGAGAGATTGGCATCCGTCATCAACAGGATTCAGGAGAAATCATCCAGTGGTACGGCCTTCCTCAGATGACAGGGCTGCTGCCACCACCACAAGTGGAGTGGAAGCCTGAGCTCAAACTCCTGAGAACTTGGGGACCGTTGAGTCAACAAGGACTGCCAGAATGGTTGTATGTGAGCATGCACCCACAGCACCATCTCTATGGTTGCCGTCATCAGTCTGAGGAGATGAAGATAATCCCATACTCGGGCCTGCTGCACACAGAACAGTGCCCGACAATCCAACAGTTTTCTGACCTTCTCCTTTAGCAGGAAAACTCTGCCAACTTGAATGCTGAAACATTCTCCCAGCAACTCCAAGCACTGGGAAGGCAAAAGTTGGCTCTTTCCATGATTGATCACCAGCTGAGGCTTTCCACTCAGGATGCCACCCAAAATGCTTCTGACAGGGAACGGGCTCGGATGAGCCAGTCATCCAGATAAAGATGGACACAGGTTCCTTGGTGCTGCAGCACCGCAACTGCCACCACCATGACCTTGGAGAATGACCTTGAGGCAGTGAATAGCCTGAAAGGGAGGATGATGAACTGATAGTCAGAGCCAAGCACAGCAAAATGCAGATACGACTTCTGATCCAGAGAAGGTAAGAATTCACCTCACACCACTGCCTTCAGGTATAGCAACTTGTTCAAGGTGGTCCATATAGCAGCACCTTTAATCGCAGACTCACAAGGGGAAATGATGAAGGCATCGGGAATAAGCTCTTTGCATTCCAGAACATAGCTGAACTGAATGGTGTCTAGCACTCAGCGATCCTTAGTAACCTGGGCCCATTCCTGAAAGAAAAGGTGAATCCTGCCTCCAACTGGAGAAACCAAAATCTTCATTGTGTAGCTTGGAAGGGTCTTTCTCTGCAAGGTACTGAGTCCCTGAGTCCATGCGCTCCACAAAAGGATTAAGGAGTCTGAGGCCCTGAAGCAGAGGGGAAGAAAGGTTTCCCAGGTCAATATGGATGATAGTTCCGAGACCCCTGGGGATCCAGCCAACATGCCTTTGATGGTCAGGAGGCTGATAAGAAAGGAGCACCAGCTCACTTCACAGGCCTTTTGGATCTGTCTTCCGGAAAGCGGTAAGATTTTGTCTCGCCTAGGTCCTTCACCAGCTTCTCCAAATCAGTACCAAACAGAAGCTTCCCCTTAAGTTGAGCCCACCAGGCTTTGGATGATGTGTCCACTGCCCAGTGTCAGAGCCAAACCCGACGCCATGATGCCATTGTCAGGGCACCATCCCTGGCCATCAAAAGTACCATGGCATCAGAAAGGAAGGCTATAGCTGACTCTAAAAGAAGGGTAGTATCATCAGGTGGAAGAGGCTGAATCCACTGGAACAGGGCTCGAGACTTCAGGCTGGTACACACCGCCACCTGTAGAACAGCCACCATCATGGCAAACTGGTTCCTCAGCAATTAATCCGCCTTGCAGTCCAGAACATCCTTTAAGGCCAATCCACCTTCCACAGGGACGGTGGTCTGTCTGGTAAATGCTGTGACCTGCGCATCCACTTTGGGAATGTCAAACCACTCGATATGGTCCTCCTCTGGAAGAGTGAATATCTTCTTATACACCTTTAACCCTTTAGGTAGGAAGTAGGGGGAGTCCCACTCTGACCGGATCATATCCTTGATCTCTTCTGGGAACAGGAAGACAGCAGTGGATTTCCACACTCCTTGAAGGAGCGGGTGTACCTTTGGCTTCTGCTTCATGCTAGAAGCATCCATCACGTTCAAGGCAGAGGAGATCTGGTAATCAAGGCTGCCAGCTCCTCCTTCTGGAATAGGCAGATCATGCCGGCCTCTGCATAATCTTCTGAAGGTAAGAGCACTTTCTCATCAACATCAGAGCCCAGTAGCGAGCCATCTGAATCTGAGGCATAGTTAACCTCTCAGATATCTCCCAACTGTTCCCCATCCACAGGGAGCGCCCCTTTCTGAGGACCCCTAACCAAAGGTAAGTGATCAGGGCTTCTACTTTTAGCCTGCATGGCACGAGACTGCATCCAGGGACACCCAGAGGGTCTGCATTACCATGCCAGAAAGACCAGGCCTGTTGCAAAAAGGAAAAGAATTCTGGGGAGGACAATCCAGGATACAGAAGCTTTCCTCTTGGATAAGGCTCCCCAACACCAGGGAACACAGACCTCCTAGAAGATGAAGAGCAGCTCACAGCACAGTCATCAGAGCCCCGGTCAGCTGAATATCCTTACCCATAGTACCATCTGTCACTAATCGCATTCCCCGGCTGAGAGGGGGAAAGTAGGGCCTCCAGTGGTGATTCAGCAGCTACCATGCAGGAAGGGCAGAGTCCCGAATCCACGGATCAGGCTCTCGCTTGCCACAGGTCAAACGTTTCCTGGAAGAAAATATATAGAGTTAGGGTAAGTATCACTAGAGCGCACACTAAGGCTGCATTGGCCCGCAAGCATGCATTAGCTGCACTTTTATATTACGCATGTTAAAGGCGCTAGGGAAGGAGTATGCGTTGGAGCCACTTGGATGGAACGCGCATTAGGACCGCACGACCCCCAAGTGCACAATAGGCAAAAAATGTTACTAACGCATGCAGAAAACAGCGGGAAACCTCCACACACACCAATGGTCGCTAGCAGTCCATTCTGAATTGCATCCCTCAGAGATGAAACTGGGAGCCCCCCAACAAGGACAATGGCAAGATCAAGCCTTGGTACTCACCCCCTGAGAGCACCAGGCGGAGGATCCATGCTGGGCTCAGTTCTATTTCCATGAAAGCTGTTTCACTGGCTGGCTGTGCAGCACTGTGTGTGAGGTAGTTGGCAGGCAGAACTCTGAGAGTCTTCTGTAATCTTTGGGAGAGAGCAGGGGAGACAGAAGAGGAGGGAGGGGGTGCTGAGGTTGTGTGAGGGTGCTGCACTCTTTCAGATTCTTCCAAATCCATCCATTTTGTGGCTGCTCAACAGGCCCTTATGATAAGGGTGGAACTGAATCAATTTTTCTTCTTCCTATTCTTACTGAAAAGACCACAGTCTAGTGTAGCCTCCTACGTCATGCTCAAGTGAGATAGTCATCTTTCTGTACTCAAGGTGGTCAATCAAGAGCATTTAATCAATTTCTTTTCCTCTTAATCCTCAGATTTTCTACAGAGAGGAGAAAATCTATCCACCATCTGCTGGAGACAAAGACATACTGAAGGGACCTCTGGTGGCTGAGGCAAATAGGGGCATGAGAGTGATGTCATTGAAACCTGGACTTTTCATTGGTTCTTTGTCTCCACCAATCTGCTGGTCGGGGAACACAACCCACTTGTCTGGACTGCTCTAGTAGGATGATATGGAATGTGCCTTTATAATCTCCAAGCTAGTGCTAATTGGGTTGGGGTGGAAGCAGATGATCTTTGTATCTACACTTTAATTCTATCCTCTTTCTCTCCTTGCTCTATGCTTTCTCTTAGTTTTCTCTATGACTCCTAATTCCTTCCTTTTTAAAACTTATTTTCCAGTCTTCCTACCATTTCTTTAGCATTTCCTTTCGTATTCTTCCATGTGTATATCGTTCCTACACAGGCTTTCTCTCCACAACTTGTTGCCTTCTCTTACTTCCTCCTAGTTTCACCTCTCCTGCCATTTCCATCCTTCTCTTCATCCTTTCATGACTTATCCGC
Organism: Ichthyophis bannanicus; assembly: GCA_033557465.1. Taxonomy (NCBI): domain Eukaryota; kingdom Metazoa; phylum Chordata; class Amphibia; order Gymnophiona; family Ichthyophiidae; genus Ichthyophis; species Ichthyophis bannanicus. The sequence continues at coordinate 1,750,150,967 of CM066032.1, read as the reverse complement.
CACAGTCTTTTCTCAGAATCCTTTTCTCAGGCTATCTCCCCTATTAGTCCCACATAGCTCCTCACCCAGTCATCGCTCTGTGTCTCTCTCTTGAGTCAGCCCCTCAGCTTTTCTTATCATAGCTCATGCCCTTCTCTCCCAGCTTATATTCTCTCTCTTTCTTCTCAGTTCCATTCTCCCTCTCACAACCTATGTCTACTCTTTTTCTTCTCTCACAGCCCCAATATCAGCCTCTTCCCCTCAGTTCTTTTCTTCCTCTCCTACCCAGGATTCTTTCTTTCAGTCCCTCTTGCAGGCAATGTTCCCTCTAATTTTCTGTAGGCTGTGTGCGCATAAAATATCAGCTGTGCAGCTTTTGAAGGAAGATTAAATTTTTGTGCGCCACATAATGACACTCAGAGTTATATACTTTAAAATTTGACTACACATCAGAATACAGTATGTACACCACATTGATTGCACTAGAAAACATTGTAGAACTTGTGAAAACCGTAAATACATAACAACTTTTACATTTTAAGAAGTCTGTGTTATTTTCTATCAGAATCAGAACCGTAATTTTTGTGCGCTCTGTTGTAAAGTATGTGCGCTCGCTCGGCGAGGTGTGTGCGCGCGCACACGCGCACAGCTTAGAGGGAACAGTGCTTGCAGGTGCTCAAATCAATATTTATATCTCCCAGCCAGTACCCGTTCTTACAGCTAGCTTTCTCTCCTTCCTTGCCAGCAACTCTCTAAGCTCTCACAGATCCTTTGCTCCAGGGCTGGTCCAACCATTAGGCAAACTAGGCGGTCCCCTAGGGCAGAAGCTTCTAGAGGGTGGCAAAGAACAGGTCATTCAAAACTTAATAATAGATTCTGATAGCTGGGGGTGTGGGGGTGGGGGGGGGGTGGGCATAACGCTCAAGGTTTATCTAGGGGCAGGGGCGGCCCAAGGGGGTGCGGGGTCATGTGCGGAGACTGGGTGCGGAGCCTCATTTTCATAAGGGGCCTCATCTGCATAAATATTTGCATAATGTCACCATACGCTAACTTTTAGTAAACATGCCTCTTAATGAGTGTATGGATAAAGAAAGACTAAAAGATTTGTACATTACTATAATCCAGTGCCAACCGCCAGGCACATTAGGAACTACTACAAACACTGCCCATTTAAACCCATAGCAAACCCACCGTATCGTAACAGCATTACCAGGACTCACAAAGCACCAGACCCTACCTATCAAAAGGCAACACTGCAAATATTAAACCAATACATGTCAGAGAATAACAATACATGACCTACTGGGGAAAAAGAACAAGTGGCAATGTCAAATAGGAATTACATAAACAGAATACCTCAGCTCAGTTACACATGCAGAACATAGACCATCACCAAACAAGGAATCACAATTTAGAAACAGGAAGACAATAATTAAACTGGGAACCCCAAAAGCCAAACTTGGAATGTACAACAACACTGTAGAAATAAAACTATAAATTAATTTCCTCTTGTACTAAACAAAGCGCAGACATTAATGATGCACATTTCCCAGTTAATAAATTCAAAATAAAGAGATATTTTTCTACCTTTTGTGCATTTTTTTCAGTTGCAATTGCTCCAGCCACTTTCTTCTGGTTTCTTTGTGTCTTTTGCTAACTCTCCATCGTCTGCTGTCCATTTGTTCTTTCTTCTCTCTTCTAGTTTTTTTTTCCCCATTCTCTCTCTACATCTGTTTTAACATACTAATCTTTCTCCGTTTGCTCTTTCCTCATTCCTATTTCATCCACTCAAATTTTACCCCTCCATCCTCAATCCCCACTTACTCTCCCAATATCCGGCCAATTGTAGATTTGTCTTCCCTCCCACACAAAATATTTTTCCCCTCTCCATTTCACTCTCCCAGCCCCATCCCATTCTAATCCTCCCCCAACATCAGCTCCCTTCTAGTTCCAGCCCCACCCAGCATCCACTCCCCTCTAGTCCCCGCATCAGCCCATTTCCAGTCCTAGCCCCCCATCAACCCATTTCCAATCTGTGCTAGCCACCCATCAGCCCATTTCCAGTCCTAGCTCCCCCATCCATTTCCAGTCCTATCCGAGTCCCTCCATCAGCTCATTTCTAATCCCAGGCGCCCATCAGCCCATTTCTAATCCTTTCCTAGCCCCACCATCAGCCGATGTCAAATTCTAGCTCCCCTTCACTCAGCCCATTTCCAATCCAAGCCCCCCATGAGCCTACTTCCAGTTCTAGCCCCCTCCATGAGTCCATGTCAATCCAAGCCCCCACCACAGCCCATTTCCAATCTTAGCACCCCCCAACAGCCCATTTCCAGTCCTATCCTAGCCCCTACATCAGCCCATTTCCTGCCCTAGCTCCCCCCACTCAGCCCATTTCCAGTGCTAGCTCCCTCCCCTCACAGCCCATTTCCATTCCAAGCCCCCCTCCCCATCAGTTATTTGCAGTTCAAGCCCCCCCTTCCACTCAGCCCATTTCCAGTCCTAACAACCCCTCAGCCCATTACCAGTCCTAGCCCCCCATAGCCCATTCCCAGTCCTAACTCCCCATCACCCTATTTTCAGTCTTAGTCCCCCCATAGCCCATTACCAGTCCTAAACCCCCCATCAGCCCACTTCCAGTCCTAGCCCTCCCATAGCCCATTACCAGTCCTACCCCCCCATAGCCCATTACCAGTCCTAGCCCCCCATCAGCCCATTACCAGTCCTAGCCCCCCCATAGCCCATTACCAGTCCTAGCCCCCCATCAGCCCATTTCCAGTCCTAGTCCCCCATAGCCCATTACCAGTCCTAGCCCCCCTCCATCTCCAGTCCTAGCACCCCCATAGCCCATTACCAGTCCTAGACCCCTCATCGGCCCATTTCCAGTCCTAGCCCCCACTCCCATAGCGGATTACCAGTCCTAGCCCCCCAACAGCCCATTTCCAGTCCTAGCCACCCCCCATAGCCCATTTCCAGTCCTAGCCCCCCCATCGGTCCATTTCCAGTCCTAGCCCCCCATAGCCCATTACCAGTCCTACCCCCCTCCCATCAGCCCACTTCCAGTCTTAGCCCCCCCCCCCATAGCCCAGGTAGATTAAAAAAAAACAACAAACTTGCTGCTGCTGCCGCTGCCGCCGTGGCAGCGGCAGAATCGAGTGTCCCGCGGGGCCCCCCTGCCCGGCAGAGTCCTCCATGCGGCCTCAGCTTCTTCAGCGCGGGCTTTACAGAGCCGCGAAGGGAGAGTTCCCCTTTCTCGTGGCTCTGTTTAAGCCCGTGGGGCTGATGGGAAACAGGAAATGCTCAATAATAATACAAATTATATAAGAAGGCAGCCATGTCTTTTCATGTTTTTTTTTTAACTTGAAATGACAGGAAAACCTGATTTTTTTTTACATGTCGCCAATAGTCCACATTGATGCGCAGTATTGCACTCTGTTGATCAATAATACACCCTATTGATCAGTAAAATGCACTAGTTATCAATAGGCACACTGTTGAAAAATATTGCATATGTTTATTTGATACACTCAGGACTGTATCTAGCCCTGTGCGAGCGGTGTGGCTACACAAGGCGCAAAGGCTTAAGGGGCGCATTTTGGGCATCTGCCGTTGCCTGCCACTGCCACTTTTTCTTCTCTCAGCGGCAGCAGGCAACGGCAGACAGCCGAAATGCGCCCCTTAAGTCTTCTTACGGCCCGTTAAGCAGGTCTGGTCCCTCCCAGCGACTTGCACATCGGGTGCGCGCCTCTTCTCTCCCGCCCCCATAAAGTGGCTAGATGGAGGTACAGGGGGGAGGGCGCGCCCAATGTGCAAGCCGCACAGGGGCATTTCACAATCGGTACGGCCCTGGATACACTGCATAACTCATAAAAATCTAAGCAGTTCACAACAAAAGGCAAGAACAAAATAAACTCATAAAACCAACAAGCAGATAGAAACCAGACTAGACAGAATCAACAGACAGGACAGTAACCAAAGAAGTAGAAATTACAATCAAAATTCAGTAACAAAACACACAAAAGAGGCAGATAGACAAAACAAATTCATAGTATGCACTAGTTACAATTTTGCCCCCAAAACAAAACAAAACAAAACAAAACACAACAAAAAAAAGTGAAATGAAATGAAAAAGTCCATAAATAACATGGAAAATTGAGCAAAATGACAGTTTTGGCCTGCACACCCCTATTTTTAACAAATGCGAGCAGTTGAACAGTTATCCCGTTATGGGTTACATAGTTACACTGTCTATTGTGGACTAACTGTAATCAAGCCTTGAGAAAATAAAAATGCGTGATAATGATGCAAAATTCTTATTCACTAAGGGGCCCTTTTACTAAAGTGCTCTGTGCACTTAATGTGCATTTTAGCACATGGTAATGGTCATCGTGGGGCCACGGTATCTGTTACCATGAAGACATGAAAGTTAATGCATGCTAATTCCCATGGAAGCCACAAATCTCGTGATAGGATGGGGGGTGGAATAGGTGGGTTACGGACAGAGTGGGCAGGGAGTGCACATTGTGTTAGTGTGGGAAACATATTATGAGCTGTTAGCATTGCAATTAACATGGATGCACTTAAAAAAATCTCAGTGGGTGGCATTTAGTATACCCATGTTACTTGTGAATGCTACTGCTGCGCCTTTGGTGAGCTGTCCATGTGGTAATTGCTGAAGACATGCTGGCCATGCTCCTGAGAGTTACAGCAGAGGCTTTGCACATAGCACACGTTGGATTCGGCAAAATCCTACCACACTTTAGTCAATGGATCCCTAAGAAAAGGCACAATCTTTGAAAGCTGATGGAGGTAGTAAAGTGCATCAAAACTTAAAGTGCCATTAATAATTAGCCCCCACCCCAGAAAGGGCCTGATTTCTTATCTGAATAAGTATCAGAAAGAGCAATTGGGAAGTGTATTAATTTACTGAATCTCCTAGCTTATGAAACTCAGTTTTAGCATAGTTAGCCAATGGCCTATATTTTAATTCAGGAAATAATAGCCTCAAGAGAATTAGTTAACTTTTAAATTGCCCCAGACTGATTATTTATTTATTTAATTTTAAAATATTTATACCCACTGATCTAATGTCCCCAGTGGATTACTATCAAGCATACATAAATACAGTAAAACAATACATAAACACAAGCATACATAAAAACTGCTCAATAAGACCAAATATCTCATCCTAAAAATCAAGCCTCATTAAAGGCCTCTCTAAAGAGCATTGCTTTTAATAGCTTCCTAAAATAAGGTTACCAGATCTTTTGCACTTATCCGAAGTGTTCTTCCAGGGGGAAAGGGGGGGGACACCTTAGTTCCAGGTTTGAGCAAAAATGCATTGAGAAGGGAAAAGGGGTCATTACCCTGCCCCCCATCTGTCCCATGATAGCAACAATATCACTTCCAAGCAGACAAACCAACAGAGAAATAGAAATATGCATTTCCCCCATATTGTTCAAAATAAGAAGATAATGGATGTAAATTCTAAAAACTGACATATTCAAATCACTAAATTGAAAATAAATTACACAGGTACACTAAAAAATTTTTTTTTTAAACTGCCTCTAATGTTTCGATTGATTTTTACGTTTTTTGGTGCGCTGAATCCAAATCTGGTAACCAATTTGCTCCATCACGTACAGATTTTTTGCTACATTGGGTTAGCAGTTTGAGGTGAACGTTTCAGATTGAGTGCGATCGAGATAAACGTTTCTTGGATGAATTCTTTATACTAATTGTTTAGTAGTTATTCAAATAAGAATAAAGAAAATTGTAACAAGGCAGCACATAAGAATAGAGTAATGTCAACAAAACACACTGTGATGGTAGCAAAATTGTCTGCACTTAAAACAGCCACATACATGTGCACAAACATTGAGCATATAAGAGCGAGGTTAGACACAAAGCAAAGCAAAGAAATGTGCAAAAAATGTTGTACAGGTATGTATGTAAGAATAGAAAACGCAAACCGCACCATTGCAATACATGAAGACAAACACCCGATGGTGTGAAAATAAAATTCTAATAAATGAGATCCGACACTGTGGTAATAACTAGCAAATTTTTATTTCAAAGTTTAGTAAAAACACGATATTTGTCAACACAGTTTAGATTTTAAAGTCATTCTTGGGTCAATCAATCTCCTGGTGGGCCCGTTTCTTCTTCCCCCGAATGCTTCTCTTGGTGCGCTGCTTGGCGTATTTTTCATCTGGGGTTTCCCGCAGCAGCAACCAGCAGAAATCAGCCATCATAGTGGTGTTCCATCTTCCTTGGTACCTTCTCTCTGCGTCCTTAATGTCCTGGTGAAACCTTTCACCTTGTTCTTCACTGTACGCCCCCAAGTTTTCGGGAAAGTAGTTCACATGGGAGTGCAAGAAATGGACTTTCAGGCTCATGTTACAGCCTTGTTCTTTGAAGGCATTGAGCATCCTGGCAACAATATCCTTATAGTTCTCATCCCGCCTGTTCCCCAAGAATTTGAGAACAACATCCTTGAAGGAATCCCAGGCTTCTTTTTCCTTCTCAGACATCGTTTCAGCGAATGCTCCTTCTGAAATGAGTTTCCTTATATCAGGGCCAACAAACACTCCTTCCTTTAGCTTTGCTTCAGAAAGTCGGGGGAACTTTGAGCAAAGGTACTGAAAGCACTCACCATCTTTTGGAAGGGACTTGATGAATTGCTTAATGATACCCAACTTAATGTGGAGAGGTGGTAATAGAATTTTATCACGAGGTACCAAGCTCTCATGAAGAACATTTTTCTCACCGGGTCTCAAATACTCCCGAATTGGCCAGTCTTTTTTCCCCCAGTGTTTTCGTGGGCCCGGCTATCCCACAAGCAAAGGCAGCAGGGATATTTGGTGAAATCGGATTGCTGCCCTAATAGCATGGATAGAATTTTAAAGTCTCCACAAATCATCCACTTATGCTCATCATAACGAATCTTCTGAAGAATCAGGGCCAAATTCTCGTATTTTTCTTGGAGAATAACAGAGTGAGCAATAGGAACTGAGGCGATTGTGTTGCCATTATGAAGAAGAACACCTTTTATGCTGTCTTTTGACGAATCAATGAACAGCCGCCATTCAGCAGGATCATACTTGAGTTTAATCTTTTCCATCACTCCGTATATATCGTTGCAAAATACCAAATCTTCCTCTTTGCTGAAATACTTCAAAAATTGTGTCTCGCGGTTGCGGTACCAATAAAAAGTTGTTCCTGGTGACAATCGATTTTTCTGTTTAAGCCGAGAACCTAGCAGTTGGGCAGCATCTTTTGGGAGTCCTAAATCCCGGACTAAATCATTCAATTCAGCTTGAGAGAAAAGTTCAGGTTTCGGATCTGGTTCAGTTTCAAACTCGGAAGTACTGGACTCATCGGGAAAAGCCATCTGATGAGTCTCATCATGATCAGAACCGTCCACACAAATATGATCCAAAGATTTTGGTGGTTCAGGCACAGGTATTTCGTTGCTATGAGGCATAGGCCTAATTGCTGAGGGAAGGTTGGGGTAACTTATTACGTTCTTATTTTTTAAGTTGTATCCCTTCACAAAGCAAGAGCAAAAATAGCAGTCACTGCTGTGGTCTCTTTGTTCACGCCACATCATAGGTATTCCGAAACAAAATGCTTGTTTTTTACCTTTCATCCATAAGCGTAGATCTTCCTCACATGTCTTGCACACTTTGTGAGGAGCCCACGGTTTGTCTTGATCGCCTAACTTCAAACCGAAATAGGCGAAATATACTTTTTAAATAAATGCAGAAATGTTCCTCTGCCGCTTTTTCACGGTATATTCCCCACAAATAAAACAAAAACTGTCCGGAGAGTTGACGCAACCTCTGGCTCTGTGAGCCATCACAAATACACAGCACTGCAAACTACAACTGTAGTTAACCACTTCGGAATAAAGCTGGATTACGACTGAGCAAACAAAAGGTAATAATGAACTTGCAAGAAACTGAAATTTGACAGGAACGTTCATGTCGCAACCACCGTGTTTGAGCGAGCGAGCGAACGAGGCGAGGCGAACAGGAAAGAACATGCGCCAGCGCGAGTACTGGATTTAGCCCCCCGCCTCCCAATTGTCCTGTTAATGTATAAAATGAATACAAAACACTCTAAAATATCATGAGGGAGTGTTTCTAGTTAGTTAACCATTACAACCTCTATTTTGGGCCAAGAAAATAAACTGCAGTCGGCTAAAAAGAAATTATGTGAACATTCCTTATATGGGTAAGAAATCTAATTTTGCAAGAAAACGTGACGTGATGGAACATTTTGGCTATTTTTCCTGGATTCAGCACCCCAAAATCTATAGGAATCAGTTGCAAAACTGGAGGCAGTTTTTTGGTAGTGTACCTGTGTTATTTTTCTACTTCGTCTGTCCCCATTTCTAGGGACAGGAGGCTGCCAAAAAGGTGTGAGTCAGCGACACAGCTCTAAAATCAGGGACAATCGCTGAAAATCAGGGACATCTGGTAACGTTATCCCAAAATCAAATAGACCTGATCATGGAGTAATGGAAGCTATAGCTGGAATACCATCAATATAATCTGTTGTTCCCCAAAAGTCTTAGAGGGTGCATTTCAGAAATCGTTTAACTGTGAAAATAGGCTGTCTGAAAATTGTGTTCCATAACATGGGTAAACGTACACTCTGGGATCAACATGTGCATTTTTACCCACGAGGTTAGAACTATTTACACAGATATATTATCCCTGAATAAAAGCAGCTACAGATGTCTGCAGGAACGTTTTCCTATGGCAATTTTCAGAAAGAAAATACCCGTGCCCTTTCCCTTTGGGATGTGGTGCAAAGTGCACAGCGAAAAGCCTCCATATACCGAGCACCTATCTGCATAGTTTTGGAAATTGCCCCATTAATCATCGTATCCAGTGATTGGGCAGAGATTTTGAAAGGCATCGGTGAGGGGTATAGCACCCCGAGGGTGGGGTGGGGGGGGGGGCCACCAAAAAATGAGGCCAGGACCGAACAAAGAATTTACCAAATTTAACATGTTGAGAGCGATTTTAGAAAAGACGTCCAAGTGCAACGTGGGACATCTAAGTCAGAATGTCTGAAAACAAAGCGGCCTGTTCAGATGCAGACGTGGTTTCGCAGACATGGACATGCCTGATATGGACATCTGCAGGGGCGTCTACATAGATATCACCAGAATAGTATTTCAGAACTTAGATGTTTAGGAAAAGCCTTATGATTAGAGTAGTGGGCTAGAGACAGGAAGCCAGGGTTCAAAGCCCGCTGCTGCTATCATTGTGCTGAGTACCAGAGATGATGTTTTCTTCTCTACACCCTCTAGATGTTTTTCAGCCAAAACAAGCACTTTTCAGATGTGTGTCCCTGCCTGGAGCAGGTCTAAACTTAGATGTGACCATGAACATCGATGACATTTCTGAGATCGGGCGGGAACGCCTCCACCATGCCCCTGCTCAGACTTGGATGTCCACAAACCCGGCTTCTAAAATGTCTCTGGCGCCCTCTGTACTGTGGATGTCTCTGTGCCTGTTTTTGGATGTCCAAAGCATGCAGAGGGCTTCCAAAATAACACCTATTGTGTTCTGGTAGACAGAAAAGAAACAAACCTTTTTAATGCCTAGATTTTAAAGATAAATAAGCAGAATAATATGGGCTATAGTATGGAAGGTAAACATGCAGTATAACCGTTTACAGTGCTAACATAACAATAATATATCACCCTTCTTGCATAGCACCTTTGTTCAAAGAGTACTCTATGGGTCTAAGTCACTATATTATGTATCTGTTATAATTGGTAGATATTATAAATGGCTGATTCAGCTATGCTAAAATATGAACTTGTGAACTACAGGTTTCCACTGGCATTAGAGGTACCTTAAAAAGCAAAAAAATCTAACTTTCCATTTGATGCCTATATATACATGCCTATCAACAAATCCAGACTGCTCTGCATGTAGGTCAACTTTGGAATGCGTCTCTAAAAGGTCTGAATATATGTGTGTGTTCCAAAATGTGATTCTCATTTCATATTCTGACACTCAGAAATATAATCTTAGTATTCTTAAGTTCAGCAGAGTTCATTGATCAAAGACATTTTTTTTCCAAATCTATGTTTATTATGGAGGTTTCAGTTTAAAAAGAGCATTTTGTAGCTTTTTGCAACATATAAACAGCTAAACAGAATCTGTTTATACCGTGGTGGTATTCATTGTTTACAGCATTCAATATATAGGACACATTCCTTCTGTGGCATTCATAAATAACATTCCCAATCACGGTTTTCTTCTAAATATTTGCGTGGACACACAATGCAAGGGGTCATTACCACCATTAGATTCCACTCTACAACTGTGGCCTGAGGACAGAGCAGACACAAAGCTGTGTATGAATAGTATTCGCTTTTCCTCTTATATATCCACTGTCTTAAGTTTAATACTTCATATTTATACATATGTAAAACTGGAGCACCTCGATCTCTTATACCAGGTCAGAGGAATGTAAAGGCACATTCCATGCCCCTGAGGCCTTGCTGCGCAGGGCAGAGAAAGATGTCTTATAATGTCTTCCTCTGTGTAACTCACAAGACCACTACAAATGTAATCACAGGTATAAGAGCTGTGCATGACAAAACGTTCAGTATGGTTTGTGTTTGGTACAATCACCCATTCAATTTGATTCCAAATTTACAGAAATCATTTGGGTTTCTTAAAGTCAATGGGGCAAGAAATTTTACACTCTGACAACAGGGTTTCATATATAGTTTATTACCTTGATATACTGCAAATCAAAATAATTGGAGCGTTTTTCCATTTCTTTATAATCACACTCACCTAAAGAGAGCTGGCACAACTCTACCAATGATGGCACAATTCTACCAATGATGCAACAACACTCCAAGGCATCAAGAATAACAGGAAGACCCCATGGCACCAAAAGAAAGAGAAAAGAAACTAAGGGGTATGTTTACTAAACTGCGGTAATGTGATTCGCGTTAGGATCCGCGGTAGAGGCAGAAATCCCAAATAAGGACATGGGCGGTACATCATTACCGATAACGCGAGTTACAAGGCGCCTTACATTAACGAGCATTAGAAAGCACCATGTAAGGCGCCCTATACGATGTCCTATAAGGCGCATGATAAGGCCCTTAGCAAGGCATCCAGAACTGTAGCACAATGGTTAATACAGTGACTGATGGTGCAGGGGTCATGAGTTCAATCCCCCTGTGGCTCTAATGAGTAAAAATGTGATGTGATAAGATGTGATGAGGAGGGTGTCAGCACGACACGTCCCCACAGCGCTGTGTACAGGGGGCATTTACAGACAAAGGTATGGAGTCATCTATGTAAGTAAACAGTTGTCCATCCCGCCTTACCCATCATATGAAGCAGTGGCCAATGTAGGGCCACATGGCGTTGCCAAGGCAATAAGGAGTGGCAATAAGACTGCAAACCCCAGTCCCAATGTTCCTGTCCCCAGGTGGGATGTGAACCCATGGACCCCTGGTCTGAGGTACTGTGTCTGAACCAGTAGGCCACCACCCCTACTGTGCAAGTGTGGTATGTGTGTCAGGGATGAATGTAGTGGGACTAAAATATGTGATGTAACCATACCCAGACATGGTACACATCAGCAATACCTTTACACTGTGGGGATAAAAATGGGTCCCCTCAGGTACCGTCATTACAGGTTGAATCCCACTTGTGTTAACATCTATAACTAAGGTCCAAGGAACAGCTTGCTCTGATTTCATCACACTGAAACTGCAAATTCAGCAAAGATTGAGCAATGAAATGAACCCAGACCCTGTCCCAGAGAGCTTACACAATGAGAATCTCTGAATACTATAAGCCAATGAAAGGCTATCACATGGCCAATATGGGCCTCTCAAATGAACAAAGGAAAACAAAAACAAAGAAGACAAACATCATTATCCACAGTTTATCTGCAGGAAACATGACTCGCAGGTCAGCACACAGCGAGTGAGAACAGGATTCAAAAGGCAAGACTAGAGACAGGATGCTACAGTGAGACATATCGGGAAGCTAAATTTCTATTAACAATAATGCAGAAGAAGAAAAGAAAGGAATCAATTTGTCAGCAAGTTGTGGATATAAACATGAAGAAGAATTCCTGATGCACAGACATAGCTGATCTCATTGGAGTGAAGCTGTCCTCCATCTCCAGGAATGACTATACCTAAGCTAGGTGCTTTGTTTGTCATACCATGGATTGGAAATGAAATTTATACCTTATTAAAGCAAACCTTGTTGTGACAGGCCTGGCAAAATCTAAATAAAACAAATCCTATGCATTTATGGTGTCATGAACAAATTAAGCAAAGTTCTGTAGATGTATTTTGGGGTCGAATACAAACAGCCAAAACAGAAAATAGACAATCCCCAAAGAATGTTAGGGGAAGGCCAGAAAAGCCACAACACCACCTACCCCCTCACCCACAGCCCCGCACCCAGATGTCATACCCAAATGACCCTGCATGGATACCCCTGCTCACCACCATACACAGTCCCCCAATGTGGCTATCAGCACCCATGGCTGGCTGTACCAGGTAGATACTGATGGCCCACAGAGCCATCAGCACACACCTGATCCTTCCCCGGCTAACCAAACCCCGCGTGACGCCTGTCATGATGACATTGGCGCATGGATGGCTCACCATGGCCAGAAAGCGGACATGGCCATGACTGTACCCCCCATCCATCATCGTTACACATCCCTGCCCCATCCGCCATTGTCGGTGTCTGTGGATAACTCTGTAACTCCCCCAGTGTCCCCAGGTTGCAATCCATGGCCATCCCTGGACCCCACCCCTGTCCACGACACACAGCCATGTGGTAGCTAGCACCCGCCCACCTCCCCCACAACACCAGTGACACCCGCCCCACCCACCCTGAACACACCACCAATACGGCCATGCACTGGCCAATTGCATCCCATCGGTACCTCAGTAGTCTGCCCCCTGCATCCAACCAAGTGCCATGCTAGTCATGGGTGCCCCATCCCCTTGTCTGGACATGTCAAAGCCCCCCCTAACCCTTACCAAACCCATGTCAGACCCCCCTGCAGGGACCAAGATGCAGAGACTCCGTGGTGACCCACCACCCCTCATCTCCCAGCTCCCCGCACAACCACCCCTGAAAACATTGTGCCCAAGCAGGCACCCACCACCAGTGCAGCACACCCCTACTGGCAGCCCCATACTCTGCCCCTGTCTCCATGATGCAATGTATGCCGTGAGCTCACCCCCACCGTATGTACAGCAGTCACCATCCCCAACCTCCCACAGACCCAGGTTGAAGCATGCAAAGTCAACAGGGACCATGCAAAGTCACTAGTGACGTATCAATGTTCCACAACAATGCAAAGGTGATCCCCCCAGCTGCAATCAATGAAACACCCAGACAGTTCATGGCAGTGATGGTGTGTCAGTCCCCCCAGTGACAGCCAACATAGCAGGCCAACAATGAGGTCCAAAAAAGGCCTGCATCCAACTCGCAGAGGTCCATCTCCCACTGGCACCGACACCCATGGACAGTTTCACAGAGGTGCCATGTCCAAACACATTTGGCCGATGGTGTCTCCAGATGCAGTGTAGTAGATGTGCCATGTATGTTGGCTGTGTCCTGTGTGAAAAGGGGTAGAAAAAAGGTAAGGGAATGGCACACCCACCATCAGGTCACAAAGGAGACAGTGACATCACATATGTGCATCATGAATGCTCAGATATTACAACATGACACGGCCACAACACACAGCACAGTGCATGTGGACCACAGCAAGAGATGGCCCTGCAGACCAGGATACCATCTCAACATGGTCATGTAAATGCCCATGTCACACAGGCATCCCAGAGGTCCACAGCATGTCCAGCAGTGGTGGTGCACAGAAATACCACAGAAAGGCACGTTGATACTAACAGGCCAAATGCAGCATCTGCACGTGGTGTATGTCACAGAAGATCTAAGGTGAAACCTACCTGAAAGGTATAGCATGTGTCTGATGGGGACAGTCCGAGTCAGGCAAGGGCACAAGGGGCCACAGTAGAGGCTGCAGATGTCAATGAACTGCGTCCATCACCATGTCGTCACGGTCAGCTGTCAGTGGAGCATGTCCAAGGAATGTTGCGTTGCGTGGAAACCAAACATTGACGTGCAGTATCCTGCCATCAAACATGAGACACGTCAGGGAACAATATATGACACATGCGCACAATGTACAGAAGGGCAGAAGCAGAAGGACGTAGAGAGACGGGTGAAAATCACTGCACAGGTGGCCAGACACATCCCTGAAACAGACAAAGGCAGAGGGGAGCAGAAGGTACCATCAATTAGACATGTCCCAAAGACACAGAGACATACACTGTGAGACAAGGTATGCATGCCGCAAGCTGCAGATGGCTGGACTGTCGACAATCAGGGACCAGTGGAGACAACCATCCCAGTCCATGCATGGGTGCACCGAAGTTGTGTAATGCCACAATTGCAGGGAAGTCTGTAGGTGCGCTCAAACAATCCAATTCCCTGTGTCCAGAGACACACACAGCTCGGTAACATGTGCAGTAGGTACAGTGGGTAGACTCCTAAGATGTGCACAGGCAATGGTCACATGTGTGTCAAACAGAACATATGATGGATGGAGTGGTAGGCCAAAGACATGTGCAACAACAGAGGAGCAGTTAAGAGGGAAACACATATGTGTGTCATGCGGTACTGCCACCACAGTACACCTACCTGTATGTCCACCCACCCCAGTCACCTGCAGGTTGCATTGACGTACACACAGTCCCTACATGCACCACAGCACTGGGCAGTATCGGCAGCCTATCCTGGGGAGCCCATAACACAGCAGCCTATCCTGGGGAGCCAAAAACACAAGAGACATATATAGATATGTCATGACAGTGCGTGAAACACACAGATCAGCTCACACATGGCGACCCAGAAGCACATCCCCACACATGCAGAACTTACAGGAGAAGAGCTCCTCGATCAGATGTTGCCTGGCCGCCATCCCCTCACGTGTGTCACCATGGCCACGTGCAGGAGGGCACACAGGATCCTCCTCTAGATCCTCATTAATTTTGACTGGGACATTGTGCCTGAGAGCAATGTTGTGGAGGATGCAACAGGCCAGAATGATCTGTGCCACAGTCATGGGTCCATACTGTAAGGCACCGCTGGTCCTATCCAGACACCTGAAGCGACTCTTTAGAACGCCAAAGGTGCGCTCAATGACTGAGCGGCTGGAGGCATGGGCCTCATTGTACCGCATCTTTGCACCTGGCTGAGGGAGACACACAGGGGTCAGCAACCAGGCACGACACCCATATCCTGCATCACCTGCAGAAAGAAATGTCGCAAAGTCACTCGTGAGATGACGGACCCACAGAATCACTGACGTAGCAACGTTCAACTGGACAGCAGATAAGCAGGGACACAAACATATGACGTCACATCATTGC
Organism: Ichthyophis bannanicus; assembly: GCA_033557465.1. NCBI lineage: Eukaryota > Metazoa > Chordata > Amphibia > Gymnophiona > Ichthyophiidae > Ichthyophis > Ichthyophis bannanicus. The sequence goes on along the minus strand of CM066032.1, from coordinate 1,750,135,507 downwards.
ACACAATGGCAGTGCACCAGAGTCTGATGCTCGGAGACCCAGAGCTCCAGGGAAGGCCAATGAGGGCAATACACATCTATGGTACCATGTCAAAAGACATGTCCCAAACCAGTGCCAGGACAGCAGCAGTGGCTGTTGTGAGGGCATATGGCCGCCAGTGGCATGGCATACTGGGAGGGGCAGAGATGCACAGTTGTGCAAGTATGTGATGGCCATGATACAGCGCACAGACAGCAGAGGTCAACAGAACACATCCCCGAGGGCCCAGGTGAGAGTGGCAGTGGAGACAAGATAAAGTGGGCAGATATGTGGCGTACATGTGTGATAGCAGGTGCGCCCACAGCTCAAAACATGTGTCGCCCCATACATGGCCAACAGAGAGGAGGCCCCATACACACTGTATATCATGTGGATGGTTCTGTTCCCCCAATTCCCCCCCCCCCCCGGATGGCACACGCACAAACATGTGGCACATGGGGTGGGCGAGAGACACACCCCACAGGCATAGATATGTACAACTGCCTGTGCAGTGTGCCCGAGGCCAGGTGCGGGAGCCATGGACACGCCAGAGGTGTCGCATGCAGCCATGGAAGGGACACACCATACGTGTCCAGAGTGTCCCTGTACACAGGAGCTGGGTAACTGAACAGCAGAGGCAGATGACAGTCCACACCACATGTGTGCTGAGACACCCAGATGAGCACTAACACACACATGGTATACATAGAGACATGTAGCAGCACACAGAGGTATGTGACCCCATCCCTGGTGACAGGGTGAGACATTGTAGGAAGGCCCATAAATAGGCTGCACATCAAAATAACACCGCAATGTAAGGCATGCAGAGGACATAGGTGACAATGGGGTCCCGTCAACCATATACTGTATGCCCATGTTAGATATGGTGAATACCCACCCAGCAGGACATAGTCCTCATATTGTCCGGCCTCAAATTGGCCAAACAGTGCTGAGTGCTGCAGGATATAGGAGTCATGGGCTGACCCTGGGAACCGTGGAACCACATTCAGAATACGCATACTTGCATCACAAACAACCTGCACATTCAGGGAATGGAAGTGTTTGCGGTTGCGATACACAACTTCCCTGTCGCATGGCGGGACCAGGGCAACATGTTTGCAATCTATAGCTCCCATAACGTGTGGTATCCCTGCAATCCGCTGGAATGCCTGTCCCAGGGCCACCCAATGTTGCCTACTGTTGGGAATTGCAATGTAATTCCCAACCCGGCTGACAATGGCCCGCAGTACCTGGTGGAGACAACGTGAGAATGTTGGCCTACTCATCCCACCCACTGCGGCCAATGAGGATTGGAAACAGCCAGAGGCAAAGAAATGTAGGGCAGCCAGGAGCTTGGACAATCCCGGTATAGCATGTGACCGGGCAGTCCGGGGCTCGAGGTCAGGTCTGAGATCCTCATAGAGCTCCTTAATAGCCCCTGTGTCCTGGCGATAGAGGGAGATGACCTGGTCCTCTCTAATGTCCTGGAGCATGGGCCTGGGCCTGTAGAGGCGTTGCAGGCGGGGCTGTGCCTCAGCACCCCTATGGCGCTGTTGTTGTCACACACCTGCCTGTGGACCCCCCACAGCTGCAGGCCAGAGTTGCATCGGGACAGCACCCATGCCCAGTGCCGCAGCCCCAGGTACACCATCTCCCTCTTCATGGAACCGCAGCCCTGCCAGCTCCACCAACGCAACCACCGCACAAACTGCATTCACAGTCTGAGCCATGATAGACATGGGATGGAGGACAGGTGTCTGGGAAATAAGGTGTGGGGCGGGGAACAGAATCACAGAAATGATACACACCTGGTAATCCTGGGATGTTCACTAGCAACAGCATGAGCCAACACTCTGTACATACAGAAGCATATCGACGCAGCGCGCGCAGGAGCACGTGTCCCCACAATGCATGAACCTGATTGGTCACTTTGAATGGGAGTGAAGGGAGAACGTGGCGTGTCCTTGTGACGCAGCAGAGTGCAAACATACAGCGTTCTACATCTCGCACCACACCCAGATGCTTAGATGCCAGTGGAACGCAAGACGCGTTCCCACGCGCGTAGACGCAGCGTGGACCGCACGTCTGACGCAGTGTGCTTGTGTGGTGGCAAGACTGTAGTGGAGCCCAGGGAAATGGATAGAAAACAGACATTTACCCCTAAGCAGAAGAATAGTTGAGAGAGTGTTGACTTTGAAACTCCAGCCGAGGAAAAAAAACACACACATAGAGTTGCTGAGGGCAAGCCACGCCCTAGCTCCAAGGCAACCAGGGTAGGTAATGGGGAACACCCGGGGGCGGAATTTGAAGCCATAGGGCAGCCCCTGTCATTTAAGCCTGAGGAAACAGGAAGAGAGGAGACAACCGGTGAACCAAGAAGAGAAGGGACAACCGAGGAACCAGGAGAAGGGGAAGGTTCTTGCAAGGAAGCTGAGAGAGGGAGGTGTTCTAGAAGCAGCCTCAGGAAAGGTTCTCGTTGCAGCCAGCACACAGGAAACTACAGCTCTGAAGGAAGCCCATGTTGTAGGAGCATTACAGCAGGCCCTGAAGACAGGAGGGTTTATCTTGAGGAAAGTGCTGTCTTTGAGCAGGGCACGGGCATGGTCCTGCCAGAACCTGGGGGAAGAGCTTCACCTCGGGGAAGGTCTGTAAAGAGCTCTGTTACTAGAAGTAAGGTGAGCCCATTTGAAACCTTGGATAGTTTATTGAAGGATAAGAATTCACTCAGCCCTTCCAACATTCCTCAACCTAGAAAGAGGTCTCATTGGGAGAAGGTTTTAAAGTTATTAGAAGAAATAAAACCTGAAATCCCACAAGCTGATTCCAGCCAGATGCTAACTGACCCCGAGTATGAGAGCATGCAGGTAGACAACTATGATTCTGATAATAGTTCTGCCGACTCTCAAATGGACAGTTCTTTGTGTGTAAAGCAAAGGTGAAGAAGCTGTAAGGTTTAAAACTGAGAAAACCCAGAAGCTTTGTACTTGCCTGTTCTGCTAGAAATATTTGGAATGAAGTTGCTAACATTTTGAAGCTGGCAGAGAAGGTTCAGAAGTGCTGATTTGAATGCTTAAGAAGTCACTACCTAAACGTATAAACAGCCAGAAGTAAAGTGGGTTCTGCTTTGCATAGTGCTCAGTTTGGAAGAGCAGTTATTTGGGCTGAACTGAGCAAGGAACCCTTAAGCTGTATTCTTGAACTCTGGAAAAGATATACTACTGGTATAACAAGCTGAGTGAAGCAGTTGCTACCGGTGTTACTGTGAAAGTTCCTTTTTCTTTATTTGGAGAAGTATCCTACTTTTGTTGCTGTATGTTTGAAAGGGCAAAAGAAGAAAAGAATAAATTTTTCCTATATTTGCCTTCCACCATCGGCTACTCATTTTTTTCACAACTACAATCCCCAGAAGCCTTGGCCCATACTACCAAGGGATAATAGGAGGTACGTCCACTGCCTATAGGCAACCGCCTAGCCAGCAGGGGGCGTGACAGGTGGCGTAGTTTTAAGGATCCTTCGTTTTGGCCTTTACCCACGCATAAGAAAGGATATTTACTACCATAAAGGAGGAGAAACACTTCTGTTGGAAGCCTCTGATGACAGAGAGAACCTGCTGAGGAGTAAAGACCGGAGTGGCAGCAGAAGGACGGAACCGGAGCTGATTTCCCAGCCGGGACCTGTTTGCTGACAAACTCGAGTCTACACCTGCATCAGGTAACCCGTGTATAGGAGGGGTTAAAGCGGATACTGGTGCAGGGGGCTACAGCAGTGCTCAAAAGGGGGTTCGAGAGAAAGAGGGCTGGTACTTGGAGCCGCACTTGGTGTGTTCTTTCTCTTTTCTGTTGTTTCAGCATCAACTAGAGATGGAGCGTGGTGAACTTCTGAGCTGGATGGCGGAACAGTTCCAAAAGCAGCAGGAGATGTCTGCCAGGACCCAGGAACATACAGCTGCCATGATGCAAGCTCAACAGAAGCCGCTCCTGGAAATGATGGGCGCATGGATAGGAGCGCAGAAGCAAACAGCAGAATCCATAAGGACAGCGTCAGGTTCTTTGGGAGCCTTACAAGGACTGAGTTTACCGGGTAATGGGACATTTTCCTTTGGTCAGTTGACCAAGGAAGATGATATTGACGAGTACCTGGAAGCGTTCGAGAAGGTAGCTCTCCTAAGTGGATGGCCAAAAGATCAGTGGGCAGTGCGCCTGGCAGCCTCCCTTACAGCGGAAGCGCTAGCGGCTTACAGGGCCATGCCTGCTGCACTAGCCTCCAGTTACGAGGAGCTCCAGAAGGCAATAAGAGACCGTATGGGCCTAACCCCTATGGTCTATCGCCGCCTCTTGAGGAGTTGCAAGTTAAAACAAGGAGAAACACCGCAAGCTCTATGCCAGAGGATTAAAGGTTGGCATGTAAGTGGCTAACACCCGAGAGTAAAACAATAGATTCCCTGTTAGACTGCATTGTATTAGAACAGTTTATGGAGGCTGTCCCAAAAGATCTGCAGTCCTTTCTGATCCTTCAGAACTGCCACAACACCAATGAGGCTATCTCACTGGCGGAGCGCTTCCTAGAGGCCAGATTGGTAAGCCAAGTGAAGGCTTGTGTTTCAAACCCGGCAGTCACAGGGGTTTCAGAAAGGAGGGGAAGATCAATGTGGGGATAAATGACAAAGTTTATGAACATGGGAAAACCTGGTTATGCCCAAAGAAAATGTTTTTCATGTGGAGAGGAAGGGCACCTGAAGAAAGTGTGTAAAGCAAGGACAGACCTAATAACCGCCCAGTCCAAGGAGAGTGGGGAGGGATTTTTATTGGCTGTAGAAGTGAAAGGTATCCCTGTAAACGCCTTGCTGGATTCCGGGGCGGATCAGTCCATGATCTCGCAGAGGCCCTGGAAAGAAATACAATCCCAGGGTAGCCAGCTCCCAGAACCATCTGAGGGTAGCATAAAGATAAGGTGCGTCCATGGTGCAGCGTCATCTTACCCAGTCCACACTGTAAGGGTAAAAGGTTTGGGATTAAAGTGGAACATATCTGTAGCGGTTGTCCCTAGGCTCCCATATGCCTTAGTCTTGGGGAGAGATTGGCCTCAATTTAGGCGAGGGCTGGCTGAGGGCTTACAACACAAGGCAGGTTTGACATCCACCCTGGCACAACCGGAACCCTTAGAGTCAGAGAGGGACTCTCCACCTAAGCTAGTAGGAGGTTTACCCCGCCCGAAGGATGAGAGCGTGTCCCTAGGGGATAAGAATAGGAAAAAGCAGGTAACCTCCTCCCATAAAGCCGGTGCTAAGGCAAGGTCAGTGCCTGGTCCTTTGTTTGGGACTGCGCTGAAGCAGGAACATAGGAAAATACCCCAAAGGCAGGAAAATGACAATAAGCCAAGATTTGTCCTTAAATTTTGCCGCACCACCCCGAATGCCAAGGTCCCAAAGGGTGCCTCAGAACAGGCCACTGGCTTTGATTTGTATAGCGCAGAGGACATTGTCATTCCTCGACAAGGAAGAGCCTTGGTCGAGACGGGTATCCAGTTAGAGATACCACCAGGCTGTTATGGGCGTATTGCTCCTTGCTCGGGTCTGGTGGTGAAAAATTTTATAGATGTGGGTGCGGGGGTCATAGATCCTGATTATCGAGGGGCAGTTAAAGTGCTATTGTTCAACTTCGCGCAGGAAGACTTCAGGGTGAATATAGGAGACAGAATAGCCCAACTCATATGTAAAAGGGTAGGCTTTCCACCCCTGGAGGAGGTAATTGAATTGACCACTACCGTACGAGGGTCGGGAGGATTTGGCTCCACTGGCCGGGATGAAATAAAGGGTTTAACGGCAAGTTGTGAGGAGAAGGCAGATTTGGATCTGGGCCCACAACTGGCGGATTGTAAGGCAGAGCCGGTTCCCAAAATAGGGGAGGAACTTTCATGGCCCCAACATTAGGCGTTACTAAAGCTGTTACGGAGGTTTCCTGATGTTTTAACACCTGTACCAGGCGAAACCAGGCTTGTTGTCCACGAAGTAGTTACCCCGCAGGGAGAAATAGTGCGGCAGAGACCTTACAGGTTGCCCGAGGCAAAACAGCGGGAAGTAGTGAGTCAAGTGCAGGAAATGCTCCAAATGGGGATAATAGAGGAGTCTAGAAGTCCCTGGAATAACCCCATAGTACTAGTCCCGAAACCCGATGGAACCATGCTGTTTTGCATTGATTTCCGGAAGGTCAATGCTATTTCACGATTTGACACCTACCCGATGCCCAGAATAGAGGAACTTCTCGATCGTTTAGGCCAGGCCACATGCCTCACCATTCTAGATATGACCAAGGGGTATTGGCAGATTCCCCTCACCCGGTAATCTCGCCCAAAGACTGCATTTAGCACCCCCATAGGCCTGTTTCAATTCCGCAGAATGCCCTTTGGCTTGCACGGGGCAGCTGCGACGTGCCAAAGGTTGGTTGATCTGGTCTTACGCCCTCACCAACAGTATGCAACCGCATACATGGATGACGTGGTGATCCATAGCTCTAGCTGGGCTCAACACTTGGACCACATTGAGGCAGTTTTAAGGGTGATGCGACGTGCAGGTATCACCTTGAATCCTGCAAAATGTATGTTTGGGGGGAAGGAAGTGAAGTATTTGGGGCATTTGGTAGGGCATGGTATAGTTAAGCCTTTGATAGATAAGGTTGAGAGTGTGAAAGCATTTCCAAAGCCCTTAACCAAGAAACAGTTACGCAGCTTTCTGGGATTGATCGGCTACTACCGTCGCTTTATTCCGCATTTCGCGATGGAAAGTGCTGCCCTCACAGAAATGCTTAAAAAAAATGCACCGAACCAGCTAAAGTGGTCGGCAGCAGCGGAGCATGCCTTTATGCTCTTAAAGGACAAACTCTGCTGTGCGCCGGTGTTGCGCGGTTTAGACTTTAACCGACCATTTATTCTACAGACTGATGCATCAGAAATCGGGTTAGGCGCTGTATTGTCACAAAACCAGGAGGGTGGGGAACATCCCATCATGTTTTTAAGCCGAAAGCTAGCGCCATCTGAACAAAAGTATTCTACAGTAGAAAGGGAATGTCTGGCCATCAGGTGGGCTGTGGAGGCACTCAGATATTATTTTACAGGTCGTAGGTTCTTTCTGGTCACGGACCATGCACCATTGAAGTGGTTGAACCGGATGAAAGACCACAACCCACGCCTTACCCGCTGGTATATGGCCCTACAGGCTTTTAATTTCCATATAGAGCACCGAGCAGGGAAATTACATACCAATGCAGATGCCCTTTCACGAATTACGGGCTGTGTGGGGGTTAGTATGCCAGCCTGTAATATCTTAAGGGGGGGGGGATGTGTGGTGGCGAGACTGTAGTGGAGCCCAAGGAAATGGATAGAAAACAGACATTTACCCCTAAGCAGAAGAATAGTTCAGGGAGTTTTGACTTTGAAACTCCAGCCGAGGAAAAAAAACAGACACATAGGGGCTTGTTTACAAAGCTGCGGTAGCAATTCGCGATCGTTATCGGAGCCGCGGCCCCATTGAAATCAATGGGGCCGCGGCTCTGATAACGAATGCGAACCGCTACCGCGGCTTTGTAAACAAGCCCCATAGAGTTGCTGAGGACAAGCCACGCCCTAGCTCCAAGGCAACCAGGGTAGGTAATGGGGAACAGCCGGGGGCAGAGTTTGAAGCCATAGGGCAGCCCCAGTCATTTAAGCCTGAGGAAACAGGAAGAGAGGAGACAACCGGGGAACCAAGAAGAGAAGGGACAACCGAGGAACCAGGAGGAGAAGGGGAAGGTTCTTGCAAGGAAGCTGAGAGAGGGAGGTGTTCTAGAAGCAGCCTCAGGAAAGGTTCTCGTTGCAGCCAGCACACAGGAAACTACAGCTCTGAAGGAAGCCCATGTTGTAGGAGCATTACAGCAGGCCCTGAAGATAGGAGGGTTTATCCTGAGGAAAGTGCTGTCTTTGAGCTGGGGGAAGAGCTTCACCTCGGGGAAGGTCTGTAAAGAGCTCTGTTACTAGAAGTAAGGTGAGCCCATTTGAAACCTTGCATAGTTTATTGAAGGATAAGAATTCCCTCAGCCCTTCCAACATTCCTCAACCTAGAAAGAGGTCTCATTGGGAGAAGGTTTTAAAGTTATTAGAAGAAATAAAACCTGAAATCCCACAAGCTGATTCCAGCCAGATACTAACTGACCCCGAGTATGAGAGCATGCAGGTAGACAACTATGATTCTGATAATAGTTCGGCCGACTCTCAAATGGACTGTTCTTTGTGTGTAAAGCAAAGGTGAAGAAGCTGTAAGGTTTAAAACTGAGAAAACCCAGAAGCTTTGTACTTGCCTGTTCTGCTAGAAATGTTTGGAATGAAGTTTGTGATAAGGAAGCTTATCATAGCTCAGGTAGGAGCTATAGAAAAGATGATGTGACTCTGAACAAGCAACCTGTCAGTTCTGGTAGAAGCAAGAAAACAGAGTTTTCACATAAAAGACTACCAGTCCCAGAATGCACCAGGTTTCCAGCAGCCATGAGAGGGGCTGAAGTGAGAAAATGTGTGTGCAATCAAGAGAGCTATGAGGTAATCCCTAAGCACTCATCTCAAAGGGCAGGGCCTGATTCAAGACAGCTGCACTGTGTTAGGGAGCAGCACACATTAGGAAAGAATAAGAATAGAGATTATTCTTCAGATAACAGTTACTACAAGCTCCAGCCCAGCTTCAGGGAGAGCTACAAGAACAGCTTCAGAAAGAGATACAGGGACAGCAACGGCTACAAGCTCAAGCACCAGTATCACCTGGAGAAACAGAAGCCAAGCCAAGCAGATAGAGAGAGAAGGAAACTCTCTGGAAGGAAGAGAAGAAAGGCCATTGGAAGGTCTGGGAGATTCCAAGGCAGTACTCATACTGGGAGGTATTCCAAAAGCCAGCAGAGTCCATTGGACTGGATTCAGCCAGAGGAATGGAGTGGCAGAGATAGGAATCACCAGTGGCTACCTGGAAGAGAGAAGACTGCATGTGGAAGGGACTTTCAGACCAAGGCCAGAAGGTATGTGAGAGGAGATCCAGTGTCCAGGGATCAAGATTGGAAGGCTGGACATCAGAATTGGATTACATATTGGCCAGGCTTTACAGAGAGGATTTATGATGGCAGGAGAGGCTCAGGTATGAACACTGATCCAGACCCTATCTATAATAGAGAATGGCAGCAAGGGAATAAGCATTCTCATGATAGTGCCTTAATGAAAGACTCATCTGTGCCAATATATGATATTGACCCTATGATTGTTGATGAAGGGGGAGATACAGCAGATGAAACTATTTATATGGACTGTTCTCTATCTAAATGCTATTGCTAGTTTTCCGTGAGCAAACACATCAGCCATCACAAAGAAACCTAACTTTGTTCTTTATTTCCACTGCAAACAGCTCTTAAAGCAGGATTTGGGCTCACACAGTAGCAGCCAGCCAGCTAAAGGCTTTCAGCTGGTCCATTGATAGTAATTAGGGCTGCACCTGATTGTGTGGGTGAGCAAGGGAGAATCACTGCTGAGATCTGCGTGGAAAATAAGCAGAAGTTAACCTAACCAGCAAAGTTTATTCTTTTCTTTGTGCCTTTGTATTTGGTAATTATTTGCTAAGAAAACATTAGCTAATTGCCTGACAAGCTGAAGGTTGTTTTCTGGTTTACTTTGTGACTTTTTGTTATCCCTTTAAACACTGCAAGCAAGTAACCTCATTTATAGTGCTATCAAGCATACATGTGCTGGGTGAATTAAACCCCATCAATAAAAGAAGTATTTTATTGATCTTACCACTTGGTTTCACAACTCAAATTATTGTCATCAGCTGTGTTTGGGAGTGAATGAACTACAATACCCACAATACCTTGCAAGAATCATATGAATATATGCATCGTCAAGATTGTGTAAGTTCTCACCCTAGGCAGCCGTCTGACAAGTTGCTAACATTTTGAAGCTGGCAGAGAAGGTTCAGCAGTGCTGATTTGAATGCTTAAGAAGTCACTACCTAAACGTATAAACAGCCAGAAGTAAAGTGGGTTCTGCTTTGCATAGTGCTCAGTTTGGAAGAGCAGTTATTTGGGCTGAACTGAGCAAGGAACCCTTAAGCTGTATTCTTGAACTCTGGAAAAGATATACTACTGGTATAACAAGCTGAGTGAAGCAGTTGCTACCGGTGTTACTGTGAAAGTTCCTTTTTCTTTATTTGGAGAAGTATCCTACATTTGTTGCTGTATGTTTGAAAAGGCAAAAGAAGAAAAGAATAAATTTTTCCTGTATTTGCCTTCCACCCTCAGCTACTCATTTTTTTCACAACTACAATCCCCAGAAGCCTTGGCTCTGGGGAACCCTTATGACCAAGGGACAATAGGAGGTACGTCCACTGCCTATAGGCAACCGCCTAGACATCAGGGGGCGTGACAGCGTGATACACTGTAGTATCTCTTACGTGCGTAGGAACGCGCCGTAACCTCACAAACAATGCGGTCTATAGAGCGTGCGTGTATGCAATAGGAACCACGATGGAGGATGAAGGGCGAGTGTATGGTGCGGTGGAAACCAACATTACCGACAATGAAGGATCTCAGGATGTGGCACGTAGAACGCTGCATTGCGCACATAGTAACGCATGCAGGAGACGTCAAATGTATAACACGTACATGCGGGTGCTGGTGTTAACGCGCTCTACAGTGCATGCGCAAATGCGTGCTACAGCGCATGCGCAATGCTTGTAGAACCATACCTAAGGTACACATATAAGCATAGCATGTTCTGAGTGCCAAAGACCTCGGGATATACAACCATGGAGGATATCACAGTGGGAAGACAGCAGGCTGGAGGGGAGCAGATGCAACAGCCACCAGTGCCCAATCCTGCCAGCGATGACCAGAGTGAGAGACCAGGCCCTTCTGGGGCCCCACAACACCTAACCAAACAGGCCAGAGGTGCACCAGGGCAGAAGCGCTGCAGGACCCTGGTGGCGGAGGAGGTCAGGAAGAGGGCGGTGCGCTTCACCCAGGAGGAGAATGACCTCCTCCTGTCCAGCATCCTGGAGCGCTATGAGGTGCTGTTCGGCCGCCTGAGTGCAACTACAACTATTGCCACGCACACCAGGGCATGGGCCAAGCTGCACGCAGAGATGGCTTCAGCGGGGGGGGGGGGGGCCAACACGATATTGAGAGCCTAAGCAAAAGATACTGCGACATAAAAAGGAATATCCGTCAACAACTCTTTCAGGAGAGTCACAATGTACAGGGCACTGGAAGGGGCCCAGCACAGGTGGCAAACCTTACTGAGCTTCAGCAGTGCCTAGCGGACTGACTCGGGCCCATGTACATACATGGCCTGCCCCCTGCATTGGACACGGCGCACCCAAGTGCCGGTAAATCTGAGTGAGCTGTACTGGTGGGAGACAATGCACACACAAGTGCAGGGGTGGGGGTGGGGGCATGCCAGGTCTCACACAAGGACACATGACACCTGACAGCCCCATGTAACATACAGGATATCCCACACCAGGCGGAACATCACAACAACGCCCCTGGACCTCGGCCCCCTGTCAGCCATGCATTGCATAAGCCACCATATGCAGACACCCACACATGCAGGGGGCCCCAACATCGCACAATGGCAGTCAACACACAACATCCCCCCCAACCCACATCTCGAGCACCCCACCATGTAGCAATGACACATCACTGGCCAACAGGCTCCGGCACCCACGGGCACCTGTCATTCCCTGATGGGCCCTGCAGTGGCACACACCCTTGACCAGGGACCCCACCCACCCATCCACAGTCTGGCAGCTGGTGTACCCACGCAATGGGGCGTGCAAAGCGCCACGCCACCTGCCATGTGTTGTCCTATTTTAAATTTGAAAAGGAATACCGCTGATCCCCGACAACAATCATTACATATTTTTTGTCGAGCATAAACCGCAAGACAAAGAGGAAACCCCTTTTCCTCTCATGCAGTACATGCCCCTTTGTTTTCATCTTTGTCTTGCGGTTTATGCCCGACAAAAAATATGTAATGATTGTTGTCGGGGATCAGCGGTATTCCTTTTCAAATTTGAATTTTATGAATACCAGCAATATTGGGTTCTCTATTTTTGATGTGTTGTCCTATGGCAGCAATAGCCCTATGAGCTGCACAGACCGCCACTGCACACATGGGTATATGTAATGCACCAAGGGACCATAGGAACAGGGTGGGACAAACAGGCCACAGACAGAGCCATGGGGCGCAACCCTCCAGGGGTGGCTGAGCAGTGGGGGTGCATGAACAGGTACACACACACCGAGAAAGCGTTGAGTAGGGTGCGATGCCACTGAGGACAGTACGGAGCCATACACCCAACCGAGGACACAGACACAAGGATCCACCTGACACCTGACACCGTGTGGTGGGTGGCCGGAGGGGGCCCCACGTTGGACAGACCAGCAGATGTTGGTGGTGCCAGTACAGGTTTGGAGGGGGGGGCCTGGCCTGGTAAGGGGGGGGTGCTGTGGCTGATGCCATCACCCCAGCCAGGGGAACGGGGGGTGGGAGTGAATGCAGGGACCCAAGGGTAACGTGCAGCAGCATGTGTGGACCAGTCGGGGGCCCAGCAGGTGCCCGGTTGTGCATGATCAGCCTGGCCAGCGGAGTTGGGGGGCCCATGTCATGGAGCTGGGGCAGGAAGGGCAGGGCATGCACAACACATGTTCCCATGAAGCAGGCGTGCCATGGTGTGGCCAGGGGCCCTGAGAGTGCACCAGGTGCATTGTGTGCTGAACACCCCCCCCTCTGGGAGCAAAAGGGGTCTGTGGGGGATGGGTGCCAGGGGCAACACCCCCTGCTGGGGGCAGGGTTCCATAGAGGGCAGTGCGACAGCCAGAGAAGGTATGGGGTTGCAGGAGCAGAACATGGCTGACAGAGATCCAGGGGGGGCACTGACACAGGATCTAAGAGTGGGCCAGCACAGGGGCAGCTGTAGGTGCATGGGCCAGTGGGGGGGACGTGTCGACGGTGGGCAGGGGGCGGCACAGCACAGTAGATGAGTGTGGGGGTGGGGAGGGACAGGCCCATAGTAGCAGCAGCGGTCGACAATGTGTTGTGGGGACACAGTGCAGAGATGGTGAGGACAGCAGGGCCACACGGGTGCTGACACAGGCGACAGGGAGGCACACTGCACCTGTGCCTGCCATAGTCAGTGGTTGCAGGGACGCAGGTGGCGATGGGGTGGCACAGCATGTGTGGCAGTGCATGGGGAGGGGGCCCTGGTAGTGCGGGATGCAGGACACAGGAGGCACCAGTATGAATGGAACACAGCCGGTGGGGGGGGGCACAGGGGCCCCGACACAGACCCGTGCGGCTCATGCCCAAGCTTGCACCTGCCATGCACTGCCACCCACAGGTCACCATCAGTCTCACCGCCACAGGCCCGTCCCACCCTGCCCATGCAACCATGCCCACATATCCCCGCCACCACAGGGCATGCCCATCCCCTGCTTCAGTAGAACAGCACACCGGCCCTGCCCCAGCAGCCACACCAGACCATGTGGGGTGCCCACAGTACCACATGCATGTGGCAACAGGTGGGCTGCCATAGGCACTGGGGACACGGAAATGGGATGGTGCAACTCACACCCATGCACAGGTGGCATCTATGTCCACACGTATGTAGCCTTGGTAGCAGCACACCAACCAGGGTGCCCTGTGCCCCACACACCGCGTATGTATGGGGGTGCGATGGGGGCGGACAGGCAGCCATGCCCCATCTGAACTATGTAACATGTTGCCCTACAGGTGACATATACTCCATTGAAAAGGAGGTACAGCAGACTGACCCTGGGCAGTGGCACCATGAAGATGCTGTGCCGAGGTGGTGCCGACAGGGCAGACAGCAGTGGGCCATGTGGGAGCGGGGGGTCCAGCCCCACCCCCTGATCATGACAGTGGACATAGACTACGGATGGCGCAGGACATCACGCCACCTACCACGGCAGCCACAGGGGAGGCGTGGTCGGAAGACACCCAGCAATCCAGCCAGGATGCAAGGCTCACTCTGACAGAGGTAATCGGGGAGATGCGGGCGCACTCGGACGCGGCACATTGGGATGCAGCGGGTGAGTGTCCAACCGTTTTGGTTTGTTGATGCCTATGTACAGGTGGCAGACGGATCCCTCTCTCACAGTGCACAACCTTCCTCCCCCACAGGTGTACGGCATGTACTGCGGACGGTGGTCCGCGAACAGCGCAGGCAATGCCATGAGGTGCGCCGCATGTGGCACACAATGTCAGGAATACTGGCTGAAATGCGTGACCTTGCCACATCAGCACAGGCCATAGCTGCCAGCTTGGAGCTCCTGGCATCAGGCAGAGGAACCACCTCAGGACAGCAGTGGCTGCCGCCACCACCACTACCACCAGCAGCAGCAGCGCCAAGTGTGCCACCTGCACCATGGGGAGGGAGGGGCCGCACAAGGCACGGTCGAGGGCACGGGAAATAAATGGCTGCACAGGCAGCCATACCTGATGTCATGTGTCCTGTGTTGCTTGTGGGAGACCATTGTATGCACAGCCCTACCCGTGTACACCCCAGGGACCAACCCCGTGCCACTGACGCAGCCAGCCTGTGTCCTCCCCCAACCCAGCTGTGGCCACCATGGGTGGCCCCACCAGCCATGGTGCACCCACCCACCAGCACATGGCAGCCCCGCTGCCCCCAGCCCCACCAGTGTCCATGGTCCCCCCTCCCCCCAGTCCCCCTGCCCCCTCTACCCCACCTGTCCCCACCAGCACCTGCTGGGGGCACATTGGGGTGGCCCCGGATACATCCCATACAGTGCCCTCCGCATCACATCGGATGGACATCGTATCCTCTATGTTGCCATGCCAGCACCCCTCGCCTCTGGCTAAGAGGGGCGTGTGTTCTTATAGGAACCTTCTGCTGTTCTCTCTTTCCAGCTTTCCTCAACTATCTCCCCATTGGGGCTTCTGGGAGAGGTAGTCTGTGCTTGCCTGTATGTGTGCATCAAACAGAAAGCTTGTAGTTGGGCTCCAAGGAGTAAGGCAACTGACAGATATGTATGTTACACAATGGTGCAGTTTCACCACATACAGGATATCTGTGCAGGTTTCAGGAAAACAGAGTATTCCTCAGAACCAATCAAAACCCAGCAATGTCTGTTTAAAGAATCTCCATATTGCAGGGTTCATAGGTTTGTAGCAGCAGGGATAAGTCACTCTCTTATTAGCCTTGCTGGCAAAAGCGTAAAACCAAAAATACATTCATTGTCCTTGATAGCATAGCCTCCCTTCAGCTTAAGAAACCTCTACACCACAGATACAATTCAGGGTAGGAGAAAGCTCTGTTACAAAGGCTACATTCTTACCCCAGTGTCCCCGTTCCTGCAGCAGGTGCTTGGCAGGCTCATCTCAGTTTCCGGTTGTAATCCTTAGTCCCTATGACCTTCCCTCTAGCGACAGGAGGGATTCAGGGCCACCCAGCCTGGGGACTATGGGTTCTCTTCCCTGGTACACTCTCTCTCAGGACTAGCTTGTGTTATCCCTGTTCCTCAGGTTTTACAGCTTTGCCCAAGGAACAGTCCATAAGAGTGTCTTCCCCTTTTAGGTTTACCTCAGGCTCTCCCAGCTGCATAGGTTCAGGTTCTTCGTCCTTCACACTGTCCCCAGCTACCTGTCTCCTAGGTAAACCTGGTATCTCCCCTGTTCCTGACTGCCACCCCTCCTGTAAACATGCTAGATCCCACTCAGCAGTCTCCTCTCTTGGAAGCTCCGTGCCTTTGCTCTGCTCTGCACCGGTCAAACCTCTCCCACCTGCAGCTGTGCTTTGGCTTGTAGCATTCTGGCATCCTGCTTCCCCTTCTCCTCTGCTGCTGCCCTTGCCCTCAACCTGGCTCCCGCTTTGGCTGTTTCTTTCATATTCTGGCCTCGGTTTCTACTTCCAGGGCTCTAGCTTCAACCCCTCCCCACCCAGGTAATGGAAATCAGCCTGCCTTCTTGCACCTGGGTACTTGCAGCATTCCCTGCCCAAGGGGCTCTGGGCTCTGTGACCTTCCCCCTTCATTCCACCAGGGGGACCATGCAATGTGGGCCCGGTGGAAGATGACTGATTCCTGGAGGTGTTTGTGTCTTTCCTGCCCTGCTTCAGTAAGAGAGGACCCTATACAAGGGTGAGTTCCCTGTCACTTTGCTCTCCCTCATGCCTCTGTTAGGCCTCCTTGCCACTACGTCTGTTGACATGTGCATGCTGTCTGACCTGTCCACATGCCCAACCCTGGTAGCACACTGGTAGGGCACTGCTGGTACTATGTATACCACCGTGCATAGCTCATTACACTGTGTGCCATGGAGGTTCCCCCACCCCACGGGCCCAAACCCTGAGATGCCTGGACACTACTGATGGACATGGGCAGACACATGCTGCGCTGCCGGGCCACATCACCCCCATCACATAGGGCCCTCAACGGTCTACAAAACTGTGATAGGTGCACTGTGGATCCTGCATAGGTTTCCACAGTGCACGCCGCCACCACAACACGCCCCACCTCCCCATATGCACCTGTCTGGCCACACCTGTGCAAATCTCGCCCCACCCCCCATGCCCTATATACGCCACCCATCCCCAGTCCCTCTGCGTCCATGGCCCTGGTCCCTGGGTCCACCCCTAGCCATGCGCACTGCTCACCCCAGTGTCCATTATGCCTCTGGCATTGTCCATTGCGGTGTCCGCCCTGGTCTGTACACATCGCCACTGCTGCCCATACCCTTGCATGGTCCACCACAGCTGCCCCATACCCACCGTGCCACGTGTGTGTATTTGTCCATCTGTGGTGCTACCCTGTGTGATGCCCATGGTCTCCCCTCACCCCTGACATGGGTACAGTACCATGCACTCGCCCGTTGTAGTGCACACAGACATGCATGTGGGTGCTCACACCTGTCATTCACACAATACTGAGACATGAGGGACATCTGGCCATCATAGGTATGTGTAGCATATTTACAGGTTTATTTACATGGTGAACTATTTACATGGCTGCCCATGGTCACAGCTGTGGGGCCCTGTGTGGTAGGGGGCCCAACATTCACGTCCCTGGTGGGTGTGGCAGGCCATGGCACGGGCCGGCACAGGGTGGATGTGCCATGTGTGTCCCCACACTACACACCCTGGGGACCCTCATCACATGGTGGCTGGCCGGGTGCGCCCTCTGCATCACGCTCCTCCAGCCTGTGCAGCCGGTCAGCCACCACAGTCAGGGTTGCCAGTACCTGCCCCATGATGTGCATGTGCTGCCGTTGGGCATGCACCTGGGCACGCACAGACGCAGCCAGACACAGACCGCACATGCAGCCGCAGAGACACACATCTCCCCTTGTCTGTGTGGCTGCATGCACGATGCGCCTGTCAGAGGCTATGTGTGGCAGGCACACGGCCAGGAGGGGTGCATCGCTGGCATCATGGGGCGGGTAGCTGGTGACCCCATTGCCCTGTGGCGGCCTGTGCCAATGGGGACTGGTCACAACTCCGCCTCACCCCACCCCATCCCCTGCCACCCCCTCCCCTACCTCCCCCACACCCCTCCCCCTCCTCCTCCCCGTCCCCCTCCTCCTCCTCCCCATCCCCTCCTCCACCTCACTGAGTCCTGCGCCGCTCTCCTCCTCGCCCTCCCCGCCATTGTCCACCGCCATGGGCTCCGGGGTGTCCTCTGCTGGCCCCGCTTGTCTGTCTGCCTCCTCCGGCCCCGATGCTTCCCCATCAGCACGTGCATCCGCTGTGGGAGAGGGGAAACGAATTATCTCCATGGTCACACATCAGCCACGACACTCACATGCGTCCTGTAGATCTGCCAGCCATTGCCCCACAGGGCCATGCCACATCACTCACCGTCACGTTGGGCCATCCGTTCACGCTGCACCCGTGCTACAAAAAGGGGGTACTTGGCCCTCAGCTCCCGGGCCTTCTTGCGCAGGTCCTCCACCTGCTGGAGAGACAACGCGCATGGACATTAGCGGACACACACCCTTTAACAGCCAGGGACGCAACACATATATATGTCTGCGTGCAACAGGTGCCTGCCCCTATTGTGTGCTACGTTCATGTCACAGGCCTTTTCCAGGGCCACCCCCATGTGTGCACTGCACCCGCACATGTCTGGCTTGGCTCCTATGTGCCCTGTGTGCGGGCCCCTCCGACACATACACAGCACACTTGTATGGGCCACCTCCACACATCTGCCAGTGCCCATACGCTAATGCTGGGATGGGAGGTGGGCCTCTGAAGTGCTTCCTGCAGCATCCTGGGGATAGTGCTTCTCCCTCACCCCTCAAGTTAACATATCAACTCTATTGTACACATGTTCACACTGAATTCCCAATACTCAATCTCATTGTACATATGTAATTAGTTTAGTTTGCATACCCCGTTTATCCAAGTTATTATTCCTGTTCTATGTAAAGCAAAAGCATGTTATCCAAGTTGTTTTCTCCTGTTCTATGTGAAGCCAAACAGTTTGTTATGGTCATTTTGTTGTATGTAAACCGCGCTGACAATAGTGCGGTATATAAGAAATTGTAATAAATAAATAAATAAATAGTTGAGCCTTGAAATCGCAGACAGGGGCAGGTACCATAGCACCAGGAAGGGGAATGTACCCCTGTAGAGAGGCCTGCAGCATCCTGGGGATATAGGTGAGCCTTGTAATTGCAGACAGGGCCACATACCATAACACCAGGACGAGGGATGGACCACTGTAACGAGGCCTGCAGCATCCTGGGGAAATAGTTGAGCCTTGAATTCGCAGACAGGGGCTGATACCATAGCACCAGGATGGGTGGGAGACCCCTTTAGCGAGGCCTGCAGCATCCTGGGGATATAGTTGAGCCTTGAATTCACAGACAGGGCCACATACCATAGCACCAGGATGGGTGGGAGACCCCTGTAGCGAGGCCTGCAGCATCCTGGGGATATAGTTGAGCCTTGAATTCGCAGACAGGGCCACATACCATAGCACCAGGATGGGTGGGAGCACTGTTCCCTCTAAGCGGTGCGAGTGTGCGCGCGCACACACCTCGCCGAGCGAGCGCACATACTTTACAACAGAGTTCACAAAAATTACGGCTCTGATTCTGATAGAAAACAACACAGACGTCTTAAAATTTAAAAGTTATGATTGTAATTACTAGAAATTTCCCGCTTCATTTAGTAATCGTCTATTTTCATTTAATTAGATTAAAATCAATGTGGTGTACACACTGTATTCTGACGTGTAGTCAAATTTTAAAGTATATAACTCCGAGTGTCGTTATGTGGTGCAAAAAAATGTAACCTTCCTTCAAAAGCTGCACACAGCTGATATTTTATGCGCACACAGCCTACAGAAAATTAGAAGGAACATTGGGTGGGAGACCCCTGTAGCGAGGCCTGCAGCATCCTGGGGATATAGGTGAGCCTTGCAATCGCAGACAGGGCCACATACCATAACACCAGAACGAGGGATGGACCCCTGTAGCGAGGCCTGCAGCATCCTGGGGATATAGTTGAGCCTTGAATTCGCAGACAGGGCCACATACCATAGCACCAGGATGGGTGGGAGACCCCTGTAGCGAGGCCTGCAGCATCCTGGGGATACAGGTTGAGCCTTGAATTTGCAGACAGGGCCACATACCCTAGCACCAGGATGGGTGGAAGAATCCTGTAGCGAGGCCTGAAGCATCCTGGGGATATAGTTGAGCCTTGAAATCGCAGACAGGGCCACATACCATAGCAACAGGATGGGTGGGAGACCCCTGTAGCGAGGCCTGCAGCATCCTGGGGATATAGGTGAGCCTTGTAATCGCAGACAGGGCCACATACCATAACTCCAGGACGGGGGAAATTTTTAATGGAAAACAAGCAACAATATACAGAATCAAATGAAAGACATACAAACCCAAAACAGTCCCATACCCCCCAAAAACCCCCACCCACCCCGACAAAGCACAAACAAAGAATCAAAACCACCCTCCCCCCGTGACCCACCCCAACCCACCACCACACCCAGCAAACCAAACCCCCGTGCCCAACCCCCCCAAACAGCGTCCAAAGAGCAGTCCATAAAATGTCCAATGTCCAAAAGCAAAACCCCCCTCAAGACCCCACCCACCCCAACAGAAAGTAAACAAACCCAATAATGTCCGGGGGGCGAAACAGTCCCAGCTCCCCCAAACCTCCCACCCAACCCAGGAAAACAAAACAGGAACATAACAGCAAATCATATCCCCCCCCCACCCAACACCCACCCCCTACAATACCCAACATAGTCCCATACAAACAAATGATAACCCCCACAAATCCCCACCCCCACCCACCTCCCCCCAAAACATTCCCCTCAACAAACCCACAATATACAATAAAAGCACACCCCCATTCTCCACCCCAAACCCACCCACCTCCCCCCAAAAACATCCCCCACAACAAACCCACAACAAACAAAAAAATCACACCCCCACCCACCCCCCCCAACCCAAACCCACCCACACACCCCCCCAAACCCACCCACAAATCCCCCTCCCCACACATACCATCCTCCCATAAATAAACCACACCCACCCTACACAAACAAATGAAACAACAAATGATACCCCCTGCCCCAATCCCCCAACAAAAGCCCACAAACAATAAGCAAATCAATATAATAAAACAATAGAAACATAAGCAAAACAAAGCAACAAAAACCCGGGGATGCTGAATGGTGGAGCAGGATGCACAAAGGAGGGACGGCCAGCTGTTACCACCTCCCCCCCCCACGTCCATGAGGGCTCCCCTCCCCCACCACCCCCCCCGGGACCTATGAGGCTAGCCTACCCCCCCCCCCTCCACCCCTGGATTCACGGGGGGCGGAGGGTGAGGTGACGCCACAGACGCTCCCAACGATGGGCCGCAACCACCCTCCTTTCGCGTTGCGCCATGCCGGACACGTCCTCCAGAATGTCCCGCACCACCTCGTCGAGGGGCAGGACCAACCCCCGGGCCGAGGCATAACCGCGCGCACGCCACAGGTGGTAGCGCACTACGGCCGTGACGAGGTAGAGGGTCTCGGAGTCCTGCCTTGGGGGAAAGGACCAGGCCCCGTACACCCACTCCGCATACGTGAGGAGGGCAAGATCGGGCAGGTGAAGAGCAGCGGACACCAACCGGCAGGCTTCCACATTATATGGGCACTGCCGGAGGAAATGCTCCATGGTCTCCGGCTGCTCTTCACAACCCGCCCTCGGACAGTTCCGCTCGGCCTGTGACCTGTACTTGAGGTTGTCCCTCACGTACAAACGCCCGTGGAAAGACAACCAGGCCACATCCCGAACTTTCTTCGGCAGCCGAGGGGAGTTCAACTGCTGAAGGCCCCGCTGCATCACATCCGCCGGACAGTCCCGCAGGGCCCACCGTGGTTGAAAGTGGGAGGCGAGAACCATCCGATACAAGCCTTTCCGCCCTTGAGATTGGGCGAGCGGGTCGGTCACCCCCCACCGCCGAATGAGCCTCACCATCTGAAACACATACGATGGGGCCTGTTCCCTGCTCCGACGCACACGTGGGACCGAGGACGCCCCCTCCCACTGCTCCCAGAAGCGAGAATACCATGCCCGGTAGGAAGCCACCCACCAAACCCCACCCCCTCCTGCATGCGATTCAGGTGAAACGCGAGAGACAGGACGGACAGGAAGACAAGGGGGTGCAACATACCCAAACCGCCCTGCTCCCGGCCCAGGCAAACGATGTTGCGCTGGACAGGGTTCATGCGGTTACCCCACAGAAAACAGAAAAAGACAGCACTAACTGACGCCTGACAAGACGACGGAAGAACGAAGACCGTGGCCACGTGCAGAAAGAGGGGAAGCAGAAACGTCTTGAGGAGGGTGACCTTCTCCTCAAACGTATACCGCCGCCCCCTCCACCGCAGCACCCGACACCGTGCAGACTCAACACAACGAGCCCAATTGGACACCGCACAGTCCTCCGAACCGAAGACGAGGCCCAAAACGCGGATCTCCCCCTGAGGAGGAGGAAAGGGGGCGCAGGAAGGCGGGGAGGCCTCCGAGGGGCCCAACCACAGCGTCTGGCACTTGCTGTGGTTAACAACAGAGTGGGCCACCTCCGAGTACTCCTCCACGGCCTCCCGCAGGGCCTCCACCCCCTCGGTGCCGTCCACGAAAACCGAGACATCGTCAGCGTAGGCCACGACGGACACCGGAGACGCACCAGGCGCCTCCAGGCCTCGCAACCCACCCGAGGACAATCTCCTGAGGAAGGGGTCGAGGGAGAAAACATACAGCAGGGGGCTCAAAGGGCACCCCTGCCGCACCCCCGAGGCGACACGAAAAGGCCGTCCGAGCCACCCGTTGATAAACGGGAAACTCACCCCCCCTCGGTACAGCACCTGCAAGACGAAGAGGAAACCTGCGGGGAGGCCAAAGTACTGAAGCACCACCCACAGGTACCGGTGATTGACCCGGTCAAAAGCCTTGGACTGATCCAAGGAGACCAACCAGTGGTCCCGTTGAACAGACCGGCCTCTCTCGACCATCTCCCGAACCGTGACGGCGGCGTCCAGAACCCCTCTCCCCTGAACCGAACAATACTGGGAAGGTGACAGCAAAACACCCGACACCTCCACCAGTCGGTTGGCCAAACACTTGGCCAGGATCTTCCGGTCCGCGTTCAACAGAGAGAGCAGCCGCCAACAGTCCAAAGAGCTATCGTCCGTCCCCTTGGAGAGCAGCAACAGGACAGACTCGCGAAATGACCGCGGGAGAAACCCCGTATCCATGATCTCCTGAAATAGGGAGGTCAGGAAGGGGGCCAGCTGGGCGATGAAAGTACGATAGAACTCCACCGGGAGCCCATCGCGCCCAGGCACCTTCCCCAACGGCATGGCACGAATCGCCCGCTCTACCTCCACCTGCTGAATCGGAGCAGCCAGTGCATCGACCTGCGCCTGAACCACAGCCGAATACACCGGGGGAAGGCCCAAATACTCACGGATACGTGTGAGGTCTACGGGACGATCCCCAAACAGGTCGGGAAAGTATTCCCCCACCATACGTAAAAGGTCCTCCTGAGAGGTGTGAAAGGTGCCGTCCGCGCCCCGCAGGGCCATCACCTCCCTACGCTGAACCTTCTCCCTGCAAGTTAGGAAGGGGTCAGGGGGGGAGACCCTACCGGCCGCCCCCTCGAAGCAAAGGGAGGCGTGGCGATCGTAAAGCAGGCCACGGAGCTGGACGCGCACCTCCTCCACCTCCTCCCGCGCTGCCCCTCGGGACACCAAATGATCCAGCGACCTCCGGAGGACAGTATAGGTGAGGTAGCGGGACCGAACAATGGAGGTGCCCCGGGAGCGGAAGAGTTCACGGGCACGCGTCTTCACCTCATCCCACCAAGCGCCACGGGAAGGAAAAATGCCCAACAGGGTCTCCTGGTCTGCGAGAAAGGCCAAGAACTCCTGGACCACCTCTGATGTTGCCAACAACTGCACATTCAGTCGCCACAGGCCAGGACCCCTGCTGAGCTCCTCGTGAGCCAGGAAAGACACGGAGAGGACGCAATGGTCCGAGAAGTCAACCGCCTGCAGCTGCGGCGGGGAACACTCCACCCGAGCACTCACATATATCCGATCGATACGGCTCCTGCAGGTCCCCCGGGAATAGGTATAACCCGGTGACCGAGGAAAAGCCCGGTGGTAAACGTCCGCCAGATCGGCCATCCGGGTCACCTCAGCCAAAAAATGGCCATCGTAATGCGGAGGGCAATGTTCCCCCCCTCGGTCCTGACGCAAGGTGGTGGTGTTAAAATCCCCTGCCAGGACCACCAAACGGGAGGTGTGTAAGTAAGGGCGAATGACCCTGAAAAGGGCCTTCCGCTCCCACCTAGACTGGGGGCCATAGACCACCACAAAGCGAAACCGGTGAGGCCCACAGAAGCCGTCTAAAAGCAAACACCGGCCCTGCTTCAGTTCCCACACGTACTGCACCTGAAATCGGTTAGACGTGAACAAAACCGCCACTCCTGCGTAGGGCTGGGCCGCAAGGGACCAGTACGAAGGACCCCACCTCCACTCCCGCTTCGCCCGATGAAGGCTAGCGAGCGAAGTGAGCCTGGTCTCTTGCACAAAGATGATATCCAGCCCGCTCGCGGAAAGAAAATCATAGGCCGTAGCCCGCGCCTGGTCTGTCAAAATGCTAGCCACGTTGATAGTGGCGCACGAGAATGCAGGAGTGCACGCCATACCTATTTCGTGTGTAGTGACCCCTTCCTCCTCTTCTCACCAACCCCTGGATCCCCGGAATCCCGCTTGCAGGACAAGCCTGCAAGCTGGAACAACTCCTCACGGTCCACGTCGACCACCTCGAGGATTTCCTCCTCCTCCTGTTCGACCCAGTCACTCCAGCGGGTGCTAGCGCCCTCGCGACCACCAGGCAAAGCTGTCGCGAGGGCAAGTCCAGTCCCCACGGAACGAGGGGGCAGAAACAGGTCAGGGGTCGGAGGAATTACCTCCTCCGTGGGGTCCACCACCGGTGCCTCCTCCCCCTTCCCATCCCCAGAAAGAGACTGAGACAACAAAGCAGTGCCCACCCTGGCGGGGGAGGCCGGGGCGGCCGGGTCAGCAGGGGGCTTCCGAGAAGGCCCAGCACCCAACTGCGGAGGCAAACGCTTGTCCTCCCTCACCCGCCCCGGTAGCTTTTCCAGGGCCACTACCGGAGGCCGGGAACCAGTTTCCACGCTCTTCGGCGGACCCTGACTGCGGCGTGCCTTCGAGACCTTCTGAGGCCGCCGCTGAGGAAGAGGGGCTGCCTCCGCCGCTAACCGCACCGAACGCCGCACAGGAGGCCCTGCCTCCACAGGCAAGCAATCATCTGCCTCAGCCACATCAGTAGCCAAGAAGACGAAACGATTGACGTCCAACACGGGCTCTAACTCCAACAATGGGGAGGTCTCCCGTTTCTTCCTCTTGGACTTGCTACCCTTGGAAGGGACCGTAGTCCATTCCTCAGGCGGCACCACCCGCAACCCCCTATCCTGTTGTGCAACAGCAACCTCCACCACATCAACCCTCTCCTCCGACCTACCCAAATCCCCTCCCCCGGGTGGCTCCCTCGGCTCGATGGACTCCTCTGCACTAGGGCCCCCGGTCTCCTCCTGAGGGAGAGGGGCCTCCATAGCCTCCTCCCGCACAGGAGCCCGAGGTGGAGTGACGGCAACCCCCCCCGGTCCATTGTGTGACGCGGAGGGGCAGCGGGCAAAGGGGTGGCCCAACTCCCCGCAAAGGTTGCAGCGAATGAGCAAACACCCGGCCGAGGCATGACCCCGTCCACCACAACGAGTGCAGACCTGCTCGGGACAGTTCATGCTCAGATGGCGGAATGAGCCACAGCGGTGACACTCGCGAGGTTGCCCGGGGTAGTAGCACAAGATGCGATCCCGACCGAGGAAACCGGCCGAGGGCACGTGCTGCACGACGTTACCCACCTCACGCAAACGGATCCGACCTTTCCACGACCCGTCCCACACCCCTAGGGGCCCAGCGCCCTTAACCAGGGGTGCGAGAAGCACCGCATGACGCGACAGCCAAAACTGAATGTCCTGCCCTGGGAGCGACTCATTCCGGGATAAGATGGTCACAGGTACCGCCCCCTGACGAGAGATAGGCACAACGCGAAAGTTGACCCACCCCCCCTGCCCCCTCTGCTGCTGGTATTTGTCCCAGAAGACCTCCAGCCCCCGTCTCAGCATGAAGCTAACATCGTATTCCACGCTGTTGCTCATGTGGATGAAGGCATACAGGTCCCCTGGGAGAAACCCCAGCCCAAGGACCATCCTCAGGACCTCTTCCCTGGCCGGAGGGGGCCCCTCCCCGGCCCACCGGAGCTGCGCCACGTTGCGGCGCCTGGTCTCACCCCCCCCGCCACGCAAACCTCCTCCACCCCCCTCCCCCCCAGAAGAACCACCCCGAGGAGGAGCTCCCCCACCCCCTCCCCCAGGAACAGACCCCGCCGGCCCCCGGAGGGCCTCCGCAAATGAACGGGAGGACCCTGCCGGAGTACCAGCGGAACCCCCCACAGACCCCTGTGACCCAGAGGCCCGGGAGACCGGCCTCCGAGAAGACCCCTGGGATATCCCGGGATCCCCAACCCCCAGCAACTGTGAGTCGGTGGGGCTGGGGACCACAAACGGGGCTAATGTGGAGGCAGAGAGATTCCCTGACCGCCCCCCCTGAGATCCTCCACTCATCCCCCCCTCCCCCAAGACCCCCTGCCGAGACTCCAGCAGTCGCTCTATATGGACGGCCCGAGCCGCCCCCTCCTGGCCGTCCTGACTGCCCAAAGCCTCCAGCAAGGCAGTCTGGAGCTCCTCCTCCGTAAGCCCCTCCAGGCCCTCAATCCCCCCAGCATCCCCGACCCCCCCTCCGAATTCCAAGGCCGTAACCCGGGTCTCCCCCACCCCCACAGGGAGGATGTTGTTTCCACCCCTTCCCCCACACACATCCGTACCTACCTCCCTGGGGCGATCACCCACCATCCTGGCCCCCCCAGCCTCCTCCAGTCCTACAATCCCTCCAGGAGCCTCCCCCGTCCCACTACCCCAAGCCCCCGAAGGCCGTGCTGGCGGAGCCTCACACCCCTCCGCTGTGAAAGCAGGGTCCGGATGCTGCTGTGAAACCCCATCTGCCCCATGCAGCGCAACACCACCTGACAACCCCCCATCCACTGGGTCCCCTGTGGCCCCAGGGAGCAAGGCAAGCCCCCCGACCCCCCGCCCCGCTCCCCCCCAACCACATCCCCAAGGCTTACCTTACCGCCGGTGCCCCCAGCGGACCCAGACTGCAGATCGGTCAGCTGCTCCTGGACTAGGAGAAGGTGCCCGTCAGCTCGGGCTCCAGCAGGGACTTGAGTCCCGCGAGCCGAGCCACCCCTGCTACACCCCCCCATAGCAGAGGATGCAGCAAGAGCAGACCCGAAAGCCAAAGACCCCTTCAGGAACCCAGCCCTCCCTCCTGGTTGTACATCCTGCTCCCCCAGAGCAGGCACCACTGATGCCTGAGCAAGGCTGCCCTGTCCCTTAGACAAGGGAACAGGCAGCAACGAAGCTCTGCGAAACAACTCCCCCCCCTGCTCCGGAGCCATCTGAACAGGTGGACCAGCAGTGAAAGAAACCCCGGCAGGGCTCCGAGGTTTCCCCGGTGCAGGAAACAGCAAATCCCCAGCAGAAGGGAAATCCTCCGGTCCGTGATGCGGCTGCGGGAAAGGACATCGGTGAACTTCACTCCCCCGAGGCGGAGACCCACCTCCGGAGCCTCGGGGGAGCCCGAGGGAAGGCGAAAAAGACCCCCCTTGCCCCACAGTAGCAGCAGCCACTTCCGAAAACGCCGGCGGTACACACTTCCGGGCCGACCCGGAAGTGACATCATTCACACACCGGCGGCCATCTTGATCTTTTGATGAGGCTTGGGGAAGCCCGGGGAAGACCTCTATGGCAGGGGAAGCCCTCTCCTGATTGGTCCCCAAGAAGCTGACGTCCGACGGAATGACGTCCCTACCAGCATCAGCCCGGCGGCCATCTTGGGAAATCCCAGCATCGGCAGGCAGCATCGGAGGGGCTTCAGATTGCAGCGAAACAACTCGCTGAGGACAGGAAGCAGCACTGTGATCTGCCTTCGCACCATCCATAGACAGTACACTGGAAACCGCCGTTTTCACCCGCGCCACCACAGGGACAGACACATCAGCCACCGGAGGAACAGGGGAGTCGGAAACCACTCCCCCCTCAGACGCCAAAGCGCCATCTTGGCAGAAAGACTGCTGCAGGGATGGCAACAGAAAACCAGCAATTGCAGACTCAATTTCCTGGCCCCGGGACACCTGGACCTTCTTCCGGTAAGTGGGATCATTTATTGCAAGGGTAGGGGAAGCCCATAAAGCCGACATCCTACGACCAGTCGCCTGCCCAGGAGCCTGGAACTCCAAAGGGGAATAATGAGCCCTAGCCTGCTTGCCCACCCCCGAGGGCCCCCCCCGGACTGCGGCACCCATGGCGGCCCAGCGGTCTTGGTTCTGGTATACCTCCGTGAGGGACCCACATCCTTGAGCTCTCAGGTAAGCCACCAAACGGTGCTTACCCTTAAGGGCCCGCTTCACGGATCGTACTTTCTGGCAGTACGGCAGCCAGCCCTCCCCAGGCACCAGGGCCTGCATGCTCTCGAGGTGGGAGAGCTGGGCCTGCAACAGGGTGGCCTCCTCCTGGAGACCCTGAAGCATCCGAACCGCAGCCACCACTTCCTCCGGAGCCCTTGCAGGCCCCGGGAAAGGCGGTGGGCCCATCCCCTCCGCCTCATCCTCACTAGAGGAGGTAGAGGCCTCCTCCAGGACCCGAGGCAGAGGGGGAAACCCACCACCACCACTACTGCTGCCCCGGCGGCTCGGAACAGAGCTCCAGGGCCCCTCCAGGGCCTCCCCCTGCCACCACCCGGCCTCCACGCACCCACCAGCCGGGCCAAGCGGGCCCTCTCCAGGGGGCAGCTGGCCTAGCCCCCTGGGCGTGTGGGTCCCTCCCCAACGGCCCACCGCAGTCCTACCTGGCACACCAGGGGCCCCCGCCTGGGGCAACGATCCCAACACAGAGCCAGGCTCCAAAACGACAGGCAGGGGCCCACCAGGCTTGGCAGGCCCCTGGCCCTGGGCCTCTCCCGCCGGAGGCGGCCCAGGACCCGACATCCTGGCTCCAACAAGCAGGCAAGGCCCCTACTCCCCAGCAGGAGCTCCAGCAACACCGACCACCCTCAGAGACTGCAGGAACAGGAAGTGACAGAGATCACATGACAGGATGGGGGAAATTTGTAATGATGAACATGCAACAATATACAGAAGCAAATGAAAGACATACAAACCCAAAACAGTCCCATACCCCCCAAAAACCCCCACCCACCCCGACAAAGCACAAACAAAGAATCAAAACCACCCTCCCCCCGTGACCCACCCCAACCCACCACCACACCCAGCAAACCAAACCCCCGTGCCCAACCCCCCCAAACAGCAGCATAAAGGTCCAAAGAGCGGTCCATAAAATGTCCAATGTCCAAAGGCAAAACCCCCCTCAAGACCCCATCCACCCCAACAGAAAGTAAACAAACCCAATAATGTCCGGGGGGCGAAACAGTCCCAGCTCCCCCAACCCTCCCACCCAACCCAGGAAAACAAAACAGGAACATAACAACAAATCATATCCCACCCCAACCAAACACCCACCCCCCTACAATACCCAACATAGTCCCATACAAACAAATGATAACCCCCACAAATCCCCACCCCCACCCACCTCCCCCCAAAACATTCCCCTCAACAAACCCACAATATACAATAAAAGCACACCCCCATTCTCCACCCCAAACCCACCCACCTCCCCCCAAAAACATCCCCCTCAACAATCCCACAATACAGAAGAACAACACAACCCCACCCACCACCCCACACCCCAACCCACCCACAAACACCCCCAAAACCCACCCACAAAACCCCCACCCCACACATACCATACACCCAAAAATAAACCACACCCACCCTACACAAATAAATTAAACAACAAATGATAACCCCAGCCCCCATCCCCCAACAAAAGCCCACAAACAATAAGCAAATCAATATAAGAAAACAATATAAACATAAGCAAAACAAAGCAACAAAAACCCGGGGATGCTGAATGGTGGAGCAGGATGCACAAAGGAGGGACGGCCAGCTGTTACCACCTCCCCCCCACGTCCATGAGGGCTCCCCTCCCCCACCACCCCCCCTGGGACCTATGAGGCTAGCCTACCCCCCCCCTCCACCCCTGGATTCACGGGGGGCGGAGGGTGAGGTGACGCCACAGACGCTCTCAACGATGGGCCGCAACCACCCTCATTTCGCGTTGCGCCATGCCGGACACGTCCTCCAGAATGTCCCGCACCACCTCGTCGAGGGGCAGGACCAACCCCCGGGCCGAGGCATAACCGCGCGCACGCCACAGGTGGTAGCGCACTACGGCCGTGACGAGGTAGAGGGTCTCGGAGTCCTGCCTTGGGGGAAAGGACCAGGCCCCGTACACCCACTCCGCATACGTGAGGAGGGCAAGATCGGGCAGGTGAAGAGCAGCGGACACCAACCGGCAGGCTTCCACATTATATGGGCACTGCCGGAGGAAATGCTCCATGGTCTCCGGCTGCTCTTCACAACCCGCCCTCGGACAGTTCCGCTCGGCCTGTGACCTGTACTTGAGGTTGTCCCTCACGTACAAACGCCCGTGGAAAGACAACCAGGCCACATCCCGAACTTTCTTCGGCAGCCGAGGGGAGTTCAACTGCCGAAGGCCCCGCTGCATCACGTCCGCCGGACAGTCCCGCAGGGCCCACCGTGGTTGAAAGTGGGAGGCGAGAACCATCCGATACAAGCCTTTCCGCCCTTGAGATTGGGCGAGCGGGTCGGTCACCCCCCACCGCCGAACGAGCCCCACCATCTGAAACACATACGATGGGGCCTGTTCCCTACTCCGACGCACACGGGGGACCGAGGACGCCCCCTCCCACCGCTCCCAGAAGCGGGAGAACCATGCCCAGTAGGAGGCCACCCACCAGACCCCACCCCCCTCCCGTATCCGATTCAGGTGAAACGCCATAGACAAGACGGACAAAAAGACAAAGGGGTGCAACATACCCAAACCGCCCTGCGCCCGGCCCAGGCAAACGATGTTGCGCTGGACAGGGTTCATGCGGGTACCCCACAAGAAACAGAAAAAGACAGCACTGACAGACGCCTGACAGGATGACGGAAGAACGAAGACCGTGGCTACGTGCAGAAAGAGGGGAAGCAGAAATGTCCCGAGGAGTTTGATCTTCTCCTCGAACGTACACCTCCACCCCCTCCACCGAAGCACCCGACACCGTGCGGTCTCGACACAACGCTCCCAATTGGACACCGCGCAATCATCCAAGCCGAAGACGAGGCCCAAAATGCGGACCTCCCCCACGGGAGGAGGAAAGGGGGCGCAGGAAGGCGGGGAGGACCCAGAGGGTCCCAGCCACAGCGTCTGGCACTTGCTGTGGTTAACAACAGAGTGGGCTACCTCCGAGTACTCCTCCACGGCCTCCCGCAGCACCTCCACCCCCTCGGTGCCGTCCACGTAAACTGAGATATCGCCAGCGTAGGCCACTATGGACGCCGGAGACGCACCAGGCACCTCCAGGCCTCGCAACCCACCCGAGGACAACCTCCTGAGGAAGGGGTCGAGGGAGAAAACATACAGCAGGGGGCTCAAAGGGCACCCCTGCCGCACCCCCGAGGCGACACGAAAAGGCCGTCCGAGCCACCCATTGATAAACGGGAAGCTCACCCCCCCTCGGTACAGCACCTGCAAGACGAAGAGGAAACCTGCAGGGAGGCCGAAATACTGGAGCACCACCCACAGGTACCGGTGATTGACTCGGTCAAAAGCCTTGGACTGGTCCAAGGAGACCAACCAGTGGTCCCGTTGGATCGACCGGCCTCTCTCGACCATCTCCCGGACCGTGGCGGCGGCGTCCAGAACCCCTCTCCCCTGAACCGAACAATACCGGGACGGTGACAGCAAAACACCCGACACCTCCACCAGTCGGTTGGCCAAACACTTGGCCAGGATTTTCCGGTCCGCGTTCAACAGAGAGAGCGGCCGCCAGCAGTCCAAAGAGCTATCGTCCGTCCCCTTGGAGAGCAGCAACAGGACAGACTCGCGAAATGACCGCGGGAGAAACCCCGTATCCATGATCTCCTGAAACAGGGAGGTCAGGAAGGGGGCCAGCTGGGCGATGAAAGTACGATAGAACTCCACCGGGAGCCCATCGCGCCCAGGCACCTTCCCCAACGGCATGGCACGAATCGCCCGCTCTACCTCCACCTGCTGAATCGGAGCAGCCAGTGCATCGACCTGCGCCTGAACCGCAGCCGAATACACCGGGGGAAGGCCCAAATACTCACGGATACGTGTGAGGTCTACGGGACGATCCCCAAACAGGTCTGAAAAGTAGTCCCCCACCATACGTAAAAGGTCCTCCTGAGAGGTGTGAAAGGTGCCGTCCGCGCCCCGCAGGGCCATCACCTCCCTACGCTGAACCTTCTCCCTGCAAGTTAGGAAGGGGTCAGGGGGGGAGACCCTACCGGCCGCCCCCTCGAAGCAAAGGGAGGCGTGGCGATCGTAAAGCAGGCCACGGAGCTGGACACGCACCTCCTCCACCTCCTCCCGCGCTGCCCCTCGAGACACCAAACGGTCCAGCGACCTCCGGAGGACAGTATAGGTGAGGTAGCGGGACCGAGCAATGGAGGTGCCCCGGGAGCGGAAGAGTTCGCAGGCACGCGTCTTCACCTCATCCCACCAAGCGCCACGGGAAGGAAAAATGCCCAACAGGGTCTCCTGGTCTGCGAGAAAGGCCAAGAACTCCTGGACCACCTCTGATGTAGCTAACAACTGCACATTCAGTCGCCACAGGCCAGGACCCCTGCTAAGCTCCTCGTGAGCCAAGAAGGACACGGAGAGGACGCAATGATCCGAGAAGTCAACCGCCTGCAGCTGCGGCGGGGAACACTCCACCCGAGCACTCACATATATCCGATCGATACGACTCCTGCAGGTCCCCCGGGAGTAGGTGTAACCCGGTGACCGTGGAAAAGCCCGGTGGAAAACGT
The DNA here is from genome assembly GCA_033557465.1 of Ichthyophis bannanicus. Lineage (NCBI taxonomy): Eukaryota > Metazoa > Chordata > Amphibia > Gymnophiona > Ichthyophiidae > Ichthyophis > Ichthyophis bannanicus. Next base: position 1,750,102,765 of record CM066032.1, on the reverse strand, counting down.
CCGCCAGATCGGCCATCCGGGTCACCTCAGCCAAAAAATGGCCATCGTAATGCGGAGGGCAATGCTCCCCCCCTCGGTCCTGACGCAAGGTGGTGGTTTTAAAATCCCCTGCCAGGACCACCAAACGAGAGGTGTGTAAGTAAGGGCGAATGACCCCGAAAAGGGCCTTCCGCTCCCACCTAGACTGGGGGCCATAGACCACCACAAAACGAAACCGGTGAGGCCCACAGAAGCCGTCTAAGAGCAAACACCGGCCCTGCTCCAGTTCCCACACGTACTGCACCTGAAATCGGTTAGACGTGAACAAAACCGCCACTCCTGCGTAGGGCTGTGCCGCAAGCGACCAGTACGAAGGGCCCCACCTCCACTCCCGCTTCGCCCGATGAAGGCTAGCGAGCGAGGTGAGCCTGGTCTCTTGCACAAAGATGACATCCAGCCCGCTCGTGGAAAGAAAATCATAGGCCGTAGCCCGCGCCTGGTCTGTCAAAATGCTAGCCACGTTGATAGTGGCGCACGAGAACGCAGGAGTGCACGCCATACCTATTTCGTGTGTAGTGACCCCTTCCTCCTCTTCTCACCAACCCCTGGATCCCCGTAATCCCGCTTGCAGGACAAGCCTGCAAGCTGGAGCAATTCCTCACGGTCCACGTCGACCACCTCGAGGATTTCCTCCTCCTCCTGTTCGACCCGGTCACCCCAGCGGGTGCTAGCACCCTTGGGACCACCAGGCAAAGCTGTCGCGAGGGCACGTCCAGTCCCCACAGAATGAGGGGGCAAAAACAGGTCAGGGGTCGGAGGAATGACCTCCTCTGTGGGGTCCACCACCGGTGCCGCCTCCCCCTTCCAACCCCCAGACAGAGACTGCGACAACAGACCAGTGCCCACCCTTGCGGGGGAGGTCGGAGCGGCCGGGTCAGCAGGGGGCTCCTGCAAAGGCCCAGCACCCAACTGCGGAGGCAAAAGCCTATCCTCCCTCACCCGTCCCGGCAGCTGCTCCCGAGCCACTACCGGAAGCCTGGCGCCAGTATCCACACCCTTAGGCGGACCCTGACCGCGGCGTGCCTTCTGAGCCTTCTGAGGCCGCCGCTGAGGAAGAGGGGCCGCCTCCGCCGCTAACCGCACTGAACGCCGCACAGGAGGCCCTGCCTCCGCAGGCAAGCCCTCATTCGCCTCAGCCACATCAGTAGCCAAGAAGACGAAACGATTGACGTCCAACACGGGCTCTATCTCCAGCAATGGGGAGGTCTCCCGTTTCTTCCTCTTGGACTTGCCACCCTTAGAAGAGACGGTAGTCCATTCCTCAGGCGGCACCACCCGCAACCCCCTATCCTGTTGTGCAACAACAACCTCCACCACATCGACCCTCTCCTCCATCCTACCCAAATCCCCTCCCCCGGGTGGCTCCCTCGGCTCAATGGCCTCCTCCACCTTAGGGCTCTCGGGCACCTCCTGAGGGAGAGGGACCTCCACCACCTCCTCCCTCATAGGAGCCCGAGATGGGGTGACGACATCCCCCCCGGTCCATTGTGTGACGCGGAGGGGCAGCGGGCAAAGGGGTGGCCCAACTCCCCGCAAAGGTTGCATCGAATGAGCAAACACCCGGCCGAGGGATGACCCCGTCCACCAGAACGAGTGCAGACCTGCTCGGGACAGTTCATGCTCAGATGGCGGAATGAGCCACAGCGGTGACACTCGCGAGGTTGCCCGGGGTAGTAGCACAAGATGCGATCCCGACCGAGGAAACCGGCCGAGGGCACGTGCTGCACGACGTTACCCACCTCACGCAAACGGATCCGACCTTTCCACGACCCGTCCCACACCCCCAGGGGCCCAGCGCCCTTAACCAGGGGTGCGAGAAGCACCGCATGACGCGACAGCCAAAACTGAATGTCCTGCCCTGGGAGCGACTCATTCCGTACCAGGATGGTCACAGGTACCGCCCCTTGGCGAGAGATAGGCACAACGCGAAAGTTGACCCACCCCCCCTGCCCCCTCTGCTGCTGGTATTTGTCCCAGAAGACCTCCAGCCCCCGTCTCAGCATGAAGCTAACATCGTATTCCACGCTGTTGCTCATGTGGATGAAGGCATACAAGTCCCCTGGGAGGAACCCCAGCCCAAGGACCATCCTCAAGACCTCTTCCCTGGCCGGAGGGGGCCCCTCCCCGGCCCACCGGATCTGCGCCACGTTGCGATGCCTGGTCTCACCCCCCCGCCACGCAAACTTCCCCCACCCCCCTCCCCCCCAAAAGAACCTCTCCGAGGAGGAGCCCCCCCACCCCCTCCCACAGGAGCAGACCCCGCTGGCCCCCGGAGGGCCTCCGCAAAGGAACGGGAGGGCCCCGCTGGAGTAGCAGCGGAACCCCCCACCGACCCCTGTGACCCGGAGGCCCGGGAGAGTGGCCGCCGGGAAGACCCCTGGGATATCCCGGGATCCCCAACCCCCAGCAACTGTGAGTCGGTGGGGCTGGGGACCACCACCGGAGCCAAACCCGAGGCAGGGAGATGCCCTGACCTCCCCTCCAAGGACCCCCCACTCATCTCCCCCTCCCCCAAGACCCCCTGCCGGGACTCCAACAGCTGTTCAATATGGAGAGCCCGAGCCGCTCCCTCCTGCTCGTCCGGACTGCCCAATGCCAATAGCAAGGCAGTCTGGAGCTCCTCCTCAGAAAGACCCTCCAATCCCATAAGCACCCCACCATCCCCAACCCCTCCCCTTTTTTCCAATCCCACGACCGCAACACGGGTTGCCGTCTCCAACACAGAGGAAACCGTGGCCTCTCCCCCTCTCCCAGGTTCCACCGCCCCATCCCCCACTGGAGGGGCTCCAACCTCTGCAGTTCCCCCAACCACCTCTATACCCACGGGCGCAGCAGAGACTGCCACCCCCCCACCATGCCCATCCTTCAAGGACTGGACCAACTGGTCCGCACACCCATCCCCCTCCAAACCAAGACCCCTACTCCCCGTCTTTTGAAAACCCACAGCAACCCCCTCCAAGGCAATGCCGTGGGTCAACCACCCAGCCTCAGGGTCCCCTGGGGCCCCCGGGAGCAAGGCACGACTGCCCGACCCCCCACCCCGCTCCCCCCCCACTTCCCCAAGACTTACCTTGCCTCCAGTGCCCCCAGAGGACCCAGACCGCAATCGCTTCTGCTCCCGCTGCTGCGCCCGAGAAGGAGCTTCTCCAGCCCAGGCTCCAGCAGGGACCCCTGTCCCGCGAGCCGGGTCCCCCACAGCTGCCCCACCTCCTTCAACGGTGACCGTATCAAGCTGTTGGAAACAAGAGGGGGGTCCCTGGGAGGACAGGTCGCCCCCCGATCCCACCGATGCATCCTGCTGCACCTCCCAACAACCAGAACCAGGGTCAGACACACAGGGAACCGCCAGAGCAGTCACCTCCAGGCAACTACCCCGGGGTTCCACCATCCCCTGTGGACAAGGCATCCCAGCCCCAGAAGACAGCAAGAGGCAATCCGGAGGGCAGACAGGACCATCAAGTGAAGCACCACGCTGCCCAGAAACCCCCATAGGCTGGCCAGCAGAAGCAGAAGAAACCGGGACCGCCCCGGACATGACGTTGACACGGCGGCCATCTTGATTGTAGTCCCGATTGAACGGGACGCGAAAAACAGCCGGACAGGACTCAGGAACAGGCAACAGGGTCCCCCCAGGCTGGGGGGGCCCTGCCACAGCCCCCCCAGACGCTCGCCGACCTCCGTGGAGCCGCGGAAACGAAAACGCCGAATCGGCTCCAGACTTCCGGCCCGACCCGGAAGTGACGACAGGGACTCTCCGGCAGCCATCCGCATCAGCCAAACCTACTGAGGGAAGCCCAGCAGGCTCCACCTCCTTCGGGGCAGCCCCTCGCCGGTTGGCTGTGACTGCAGCAACGCTGGAACGACTGACGTCAGTACAAACAGCAGTCCGGCGGCCATCTTGGGGAATCCCGGTAGGGGAAAAAGACGTCGGAAAAGCTCCCAGAAGCGGCGAAACAGCCTGAAAACGGTGCGGTTCAGCTCCCTGTACTCCATCCTCTCGAGGGAGACCGTCAACCGCAGAATTCGCCGGGCTGTCTCCGGCAGCCATGTGGAGACCCGGGACCCCTCCAGGCAAGACACACAGATCCGGATCGTCGCTGACAGACGCCAAGGTGCCATCTTGGGGCAGGAGGTGCATCCGAGAAGACAAGCCGGTTCCAGCCACAGCTGACGCCCCATCCAATCTCCAGGAATCCACCAGCACCCTCCGGTAAGCTGGATCAAAGCGGGGTTGCGGGGCACACACAGTTGGCACAAAGCAGCCAGCCTTCTTCCCATCCGGCTTCCCAGGAGCCTGGAACTCCAGAGGGGGGTAACGAGCCCTAGCCTGCCTGCCCACCCCCGAGGGCCCCCCCCGGACTGCGGCACCGATAGCGGCCCAGCGATCCTGGTTCTGATATACCTCTGTGAGGGACCCACATCCCTGTGCTCTCAGGTAAGCCACCCACCGGCGCTTACCCTTAAGGGCCCGCTTCACGGTTCGTACTCGCTGGCAGTACGGCAGCCAGCCCTCCCCAGGCACCAGGGCCTGCATGCTCTCGAGATGGGAGAGCTGGGCCTGCAGCAGGGTGGCCTCCTCCTGGAGACCCTGAAGCATCCTAACCGCAGCCACCACTTCCTCCGGAGCCCTTGCGGGCCCCGGGAAAGGCGGTGGGCCCATCCCCTCCGCCTCATCCTCACTAGAGGAGGTAGAGGCCTCCTCCAGGACCCGAGGCGGAGGGGGAATCCCACCACCGCCACTATTGCTGCCCCGGCGGCTCGGAACAGAGCCCCAGGGCCCCCCCAGGGCCTCCCCCTGCCACCACCCGGCCTCCACGCTCTTACCGGCCGGGCAAAGCGGGCCCTCTCCAGGGGGCAGCTGGCCGAGCCCCCTGGGCGTGTGGGTCCCTCCCCAACAGCCTACCGCAGTCCTACCCGGATAACCAGGGGCCCCAGCCTGGGGTACCGATCCCACAACAGAGCCAGGCTCTGAAACGATAGGCAGGGGCCCACCAGGCTTGGCAGGCCCCTGGCCCTGGGCCTCTCCCGCCGGAGGCGGCCCAGAACCCGACATCCTGGCTCCAACAAGCAGGCAGGGCCCTCCTCCCCAGCAGGAGCTCCAGCAACACCAACCGCACTCCCTCTCGCACCAGGAACAGGAAACAGGAAACAGGAAACCGGAAACAGGAAGTGAGGATGGGGGAAATTTTTAATTGGAAACATGCAACAAGGTACAAAAACAAATGATAAACACACAAATCCAAAAGCAGTCCCATACCCCCCAAAAACCCCCACCCACCCCGACAAAGCACAGACAAGGAACCAACCCTCCCCCCGTGGCCCACCCCAACCCACCACCACACCCGGCAACACTCCCTCCGTGCCCAACCCCCCTAACAGCAGCACAACAATGTCCAAGTGCAGTCCAATGATCGGACCGGCACCACACTTCCGGGCCGACTCGGAAGTGACCTCACTGCTCCTCTGGCGGCCATCTTGTCGACGAGATGGGGCTTGGGGAAGCCCGGGAAACACCTCTGCTGCCGGGGCAGCCCCCTGCTGATTGGCCGTGAAGAAACTGACGTCAGAGCAAGGGACGTCACTACCAGTACCGGCCCGGCGGCCATCTTTGGGAATCCCATCAGCTGAGGGCAACGTCGGAAGGGCCCCAAAACTTGGCGAAAATGCTCGCCAAGGGTGGGGATCAGCTCCGCTCCTCCTCTGCTCTCCAACCATATCCTTCTTGCCAGAAACCACCGCTTTCACCCGCGCCACCATAGGGGAAGACACAGCAGCCTCCGGAGGTGCAGGGCGGGCCAAAACCACGCCCCCAAACGCCGAGGCGCCATCTTGGGACAGGGACTGCAGCGGAGAAAATAGCACAGCTCCAGCAACCTCCAAATCAACATCCAGACACCTTGGATCTTCAGACATACAGAAAGTCGGGCCCAAGAGGGGTAGCTGAGCATCCGGGGTCTGCACATTTCCTGTATCCTTCCTTCCACCAGCCTTAAATTCCAGAGGGGGGTACCAAACCCCGGCCGGCCTTCCCACCCCCGAGGGCCCCCCTTTCTAGACTGCAGCGGAGATGGCGGCCCATCGATCCTGGTTGTGATAACCCTCAGTGAGGGACCCACAACCCTGGCTCTTCAGATAGGTGATCCAACGGCTCTTGGCCTTCAGGGCCCGCCGTACCTCCCTCACCTGCCCCCGGTAGGCCACCCAGTCTTCCACAGGGACGATGGCCTGCAGGCTCTCCAGGTGGGAGAACCGAGCTCGTAGCAGGGTCGCCTCCTCCTGGAGGCCCTGAAGCATCCTCACGGCAGGCCACAACTTCCTCCGGAGCCCTTGCAGGCCCCGGGAAGGGTGGTGGGCCCATCCCCTCAGCCTCATCCTCACTGGAGGAGGTAAAGGCCTCCTCCAGGACCCGAGGCGGAGGGGGAACCCCACCACCACCATCACTGTCCCGGTGGCTCGCAACAGAGCTCCAGGGCCCCCCCAGGGCCTCCCCCTGCCACCACCTGGCCTCCACAGCCTTACCAGGTAAGTAAAGCGGGCCCTCTCCAGGAGGCGGCTGGCCCAGCCCCCTGGGCGTGTGGGTCCCTCCCCACAGGCCCATTACAGTCCTACCTTGGTCAACGGGGGCCCCCGTCTGGGGCACCGACCCCAGGGAAGACCCTGGCTCCAAAATAGCAGGTAGGGGCCCACCAGGCTTGGCAGGCCCCTGGGCCTGGGCCTCTCCCACTGGAGGCGGCCCAGGACCCGACATCCTGGCTTAGGCAACAGCAGGACCCAATTCCCCAGCAGGAGTTCCTGAAACACGAACCTCCCTCAAAGACAGCAGAACAGGAAATGACTGGAGTCATGTGACAGGACGGGGGAAATTTTTAATGGAAAACATGCAACAAGGTACAAAAGCAAAATGATAAACACACAAATCCAAAAGCAGTCCCATACCCCCCAAAAACCCCCACCCACCCCGACAAAGCACAGACAAGGAACCAACCCTCCCCCCGTGACCCACCCCAACCCACCACCACACCCGGCAACACTCCCTCCGTGCCCAACCCCCCTAACAGCAGCACAACAATGTCCAAGTGCAGTCCAATTATCGGAAACAAAAAGAAAAACAAATGTCCATACATCCCCGTTCCCCAAAACCCCATCCCCCCCAACAAAAGCAAAATGCAGCAATGTCCGGGTCCATAATGTCCAGCTGCCCCAGAACCCCCACCCACCCCAACAAAAACAGAAATAAACATTGTCCATATCCAAAATGTCCTGGACTCCCCAAAATCCCCACCCACCCCAACAAAACAACATACCAACAATACACATAAGAACAGCTCATCCCAACCAAACCCACACCCCAACAACACCCAAAACATTCTTATATGAACAAATGAAACCCCTCATAACCCCCACCCCAAACCCCCCCTCAGAAACATCCCCCTCAACAATCCCACAATACACATCAAAAACCCCACATCCCCCCCCCAAACCCACCCAAGAACCCCCACCCCCACATATACCACCCACCCCAAATGAAAAATACCCACCCTACACAAACAGAAGGAACAAAAAGGCAGCCCCTGGCCCATATCCCAACAAATGCCCACAAAAAGAAACCAAAGGAAAACAACCAAACAAAATAACTAAAGCAAAACAAAACAATACTGAACTGACAATGCCGGATGGTGGAGCAGGATGCACGGATGAGTGGTGGCTAGCTGTTGCAACCCCCCTCCCCCCACGGACCATCAGGACTCCCCATCCCTAGCCCCCCCCCCCCGAACTGAGGACAACCCAGCCCAAACCCTCCCCCCCCCCCCGGATTCACGGGGGGCGGAGGGTGAGGTGACGCCACAGACGCTCCCAACGATGGGCCTCCACCACCCTCCTCTCGTGTTGCGCCATGCCGGACACGTCCTCCAGAATGTCCCGCACCACCTCGTCGAGGGGCAGGACCAACCCCCGGGCCGAGGCATACCCGCGTGTACGCCACAGGTGGTAGCGCACTACGGCCGTGACGAGGTAGAGGGTCTCGGAGTCCTGCCTTGGGGGAAAGGACCAGGCCCCGTACACCCACTCCGCATACGTGAGGAGGGAAAGATCGGGCAGGTGAAGAGCAGCGGACACCAACCGGCAGGCTTCTACATTATATGGGCACTGCCGGAGGAAATGCTCCATGGTCTCCGGCTGCTCTTCACAACCAGCCCTCGGACAGTTCCGCTCGGCCTGTGACCTGTACTTGAGGTTGTCCCTCACGTACAAACGCCCGTGGAAAGACAACCAGGCTACATCCCGAACTTTCTTCGGCAGCCGAGGGGAGTTCAACTGCTGAAGGCCCCGCTGCATCACGTCCGCCGGACAGTCCCGCAGGGCCCACCGTGGTTGAAAGTGGGAGGCGAGAACCATCCGATACAAGCCTTTCCGCCCTTGAGTTTGGGCGAGCGGGTCGGTCACCCCCCACCGCCGAATGAGCCCCACCATCTGAAACACATACGATGGGCCTGTTCCCTGCTCCGACGCACACGTGGGACCGAGGACGCCCCCTCCCACTGCTCCCAGAAGCGAGAATACCATGCCCGGTAGGAAGCCACCCACCAAACCCCACCCCCCTCCCGCATGCGATTCAGGTGAAACGCGATAGACAGGACGGACAGGAAGACAAGGGGGTGCAACATACCCAAACCGCCCTGCTCCCGGCCCAGGCAAACGATGTTGCGCTGGACAGGGTTCATGCGGTTACCCCACAGAAAACAGAAAAAGACAGCACTAACAGACGCCTGACAGGACGACGGAAGAACAAAGACCGTGGCCACATGCAGAAAGAGGGGAAGCAGAAACGTCTTGAGGAGGGTGACTTTCTCCTCAAACGTATACCTCCGCCCCCTCCACCGCAGCACCCGACACCGTGCAGTCTCAACACAACGAGCCCAATTGGACACCGCACAGTCCTCCGAACCAAAGACGAGGCCCAAAACGCGGACCTCCCCCTGAGGAGGAGGAAAGGGGGCGCAGGAAGGCGGGGAGGCCTCCGAGGAGCCCAACCACAGCGTCTGGCACTTGCTGTGGTTGACAACAGAGTGGGCTACCTCCGAGTACTCCTCCACGGCCCCCCGCAGGGCCTCCACCCCCTCTGTACCGTCCACGTAAACTGAGACATCGTCAGCGTAGGCCACGACAGACACTGGAGACGCACCAGGCGCCTCCAGGCCTCGCAACCCACCCGAGGACAATCTCCTGAGGAAGGGGTCGAGGGAGAAAACATACAGCAGGGGGCTCAAAGGGCACCCCTGCCGCACCCCCGAGGCGACACAAAAAGGCCGTCCGAGCCACCCGTTAATAAACGGGAAGCTCACCCCCCCCTCGGTACAGCACCTGCAAGACGAAGAGGAAACCTGCGGGGAGGCCGAAGTACTGAAGCACCACCCACAGGTACCGATGATTGACCCGGTCAAAAGCCTTGGACTGATCCAAGGAGACCAACCAGTGGTCCCGTTGAACAGACCGGCCTCTCTCGACCATCTCCCGAACCGTGGCGGCGGCGTCCAGAACCCCTCTCCCCTGAACCGAACAAAACTGGGAAGGTGACAGCAAAACACCCGACACCTCCACCAGTCGGTTGGCCAAACACTTGGCCAGGATCTTCCGGTCCGCGTTCAACAGAGAGAGCGGTCGCCAACAGTCCAAAGAGCTATCGTCCGTCCCCTTGGAGAGCAGCAACAGGACAGACTCGCGAAATGACCGCGGGAGAAACCCCGTATCCATGATCTCCTGAAACAGGGAGGTCAGGAAGGGGGCCAGCTGGGCGATGAAAGTACGATAGAATTCCACCGGGAGCCCATCGCGCCCAGGCACCTTCCCCAACGGCATGGCACGAATCGCCCGCTCTACCTCCATCTGCTGAATCGGAGCAGCCAGTGCATCGACCTGCGCCTGAACCACAGCCGAATACACCGGGGGAAGGCCCAAATACTCACGGATACGTGTGAGGTCTACGGGACGATCCCCAAACAGGTCGGAAAAGTATTCCCCCACCATACGCAAAAGGTCCTCCTGAGAGGTGTGAAAGGTGCCGTCCGCGCCCCGCAGGGCCATCACCTCCCTACGCTGAACCTTCTCCCTGCAAGTTAGGAAGGGGTCAGGGGGGGAGACCCTACCGGCCGCCCCCTCGAAGCAAAGGGAGGCGTGGCGATCGTAAAGCAGGCCACGGAGCTGGACACGCACCTCCTCCACCTCTTCCCACGCTGCCCCTCGAGACACCAAACGGTCCAGCGACCTCCGGAGGACAGTATAGGTGAGGTAGCGGGACCGAGCAATGGAGGTGCCCCGGGAGCGGAAGAGTTCGCGGGCATGCGTCTTCACCTCATCCCACCAAGCGCCACGGGAAGGAAAAATGCCCAACAGGGTCTCCTGGTCTACGAGAAAGGCCAAGAACTCCTGGACCACCTCTGATGTAGCTAACAACTGCACATTCAGTCGCCACAGGCCAGGACCCCTGCTGAGCTCCTCGTGAGCCAGGAAGGACACGGAGAGGACGCAATGATCCGAGAAGTCAACTGCCTGCAGCTGCGGCGGGGAACACTCCACCCGAGCACTCACATATATCCGATCGATACGACTCCTGCAGGTCCCCCGGGAATAGGTGTAACCCGGTGACCGTGGAAAAGCCCGGTGGTAAACGTCCGCCAGATCGGCCATCCGGGTCACCTCAGCCAAAAAATGGCCATCGTAATGTGGAGGGCAATGCTCCCCCCCTCGGTCCTGACGCAAGGTGGTGGTGTTAAAATCCCCTGCCAGGACCACCAAACGAGAGGTGTGTAAGTAAGGGCGAATGACCCCGAAAAGGGCCTTCCGCTCCCACCTAGACTGGGGGCCATAGACCACCACAAAACGAAACCGGTGAGGCCCACAGAAGCCGTCTAAGAGCAAACACCGGCCCTGCTCCAGTTCCCACACGTACTGCACCTGAAATCGGTTAGACGTGAACAAAACCGCCACTCCTGCGTAGGGCTGGGCCGCAAGGGACCAGTACGAAGGACCCCACCTCCATTCCCGCTTCGCCCGATGAAGGCTAGCGAGCGAGGTGAGCCTGGTCTCTTGCACAAAGATGACATCCAGCCCGCTCGTGGAAAGAAAATCATAGGCCGTAGCCCGCGCCTGGTCTGTCAAAATGCTAGCCACGTTGATAGTGGCGCACGAGAATGCAGGAGTGCACGCCATACCTATTTCGTGTGTAGTGACCCCTTCCTCCTCTTCTCACCAACCCCTGGATCCCCAGAATCCCGCTTGCAGGACAAGCCTGCAAGCTGGAGTAACTCCTCCCGGTCCACGTCGACCACCTCGAGGATTTCTTCCTCCTCCTGTTCGACCCGGTCACCCCAGTGGGTGCTAGCGCCCTCGGGACCACCAGGCAAAGCTGTCGCGAGGGCACGACCAGTCCCCACAGAATGAGGGGGCAAGAACAGGTCAGGGGTCGGAGGAATGACCTCCTCCGTGGGGTCCACCACCGGTGCCGCCTCCCCCTGCCCACCCCCAGACAGAGACTGTGACAACAGACCAGTGCTCCCCCTTGCGGGGGAGGTTGGAGCGGCCGGGTCAGCAGGGGGCTCCTGCGAAGGCCCAGCACCCAACTGCGGAGGCAAAAGCCTGTCCTCCCTCACCCGCCCCGGCAGCTGCTCCCGAGCCACTACCGGAGGCCGGGCGCCAGTATCCACACCCTTAGGCGGACCCTGACCGCGGCGTGCCTTCTGAGTCTTCTGAGGCCGCCGCTGAGGAAGAGGGGCCGCCTTCGCCGCTAACCGCACCGAACGCCGCACAGGAGGCCCTGCCTCCGCAGGCAAGCCCTCATTCGCCTCAGCCACATCAGTAGCCAAGAAGACGAAACGATTGACGTCCAACACGGGCTCTACCTCCAGCAATGGGGAGGTCTCCCGTTTCTTCCTCTTAGACTTGCCACCCTTAGAAGAGACGGTAGTCCATTCCTCAGGCGGCACCACCCGCAACCCCCTATCCTGTTGTGCAACAACAACCTCCACCACATCGACCCTCTCCTCCATCCTATCCAAATCCCCTCCCCCGGGTGGCTCCCTCGGCTCAGTGGCCTCCTCCACCTTAGGGCTCTCGGGCACCTCCTGAGGGAGAGGGACCTCCACCACCTCCTCCCGCACAGGAGCCCGAGATGGGGTGACGACATCCCCCCCCGGTCCATTGTGTGACGCGGAGGGGCAGCGGGCAAAGGGGTGGCCCAACTCCCCGCAAAGGTTGCAGCGAATGAGCAAACACCCGGCCGAGGCATGACCCCGTCCACCACAACGGGTACAGACCTGCTCGGGACAGTTCATGCTCAAGTGACGGAATGAGCCACAGCGGTGACACTCGCGAGGTTGCCCGGGGTAATAGCACAGGATGCGATCCCGACCGAGGAAACCGGCCGAGGGCACGTGCTGCACGACGTTACCCACCTCACGCAAACGGATCCTACCTTTCCATGACCCGTCCCACACCCCTAGGGGCCCAGCGCCCTTAACCAGGGGTGCGAGAAGCACCGCATGACGCGACAGCCAAAACTGAATGTCCTGCCCTGGGAGCGACTCATTCCGGGATAGGATGGTCACAGGTACCGCCCCCTGACGAGAGACAGGCACAACGCAAAAGTTGACCCACCCCCCCTGCCCCCTCTGCTGCTGGTATTTGTCCCAGAAAACCTCCAGCCCCCGTCTCAGCATGAAGCTAACATCGTATTCCATGCTGTTGCTCATGTGGATGAAGGCATACAGGTCCCCTGGGAGGAACCCCAGCCCAAGGACCATCCTCAGGACCTCTTCCCTGGCCAGAGGGGGCCCCTCCCCGGCCCACCGGATCTGCGCCACGTTGCGACGCCTGGTCTCACCCCCCGCTCCGCGTAATCCTCCCCCACCCCCCTCTCCCCCAAAAGAACCTCTCCGAGGAGGAGCTCCCCCACCCCCTCCCACAGAAGCAGACCCCGCAGGCCCCCTGAGGGCCTCCGCAAACGACCGAGAGGGCCCCGCCGAAGTAACAGCGGGACCCCCCACTGACTGCTGCGACCCTGAAGCCCGGGGGACCGACTTCTGGGAAGATCCCCGTGACTTCCCAGGGGCGCCAACCACTGAGGAAGAGGACTCGGTGGGACTGGGGACCACCAATGCTGTTGGGACGGAGGCAGGGAGACGTACCAACCCCCTCTCCGGTGATCCTCCACCCATCCCCCCCCTCCCCAAGGCTCCCTGTCGGGACTCCAGGAGCTGTTTGATATGGACGGCCCGAGCCGCCCCCTCCCGCCCGTCCTGGCTTCCCAGAGCCTCCAACAGGGCAGTCTGGAGCTCCTCCTCGGTGAGCCCCTCCAGACCCTCAATCCCCCCACCATCCCCGACCCCCCCGCCGAACTCCCCCCCCACAACAATGCTGCTAGGCAGCCCCCCATCCGCAGGGTCCCCTAGGGCCCCCGGGAGCAAGGCAAGTCCCCCCGAACCCCCTCCCCGCTCCCCCCCCCACTTCCCCGGGTCTTACCTGACCTTCAAAATCCCAGACTGCGACTGCCTCCTGTGCTCCTGCTTCCAGGACCGGTGTTCACTTGCCCTGGCTCTAGCAGAGACCCCTGTCTCGCGAGCCGGGCCACCCACAGCCTCTCCCCCACCCGATACATCCTGTGCATCCTGCTCCAACAACGGACACACAGAACCAGCAGCAGGGACAGACACACAGACAACTCCAGGAGCATCAGTAACCAGGGAAAGGGTACACTGAGGATTCTTCACCCCCTCCTGGGAGCACCGCCGATCCTCCAAGGACACTGAGGGGCCATCCGGAGGCGGGCTACGGAGAAGGGAGTCACGCAGCCCGGAGACCCCCAACTTCAGACCGCTGTCAGCAGCCGGCTCCCCAGCTGCACCAGACAAAAGAACCGTGCAAGCAGCAGCTTCCCGGGAGATCTGTGGCAACGGGACCGGAACAGCAGAGGGATCCAGGGAGGAGATATTCAACAGGGTCCCCCCAGCCCGGGGGGGCCCTGCCACTGCCTCTTGAGACGGCCGACGACCTCCGGGGGGGACAAGGAAGGGAGATCCCAAACCAGTAGCAGACTTCCGGGCCGCCCCGGAAATGACATCAGGGCGGCGGCCATCTTGATTGTAGTCCTTCAGTCCTCGATGCAGCCCCGAAGCAGAAGTGGAAGGGAGCAGACGATCTTCACTCCCCTGAGGCGGTGAACCACTTCCGGAGCCGTGGGGGAGCCCTGCAGAGGCCTCTTCAGATCCCCCCCGCAGCAAAGACCCGACATTGGAGGCCGAAACCGCATCGGCAGCACACCTCCGGGCCGACCCGGAAGTGACATCACTCATGCTCCGGCGGCCATCTTGGGGAGGAGAGGGGGCCAGGGGAAGCCCGGGAAACAGCATCACTGCTGGGGCAGCCCCCTGCCGATTGGCCAGCGGGAATCGGACAGCAGAAGGGAGGACGTCACTGATAACAGCTGCTGGGCGGCCATCTTGGGAAATCCCGGCCGAGGAAAGGGACATCGGAAAGACTCCTGAAGACATTGAAACAGCCTGGAAACGGTGCGGTTCTGCTCCCTGCACTCCAACCTTCCATGGGAGACCATCAGCAACCAAATCCGCTGAGCTTCCTCCAGCACCCATGTGGAGGTCCGGAACCCCTCCATACAGCCCACACGGATCCAAATTTTTGCTGACGAACGCCGAGGCGCCATCTTGGGGGAGAGGGTGCAGCAGAGAGGACAAGCTGGTCCCATCCCCCGCCGATGCCACATCCAAACTCCCGGTGGAATCCACCAGCACCCTCCGGTAAGTGGAATCAGAGAGGGATTTGGGGCACACACGCAGCTGATATTTCATAGGCAGCCTGCTTCCCATCCGGCTGCCCAGGAGCCCGGAACTCCAGAGGGGGGTAACGAGCCCTGGCCTGCCTGCCCACCCCCGAGGGCCCCCCCCGGACTGCGGCACCTATGGCGGCCCAACGATCCTGATGTTGATACACCTCCGTGAGGGACCCACATCCCTGAGTTCTGAGGTAAGCCACCCATCGGCACTTACCCTTAAGGGCCCGCTTCACGGTTCGCACTTTTTGGCAGTACGGCAGCCAGCCCTCCCCAGGCACCAGGGCCTGCATGCCCTCGAGGTGGGAGAGCTGGGCCTGCAACAGGGTGGCCTCCTCCTGGAGACCCTGAAGCATCCTAACCGCAGCCACCACTTCCTCCGGAGCCCTTGCGGGCCTCGGGAAAGGCGGTGGGCCCATCCCCTCCGCCTCATCCTCACTAGAGGAGGTAGAGGCCTCCTCCAGGACCCGAGGCGGAGGGGGAAGTCCACCACCGCCACCATTGCTGCCCCGGCGGCTCGGAACAGAGCCCCAGGGCCCCCCCAGGGCCTCCCCCTGCCACCACCCGGCCTCCACGCTCTTCCCGGCCGGGCAAAGCGGGCCCTCTCCAGGGGGCAGCTGGCCCAGCACCCTGGGCGTGTGGGTCCCTCCCCAACAGCCTACCGCAGTCCTACCTGGATAACCAGGGGCCCCCGCCTGGGGCAACGATCCCACAGCAGAGCCAGGCTCTGAAACGATAGGCAGGGGCCCACCAGGCTTGGCAGGCCCCTGGCCCTGGGCCTCTCCCACCGGAGGCGGCCCAGGACCCGACATCCTGGCTCCAACAAGCAGGCAGGGCCCTACTCCCCAGCAGGAGCTCCAGCAGCACCAGCCTCTCTCTCCCTCTCACGCTGCAACAGGAAACAGGAAGTCACCTGACAGGATGGGGGAAATTTTTAATGGAGAACAAGCAACAATATACAGAAACAAATGAAAAACACACAAACCCAAAACAGTCCCATGCCCCCCAAAACCCCCACCCACCCTGACAAAGCACAGACAAGGACCCAAACCCCCCCCCCCGTGACCCACCCCAACCCACCACCACACCCAGCAAACCAAACCCCCCGTGCCCAACCCCCCCAAACATCAGCGTACAAAAGTCCCCCCTGTAGCGAGGCCAGCAGCATCCTGGGGATATAGTTGAGCCTTGAATTCTCAGACAGGGCCACATTCCATAGCACCAGGACGGAGGATGGACCCCTGTAGCGAGGCCTGCAGCATCCTGGGGATATAGTTGAGCCTTGAATTCGCAGACAGGGGCTGATACCATAGCACCAGGATGGGTGGGAGACCCCTGTAGCAAGGCCTGCAGCATCCTGGGGATATAGTTGAGCCTTGAATTCGCAGACAGGGGCTGATACCATAGCACCAGGATGGGTGGGAGACCCCTGTAGGGAGGCCTACAGCATCCTGGGGATATAATTGAGCCTTGAATTCGCAGACAGGGGCAGGTACAATAGCACCAGGGTGGGGAATGGAACCCTGTAGCGAGGCCTGCAGCATCCTGCGGATATAGGTAAGCCTTGTAATCACAGACAGGGCCACATACCATAGCACCAGGATGGGTGGGAGACACCTGTAGCGAGGCCTGCAGCATCCTGGGGATATAGTTGAGCCTTGTAATCACAGACAAGGGCAGGTGACATACCCCTGTGTGTCTATTGAGCCTCTGTGTTGGGCCTGTGGTGTCCTGTGGATATGGCACATCACTGATACTGCAACAGTGACATATACCATACCATTGTACTGGGTTAGCCATCTCTTTGCTGGTCGCAGCTACCCCCTGGGGCAGTGCGGATCTGTTGTTGGGGGGGGGCAGACTTTACTCCCAGCTGGGCACACCAACACCTTACATTCCCTGGCAGTGTGTGGCTGATAGGTGGTTTGGTTGCAGGGTGTTCTCTGTCACATCCTAGGTTGGGGTGCGGTGCCTGTCCCCATGCACTTACTTCACGTGGGTAATCTGAGCCTCTATTAAACCTCCTGGTGAGGCGCTCCCAGGACCTCCTGACCCTGCCCAGATTCTGCCCAGGGAAGAGGTGCTGCTGGCGGAGGCAGATCAGTTCTGCAAGGAGGTAGAGGTCTTCCTGTGTAAAAGCTGGCTTTCTTGACATGGCAGCCATTTCCTCAAGGATTACGTGTGTGATACGCTCTGCGTGCGTAGGTACGTGCATAGCTGCGTGCGTACATACGTGCATGTGGACGCCCGTGGCCATGCGCGTTCCTACGCACGTAAGTACGCGTGCCGCGCCCCCGCGCGTAGGGACACGTGTATGTATGCGCTTATCAATATATGTATGCGCGCACAGACTTTTTCTTTGCAACGTTCGTTGCCATGTATTGACGCTCTATTCACTCTTGTTGATGGTATCCCTTGCTGTATCTGTGTACAGCTGATCCTTCTTTTCTGACATTCCCCATCCCCATCCCCCTAACCCCATCTCTGGCCCATTCACATATGCCCTTCTGGGGTTTGGACACAAAAGGCATTGTACTCTGCTCTATTGCTTAACCACTGCGCTACATATCTAACATTCTGGTGAACCATCCTCTTGTGGACTGTAAGGGGGGGAACGTTACAGGGTGTCAGGCATTATGGGGACGTACTAGGTGTCAGGCATTAGGGGGACTGCCGTAACCTAATGTGCCGCATAAGGCACCCTATAAGGCACTCCAGAGGGCACATTATAAAGTGCACTGTCCGCCTAGGCACATATAATGTTGCCTATAGGGCACCTTATAAGGCTCCTTATAGGGCGCTTTATGAGGCACCTTGAGGTTACAGCACTGTGAGGGTGTTTTTGCTGGCAGCACTAATTTAAATTAAAAAAGGAAATGCTTCAGACAGCCCTACCAAATAACACCACAGTGGGATCAAACCCATAACTTCTGACTCCACAGGCAGTGAAGTAACCAGTGGGCTATAGCTCTATAGCTGCTACTACTTGCCTGGCTGGCTACAGAGGGACTGCAGGTCACCACACAAATGGTCTGCTGTGGTTACCAGTATAGGGTTAAACCACCCATACCCATGATGCACTGCACATGCAGATCAGCAGTCTACAGATGATCACAAGATGCGGAATGCACCCCCCCCCCCCCCGCAGCACCTCGGCCTGGTAGGGGGTACTGACCATGTGCACCCCCACAGCACCTCAGCCTGGTAGGGGGTACTGACCGTGTGTGTTACTGGCACAGAGTAGCTACAGACCATCACAGTGTGCAGGTCCTGTGATCACCCTGAGGGTGAGGTGGGGTGCCCAGCACCATTTCCGCAGCACCTGGCTTTGCTGAGTTAGGCTATGCTGCAGGTCCTCATCAGTGCCAGTGTGTGATAGGTAGTCCTTGCAGACACACCTAGGATATGCCTGTGTCCATCTGTATTTCACATCTAGCCCTTGTGGACTATGATGCACCCAGAATAGTGCATACCCTGTGTGGGTGCCATGGTCACATGATTTAGGTGAAGGGAGGTGTTTGGACCCACAGGCGGATTACATACACCCCACAACCCACCCTCTGTGGCTCAGGATGGGGGACAGGATCTCCCACCATCTGATCCACATTCTACCCACCCCCCCTGCAATGGTGACAGTAGAGGGGACCATCAACCACAGTCCTGCTGGGGAATAGACACCCTACAGGGCAGTCAATGCAGATCTGTACGCATCCATAAATAAGGCAATGGCAGAAAGACAGTAGGCCTGGAAATGCACAGCTGTCCCCTACCACCATCTGACATTCTCCAACATCAGGCACAGTGAGTAACCAGCCGCTGCACCCTGCAAGGTGTTCCAGCCACACAAATACTAACTGCAGACAGTCTGCTAGCTAGTCCATAGTGCATGTTCCTGGAGGAGATGTGTGCACCCAAACCTGGGATGTGGGCACACCCACCAAGCAGATAAGTCAGTGATTGGGCCCCAGAAAACAGAACCCATATATATCATTTAAAAGAAACACTGTATAGTACTATGGGGGAACCCAGCCATGCCGTGGTCACTGCACAGTCAGGATGAGACTGACCTCCCACCAGGACATGCTGTGGCCACCCTGTCCGTGCAGGTGGTGGCCAGGCACGACAATGTCCTTGTTAAGGGACTGGTTATTTATACCCTATTTTACCTGTTATACCTGCTTAATGCATACCCAAGTTTAATTTTCCTGTTTAATGTATACCCAAGTTATTATACCTGTTTCACTGTAAGCACAAATCACGAAATTGAGATGTGCAACTCTTATGTTCATTGTAAACCACACTGATGTCGAATAGCGTGGTATAAAAGAGACTACAAATAAATAAATTAAATAAATTGCCCTATGCTCTGTACAGATGAATCCAGGCCAGGCCACCGTATCCAGGCTATTCCCACGGTACTTTGCTCCTCATTATGCACATTGGCAGGCCAATACTGGCAACAGTGATAGCAGTGTGGGCTGTGGAGAGTGTTTGCAGCCACCACACACTGGATAGACAGACACATACTCCCCACACCTATGCCAGCATTGTGCAACTATAGAGGTGTTTGGCAGCCCTGGCCACCGCACCAGTCCTGGGCACAGTGCAGGCATGGCTATGGTACACAATACTGTTGGGGTCACTCCCCAGGGTAGTAAACACTGTCAGACACAATACCTGTAGCACACTCCACAGACATCAGAAAGGTTGCTATGATGCAGCTCACTCAGAAATTTGTATTTAACTTTGGAATTGCTATCTGCCAGTGATCATAGCAACCTTTTGATAGCTGTGTACCATATTCCCAGGTTTAGGGTGGCATTGCTAAGGTATGTAAGTGCTAGTATTGGGAGATGCATGCAGGGCCCAACATCCTGCCTCTCCTGGAGGCTTCGGTTAATGGGGTCTGTGGGTGCGGGTGTTTCTGCCCCTGTTGGCCGCTGCTCTAGGGCAGGGGTTCCCAACTCCGGTCCTGGTGGGCCACACACTGTTCAGGTTTTCATGCTGTCCCTAATGAATATGCATGGCAGATATCTGCATACCATGGGGGAGGCGCATAGAAATGCAGCACAGGCATCTTTATTAGCGACAGCATGGAACCTGAATAGTGTTTGACCCTCTAGGACTGCATTTGGGAGACTCTGCTCTAGATAATGCGCATGTTTATGGTGTCTGTGCTCTGTAGGGTAAAATGTAGGTGTCCCAGGCATGTTTCTGTTATCTGCAATAAAGGTTCTGTCTTTCTTACCACAGTTTATTACTGGGTAAAATATGGGGATGGGGTTGGCAGGAGCCACAGCTGGGACTTGAACCTGTGACTTTCTGCTCCTGAGCACATTGGCTGTGCGTACTGCACCACCATGTTGCCACAGGGACAGTTCATTCCCTCCAGATACCATGACGGTTCATCAGACGGAGCCTGTCTGTTGCAGTTCACGGCACTCACCTAAACGGGGCTAGGCCATGGTCTGCTGTGGACAGATGCCACTGCCCCATCCGCCACCAGTACCCCTCCGCCACCATGCTAACATGTCCTTATATTGGAGACAGCATGAGACCTGACTGATTTTTGGTCCTCCAGGACTGCATTTGGGAAACTCTGCTCTAGGTAATGCGCATGTTTATGGTGTCTGTGCTCTGTAGGGTAAAATGTAGGTGTTTTGGGCATGTTTACGTCATCTGCAATAAAGGTTCTGTCTGTATTAGCACGTTTTAGTAGTGGGTAAAATATGGGAACTGGGTTGGCAGGAACCACAGCTGGGACTTAAACCTGTGACTTTCTACTTCTGAATACACTGGTTTTGTGCACTGCACCACCATGTTGTCACAGAGCCAGTGCGTTCCCTGTTCGTCAGACAGGGCCTGTCTGTTGCAGTGGATGGCACCCACCTACACAGGGCTAGGCCACGGTCTGCTCTGGGCAGTTGCCACTACCCCCTCCACCACCAGTATCCCTCTGCCACCATGCTGACATGCCCTTCTGCTGGTGGTGCTGGTGGAGCGCAGTCACAGGCCATCCAGTGTGCGGGTAGGCGTCTGCCTATGGTGCGCGTTCTGGGGTAGGAGTGCCTGCATAGGTGTCCACGCTTCCCCCCAGCAACGCCTGCCAATGTTCCGTGCCCTTGGGGGTAGCTGCTGGGTACTATCCCCTGTGACACTGTGGGAAACACAGTAGTGCCCATGTTGAGCCTTCATCAGTTGCTGTCTGACTGCTCTGCTGTTTCAGCATTCGTATGGACCACCTAGGCATCACCCTAGTCTGCACTGTGGCCCAGCTGCACCACAGCATGTGCCGCCTGCGGCCCTCTGTATCCCCTTTTCCGGCATCTGTCCAGTTTCCCATTCCGACATGCCCACCCTGCTGTTGCGGGACATGTGCATGCCATAGGACACCTGTCCAATAACAAGGGAAAGCCCTGATCAGCGCTATTTCACTGTGGGCTCATTCACCTTGTATGGGGATGGAGCATAGACCTTTCCATGATTAATATCTTTTTTATTGGAGCTTTCTCGAGGTGGGGTTTTGATGTTTCCCATTAATATCACTATTGGCTAGCTTGTTTATATTTTTTTTCCAGTTTGTTGAGGTCATTTTCAATGTTTATGTGCCCTTTTGTTCTGCGCACATGTATCACACTTATCACTTTTTGTGGGTTTCCCTGCCTATGCTGTACATTGCTGACACTTAACTGGTTTCTCTCCCCTGCAAATGTGCATCTAACGGCAGGTTTTCAATCGCGTTAGGATTCAGCTCTTCAGATCAGCGCGTTAGTGTGAATGGAGCCTCTCCCCGCCCACACTCCGCCCATTGACCCCTTCTCTCCGCCCTCTCTCCACCTTCTGCGGTGTTTTACCGCGCCACGGAACGTGAACGATCGTTAAGTAACGTTAACGCGCGTTATGTGACGTTAACGATCGTTAACGTTACATAACGCGTGTTATGTAACGTTACCGCAGTTTAGTAAACATGCCCCTAAGAGTGATATGAAGACTCCAAGTCACCGAGAAAAGGGCCACAGGCAAAAGTGAAACCAGATATTCCACGGAAATGCCTGGATAGTAATTTTCGCTGAATATCCAATTTCAGTGGTGATTGCTGTGGGCTATCCAGATAGCTGGATCACATCACATTATTGTGTGGAGTTGATGAACACCCAACCACATGTACAGAATTAGAGCTCGTAGGGTATGTATTCCCTCTCGGATGCATCTTCTAGTTGTGCATGTTTCATCAAAGCAATAACACCTCTTCTGGAGACCCCATCCATCTCTGTGTTTCTGTTTGTCTGATTGTCGATACACATAGCAGACCACACCAAAATGGTCCAAATTGGGTCCTGCAATTGCTAAGGCCAGTCCTAAAATCATTCAGCTTTGCTAACAAGACTTCAACAGATTCGTGTTGACCAACCTATTATAAAGTGGGTTTTATTTTTTTAATGGATAGATGTTTCTATGTAAAATTGAAATGTAGACATTTCAACTGGAAATATTTAGATACTGGTGTGCCTCAAGGTTTGGCATTATCTGCCATTTTATATATACTTGTTGCCTCTGTATGTAGTATTGAAGGCATTTTAAGATTAATTCATATATATGCAGATCATATCATGTTATTTGTGACAGAAAGTGTGGCTTTATTAGTATGAGAAATTGTGATTGCATGCTGGGTTGTTGGAGGATAAGTTGCAATGGAGAGAAAAAGTAAAATAGTATAAAAGTCATCTTAAGGATACTAAAAGGATTTTTATTCCAAGATTAATGAAGCAGATAATGACATGAACAATTTGTTTAAAATAGTCAATGGGTTGTTAAGGCCTAAACATTATGGTCACAATGGAGAGGGCATGTCTGTACCTGCTTTAAGGGGCAGGTGAAGGGGATTTATTTCTCACTTCCAGATCAGGATTTCAGTTGGCGTGGACATGGGGATGTTGGGAGTGAGACTATAAGGCCGTGATTGGGAATCATTCTTGATCTCAATTATCCTCTGGGACTTGGCAGAGTTGTTCAAGTTGGTTGTGATTTATAGCCTTGTCCAGCTAAATCGGAGTCTCTTCCAGCGGTTGGATTATCATGGTTATCTGCTTTTATTAATTTAGCATTAAGAGAGGGTAGTTATCCCGTTGCTTTAGGCCTTATAACACTGACGTCCATGACAAATATTTTAGGGAACTATGATGTGTGTTCTAATTATTAACTTATTACCAGTATACTATTCCTGGCAAAACTAATGAAGATAGTAGTGGTTAGTCAGCTGCAGTAGTATCTTTTGGTAATTTGAAATACTGGATCCCATGCAATCAGGATTCAGAAGTAGCCATAGCACGAAGACTCTTTTGTTTGCATTGATTCCTGAATTAAGAAAGTTATTGGCAAAGAAGGAGAGGCTTTATTGCTACAGTTAGATTTTGATTAGATTGTAAGCTCTGAGAGCAGGGACAGTGTCTTACGTCTACGTGGAGCCTATGTTTCGCCGGCATGCCTGCGATAGGTACAGGTCTTTCCAGAGTAAGAGGGGTGTTCGCAGCAAGCGGGTTCGGATGCTGCTCGCCTGGAATTGGGGATAGTCATCTTGGCAAACCCCTTCTATGACTTGATCAGGACCTCATATAATGCCATGGCCTTGATCATTGCAGTGTGGCATCTCTTGTGGCTGCAAAATTGGGCACTGGACATTTCTTAGTTGGTTTCCCTTTAATGGCGAGCTCCTCTTTGGGGAAGTCTTCAAGGAGTTGATAAAAGATTTAGGGAAGTCCAAGGATTCCAAATTCCTAAAGGATAAACCCAAGGCAAACAAGGGGCAAGCCCCAATAAGAGGTCAGCTGCAGGATTTTCTGTGTTTCCAGGCGGCTCACTTCACCCCCTTTCAGAGAGCCCAGTATTCGAGCAGAGGCCAATCCTTTTGAGGGGGCTGGGAAGTCCCCACCAAAAAGCCCCAGTGAAGCGAGGGGGGCCCAGGGCACGGTGGAACTGGTGCCTCCAAAGGTTCCTGCCTGCCTGGGCCCGTATCACTTCTGAGCAGTGGATACTGGAGGTGCTAAGAGAGAGATACACGTTAGAATTCACACGCCCACTATCGGATGCCTTCAGGTTATCCTTGTTCAGGGCCCCGAGGAAGGCCCGGGTTTTCCAAAAGACACTTCAGTGGCTGTTGCAATTGGAAGCTGTGGTGCCAGTGCCCAAAGACCAATGTGGCGTAGGTCGATACTTGATCTACTTTGTGGTTCCCAAGAAGGAAGGATCTTTCTGGCCTATCCTGGATCTGAAGCATGTGAACAGGTCACTGCGGGTACTGCATTTTCGCAAGGAGACCTTGCACTTCGTCATCATGGCGGTAGGCGAAAGGGAATTTCTCGCGTTGTTGGACCTTACAGAGGCCTAACTACATATTCCTATATGGCTGGAACACCATCAGTTCCTCTGATTTGCAGTGCCCATGGGGCACTTTCAGCTTCAGGTGTTGCCGTTAGATTCGCCACCGTGCCTTGGACGGTCACCAAGGTAATGGTTGTTGCGGCGGCAGCTTTGCATCAGAAAAGAGTACTGGTGCATCCATATCTTGATGATTGGCAAAGTCAGCCGAGGAGAACAGGAAGGCTACCCAGCGTGTGGTTTTATGGCTAGAAAAGTTGGGCTGGATGATCAACTTGGCCAGGAGCCACCTGCAGCCCTCACAGGATCTGGTACACTTGAGGGCATGGTTCCAGACGGTGCAAGGGTGCATCTCATTATCCAAGGAGAGGGCAGAGAAGCTGCAGCTCAAGGTTTGTTGATTCTTGCATTTGCCAGCCCCCATGGCGTAGCATTACCTACAACTGTTGGGGTCGATAACGTTGGAGCTGGTTCCTTGGGTGGGGGAGCTTCCACTCATGGATCTTATGACAACAGGGAATAACACAAAGGTAGGCTTATTTTTCAGCAGCAGAAAGGAGTAGAGATCAGTGGGGATAGATGCTCTGGTGCAGGTGTGGCCCCACAGTGGGCTGCTGTATGTCTTTCCTCATGGCCTCTTAGGGCAGGGTGATTCAGAGAATATGTTAGTAACTTCAGATTGCTCCAAGATGCCATGGTATGGCGACATGGCGAGACTGTTGGTGGAGAAACCATTGACCTGCTGCAAGGCCCGATACAGATGTCAGATGTGGGTCGATTTTCTCTTACTGCCTAACATTTGAGAGGGCAGGGTTCCTGAAGAGAGGATCATATAACATCTTCTGTGTATCTCTGTATCTCTTACTTTCATTCCCTTGGCTGCCAGTTGTAACAAAAGTAGAATTTAAGCTGTTAAAGGAAATAAAAAAAATCCCCCAGACCCACAGCCGGCTTTGAATAGGAGGAAGGTCAAATCACAGATATACTCTCCCATCCCTGCAAAAAAGTTAACAATTGTTTTGGGTCAAAGAAAATGAATTGTTTCCCATCCAGAATCATTATACATCTACAAGGAAATTTTAACCAAAAGACCCACCGAAAGCAAGAACCCTAAGGGGTATGTTTACTAAACTGCGTTAGTTTGATTCACGTTAGGAGCCGCGTTAGTGGAAGAAATGCCAAAAAAGGACATGGGCGGTACATCGTTACCGATAACGCGCGTTATAAGGCGCCGCAACGATCGTTACAGGGCGCGTTACTGCGCGTTAAGCTTAAGAAGGCGCGCAGACACTCAAATACAGAAATAGAGCTGTAGCACAATGGTTAGTACACAGACTGATGGTACAAGGGTCGTGGGTTTGATTCCCCAGTGTGCCTAATGAATAAGGCTGGCTAAGGTGTCACATGTAACCCTTTGAAGGCCTACTATAATATTTTAATCCACATTCTGCAGCCGGGTTAATGTTTGCATATGTCAGGAAAATTGTACTCGTCTTATTCAATATGTTCCAATAGTGACGTTCCCTCTGCCATGGTCATGTATTATATACCATTTGATAGGAATATTTAGGCAGAAGTTTGGATCCCGAAGGTTTTGGGCTTGGCCTGGAAAGGGTTAAGTATTGGGCTGTGAGGAAGTTTAGTTGTACTTTAATAGTGCTGCCAGCAAACACACCCTCACAGTGGCGTAACCTAAGGTGCCACATAAGGCACTCCATAGGGCACATTATAAAGTGCGCTGTCTGCCAAGGCACCCTATAATGTCCCCTATAGGACACCATATAAGGCACCTTATAAGGTGCTTTATAGGGCACCGTATAAGGCGCCCTATAGGGCGCCTTATGAGCCAACCTAAGGTGACAGTACCCTGAGGGTGGTTCTGCTGGCAGCACTAATATACAATAAAAATAGACAATGCCTAAGACAGCCCTATTGATGAACCCCACTGTGGGTTTTGAACCCATGACCTCTGGTTCTAAGAGCAGTGAAGTAACCAGTGGGCTAGAGCTGCTAAAAAACACAGGAGGACTGCACGGCTCCACACCCACATTCTGCTGTGGTTACCAGGATAGGGTCAACCCATCCGTACCCAGGATGCACAGCACATGTAAATCAGCAGTCTACAGATGATCACAAGATGGGGTATGCACCCCACAGCACCTCAGCCTGGTAGGGGGTGCCGACGGTGTGTGTTAGTGGCACATAGTAGCTACAGACCATCACAGTGTGCGGGTCCTGTGCTCACCCTGAGGGAAAGGTATGGTGCCCAGCACCATTCTCACAGCACCTGGCTTTGCTGAGATAGGCTATACTGCAGGTCCCCATCAGTGCCAATGTGTAATAGGTAGTCCTTGCAAACACCCCTAGGATATGCCTGTGTTCATCTGTATGTCACATCTAGCCCTTGTGGACTATGATGCACCCAGAAAAGTGCATACCTGTGTGGCTGCCATGGTCACATGATGTAAGTGAAGGTGGGTGTTGGGACCCACAGGGAGATTACATACCACCACACAATGCACCCTCTGGGGCTTAGGGTGGGGGACAGGATCTCCCGCCAACAGATCCACTTTCTACCCCCCTGCAATGGTGGCAGTAGAGGGGACCATCACCCCAGTCCTGCTAGGAATCAAAAACCCTACAGGGCAGGCAATACACAACTGTACACATCCATAAAGAAATAGCAGACAGAAGGCCTGGAAATGCACAGCTGCCCCCCCCCCCCCCCTATCTGACATTCTCCAGCAGCAAGCCTCCATCCACTGCACCCTGCAAGGTGATCCAGCAACACACATACTAGCTGCAAACAGTCTGCTAGCTAGTCCATAATGCATGGTCCTGGAGGAGATGCGTGTACCCAAAACTGGGAGGTCAGCATACACACCAAGCAGATAAGTTAGTGATCGGCCCCCAAAAGAGAACCCATAAATATTACATGAGAGAAAAACTATACAGCACTATGGGGGAACCTAGCCATGCCGTGGTCACTGCTCAGTCAGGGTGAGAGTGACCTCCCAGCAGGACATGCTGTGGCCACTCTGTCCGTGCAGGTGGTACCGGGCACTACAATGTCCGAGCCATTGCCCTATGCCCTGTGCAGATGCGGCCAGGCCAGGCCACCCTATCCAGGCTATTCCCGCAGTACCTTGCTCTTCATTATGCACATTGGCAGGCCAATGCTGGCAACAGTGCTAGCAGTGTGGGCTGTGCAGGGTGTTGGCAGCCACCACACACTGGATAGACAGACACACACTCCCCACACCTATGCCAGCATTGTGCAACTATAGAGCTGTTGGGCAGCCCAGGCCACCACACAAGTCCTGGGCACAGTGCAGGCATGGCTATGGTACGCAATACTGTAGGAGTCACTCCCCAGGTTGGTAAACACTGTCAGTCACAAGACCTGAAGCACACTCCACAGACATCATAAAGGTTGCTATGATGCAGCTCACTCAGAAAATTGTACTTAACCTAGGAATTGCTATCTGCCAGTAATCATAGCAACCTTTTGATAGATGTGTACCATATTCCCAGGTTTAGGGTGGCATTACTAAGGTATGCAAGTGCTAGTATTGGGAGATGCACGCAGAGCCCAAAGTCCTGCCTCTCCAGGAGGCTTTGGATAATGGAGCCTGTGGGTGCGGGTGTGTCTGCCCCTGTTGGCTGCTGCTTTACGACAGAGGTTCCCAACTCCAGTCCTGAGGTGCCAAACACTGTTCGGGTTTTCATGCTGTCCCTCATGAATATGCATGAGATACATCTGCATACCATGGGGGTGGCGCATAGAAATGCAGCACAGGCATCTTTATCAGAGGCAGCATGGAACCGGAATGGTGTTTGGCCCTCCAGGACTGCATTTGGGAGGCTCTGCTCTAGGTAATGTGCATGTTTATGGTGTCTGTGCTCTGTAGGGGAAAATGTAGGTGTTTTGGGCATGTTTACGTCATCTGCAAGAAAGGTTCTGTCTGTATTAGCACGTTATAGTAGTGGGTAAAATATGAGGACTGGGTTGGTGGAAACCACAGCTGGGACTTGAACCTGTGACCTTCTGCTTCTGAATACACTGGTTTTGTGCACTGCACCACCATGTTATCACGGAGATGATGTGTTCCCTGGTGATACCATGACTGTTGGTCAGCCAGGGCCTGTCTGTTGCAGTACATGACACCCACCTACACAGGGCTAGGCCACGGTCTGCTCTGGGCAGCTGCCACTGCCCCCTCCACCACCAGTATCCCTCAGCCACCATGCTGACATGCCCTTCTGCTGGTGGAGCTGGTGGTGCGCAGTCTCAGGCCATCCAGTGTGCAGGTAGGCAGCTGCCTATGGTGCGGGTTCTGGGGTAGGGGTGCCTGCATAGACATCCACGCTCCCCCCCCAGCCCCGCCTGCAAATGTTCCGTGCCCTTGGGTGTAGCTGTTGGGTACTATCCCCTGTGACACTTTGGAAAACACACTCATGCCCATGTTGGGCCTTCAGCAGTTGCTGTCTGGCTGCTCCGCTGTTTCAGCATTCGTATGGGCCACCTAGGCATCACCCTAGTCCGCACTGTGGCCCAGCTCCACCACAGCATGTGCCGCCTGCGGCCCTCTGTATCCCCTTCTCCGGCATCTGTCCAGTTGCCGTTCCGACATGCCCGCCCTGATGTTGTGGGACATGTGCACGCCATAGGAACCCTGTCCGATGGTGGGGAAAACCCTGCTCAGCGCTATTTCACTGTGGGCTCATTCACCTTGTATGGGGACGGAGTATAGACCCTTCCACGATTTATATCTGTTCTATGGATCTTACTCAGGGGGGGGAGGGGTTCATATTTCTCATTGATACCACTATTGGCCAGCTTGGGTATTGTTTTTTTCCTGTTTGTTGGGGTCATTTTCAGTGTTTCTGTGCCCTTTTGTTCTGTGCACATTTATCACACTTATCACTTGTTTTGGTTTCCCTGCCTGGGCTGTACATTGCTTACACTGAAATGGTTTCTCTCCCCTGAAATGTGCATTTAACGGCAGGTTTTCATTTGCGTTGGAATTCATTTGCGTTGGAATTCCATTTGCGTTGGAATTCAGCTCTGAAAATCAGCGTGTTAGTGTGAGGGGAGCCTCTCCCTGCCCACTCTCCGCCTACTGACCTCTTCTCTCCGCCCTCTCTCCACCTTCTGCGGTGTTTTACCGCGCCGCGGGGCATTATGATCGTTAGCGCATCATAACGCGCGTTATGATGCACTAACAATCGTTAACGTTACATAACGTGCGTTATGTACGATTACCGCAGTTTAGTAAACATGCCCCTAAGTTTCAAATCTATAAAGTCCTTGCACCTTCTTTGGGTTGTCCTTGAAAAATAAGGAAAAATTTGTATCCTAGAACCCAAAAACAATACATGCATATGCCGGAAAAATAAACGCAGCACTGTGTTTTGCTCCATTTTCAAGGCAAATCTAACCACCAGTGTGGATCTTCTAGTAACCACATCTAATGAGCTCTCCAAGAACCCAGTTAAGTCTGCCAGCCCTTGCTGTGATTGTACCTGCTCTTGCACTTGATCTTCTTTACCAACCTTCATCGTTGGCCTCATGGACAAATACTGGGCTCTAGATATAGGTGGAAGGTTTTCAGCAGACATCCCAAGAACCTCTTGAAGATATTTCCTAACCATCTCCACCAGAGTGAAGAGGGGAGATCTAGGGAAGTTGATGAACTGGAGGTTGTTCCATCTGGCTAAATTCTCCAGATATTCTAACTTTTGTGAAATAATGGAGGAGTCCTTCATCTGCACTCCCACTATATCATATAGATCCCCATGACGGGCTTCAAGGACACCTCACCTGCTCCTGAGATAGCACTTGCCCCAACTCTTTAACATTACTTAATTCTTGAGAATATACATAGAAACATAGAAATATGACAACAGAAAAAGACCACATGGCCTATCTAGTCTGTCCTTCCATATCAACAACTACAACAGTCCCCTTTTTACCTTTAGAGATCCTCTGTGTTTGTCCCATGCTTTTCTGAATTCAGTTACTGTCCTCATCTCTACCACCTCCACTGGGAGACTATTCCACGGATCCACTACTCTTTTCGTAAAGAAATATTTCCGCATAATACTCCTGAATCTATCTCCCTTCACCCTCATCCCATGTTCCCTCATAGCAGAACTTGCTTTCAATTGAAAGAGGCTCTCTCCCTGAACATTTATGCCACAGAGGTATTTAAACAACTCAATCATATCACCTAAATCCCGCCTTTCCTCTAAGGTGTACATATTAAGATCCTTACGTCTGTCCTCATATGCTTTATAATGAAGACCACTAATCATTTTAGTAGCCACCCTCTGCACCGACTCCATCCTGATCACATCCTTTTGAAGGTGCGGTCTCCAGAATTGCACACTATACTCCAAATGAGGTCGCACCAAAGACTTATACAGAGGCATTATCAACTCCTTTTTTCTGCTAGCCATTCCTCTCAGTATGCAACAAAGCATCCTTCTAGCTTTTGCCGTCTCCTTTTCTACCTGTTTAGCTACTTTGAGATCATCAGACACAACCACGTCTAGGTCCCGTTCATCTTTAGTGGACAAAAGTACTTCACCCCCATACTATATTGCTCCTTTGGATTGCTGCAGCCCAAATGCATGACCTTACATTTTTTAACATTAAATTCCAGCTGCCAAATTCTAGACCATTCTTCAAGCTTAGCTAGATCCCTCCTCATGTTATCTACACCTTTCGGGGTATCTACTCTATTGCAGATTTTGGTATCATCCACAAAGATGCAAATCTTACCCGACAGCCCTTCCGCTATATCACTAACAAAGACGTTAAAAAGAATCGGACCAAGGACAGATCCCTGGGGCACACCACTGGTAACATCCTTCTCATCAGAGTGATCTCCATTTAACTGTACTCTTTGTCGCTTTAGGGTCCATCCCTAGGGTGCTCAGTTTGTTTATAAGTCGCCTGTGAGGAACAGTGTCAAAGGCTTTACTGAAATCTAAATACACCACATCTAGGGCTCTCCCTCGGTCCAACTCCCTGGTCATCCAGTCAAAGAAATCAATCAGATTTGTGTGACAAGACCTGCCTCTGGTGAATCCACGCTGCCTCGGATCCTATAATCTGCTGGACTCCAGAAACCTCACTATTTTCTCTTTCAGCAGCGTTTCCAATAATTTACGCACCACCGAAGTTAAACTAACCGGCCTGTAGTTTTCAACCACAGCCTTACTTCCACTTTTGTGTAAAGGCACCACATGAGCCTCTCTCCAGTCCTTTTGCACCACTCCTGACTCCAATGAAGCATTGAAAAGGTCAGTCAGTGGAGCTGCTAGAACGTCCCCAAGTTTCCTCAGTATTCTAGTGTGTATCCCATCCGGTCCCATCACTTTGTCTACTTTAAGTTGAGCTAGTTTCTCATGAACACAGTCTTCTGAAAATTGTTCAAGATGTCCCTTGCTTCTGTTTCTGTTTGTGGGTGTTTTCTGAGGTCCTGCTCCTGGTTCTTCATCTGTGAACGCAGAACAGAAATATTTGTTAAGCAATTCCGCTTTATCCTTATCAGCTTCTACATATTCCTCCCCTGCACCCTTGAGTCTGACTATACCACTTTTGCCCTTCCTCTTCTCACTAACATATCTGAAAAATGTCTTATCCCCCCATTTTATTGCATTGGCTATTTCCTCCTCCTTTTGAATCTTTGCTTTCCTGACTACTTTGCTAGCTTCTCTAAGTTTTTCCAAATATAGGTGCCTGTCTTCCTCTCTCTGTGATCTCTTGTATTTCATGAAGGCCACCCTCTTTTTCTTCACTTTTTCAGCTACTTCTTTCGAAAGCCATAGCAGTCTCCTTTTCCTTTAACCTTTATTTACCATGTTAACAAAAAGGTTGGTTGCCCTTAAAATATCCCCTTTCAATTTTGCCCACTGCTTTTCTACATCCCCCAGCTGTTCCCATCCCACTAACGACTCCCTGAGGTATTGGCCCATCTTGGCAAAGTTAATCTTCCTAAAGTCTAAGATCCTCACCTTTGAATGGATTCTAACAGCCCTAGTCCTAATACTGAATTACACCATCTGGTGATTACTGGTGCAAAATGTTCTCCCACTACAACATCAGAAACACTTTCACCATTGGTAAGCACCAAGTTCATTATGGCCTTTCACGTGTGGGGTCTGTTACCAATTGCATGAATAGTTCTCCCTGTAGAGAATCCAGGATCTCCTTACTTCTAGATGATACTGCAGCAGGAATGTGCCAATCAACATCTGGCATATTGAAATCTTCTATCAGTAGCACTTCCCCTTACTAGCAATGCTGCGTATGTCTTCAATTAACGCTCTGTTCACCTCTTCCTCTTGTGAGGGAGGTCTGTATATCACACCAATGCAAATAGATTTCTCTTTCCCTTTTTCCAGTTTAACCCACAACGCCTCCTCTCTCCCTTTTAAGCTCTGTAATTCCAAAGCTTTAATAGTAGTTTTTACATATAGTGCCACTGCTGCTCCCCTTCTTCCTACCCTGACCTTTCTGAATAAAGTATAGCCGGGTATAGTTACGTCCCAATCGTGGTTCTCTGTGAACCATGTTTCTGTAACTGCCACTAAATCCAAGTCAGCCACTCCCACCAAAGCTTCAACCTCAGGAATCATATTTCCCATGCTACAGGCATTTATACACACTGCTTTCCATATGTTACCCCTGTTACCCATTTCCATAAAGGTATTTAATGTATCACCTACCTGTGGGCTTTCACCTACCTGGGGGCTTTCTTCACCCATCCCCAACGAATCTAGTTTAAAGCCCTCTTCAGTAGATTAGCCAGTCTACTACTGAAGACTCGTTGACCTTTCTTGGACAGATGGATGCCATCTCTGCTCTGCAACCCTTGGAACAGCATCCCACCTACTATTGCTTGAAGTGACGAGTTCACTGTGATCACTGCCTTCTACAAAGAATCCATTGTCACGAATGCTGGTCTTCGCAAAACCGCCACCTTAGGGAGTGCCAACTTGTTTCTCAAAGTGGGGCCAAGCTCTTTCACTGCAGCAGTATCATCTGTTACACCCTCCTCTTCTAGCGGGGACAACACTGCTGCCAGATCTCCTTCCATGGTCATCTCCCACCTCCCGTCCCCCTGTCTTTGGAGAGGCCATCAGAGAAGCAATGGCCCCGCTGGCAAAACGTCCGGGTTGCAAAGGAACAGGCCTCTCCACTGGGATCAAAGATTCCCCACTCACCAACGATGCTGAAAATATCGTCGGGGCTGCAGAAGTGCTGTCTCAAGGGACTGATAGGCTCATCCCACAATGAAAAAGAGTCTGCTGTATCCCCGGCACTGAAAGCCCAGCACCGGAGGGTAAAGGCCTGGGCTTTCACTTCCAACCCCTGGCGGGAACACCAGAAACTTAGAAAGACCCCGGAGCGTGAAGTGCCTAAATCTTAGCCAGATGCCATCTTGTTTCTTCTTTCTTGTTCTCTCAATTGGTGGTCTAATATTGAAATGGGGAAAAGTGTTGTGGTTGTTGTGTTGTTAAGTGCTGTCAAGTCGGTGTCGACTCATGGCAACCCTCTGGATAGTTGTCCTAAATTGCGTTCGGTCTTCAGTCAGGCAGCTCATTGTTCACAGACTGGTATCCGTAGCTGCTGTTATTGTATAGATCCATCTCACTGCTGGCCTTCCTCTTTTGCGTTGACCTTCTATCTTGCCAAGCATGATGTCTTTCTGTAATGATCTCTCTCTTCGCATGATGTGTCCAAAGTATGAAAGTCGAAGTCTTGTCATCTGAGCTTCTAAAGAAAACTTAGGTTTGATCTCCTCTAGTACTGGTAGGTTTGTTCTCGGGCATTCCATGGTATATGCAGTAGTCGCTGCCAGCACCATAATTCAAAAGCATCAATTTTCTTCCTGTCTATCTTTTTCACTGTCCAACGTTCGCATCCATATGATGTTATTGAAAATACCATGGCTTGAACAAGTTGAATCTTTGTATGGAGAGAGACATCTCTGCTCTTGAGAATCTTGTCTAGGTCTTTCATAGCCATTCTGTCAAGAGCAATGCGTCATCGGATTCCTTGACTGCTTATTGCTTCTTTATTGATTGATCCAAGTAGGTTAAAGTTGTCCATGATTTCAATTTCTTCTCCTTCAACGATGAACTTATTGATTTTGCCAGTTGCCATGATCTTTGTCTTCTTTATATTAAGGTGCAGGCCCATTTTAAGACTATGTTCCGTGATTGTGAGAAGCAAATGTTTCAGATCATCTTCACTTTCAGCCAGTAATGTGGTATCATTAGCATAGCGAAGGTTGTTGATGAGTCTTCCACCAATCTTTACGCCTCTGTTGTATTCATACAATCCTGCTTCTTTGATGATTTGTTCTGCATATAAATTAAACAGGTAGGGGGAAAGCATGCAGCCCTGTCGTACACCTTTGCTTACTTTAAACCATTCTGTTTCTCCTTGTTCCGTTCAAACTGTTGCTTCTTGATGAATGTACAGATTGTGCAAGAGAACGATCAGGTGTTCTGGTATACCCATGCTTCTTAATTTGGCCCATAGTTTCTCATGGTTTACACAGTCACAAGCGTTACTGTAGTCGATAAAGCACAAATAGATATCCTTTTGGTATTCTTTAGTCTTTTCAAGGATCCATCTCACATCCGCGATGATGTCTCTCGTTCCTCGCCATTTCCTGAACCCTGCTTGCACTTCAGGTAGTTCTTGTTCCAGGTATGGTTGTAATCTCTGTTGAATTATCTTCAGTAGAATCTTGCTGGCATATGGGATCAGAGCAATTGTGCGATAATTTCCACAGTCAGCTGGATCACCTTTCTTTTGTATTGGTATAAACACAGATCTTTTCCAGTCAGTTGGCCATGATGTTGTTTTCCAAATTTCTTGGCAGAGCCTTGTAAGTATGGTAACAGCTGCATCAGATTGTTGTAATACGTCTATGGGAATGCCATCAATGCCTCGCGCTTTGTTCTTTGATAAGGCTTTCAATGCTGCTTTGACTTCTTCTTTCATCACCAATGGTTCCGGATCATAAGGTACGGGTTGAAACGGCTGTTGGTCTACTTGATCTTTATTATATAAAATCTCTGTATATTCTTTCCACCTTTTCTTGATCTTCTCAGCATCATTCAACATAGAACATGAACATGGACTTCACCCAATGGATTGTACAAAAATCAAATCTGTGGAAGTCAACGATGAAAAAGCTCTATAACATCAACAAAGACAAAACCTGGAGCTGACTGTGGTATAGATCACCAACTACTAGTATGCAAACTCAAGCTAAAGTTGAAAAAGAGCAAGCCACTCATGAATGTAGCAAAATATGACCTTGAGAATATACCACAGGAATTTAAAGACTGCCTGCAAAATCATTTTGCTGCTTTAGATGCAAATGACAGAGCTCCTGAAGAGTTATGGAATGACATCAAGAAGGTTGTGTTGGAAGAAAGTGGGAAGTCTCTATAAAAAGTGAAAAAGAAAAAATGGCCAAAATGGATGACGGAAGAAACTATGAAAATTGCCCAGAAACACAGAGAAGCTAAAGCCAGAGGAGAAAGAAAGACAATCACGGAACTCAACAGAGATTTCCAATGTGCAGCAAGACAGGACAAGGAAAAGTACTACAATGACGCATGCAAGGAAATAGAAGCAGAAACTATTAGGGGATAAGTGTATGTTACCTTTAATTTCATTCTGATTAATAATTCTGCATATACCTTGTGGATTTATATGTTTCCTTGTGGGGAACTAAGTTGTTAAAATAATAAAGATTAAATTAAAACAAAAGAATTTAAGCTGTTATATTTAACTTTTAAGATAATGACCGAATCAGGGCTGTCTCACTTATCTTCTTATTTGCAACCATGTTCCATGACTAGATTGTGTTGAACAATTTATATTGTAGAGAAAGTATCAGCTGTTCAGAAATTTAGGTTAATGGGCATGAGGCAAAGGTTGCTGCAAGTAGCAGCTCTGGGAGCGTGGAAAGGTTTACATACAACAATGGTCAACATTATTGGCACCCTTGCATTTTAGATATGTTGTGTACAATATCTTGACAAATAATTGGAAATATTCCAACTGTATGTCATCATAATATTTTAATAGTATGTTCAAAGGTATACAACAAAAAAAGGATGTCTGTGCAACTTAAGCATAGCAATTGCTGAGATGAAAACAAAATATGACCTAGACAGAATTAATTCACATCAAAAACCAAAAAGACCCCCGGGGCCAAGGAACGTCACCTGCCCCTACAGGTTCTGGACAGGATTAATGGCACCCTTCACTAATATTTGGTTGCTTCATACATCTGTCTGCTGGTAGTGTCTCCCACTTTTCAACTGTGATTTGTTCCAGCTCATGAATGTTTCCAGGGTTCCTTTTACCAATGGCAGATTTCAGCTCTTTCCAAAGGTTCTTGATTGGATTGAGATCAGAACTCATTGCTGGCCAGTTTAAAGCAGTCCATTTGTTCCTTTTTAGCCATTCTTTTGTACTTTTGGACGTATGTTTTGGGTCATTGTTCTGCTGGAAGACTCATAACCTTTGACCCAGACCTAGCTTTCTGATACTAGGTAGCACATTTCACTGCAAAATAGCTTGGTAGTCCTCTGACTTCATAATTCCTTTAATACATTTCAAGTCTCCAGTTCCTGAGGCAGCAAAACAGCTCCACAACATTATGGAACCTCCACTATATTTCACTGTAGGAAGGGTGTTTTTCCATATAGCTTTATTTCTTTGCCTGTTAATATATTGCTGGTCTGCAAGGCCAAAGAGCTCAAATTTGGCTTCATTTGTCCACAGAACATTTTCCCAGAAGGATTGTGGTTTCTGAAGATGGGTTTGGGCAAAGATCATGCGTGTCTTTTTATGTCTGTCTTTGAGCAGTGGAATCCTCCTTGGCCTTCGCCCATGAAGTCCTTCTTTGCTTAGAGCATGACATATGGTGCAGGTTGAAACTACTACTCCTGATTGCTCCAGGTCGGCCTTAAGCCCTTTGGATGTTGTATGCGGTATTTTTTTCCAACAGTTTGCACTAACCTTCAAAGACTTCTTGGATTAATGTTCCTCTTTCTGCCACATTATGGGAGGTTCTTGACAGTTCCATGAGCAGAGAACTTCTTAATAACATTGCAAACTGTAGACGCAGGAATCCCAAGGTCTTTGGAGATGACCTTGTACCCCTTTGCAGTTTGATGTTTGGTGATAATGGCTTTTCTGATTATCTCAGGCAGCTGTCTTGTCTTCGCCATTGTGAAAATGGAACAGGATGTGAATGTGGCCATTTTAAACATTAGAGCCATGTTTGATTCAAGTCGTGTGAGTACTGACAATTGATCACAAGTGTGTCTAATTTTACTGCAGTGGGAATGTGGTTCTTCTGTTCAAACTGATTTGAATTGTTTATAAGGGTGCCAATAATCATGTCCTGGCAGTGTCACAGTTTTTATACTATTTCCTACTATTTCCTTTTTAAATTTGTCTTGTTTTATTTTATTCTTTTATGTGTCAAATATATGTACATATATAGTTCAAAGCCATTTCAATGGCCACTTTTGTTTTAGGAGATATTGGACATTAAGGGTTTGAACTGCCATGGTGCCAATAATGTTGACAACAACTGTATGGATATCTAGACTGAAAGGGCCCGATATTCAAAGCGATTAATGCGGTTAGCAGAGATGCTGATCACATTAATCACAGTGAACAGGATATTCAGCAGTGCCACTGAATATCCACAGCCCCTGCCGCTGTATGCCCTACCAGATAGCATCAGGGCGTTACAGGGGCATTCTGGGGCGGCACCTGGGGCTAACCAGGCAGCAATGATATTGAGCTGCTGCCCGGATATCCTTCTCTACTGAGACGATTCTTGCCAAAGTCTCCAATGACTTGTTCCTCACCAGATCCAAGGGCCTTTACTCGATCCTCATCCTTCTTGACCTTTCTGCTGCTTTTGACACTGTTGATCACCACCTTCTCCTCGATACCCTGTCCTCGCTTGGATTTAAGGGTTCTAGCTGGTCTTGGTTTTCTTCCTATCTCTCCCACTGCAATTTTAGTGTATGTTCTGGTGAATCCTTCTCTACGAATATCCCCCTTTCAGTCAGGGTACCTCAGACTACCATCTCTACTCTGTTGATTTTCAGATCTCCCTCTCTATACTTGAAATATCTCCAGAAATCCAGGACCAGATCTCTGCCTGCTTATCTGACATCAGTGCCTGGATGTCTAACGGCCATCTGAAATTGAACATGGCTAAAACTGAGCTCCTTACCTTTCCCCCTAAGCCTACCTCTACTCTTCCTCCTTTCTCTATTTCTGTGGATAACACTCTACTCCTCCCTGTTTCCTCGACTCGCAACCTTGGGGTCCTCTTTGACTCCTCCCTCTCCTTCCCCACACATATGCAACAGATAGCTAAAACCTATTGCTTCTTTCTCTAGAACATTGGCAACATTCATCCCTTTGTTTCTGAACACACTACTAAGACCCTTATCCATTCTCTAGTCACCTTCCATCTAGACTATTGCAACTTTCTCTTCGCTGGTCTTTCTTTGACTCATCTCTCCCCACTTCAATCTGTTCAAAACTCAGCTGCATGGCTAATCTTCTGCCAGTTTTGCTATGCTCATGTCACCTCTCTCCTCAAGTCACTTCATTAGC
Source organism: Ichthyophis bannanicus (assembly GCA_033557465.1). Taxonomy (NCBI): domain Eukaryota; kingdom Metazoa; phylum Chordata; class Amphibia; order Gymnophiona; family Ichthyophiidae; genus Ichthyophis; species Ichthyophis bannanicus. The sequence goes on along the minus strand of CM066032.1, from coordinate 1,750,063,820 downwards.
TCCCTCCGTTCCTGCATCCAGTCTAAGCTTTTACTATTGACCTATAAGTGCCTTCTTTCTGATACTCCTCACTACCTTTCCTCTCTTATCTCACCCTACACTCCTCCTTGGGAACTCCACTCTTCTGGCAGATACCTTTTATCTGTGCCCTTCTCTCCCACTGCCAACTCCAGACACCAATCTTTCTACCTTGCTTCTCCTTATGCCTCAAACAAGCTACCTGAGTCAGTATGAAAGGCTCCATCTGTGGCCCTTTTCAAATCCAGACTAAAAACTCACTTCTTTGAGACTGCTTTTGATCACCCTAGTCTGTTCACCTCCTGTGTTATCTTACCATTCCTCTAGATATATCTCAGTCCCCAACTGTGTTGTCTGTCTTGACTGTTGTGTTGCCTGTCTTGACTAGACTGTAAGCTCTTATGAGCAGGGACTGTCTCTTACATGTCTCTGTACAGTGCTGTGTATGCCTTGTAGCACTATACAAATGACTCACTTCCTCACAATCAACTACTCGACAGGCTTTATTTATTTATTATTTATTATTTATTACAATTTCTTATATACCGCACTATTGTCAGCGCGGTTTACATACAACAAAATGACCATAACAAACTGTTTGGCTTCACATAGAACAGGAGAAAACAACTTGGATAACATGCTTATGCTTTACATAGAACAAGAGTAATAACTTGGATAACATGCTTATGCTTTACATAGAACAGGAGTAATAACTTGGATAAACGGGGAATGCAAACTAAACTACTTACATATGTACAATGAGATCGAGTATTGGGAATTCAGTGTGAACATGTGTACAATAGAGTTGATATATTAACTTGAGGGGGTGAGGGAGAGGCACTTATGTAGGGGTAGGGTTAATCTGGTAGTATTGAGTAAATAAATGGGATTTGAGAGCCTTTCTGAATTGTGATAGGTCAGTAATCGCACGGATGCCTGGTGGTAATGCGTTCCAACATTTTGGGGCATAGATACTGAATGCCCTGTTAGATGTTGAGGTTGTGTACTTTGTTGAAGCCTTTGGAATTACTAGCACATTTGTAGATGGGGTTCTCCTTGTTCTGTTGGGAGGAGCTGGCTGGATGATGTTGGTTAATGAGGGGGAGGTGATGCCATGGATAGATTTGAAGGTGAGTAACAAAGATTTGAATGTAAGCCTTCCTTGAACGGGGAGCCAATGAAGTTGTATTAGGATAGGCGTTATATGGTCGCATCTTGCTGCTCCTACTAAGATTCTGGCTGCGGCATTCATGGCAAGTTGCAACGGATTTAGAGATGATTGAGGGAGACCTTGGAGAATAGCGTTGGCAAAGTCAAAGTGTGGCAAGATAAGTGCTTGGTATATTGTCCGGAAGTCTTCAGTGCTTAGAAGGGATTGCAGGTGTCTGAGTGACTGGATTTTGAAGTATACGGCTCTGACTATGTTGGATATATGGGTTTTCATATCTAGTCGTTGGTCGAGGGTGACCCCTAAGTACCGAATTGCTGATTTGGTTTGGAGCTCAGCTTCTTTAACTTTTATATGAGGTGGGGGGCAGAATTTCTGGTCTCTGGTGATAAATAGCACCTCAGACTTTTTGTGTTGGATCCTGAGGTTTTGTGATAGGAGCCATTTATGACATCAGCCTTAGAAGTACCACCTTTGACTGGCTCCGTTCTTACTTAGACCACAGAAAACAGTAAGTAAGAATTGGCAATAAGACTTCCCAACCATTCATTTGATCCCAAGGCATCCCCCAGGGCATCAGTTTATCAGCCCTTCTCTTCAACATCTTTCTTCAATCTATATGTAAAATTTTCCAAAATTTCAAAATCCAATATCAACTCTACACAGACGACATTATGTTTTTCACCCCGTTTAACATTGCAAAGCCTGACTTTACCAATATTGTTTCAAACAAATTAGACACTGACTCCTGCAACACAATCTCTATATTAACCTAGCCAAAACAGAAGCAGTCCACCTATTCACGGAATCTTTATACACCCCATCCCATCACTTGTCCTAGGTGACTATATGATAACTGTAAAAACTGAGGTTAAATATCTAGGCTTAACACTTGATCAGCATCTCTCCTTTCATGAATACATACGTAAAACAACCCAGTCTATTTACTCCAAGATCAGAACATTAAGAAATCTCCTCCCTCTACTAAACCCAGACTCGTTCCGCTCTGTTTGCTAAGCCCTCACCACTCCTACCCTTGACTACTGCAACCTAATATACCATGGCCTCTCAAAGAACAACATTCACCCACTCCAATTAGCCAGACCACAATAGTGCGACTGATATCTAAGATTTCACACCCCTATACTACAACAACTCCACTGGCTACCATCCTGTCTAGGATAAAATTTAAAATTCTCACGCTAATTCACAAAGTTATCCATAGTGAATCTTCTCCTTGCCTTAGCCCACTCCTAACTAAGCCTTCTAATTCCAGATCCCGCAGACCAAACTGCAAACATATTACACATCCCATCTCGAAAACATAAAAGCTCACAATCTACCTGCAATCATACTTTCTCCCTCTATGCACCCACAGAATGGAATGCCCCCCCTGTCCTCCGAAATTGCGCTGATCATGCAGAATTTCGCAAAAAGCTCCTCTTCCATGAGTGCTATAATTCCACAAAACAACATCCAACAAAATCCTACCTAGACTTGCCAACCCCCTATCCACCTCTCAACATCCCCCTTCTCCCCATACCCTCCCCCCAACTCCTCCCTTCTAGTGTACATAGTTTCCAATTCCGGCATGATAAACAGATGTTCACACACTGTCAGTTCTGAGTTCCTTGTAAACAGTCTTGAATTGTAGAAGATGGTATATAAAACATTAAATAAATAAATAAGGTTCAGGGCCAGCGGCTAGCTGTTGGAGGAGTGCTAGCTGCGACCGTTGAATATCGGGTCGAAAGATTTATTTAAGGTTCAGAAGATTATTATAGAATTGGTTGTTTAGAAAATATTTTAGTGTGTAACTGAAGGATTGGGGGGGGGGGGGTTGTGAGATTTATTTTTAATTGAAATCTGATTTTAGAATATCGTATGTTGATATATTTGTATAAACGATCGTAAGTCTTATTGTGAGCTGCTCTGAGCTATTGTGAGTAGGATAGAAAAAAATGTGGCTACATTAAATTCCATCAAATGAAATTAAAATAGCTGAGGAATGTTTACTTGCGTTTTTTTTTTAAATAACTTTATCTTTATTGAATTTCTAAAGTAAAAACAGCAGGCTTTACCAAGCATTGCAGAGGCACTATACATTTCTTTGAGTCATAACATCATGCAATTGTTACCAGTCCTTCTTGCCCCCCCCCAGTAATTTCCATAAACTGCAACATAGCCCCTTCCTCCTCTCACAAACTACTTAATATCAACTCTCCTTCCCTCCCCCTCCCCAGCAGCATAATCTCTGTCTAGTTTATCCGACATCATTCAAATACCTCAATAAATGTCTACTGCTTTTCAAATGTGTCCAATTGTGCCCAGCATAGAGCTGAGAATTTCTCCATTACTAATAATTGTCGATGTCTCGTCTTCCACTTGGTAGGTCTTTTCTTTTCCACCAAAAGGACAGTTCATATCAGGCAGCAATAACACCTGCAGTGATTATCTTTTGGTATTTTTTGATGCACTCCTTGACAGAATAAACTCTGGGTCATGGTCCAAGGGATTATCCACCAAATATCTCACTTTTTTTATCCTATGTATTGTACCATGGACATAATACTTTATAACTGTTTTCTTCAATTAGTACAGAGACCAAGGACTTGCAAACATTCTTGAACACATCTCTCCGTTGTTTCTCAGACAGCTACTCCCCCAACTCCTCCTCTCACGCTTCCATATATTGGAATGTCTCAAACTCACTCTCCCTAATACAAGTTTGTATAAATCCATAGCCAACCCCTTAGATTCCTCATCCCCCATCCAATCCCCTCCAAAATTGTGAGTCCTTCCTAAATGAAGTCCCCCTCCCAATGGTTTTAAGATATTGCACTATCTGTAAATAATGTAAGTAGTCCACTCTCCCCAGGCCATACTGCATAGTTATGCCATCAAAGGACAGCAACTCCTCTTCTTGAAGAAACTGAAAAAGGTGTCAAGCCCATTCTTCCTCCATCTAGTAGAAACACCTCCTTCACTTCCAGGATTAAAATCACCATTGTGTTGGATCATGGCCAGCAAAAAAACCTGATCCCCGATCTTCCCACTACATGCAATGGGAGATCTTCAAGTAAAAGAATGGCCATGCCTAACTATTTCCTATCCTTCTGATTGGAGCTGCAAAAATAGAGAGATACCAATTTCAGAAATGTGGAGATGCGACATATAGACATTTGCAGTATTGGCCATATAGACGTGGCAGCGGTGGTATTTTGGGATGCACACATGTATATCTTACCACATACATGTCTCGGCCTGCCATTTTAGACACAGAGACATGCAGCAGCAGACACTAAGGCCTCGCTATGTACCTACTATATTTTTTTGAGCAGTTCAAAAATATTGTACTATTGCTAACTGGCAGAAACTAACTCTTTTCAAATGTCTGTTTATACTCAGGAGCAGTTGTAGACATGGACATACCAACTGTAGATTGTAAATAAGCAGCCTTGTTCTGAAATTGGGTGCACATGTGTTTCTTTCTTGGACCACCGCAGACAAGCCTCCGCCGTGCCCCTGTGTGACACAGATGTGATTGCGCCAGACAGGTGTAAAGTTCAGGGCATTCTAAAATGGTTTAGGGATACAGATGTGATTGAGATGTCTGAATGGCCATTTTCGCCTGGCCCTGTTTTCACTTGGATTTTGGGGCTCTGTTTGTCTTGGTTTTCTTTTTCTCTCTTCTACAGCACTTTCAGTGTATTCTCTGGTGGATCCTCCTACATTGCTATCCTACTTAAGTTGGCGTACCTCAGGGCTCTGTCTTTGGACTTCTTCTCCTCTCTCTACACTCATTCCCTTGGTTCCCTGTCGCCTCCCATGGTTTTCAGTACCATCTTTATGCTGATGACTCTCAGATTTATCTCTCTACACTAGACATCTCTATGAATCCAGGCCTGAATCTCAGCTTGCTTGTCTGTTGTTGCTGCCTGGATGTCCTGCCACCATCTGAAGCTGAACATGGCCAAGACTTATTCTTATCTTTCCTCCTAAACCTATATCCCCCCTTCTTCCTGTTTCTATTTCTGTGGATAACACTATCCTTCCTATTTCATTGGCTCACAAGCTTGGATCATTTTTGACTCTTCTTTCCCTTTCTCTGCCCATATCAACAGATAGCGAAAACCTGTTGTTTCTTTCTCTATAACAAAATTAATTGCTTCCTCTAAGAACACATTACAAAACCCTTATCCAATCTCTCATCACCTGCTATCTAGACTATTGCAACTTGCTCCTCACTGATCTCCCACTGAATTATCTACCTGCCCTTCCACCTATTCAAAACATAACTGCATGGCTAATCTTCTGACGGTGTTGCTATGCTCACATAACCCATCTTCTTAAATCACTTCATTGGCTCCTTATCTGATTCCACATAGAGTTAAAACTTCTCCTACTGACCTGCAAGTGCATTCAGTCTGTGGCTCCTCATTACCTCTCCTCTCTTATCTCTCCCCATACCCTTCCTTGACAACTCCACCCATCAAGCAAATCACTGTTTTCTATGCCCTTCTCTTTTACTGCCAACTCCAGACTTCCCTACTTCCACCTTGCTGCACCATATGTCTGGAATAGACTACCTGAGATGGCATGTCAGGCTCCATCCCTGGTTCTATTCAAATCCAGAGAGGATCAAGTTGCAATAGTCTAGCTGGGAAATGATGAAGGAGTGAATAAGGGTCTTGGTAGTTACCGCTATCATTTTGGAACCCCCTTGCATCCTGGGTGGGAGTGAGTTGGACCCTTCCTATCCTGGACCACTAAGACTACTTCAGAGACTCTCTGGTTTGTTCTGGAGAAAGGTAGAGAATGGGGTGAGGGTTGGGGTGGGGTTTGAGGTGGGCTTTTCTTTTGGGGATGTTCTCTTGGGAGGTCTGGCTTGAAAAGGGTGCATGGTCTGTAGATTCCGCCTTTCAAAGATCCAGGGAGAGTTGGGGAGGTTGCTGTCCACTGATGTAAGTGCTGATAAGGGGGCTGTGGTTGTGAGGGCTTGATATTGGTGAAAATATGATCTGGTATATTGGTGGTGGACTTCACAACTGTTTATTTTTCTAACCATGTTGAGCAGTGGCCATGCTAAGGGTGTCTTGAGGTGCAAGCACGCTATCGGCAGTTCTGACAACTAGCACATAGTAAACAAAAATGATGGCAGAAAAAGACCATATGGCCTATCCAGTCTGCCCTTTCATACCAACTACTATAATCTCTTTTTTTCCTTTAGAAATCTTCGGTGTTTGTCCCATGCTTTTCATCTCTGAGGTGGAATGTCCGACATCCATGCTGCCCCTACCGGACATACAGGGCCCTGACCAGCATAGGCCCTGTATGTCCGGGTGCCTGGGTCCGCCCCCATTTAGCCCTTGCTCTACCCAGTCACTGCCTCCTCCTGCCACTGTCTGGAGCTCCCCGCACAAAGGCCTGTGCGTGGGGGGAGCAGGGGGACCAGAATATGGTCCTGGGCCTATTTGGGGCTTGGACGTTGTAAACGGGGGTGCTGGTCGTGAAAGGCCACAATCTTAGCAAAGGCAAAATATTATTATGACTTGCAAAGAATTGTGGGGAATGTAGTTCATTCATACCAGAATCAGCCGTTCACAAAATAATGAGTTGTGATGCTCGCATGTAAGCAAAGAAAAACAGATTTTATTCATGGGGTTAATTCTCCCACACAGATTTACTTGGTAACACAAAAGGACACTTGCTTCAAGTATTGTACTCAGGAAAAACAAAACATGTTATAAGGTAACTGAACTTCTTAAGCAATAAATCAATAAAGACCTTGATGGGAAACAGAAAAGGTCTTTTTGATGGCTCCTGCTAATGACCTTCTTAGCAGTGCTCCAAAAGGCAAAAACAAACCCAAAAGTAGAAAAACTGTTCTTTATCAAGGATAACTTTCTTCTATTCACACACACAAGGAAGAAGTTTCCTTCTAGAGCTCACGTGCACTTGTGCCTGGCTCAATTACCAATAATTAGCCAGCTGCAAACCCCTTTGCTGGTTCACTCTCTCCACGTGGCTCAATCCTACCCTAAAGCTTTCTTGCAGAGACTTTTCTGGGTAGATAAAAGAACAAGTTACAGTTCCTTTTGGTGGTTGTTGTATTAGTGAGAAAGTATTTTAAAACAGCAGTCTAGACAGAGAGCAGTCCATGTATTCCAACTGATCATTTGATATATCTCCTTCTTCCTCAAATATCATGGAATCAATATCATGGTCTGGCTCAGAGGAATTCCTTAATTGATCACTCTCAGGATAATACTTGTTTCCCTGCTGTCTTCCAGATGAAGAGCTAGGGCATAGATCAAAGTTCATACCTGAGCTACCCTTGCTGTTAGGTTTCCTCTCCTGGTAACCTGGCCAGTAAGTAGTCCAGCTTTTATGTCCAGCCTTCCAATCAAGATCCCTGGACACTGGGTCTCTCTTCACATACCTTCTTGCACCGGTCTTAGGGCCCCTTCCAAACACAGCCGTCTCCCTCAAAGGTGCCGTTTGGGAGTTCATGGCTCTATAACCCCAATCCTCTGGCTTCCTCCAGTCCAAAGGAGTATGCTTGCCTCTGGAATCACACCCAACACACGTACTGCTGTGGCCTCCTTCTTTAGACCTCCAAGATGTCTTTCTGGTCTTCCTTCCACGTTGCTTCTGCTGTTGTAGTCCTCTCTCTTCTTTCTCCCTGTTCCATCTGCTCTTGTTCTGTGTAGAATATCTATTACTTTTAAAGTGCTTAGAGGGACACTCCTCCCTAGCACAGCTCAGGTGAACTGAATCAAGCCCTGCCCTTGGAGATGAGTGATTGGGGATTACCTCATAGCTCTCCTGATTGAACACACGTTTCCCCACTTCAGCTCTTCTAGAGGCTGTTTGAAACCTGGTGCATTCTGGGACTGGTAGTCTTTTATGAAAACATTCTGTTTTAGTATTTCTACCAGCAAAGACAGGTTGCTTGTTCAAAGCCAATTCACCTCTTTTATAGCTCCCTCCTGAACTATGATAAGCTTCCTTATCACAACGTCCATCCCGGACATCCAACCCCACTATTCGGGAGTCAGAATGACCCCCATGCTGTCCTGGTCTGTACTACCTACACTGGGAGACTATTCCATGCATCTACTGCTCTTTCCATAAAAAAATATTTCCACATATTACTCCTCAATCTACCCACCTTTCACCTTCATCCTATGCCCCTTCATTGTAGAGCTTTCTTTCAATTGAAAGAGGCTCTCATCCTGTGCATTTATGCCCCAGAGGTATTTAAACATCTCTATCATATCTCCTCTCTCCTGTCTTTCCTTCAAAGTATACATATTGAGATCTTTCAGCTTGTTTCCATATGCCTTATGACAAAGCTCACTGACCATTTTGTTAGTCACCCTCTGCAATGACTTCATCCTGTTTATATCCTTATGTGGTCTTCAGAATTGCATACAATACTCTGTATGAGGTCTCACCAGACTTATATAGAGGCACTATTTATTTTATTTATTTAACAGTATTTCTATACCACCTTATCCTACAATCAAGGCGGTATCACAGCAAAACAATCAAAAGAGGTGAACGTGAATTTCATGCAGTGAAAGCTATATCATGATTTGTGTGTGAGAAGTTATAGTGTGTTTGATTAGTTGAACTATGTACATAGTGCGCTATGATACAGTATGTGCTATAATACAGTATTCTATACATTGGGTATTAAGATTCATCGAGTGCCATTATACAATTTCTTTTCAGGGGGACGGAGGGGGTATGTTAGGAGTTCCTGGTAGTTAGATCAAGCGACGTGTCCATAGTGTTCTATGAACAGCGTTGCTTTCAGTTGTTTGCGGAAGTCTTTGAGGTCTGTCGTCGATCTCAACTCGTCTGGGAGGGAGTTCAAGATTGTTGGGGCAGCCAGGGAGAGTGCTCTTTCTGTGGTGTCTTTGCGTGTTTTTCTGACATCTCTTGGGATGCTAACTCGGTTGGAGGTTCCTTTTCTTCTGGGGCATGTGCTGGTGTCTGGTTGTATGAGGGTGTGTAAGCTGTGGCTGAGGTGTGTTGTTTGATCTTAAATATGTTTATGATTGTTTTGTATTTGATACGTGAACTAATTGGGAGCCAGTGAAGGTCTTTTAGAACAGGGGTAATGTGTTCATGTCTTGTTGATCCAGATATTATGTGGGCTGCCGTGTTTTGTGCTAGTTGAAGTGGTTTGAGTGTTTGTTTTGCTAGTCCAAGGTAGATGGGGTTGCAGAAGTCCAGTAAGGGGGTTATTAGAGCTTGGCATACGTTACGGAAGTGCTCCGTGGTGAGGAGGGGTTTCAGTCTTCTGATGATTCTCATCCTTAAGTTAGTCTGCCCATCGAATTACATGATGTCACAGCATGTGGATTGCAGAAGTGTATCTGTGGGCTCTTACAATTATAATTGAGCTGAATTTGCGTTTCTTCTACTGTAAAGTCTTTGCAGTAAAACTGCACCCTCCGCTGTCTATCACCTCTCCTAACCTGCAGAAGTGAACTTAAGACACAAACACACCACACATTCTGGTCTTAGTTACTAATCACCATCAGTTTTCTCAATATAAACGCGACTAGTTTTCCTGCTCCACTTTAATAAGTCTAGTGCTGTGCACTGTTACATTTTGTAAGCGATAACTGCTCAAAACCCATATAGAGAAAGAGATTTACTGGCAGGTAATAGTTTGGCAGATTTATTGATAAATCATACTATTTCTTTTGTGATAAATTATACATCTATGTAGAACATTAGAAATCAAATGCCAGTTTTCTTGGAGTCATGAAGAGTTTCACTGTTTCGTCCGTGATTTGCTTCCGTCTCTCTTGATGTGTTGAGATCATTGGCTGCAAGGTTTCAATCAGTATTTTCTTCAATTCTCCTGTTAAAAGGGCTCCACTTGTGTAATCCTGCTGAATTTTTTCAAGTCTTTCATCATCCTCAAGGAAGAAGGTTAAGTACATGTAAGAAACATCAACTTCACAGTTGCCGCCATATTTTCTGTGGTCCTCGATGGTGTCTTTCCCTCCCGAGAAAGCATGCTTATTGATCCTGTGATATGCATTTTTGACTGTTTTGTTTACGTGAGGCTTGAGATTCAGTTCGTTGTCAAGGGTCACTCCGAGGTATTTTACTTCCGATTTTATTGGTATGGTTGTGTTTTGTACCTTGATGTCCGGTGGGTGGATGAAGTCTGGGTTGCGAGTGATTATTAGTGCCTCCGTCTTGCTGTAGTTGATTGCGAGGTTGTTGTCTTGACACCATCTTGTCATTTGTGTGAGGCAGACTGTTATTTTAGAGTAGTCCGGGTTGTCAACTGAGATAGCTGTGTATATCATGATATCATCTGCATAGATTGTATATTGAATGCTGTTTGCTTTCAGGATGTCGCATATCGGCTGGATGTAGATGTTAAACAGTAGTGCCGAGAGGGCGGATCCTTGAGGCACTCCTTGGAGGACTTTTATGGGTTGGGAGGTGTTGTGGCCTACCTTGACCTGTATCTGCCTGTCGGTTAGGTATGAGTGGAACCATTTTAAGGTGGTGTCATGTAGCCCAATGTTCTTTAGTCTTTCCAGGAGGGTTTTGTGATCTACTGTGTCGAATGCTGAAGAGATGTCAATGAAGGTCATTAAGATACCTTTTTTGGTGTGGTCTATGATTCGGAGGATATTGTCAAAGAGGTAAATCAGCAGTGTTTCGACTCCATGGTTGGGGCGAAAGCCGTGTTGGTTGTCATCCAGTGGTGCATGGTTGTCAATGTGTTCTTGTAGTTGGTGTACTGATTTTTCGATGACCTTTGTCAGAAAGGGTATGCTGGATATTGGTCGGTAAGCTGCTGGGTTGTTCTTGTCGAGGGTTGTTTTCTTTGGTATCGGTCTAACTGTGGCTAGCTTTAGTTGGTCTGGCATGAATCCTTGGGTGAGGGAGTTGTGCACCATGTTGTGTATGATGTGGATGAAGCTTGATTTGGTGGCTTTGATCCATGACACTGGGCAAGGGTCTGTGGGAGCGGTGCTTGTGTTGATTGCGGAGATGATGTGGGAGAGCTGCTCTGTTGATGGTGAGCGGAATGTGTCCCAGGTTTTAGGGTGTGAGTTAGGCTGAGTTGATGCATTAGGTCTTGTTTGTTCTGCGGAGTGAAAATTTTCCTTGATATAGTCAGCAAATTTTTGTGGGTCTATTTGCACGTCCGCTTCTGTCCTTTGCTCCTTTGTGAGGATTTTCACTATTTCGAATAGTTCTCTGGGTTTGTTCAAGGAGGTATTGATCATGTTTGTATGGTATTCCCTCTTTGATTGGTTGATGTGTTCATTGTATTGTCTTTGCTTTGTTAGGTATAGTTGCTGGTTTTCAGCTGCCTTGAACTTTCTCCATCTCCGTTCTATCTTTCTGAGTTCCCTCTTTTCCTGTCGTATGGTTGTTGAGTACCACAGCTTGTGTTGTCTCTTGTTGTGATGGTGTTTCTTGGGTCTGGCATCTGTTGCTTTGGCGGCGTTAGATAGGGTGTTGTTCCAGTTGGAGATTTGAGTCTCCAGGTCATCTGTTTCTGTGGTCAGTTGTTGTATCGTGTCCTGCAGGAAAGTGTCCCTGTCGAAGTTCTTGAATCGTCTTTGCGTGGGTGAGTTGTCTGAGTGTTCGTTTAGCTGGTCTTTTTGTAATCGTAACTTTATCTTGATTATGTAGTGGTCTGATCATGGTACTGGGGTGATGGTGGGTGTTGATATTAGACCTCTCAATGTTAGGTTGCTGGTTGCGAAGATGAGGTCTGGGGAAGAACCATGTCTGTGCGTTGGGGCATCGACTAGTTGGGTGAATTGAAGTGAGGTCATTGCTTGAAGGAAAGCTGCATCTTTGGTGTTGGTGGACTTGAGGTTGAAGTCTCCTAGCAGTAGCGTGGGTTTGTTAGTTGCGGTAATGGCGCATACTGCTTCGAGCGTTGAGGCTAGTTCTTCGGGTGTGGCTCTGGGTGCTCTGTAGGTTAGGCAGAGTGCCATGTGTTTGTTCGCGATGCTGATTGTGTTACCTTGTGGTGTGTCGGTGAAGCCCTGAGTTTTGAACTTTAGGTTCTTCTTTGCAATTATCAAGACTCCTCCTCCATGTTTGTGGGTGCGTGGGCAGTTGTATGTTGTGTATGTGTCTGGTACCAGTTGATTGAGTAGTACATTGTCAGTTGGATTGAGCCAGGTCTCTGTTATGCAAAGTATGTCTGGCTGATGGTCTTCTATGTGGTCTGCTATTGTGTGTATCTTGTTGCATATGGATCTTGCGTTTATGAGCTCTATAGTTGTATGCTTTGAAGGATCTGTTGCTTCATGTGTTTCCTTTGAGCTTAGTGTGTGGGAGTTTGAATTGCGTTTGCTTTTTCTTTTTGTCACTGATGTTCTGTGTGTGTCTTTATGCGTGCACTGTGGTTCTAAGTATGTCCAAGTCGTTGGTGGATGCCATGTTGAGGTAGAGTGTGGGTAGTGGATGTGTGTGGTTGGTAGCAGGATTTGTGAGATGAGGAGGCTGAGTGGGAGAAAGAATGTTGTGAGCATATTGATTTGTTGTGATGTCCTGTGTGAGTTTTACTTGCGTTTTTGATGTCTTTTTCTGTGGTCTGCCCCTTGTTGGTTGCTTCTGTGGTGCTGTTGGCGATGTTGTTTCCTTTGCTTGGTTTTCTTCTGCTCGCCTTTGAGGCACGCCTAAGGGCCACGCCAAAGGGCCCTCTGCTGAAGCCCTCAGGCGTGGGCCCGCAAGGCGTGGGCGCGCCCTGCAGGGTCGCCGCTTTTATGGCCTGCCGACCGCTGCTGTTCGGGCTCCCACTGCCCCGATTGGGCAGGAGCTGAAGAGGGAGGTGGTGTGTCCCGGCAGCGGCGTCTCTGCAAGCAGGGACGCCGCTTTTATGGCTTGCCGACCGCTGCTGTTCGGGCTCCCACTGCCCCGATTGGGCAGGAGCTGAAGAGGGAGGTGGTGTGTCCCGGCAGCGGCGTCTCTGCAAGCAGGGACGCCGCTTTTATGGCCTGCCGACCGCTGCTGTTCGGGCTCCCACTGCCCTGATTGGGCAGGAGCTGAAGAGGGAGGTGGTGTGTCCCAGCAGCGGCGTCTCTGCAAGCAGGTACGCCGCTTTTATGGCCTGCCGACCGCTGCTGTTTGGGCTCCCACTGCCCCGATTAGGCAGGAGCTGAAGAGGGAGGTGGTGTGTCACCTCCTTCTTCCTTTTGGCTTTCACCATCCCTTTTTCCACCTGTGTAGCCACTTTAAGATGATCAGAAACAATCCAGGTCCTTTCATGGATAAATCGAATGCAATTGTTGTTACAATGTAAACCGCACTGATTCTAAATAGCGCGGTATATAAGAATTTGTAATAAATAAATAAATAAATAAATAAATAATAATAAAAGTACTTTACCCCTATACTGTACCGCTCTCTTGGATTTTTTGCAGCCCATATGCATGACTCTGCATTTTTTGGCATTAAATCTCAGCTGCAAATTCTCAACCATTCTTCAAGCTTCATTAGATCCCTCCTCATATTATTTACTCCTTCTTGGGTGCCTACTCTGTTGTAGATTTTGGTATCATCTGCAAAGAAGCAAACCTTACCTGACAGCCATTCTGCAATATCACTAACAAAAATGTTAAAAAGAATTGGACCAAGGAAAGATCCCTGCGGCATACCACTGGTTCCTTCTCCTCAGAGTAAGCTCCATTTACCTGTACCCTTTGTCACCTCCCACTCAACCAATTTATAACCCAGTCAATCACTTTAAGGTCTGTTCAAAAGCTTTACTGAAATCTAAGTGCACCACATCTAGGACTCTCCCTCAGTCCAACTCTCCGGTTACCCAGTCAAAGAAATTAATTAGCTTTATCTGACAAGATCTGTCTCTAGTAAAGTCATGTTGCCTCGGATCCTACATTTCATTGGACTCCAGAAATCTCACTATCCTGTTTTAGCAGCATTTCCATTAATTTACTCACAACAGAGTTCAGACTAACCAGACTGTAGTTCTCAACCTCATCCTTACTTCCGCTTTTGTGTAAAGGGACCACATGTGCCTTTCTCCAGTCCTCTGAGACCAACCCTGACTCTAAAGAAGCATTGAAAAGGTCAGTCAGTGGAGCCGCTAGAACATCCCCAAGTTCCTTCAGTATTCTCGGATGTATCCCATCCGAACCCATTGCTTTGTCTACTTTTAGTTTAGCTAATTCCTCACAAACACAGTCTTTGGAAAATTGTTCAAGATCCCTTTCACTTCTGTTCCTATTTATGGGTGTTTTCTGAGGTCCTGCTCCTGCCTCTTCATCTGTGAAGATGAAATAAAAATATTTGCTAAGAAATTCTGCTTTATCCTCATAAGCTTCTACATATTCCTTCCCTTGCCCCTTGAGTCTGACAATACTACTTTTGCACTTCCTCCTTTCACTAACATATCTGAAAAATGCCTTGTTCCCCCCATTTAATTTAATTGGCTATTTTTTCTTCTATTTGTATCTTTGCTTTCTTGATTACTTTCCTAGCTTCTCTAAGTTTTTCCAAATGTTGATGCTTGTCTTCCTCTTTTTGTGATCTATTGTATTTTATGGAAGGCCTCCCTCTTTTTCTTCACCTTTACAGCTACTTCTTTTGAGAATTTGAGAACCATAATGTCCTCCTTTTCTTTTTACATTGATTTACTTTCCTAACAAAAAGGTTTGTTGCCCTCAAAATATCCCTATTCAGTTTGGCCCATTGTTTTCCTACATCCACCAGCTGTTCCCATCCCACTAAAAACTCCTTGAGGTATTGTCCCATTTTGGCAAAGTTAGTTTTCCTAATGTCTAGGACATTCGCTTTTGAATGGACCTTGTCAGCCCTAGTGCTAACACTGAAGCACACCATCTGGTGATCACTGGATGAAAGATGATCTCCTATCCACTAGCTGTCACAGGCTTCTATGCCCACTCTCCGCTGCTAACCTGCTCGATTCCACCAAAGCCTGTGCTAAGCACTCAGCGTGGGTTTATTTTACTGCTATGCTGGTTTTAATACATAGTAATCATTAAAACCCACTTTAAATGCTTAGTACAATTTAGTAAAAGGGCCCCTACTTTCTTTATAGGATTGCAAGCAGTATTTTCATTTTTTGGATAAAGTCAGGCCACTTGACTGCATAAAAGTAGAGATTAACAAAAAAATTCTAACAATATCTTTCATGTCTATCTTTTAGAAATTACTCTCCTTTTTATCAAATCAAAACAAAATAAGCAGGCCAATCACCTATGAAAGCAGGCCAAACAGGTGCTTATTTTAAGGCTATTTTTAGAGACACATAGAGACTTGTGTGTCTATATAAAACACTAGGAGCAAAGTGGTAGATATCATGGTAGATTGAACCTGCGGACATTTATGCCCGTTCTGGGACAGGTGCAAATGTTAGTATGTAAAATAGATGCATATGCATCTATTTTATAAAATACTTAAAATCATGATGCTTCCTGCGCTCCACCCAAACTCTGTATCAGAACATGTCAACTTGTGGATCATGTAAGATTATGTGCCTTCCTGTCACTACACATGCTTTTATGCATGTAACACTGGGATGATTTTACATGAAAAAAAAAATCCTTAAAAAAATGACCCCCTTAATGAATACACAAGTAGCATAAGATAGTAAGACGGGGAGAGCAGCAGCCAGCCAGCATTGGAGGTGTGTGAGCGGGAGCTCCACCTCTTTCCTTTCAGCCTGCCCATACCAGCTGCCTTTGACGGCTTTAAAACCGTCACTTCCACTGGCGCGCCCGCGCCCTGCGGACCCGCACCTGAGGGCCTCGCCAGAAGGCCCTTTGGTGTGGCCCTTAGGCGTAGGACCGTGCGGGGCTGTTTAAAATGCTGCTACATTGGTTCTGCTTGCTGTGGAGATCGGAGCGGTGGAGGGGTGATGTCGACAGCGGAGGTTGTGAGTGGGAGCTTAAACACCTGGTGTTGTGATATCTACCTCTTCAGATGCTATGTGGAGCATTTCTTCTTGTCTCCTCTATTCCTTTAACTATCACTGTATCTCTTATTCTGTCCAATCTAATTAATGGTGTTCTTTTCATATTTTCTGTAACTTTTATGTAATATTGTAAACCGCTCTGATGCTTTGGCTTGAGCGGTATATCAAATGTAATAAACATAACATAAACATAAATATAGTAAAACAGTAAATAAAGCCAGGTAAAGATGAGAGTAACATAGTATATATAGTCCATCTAGTCTGTCCAGCAAGGTGGCTAGAATAATTGTACCTGTCGCTCCATGCAGGTCATGCCCCTCTATACCTTTGTTTAGGGTTGTACCCTCCGCTCCATGCAGGTCAGCCCCCTCTATTTGTTGACCTTTCTAATCTGTTCAGCAAGGTTTTTGCCATTGTAACTTCCGATTTTGTGCAGGTTATTCCCCTTCTTTCCTGTGCCATTCTGTTTAGAGTTGTAAAGTTGTAAAATGAACCATTCATCACAGCACAATGCTGGTGCAAAAGGGAGGAGAGAAAAGGGGGAAGAGGGTGATGGACTGAATAATAACACATGCGAAACAGTACATGGAGATCGGAATTCAGACATCCAGGTCAGGATGTACACAGTTCCACCAGTTCTTTAGAAAGCTCTCTGCCAAACATGAAGGAGCGCATGAATATTTGCGGACACACAGAGACGGAAGATCCATTTTTACAAATCTATACATTGGAACAATCAAGGGAGGAAACTCGGCAACTTACCTATGTCATTTGATTGTTTACATCTTATACGTGTAACTTGGTATGCTGCAGTTTACACATGCAAGTCTCTATTGGGAAACCTACATGCATAAATCCCACCAATTAACTATAGAGGCTGCCATCTTTATTTAATTTAAATTTGGATGGGGAAATAAGCAACAGAGGATTAAGGAGGGTAACCCCCCCCCCAACCCCTCGTGTAAAGAACTTGCCAAAATGAGCACTTTTTAAAAACCTATACATGACAGAGAGCAGCTATAAGATTCGACGTGGACAATTTTTGCCATACACATTTGAAATGGGGAATACACATGTAGATTTTTGACCCACCCAGGCCACACCCTGACAACGCCCCTGACATATCCTCCATTTCAAAACCATTATGCAGGTTTCTTTTGTATAATGGTTTTGAAATGTTTTCCCCTCTACTCTGCCATTAATTCTACTAGCTTGCATTTTATTTACTGATTGATTGATAAAGCGGTATATAAAACACACAAATAAATAAATAACTTGAAGATTTCACCTGTCACTTGTTCTTTGTTTTGCATTTTAAAAATTAGTTCCCATTTCCATTCCACAAATCACATGTGTACAATTTGCCACTGCACATCATGATATATGTTAGTTAAGCATCCCATAATAAGCAATTAAATTCCAGTGCAAAACCCTAGCTGAGACTTCTTTTTCAGATTAAGTGGCAATATGGGCCCAGTGCTGAATGAATTTGATTTACCCTACATTTTTTTAAAAAAAAAAGTATGGATATATCGCCATCTTTTCTTAATTCCTTTCTTTCCACACTCAGCCCACATACTTTCCCAATTATAGTGATGAATGTGCAGGTGGTCTCTAAAAAGAGAGAGGCCTGCTTTCTTTCTGTACTGAGAGGAACCAGATGATCTAGGTGGAGTTTCATTAAGCAGCTGGTACTGAACTGGAGCAGGGTGCCTGCTTGTTCACACATTATTTCTAATTACATCACTGCGGGGGAAAACATCTCTGAGAGCATGCCTGATGCTTTAACATTCCAGCTCCCCATTAAAAGTAAAAAAAAAAACGGGCTGATTACTCTAAACATTGATTAAGGAATTCTACTTTTCTCAGTTGAGTCTTTAGCATGTTTAAAAGCACTTGTTAAAAAAAAAAATCAGCTGCTTTTTTAAGTTTAGGAAGGCTCAGATAATACCTTTGAGTGCACTAAAAGTTATTTAAGAGATTTATTGCTCCACGAACCTATACCTCTGCCATAGACAGCTGGCCAACTAGAGTGGGCACTCAAGAATATGCACATGCATGTCACAGTGATGGAAATATGTCCCTTAACACATTTTTGTTAATCAATTAATTGTAGTCAATCCAGCTGGCTTGGCTCGACCGGTGTGTATTTCTTTGTTTCAGTGAAATCGAAATATTGCCAGACCATTGTTAATAGAACATGCCAAAGATCTCCTGACTGGTACAATATTTTTCTCTTTCTTGCTCTGCTTTCTAATTTTCCCTATCCTCTCCTCCCTTTATCCGTCCTCTGAGATCCGCTCTGCCTCTACTGCGAATTCTAGCCATCCCCTAGATCCCTTCTTCCCCTTTCTCTTCCCTTCCTAGCACGGATGACCGAGATCCCTGTTGTCCAAGAAACGGACAAATAAAATAATTGGGAACACAAATGCCAGGAATGACTTTTTTATTTATAAGTTTAACTGAATACATCCAAGTAAATACTTGAACAGAAAAGATAGAAATTCACAAAAGAAAAGTAAGAATAAAATACAAAGGCAGTAATGAATACCCATCTCTCTGGCACACAATAATTATCAGGGCAACGAAAAACAGAATGGAAAAAGAGAAAATCACAGTAGGAAAAAAGCAGAAAGCACTGCAGGCTATAATCTATTTATTACGGAGTTATAGGAGTAGGAGAAATGACAGTGTGAGAATTTATAAAAGCAAGCAGTTGGGAAGGCTTGAGCAACACATAGGGCCAGATGCAGATCGAGGCATGTTCGGCCTGTCCAGACGTCCAAAAGCTGGATGGGCTGGATTTGCAACTGATTCCGCACCTGTGGGACTAGACATCCCGCGGGAGCAGAATTGGGTGCAAAGGGCCTGGACGGGTAGGTTGTGCCACGATTCTGTGCTGTGACACGTCTGGCTCCCTCCCCGTACAACCCTCCCAATCCATCTGCATGGAGCCCTGGTGTCAAGACGTCCTATTGCCATGGCACCAGGATGCCATGCAGGAGCCCCAATTCCCTGCAGAAGTTTAAAAAAGCTCTTCCCCACTGTCTGACCCCCTGAGGGGCCTGCCAAGGGGCTGCGGGGAACATCCTACTGCTGCTCACCTGGGTTGGTGGGACCTTCGCTGCCACTCTGCACCCTCAGAGGGACTTATTCCACTTCCAAGGTGGCATAAGTCTCCCATCTATCTCCTCAATCCCGGATGTACAGGGCAGCGACTGGAATCGGTCCCTTATGTCCGGGATCACGGTCCGCCTCCACCCTGCCCACATTCCTCCTCCTTTCCTCCTCTCCCGTCCCCATACAGAACTCCCTGCACAACGCCGCTGTATGTGCGGGGAGCCTGGTGATGAGAATTCTCTCCCTGCTATTCGCAGATCACCATGACCCCCAAAGGTAACAGACTGGAATTTGACCACACGTTTACAAGAGAATTTTAAGAGAAAGAGTGCACCAAGTTGCAATATTGCAGACTTCAGAAGTAAAAAAATTCTCTCTCTTCCTCTGTGTGTACCAGGACAGTTCAGGGAAAATCAGCATTATATTGCCCATGAAAGCATACTGCTGGTTCTTAAAGTACATCCTCAAAAGTCAGTCCCGATCCACAGAGAGAGCAAATGTAACGAACAATGTAGTAGACGTTAAAACCTCTGAATCAGGGAGGTCTGCCATTTCCTGCTCGTTTCTTGACTGGACGCTCCTGGATGGTTGTTGGCTGCAGAGGCTGTGCTGATTGGTTCCTGCTCTGCTCCCGGGGCTTTAAAATCCATTGCCCTACCGCGGGACGCGGTCGCGGGCGTCCCTTTGGGGGCGTGCTCGAAGGGGCGTGACCAAAGGGGCAGGACACGCCCCTTTGGCGCCCCTTCGGCGCACGTAGGCGTGTGAAGGCGCCTTTTCCCCCTGTTATGGGTAAGAGAAAGAAGAAACTTTTACCGGCTGCCCAAACGAAGGCCGTTAAGATCACCGGCCCGATGGATGCTCACGTGCGAGTGCAGGGGGTGGTAGCTTCCACACCTGTGCCGTTGTTGACGGCCGACTTGAGGGATACATCAACCGTGAGTTCTGTTTCCTCTATCTCTTCTCTACGCGATTCGGGTTTAACTCCTCCCATCGATGAACATAAACCTTCTTCTGGATCGGCGTCCCAGAGTGGGTCCCTGGTAGTCGCTGACCCAGAAATGGCCTTACTGCCATCATTGTTTCTCCGTGTTGATTCAGATTTGAAGTTACCTCCTCCTATACCTGCTGTATTAACTTTTCCCTTGCGACCAGAAGCTGGTTTACCGCCTGCGGAAGTTTCCCTAAAGGATATTTGGTTGATAGTTTCTCGCATGGACTCTGCTCTGAGTGTTTCTTTGCAGAAGATTTCTGAATTTTCTAAAGAAACGGTATCTAAATTATCAGATCATGAGGATCGGTTGTTATCTGTAGAAAGTCGGGTGGGGGCTCATGCTTTAATATCAGTATCGCAGAAATCTTCCCTGGAGCAACTCACTCTTGATGCTGCTTTGTTACATCGGCAGGATGAGTTTTTGGAGAATGTTATTAGATCGCATAATTTGCGGCTATTAAACTTTCCAAAGACACATTTTTTATCTCCATTGATTTTGCTCCGTAAGTATTTTAAAGAGATTCTGCAGTTCGCCGATTCTGAATTGATTTTGATTTCCAAGATGTATTATGTACCTCAGGGTAAGATTGTTAGAAATGACAGGGGAGGTGCGGCTTCTGAGGCAGCCTCTCAGCTGGGGCAGCTGGTCTCATCTCCTTTGGACATCTCAGAATTTATCGAATCTGAAACTGATAATATACCGTCTAGGGCTGCTCTTTTGGTAAAGTTTGTGTCAGAATTAGATAAAGATAGAGTTCTGCGAGCGTACTTTAAAGGATGAAAAATTTTGTGGATCTTCGATTCAAATCTTCCCGGATGTCTCTAGGGACACCCAAAGGAGACGTAAGCTTTTCTTAGAACATCGCCCTCGGGCTTTGGCCCTTGGTGCCTCGTTCTATTTAAAATTTCCCTGCAAATGTCATATTGTTTATCAAGGGAAGAGATATATTTTCCTTAAGGTAGATGAATTAGTTACTTTTCTTGACAGTAAGACTTAGTTTTATTTCTTTTTATTGTTTAAAGTTTCTTTGTTCACTGATAAGTTAAAAGGAGTTGGTTAATTTTGATCATTCAGGGCTGAATGAGGTTTTCTTTTGTATTTATATATTTGCAGTGCCTTCGTGATGTGGACTAGTACATTATGTAACTTAATCTATGTTTTTCTTTTTTGGTATTGTTTTTTTAGTTGTAGTTAACTACGACTTTTTCACTTTTTTGTATGGATTAATGGAAAATTTCATAAATAAAAAATTAAAAAAAAACAAAAAACCTCTGAATCAGATTTTTCCAGTAAGTCCACTACATTCAGTCCCTCAGACTCTGGAGGGATCTGGGGAAACTTTCACAAGTCCTCTTCTTAGCCTTAGGGAGATAATATGCCTTTCAGCTAAATGGTAAAGTCTCTCAAACAACCTTTACAATATCCACTATATAAGTTTTGAACATCTGCTTCGTGGAAACTACTTGGGACTTAGGCAAGTTAAGGAACTTTATATTAGCAGACCCAGTGGCATTTTCCAACATTTCAACTTTATTCTTAAGTGCCATATTATCCTTCCTTTATCAATAAGAACATAAGATATGCCATACTGGGTCAGACCAAGGTCCATCAAGCCCAGTATCCTATAAGCAACAGTGGCCAATCTAGGTCATACGTACCTACCAGTTTCCCCAAAAGACACAGGTTCCACAATGCTTGTATTGGGTCAAGCATTGATATCCTGGGTCCCTTCTTAATAATGGTTTATAGACCTTTCCTCCAGGAACTTGCCCAAACCTTTTTTAAACCCAGCTACACTAACAGCCTTTACTACATCCTCCGGTAACAAATTCCAGAGTTTGATTGCACAATGCAGGCACAGTACCTTGAAATGAAGTAATCTTTTTCCCTTGATCTTTAATAGATGAAGTTAAAAAAGCACCATAATTTAATATGCAAATTCATGAAATCTGCCACCAATACTGGAACTAGGTGTTGTAGCATCCAGGGAAGAGCTTGGCGCCCTTCCTCTTCTCAAAGATTGATGGCTGGCATCCCATGACACAGGGGGCTTGAGGCAGGACCCCAGATGCCCTCCTTCAGTTACAGCCTTGGTGTCATCGAATTGCCACAGAGTTTGCAAACTCTCGTTTATGTTTATTAAATTTGATAACCCATCTTTTATCTTAATGTCAAGGTAGCAAACTGCATAACAAAAGAAACTAAATAAAAACGTATACAATGATAACCAGAATAAAAGGAAATATAAGATCAAGAGAATCTTCACAAAGATGCCATAGGAAGCTGGGGGCTGTGGGCTTTGCATAAGAAAACAATAGAATGTAGTTTTGCTATGTAATATGGAGGTTTCCTATCGGGATTTTCCTATCTGCTACTTTGTGGGTCCCAAGCTCACTGCAGAATATGCAAGCAAAACATCAAGTTTTAAAATAAGGCAGTTTATCCAGCCGGAAAGGACTTAAATGGCAAGTTTCCACTCCTTAAACAGTGCTACTGTTATACCCAATGTTAGAAAATTAAAGAACCGGACTGGAGAAACGCAGAGGCGCGTCAAACAATAGCGTCGGGACTTTCAACTTTAACTTCAACAGAATTGATTATCGTATGATGATGAACATCTACAACACAGCGAGCTAAGTAGACAATTCAAAGTATTTTAGCAAAATTTTTTTGACTTAATGGAATGTCTACAACATTTTTTAGTAGTGTGAATTAAGAACCATAATTTTAGAAACTATTTTGAGCACCCAGTAGCTGGATACTTAAAGAAGAGTTAAAAGAATGGAAGTACAAAAGGGTCGTTGATGCGAACAGGCATGCTATTAAGGGTAGCAATAAACCCTAAAACTTCATGCCATTGTAAGTCTGAGACCCGCTAGTTTGAAACTTCCTTATTGATTCCAGCACCATAGTATGAATTGCATTGAATTGCATAGAAAATCAAAAATTAAATGATAGAGCGTAGGGTACATTCAATTTTCTAGAAAATTAAATCAGGCTACAGCTTAATGACTAACAAGCAAGGCATTAAATTGCTTTACTCTCCAACTTTCAGTTTAGGCTTGACATACAAAAGAATGGTTGAACTAGCACAGAGGTTTAAAACTTAGGAGTATATCACCCATCATCTAGGATTCAGTCCTGGCTACTGTGCATTCCTCATCACCGTTTGTAACCATGCATTCAATATATTTGCATGTTTCATAAACAATATTGAACTGTTTCTACAAATGATGGGAAATGGTCTTCTACTCCGTTTCCTGTCCTCTGCCTCCCCCCGCATTACTTCCCACCAACAACAATTTTGACATTTTGAATGCAGGAGGTTTGTTTGTTTTTTTTAACCCTGAGCGTCACTTCTGAAAATATTAGAAATGATTTTTTTGTGGGAGACATTTGGACTTGAAATAGATTACACTATTGTTGCTATGGGGAACTTTTGATCCCAATCTCCTATGTACCCATTAATCAATTATAAAATTATAGTTTGAAAAAGAAAGTTATTTATTAACAGGCTCATTCCATCCCGGACGTAGATCACCTCTGTATGTCTGATTGGAGCTGGACATACAGTGGGGATCACGATTCTGATCCTGCGGAACTAGACATGCCCCGCGGGATCAGAATCGCGAACAGTCCTGTACGTGCGGGCCAGGACTGTGATTCAGCCCAGCATGTACAGGACCTTCCCGGCTAATTCAGTCAAGGCTCTTCAATGGAGCCGCGGTGCCATGGTGTCATGTTGCCATGGCACTGCGGCTCCATTGAAGAGCTGCGATGCCGGCCACTGGACTCCAATGCTGCATTCCCCGCAGCCCAACTCCTGATCTGGCCTTCTAAGGCCAGGGTCAGGCTGCGGGGAATGTCTTTGGGTCCGCCTGCCCCATCCGCGCCCCGGGCTGCTGATCCTGGACGTACACAAGTCGCTGGCCCTGGACATACAGTGCCAACATTAGACTCAGCCCTATACGTCCAGGGCCAGCGACCACCCACCACTCACCCAGACTCCGCCCCTGAGCCACCCCTTCCTCGCCCCTGTCTTTCCCCGCACAACCAGCGGGGAGGTTAGATGCAGCGGGGGTAGACACGAATAGCGGGGATGGATGTCCCATTGGGACATCCATCCCCGCTATTCGTGGCACAGAATAACCCCCTTAGCTTTTAGAATTAAAATGAACACTTTTTCCCCTCTGATTTTGTCTTGACTACCCCGTTGTTGAGGGCTGGGGAAAAATGTCTATTATATTATTACCTATAAGTTTATTTTTTCAGTGGTACTGTATTTTGTTTCAAGATGCTTTCCATTTTTTGTGGCATGTATTCTTGTGTATAATTACTTACAAATTTTATAAATAAAAAATTAAATTGAGCACTTTTAACCTGAACAAGTTTAAGACTAATGAAATGTCTTAACAGTGCATGAAACCTGATATTTACAGAGGAGTACCTATAAAGAGCAAAAGCTCCCATTACACCTGGAATCAAACGGAGCCGTAAAAGTTGCTGGTGTCTTCCATCTGGATAGAAGTCCAGTGCAGAGATGAATGCATTTTGAGCTGCAGTCATCATGAATCAGCTTTGCAGGGTCTGTAGTCACTGCATGCACATCATCCACATCCCTCACATGGTTTTTCTAAGCTTCAGTCCTGAGCCCTGATGAAGGCAGATGCTTCATCTGGTGCTGGTGGTGGCAATGTGTATCTGAATGCCAGCACTACCCCTTGGAAGGCCTTCTTAGGATGCTTCGTTCTCACATCTGGCAATCTACAAGCTGAAGTCCCAGCACTTCCTAAAACTGCCTTCTCAACTGTGAGCTGATTTGATAGGTGGGGCTCTTGGCCAGCCAAGCAGTATAGCTGGCTATGGTATTAATAGCCAAAAGGCTGAAAAAAATATCGTTGGCCACCTTCTTATCGCTTTATAGCAGGGGCCTCCAAACCTTATGGCCTGAGGGCCACATTGGACCTTTCAGCTCACTGAAAGGGCCAGTGAATTTGCTGAGTGTGTATGTATGGGTGTGCAGGAGGGGGGTGGAGTCTTCGCCTTCCTGTCCTCCCCCAGAAATAAAGTACCTCCTCCTAACTCTTGGCCTGCGTCCCGATGCAGCACATGTGGCTGAGGCTCTGGCCCATAATTTGGGAACCCCTGCCCTCTTTCCTCCCCTCTCTCTTCACTAGCCACCCTGCCATGTGGTCAAGCCTCTCTTTCTTACCCCCTCCTCACAACCCTCGTGGTCCTGCATGTCCCTTCCCATTATCCAGTATCTCCCCCTCCCTCTCCCCCTTAGTTTTACATCTCCCCTTCCATGATCCAGCAGCTCTCCTTCTCTCTTACCTCCCTCCCCTCATAATCATGCATTTCTCATCTCCCTGCTGCAAGCATTGTGGCATCCTGCTAGCCTGCAGCTGCGGCAGAGATTAAAGCAATGTTGTTCAATGTAATGTTCCATGTAATGTTTATTTGATAATTTATTGAAATGTTCTCTGTAAACCGCTCCTGATCTCTGGAAGGAGCGGTATAAAAAAATGCACAAATAAATAAATAAATAAATACTTCACGCGCCCCAGTGCCTTCTCTCTGCCACATTCTACTCCTCTTGACTCAACTTCCTGTTTCAAGCTGTAGGCGGGGCATGGTAGAGGGAAGGCACCAGAATTAGTGCCACTGCTGCAGGCTAGCAAGATGTGGCAGCGATATCAGCAGGAAGAGGGGAGATGCAGGACCACAGGTGGAAGTGAGGGAAGGGAGAGGGAAAGATGCTGGATACGGTGGCAATAGGAACTATGATGGTGGGAGAGAGAGCTTAAAATTTGAGAGAATTAATTCCCGTATAGCTTGGGAAGCACAAACCAGGCAGGGAAAATGAGTCCAAGGGTCAATTTGGCCTGTAGGCCATAGTTTGGGAACTCTTGGCATGTCATCATGTGTACCAAGTAGTTCAACATAAGAACATAAGATATACCATATTGGGTCAGACCAAGGTCCATCAAGCCCATTATCCTTTTTCCAACAGTGGCCAATCTAGGTCACAAGTATCTAGCAGTTTCCCCAAAAGACACACAGGTTCCACAATGCTTGTACTGGGGCAAGCAGTGAATATCCTGGGTCCCCTTTAATGATGGTTTATGGATCTTTCCTCCAGGAACTTGTCCAAACCTTTTTTAAACCCAGCTACACTAACAGAGTTTACTACATCCTCCGGTATCAAATTTCAGAGTTTGATTAGGCGTTGAGTGAAAACATATTTTCTCTTATTAGTCTTAAATAGGTAACACTGTAGCTTCATTACATGTCCCCTATATTTCTATATTTTGTTGGCGTAAACAATCAATCTACGTTTAGATGTTCCACTACATTCATTAATTTATAGACCTCTATCATATCTCCCCTCAGCCGCCTCTTTTCCAGATTGAAGAGCCCTAACCTTTTTAGCCTCTCTTCATAGCTGTATTCTTCCATTCCTTTTACCAATTTGGTGGCTCTTCTCTGTACCTTTTCTAATAACTCTATATCATTTTTAAGATACGGCAACTAGAATTGCACACAATATTCAAGGTGCGGTCGAACCATGGAATAATACAGAGGCATTATAATATCCTTTGTTTTATTCTCCATTCCTTTCCTTATGATTCCTAGCATTCTATTTGCTCTCTTAGCCGCCGCTGCACACTGGGTGGAGGGTTTCAACATGTTATCCACGATGATGCCTAAATATTTTTCTTGGGTGGTGGTTTGTAATGTGGAACTTTGCATCATCTAACTGTAACTTGGGTTGTTCTTTCCTAGGTGCATAAATTTGCACTTGTCCACATTAAATTTCATCTGCCATTTGGATGCCTAGTCTTCCAATTTATCAAGGTCCTCTTGCAATTTTTCACAGTCCTCATGGGTTTTAGCAACTTTGAATAATTTTATGTCATCTGCAAATTTGATTACCTCACTCATTATTCCCATTTCCAGGTTATTTACGAATATGTTTAAAAAGCAGTGGACCCAGCATAGATCCCTGGGGTACTCCACTATTCACCTTTCTCCATTGGGATAATTGGGCATTTAGCCCTACCCTCTGCTTTTTATCTTTTAACCAGTTCCTGATGCACAATAGTACACTGCCTCCTATCCCATGACTTTTTAATTTCGCAAAGAGTCTCTCATGAGGGATCTTGTCAAAGGCTTTCTGAAAATCCAGATACACTATATTAACCAACTCACCTTTGTCTACCTGTTTATTCACACCTTCAAAAAAACATAATAGATTAGTAAGAAAAGACCTTTCTTGGCTAAAGCCATGTTGGCTGACTCCCATTAAGCTATGGCCATGACTATCTACATGTTCAGTAATTTTGTTCTTTATAATGGTTTCTACCATTTTTCCCAGTAATGACGTCAGGTTCACCAGCCTATAATTTCCTGGATCACCCCTGGAACCCTTTTTAAAAATGGTGTTACATTGGCCATCAAATTAGTCATGTCTCTTTTGTTTTGGTTATAATCCACAATTACGTCTGGTTTCCTCTCACTGCTAGATCATACTGCATTTTAGACAATGGAAAGAGTGTCTTAGGGGTATGTTTACTAAACGGTCCTAATATTCCCGGCGCTAGTTGCAGCGATAACGTGAGTAATGCCATATAAGGTGGTGGATGTTCTGGCGTAAAGGAAGCAATGGCGGGGTATCGCGCGATAGAGGGTGCCCTGGCCAACATCGCGCGATAGATGCGCCATGGCACGTTATCGAGCGGTAACCCTAAGTTCGCGCGCTGATCTGTGATCAAAGACTAGAGGAGTAGCACACTGGTTAATACGATGACTGCTGATACAGCAGTCATGAGTTCAATTCCACAGTGGTGATATGTGATTAGGCTGTCTGAGTCAATCCCTTTTCCTGCCTGAACAGTCAGACACATCTCAACAATCTGCAGTGTCCCTCAAAAAAATGCTCATCCCTGTGCCCTAACCTAAAGCACCTTTTAGGGCACACCATAAGGCACATTATTAAGTGCCACGGCAACCAAGGCGGGTCAGAATGTGGCCCAGAGGGTGGCACGAACGGGTGGTACCCTCCAAGGCATCACATAAGGCGCCCCAGAAGCTGTCCAAACCCAAGGTGTTGCAAAAGATGCCCCAAGGATGTTAAGGTGACCAAAGAAACGTTGGCCAAGGGCAGTAAGGTGCACCAACCTCACAAGCATGAAATGTATGGGTCAAACACAGACGTAACCCTAACACTGCATAGAGCAGTAATGAAAGCCAATGAAGAAATGCTCCATGTTCCCTGTAAAATAGTTATCTCCAAGTTATAATGCCCTGTTCAATGTAATTTCAGTTTGTTCAATGTAAACCGCACTGATGCAGAATAGCGCGGTATATAAGAGAATGTAAATAATAAATAATAATAAATAAATAAATAATAATACAACACCTAAGACCCCTACTTGACACACAGGATTTTAGATCAGTAGTCAATACCCTCATCACCCCCCACTTCGACTATTGTAATAGTCTCCTAAATGGTTTACCACTAAAGAGCATCTACCTACTCCAAAGAGCCCAAAACATATGCGCCAAGATGGTCATAAAAGCTAAACAGACCATGTGACCCCAATACTGTTAGACTTGCATTGGCTCCCTATAAGTAGCCGAATAAAATATAAAATCCTCCTAACTACTTTCAAACTCCTTAATAACATCTCACCCTCACAATTGTCTACTCTAATACACCCCCATCAGAAACTAGAACGCGCAGACAAAACGCAATCCATTCCCTCAACATAAAAACAACTTTCAGAAAAACTAAAACAACTACAAGTGATAGGGCCTTCTCCTTTGCTGCCCCCACTCTCTGGAACGAACTACCATTAACCCTCCGCATGATAAAGGACCTTCATCAATTCAAAAAAGAACTTAAAACCTACCTCTTCACAAACCACTTTGAAATCCCCTATCAACAGAGAACCTCTCCCCAACAATCACAGAAACACATCCACCGTACTCAAGATAGAACAAACGACTAACACAAGAAAACCTTGCAAAATTTACACACTCCATCCAACACGCAAAAGTCCTACCCAATCTGTTGTTTTACTTCTCTTGTAAATAACCACTTGTAATTAGTTATGTTATGCTCCATGTAAGATTACCTGTATATAGTCAAAAACCCTGTTCCATTTAAAGTATAGAAGTATGTTCCATGTAATAACACCTGTATATAGTTGAAAAACATGTTCCATGTAAAGTATACAGAAGTATACAAATTTTGTTCACTGTTCAATGTAAACCGCCCTTGATCTCTGGAAGGGGCGGTATAGAAGAAACTGTTAAATAAATAAATGTGTCAGTGTGGTCAAGCAGCAGCAGAGAGAAATTTGGGTCAAACACATACTTTTATTGTGGTCAATCAGTAGACATATCGTATATACCACCTGTCATCATATCAAGGTGGTTGGTTTACAGTGAACAAACTGAAAACACATTGAGCATGCCAGCTACCCACATGTCACCCCAAAGTCACTGACACGTCTACAGATGATGGGCAGGAGAGATAATGTGCTGTAGCTGCATGGTGTTCACTATGCAGTATCCCCCCACCCCCCACATGTTGCTGCCCGTCCCAGATGCCCTAGTCGCATGTAGACACTAGGCAGTGCATGATGAGGGACCAACACACTTCAGTCATGAATTGTCCCCAAAAACATATCCAGTTGCCAGACAGGTGGCAAAAGCCTGAAAAAGCATAAGTAGCAACATGTAAGCAAGCGTACACACAGATATAGATATATATGTCACAGCTGCCCCAGAATGCATGCTATAACAATGAAAGTGTCACCAATGTAACCCAAAACAAAGGCCAAATGCAAAATGAGGATAAGGTAACAGGTACAAGAGGCACATGAGCCCAGAGAAGACCAAAAAAGGAACCTCACAGACATGCGGAGTTATCACCATGCAGCAGGTCCCCTGCAATGGGTCTTGTGGATACATGAACCATACACATAGATCACGGTACATGGGATGCACAAATAGAGGATGAAAACGGACAATCACACTGCCACACTGCAAATGTCATGGGCGAAGGTGAGTGGCAGAAAGTCAGGGAATAAAGAGGACTATGCAGACATGCAATGCTATGTTTGTAAATCAATGTACAGCAGCACGTCTATACAGTAGCCAAACACAATGACCTGTAGATGGAGTGTGAAAGAAAGGTCAAACATGGGCCAGTACCCCGCACAGAAGCCACACTGCCACATGCTCTTGTGTACCAACATACTCAGTCACATGCACATGCACCGTGTACGGTGAACCATGACACAGTGATGCCCCACACGCACTGTATCTCCCTTGGTGAGGGCAAACATCAATCCAAAATGTTGGCGGCCATTAAACTGGTGTGGTGGTAACAACTGTGTCATGTCCAAGTGCAGGGTAGGCTGACATATACCAGAGTATGTATACAATGTTGCCCCTGTGCCACACGCATGGCTGTATGCCCCTGTGGCCTCAACAGATGAGGATATCGTGCGGTGCATGTTACACACATGGCCAACACACACTAACAAAATGTCAGATGGATGTAGAACATACGACTATTCCAGTCCGTGATGCACACATACGGACCAGTACACAGTGTCCACAGTGCAAAGGGTGTCTGCAACCCCACATGTTCCATTAAGACCGTCCGTGAATCACTGGGCATGCATAGTCAAGTGTGATATCTCAATGTGCCACAGTACCCGAACGGTCATGTGTGTCTCGTGCAATCAACAGGGCACCCAGCCAGCCCACCGTAGCAACGGTGTGTTGGTCAGGCCTGTTATACGGAAAGTAGCAGTCCAACAGTAATGTTCATCATAGGCATGTGTCCCACTCGCAGAGGTCAAACATCCTATGGTACCATCTCCCAAGGATAGTTGAATGGTGTTGTTGTGTCCTCCAACAGGTGGGTGATGTCGCCCGCAGATGCACGTAAGTAGATGTGCTGTGTGTGTCCACTGCCCTGTGTCAGAATAAGGACAAACACTGTCTTGGTATGTTGGACGCAACAGCAGGGCATTGCAGGGAGGAAAACATCAGTACCGACATAATTAAATGTCACACAGGCAAACATAACATGATTACAACACAGAACAATGTGCATGTTGTGGACATTTGGAAATGCAACCGCAGACGAGCGTGTCCCATGGGTATGGTCATGTCCATGCCCAAGTAACACAGGTATATCACAGCTGCACCCCATGTCCATCAGCATTGGTGCACAGAGACCCAACAGGAAAGGTCCATGAAACAAACAGCAAAACACAAACATATAAAGGTTGATGTCACACCCAAATGTTCCAAGGTGCTACCTACTGTGTGTCTTCAGCAAATGTCTGCTTGGGATCCTCACAGGCAGGCAAAGTCCACAGCACGTCTCAGTAAAGGCAGAAGATGTCATCAAAATGTGCCAAATAACCATGTCCCCATGTCCAGCCGCCGTTGCCACATGTCCAAATTATGGTGATATCTGTGATATATAAATGCTGTTGAGCAGTGGTCTGTCAACACACATGAGATAGGTCAACCCACAACCCACAACACACGCGCACACTGTGCACACGGTTAGCACCAGTAAGGTAGACATAACACACTCACCACCGTTCCACAGGTGTGAAGACCCCGACCACCACATGTTAATGCAAATGGCATGCACACTGTATCAAAACAGAGCCACCCACAAACACAGTATGAGAAGGTGAGCATGCCACCAGTAACATATGGCCTGTATGTGCACAATTGGAGAATAGTGAAGATAAAGGTCTTGCAAATGCTATGATACACTGCTGTTGGCCGATGCTACAATGTCAGGGAAGGGTGTATGTGCGGCCCACCACCAGAACACCTAGGCCCACCACCAGAACACCACCAGAACACCAGACACATGCAGCCCTGTTGGATGTGTCCCAGAGACAGTGCTGGAGAAGACAAACTGGGCACGAATACATGTGGATATGCGTGGTCAACATCAACATATGGGGTACAGGGGAGCACGCTAAATAGGTCACCCACAACATATGTGCATTAGACAGATAACCGCTGACATGTAATGCTCCTGACTGTTCACACAGACAAATTACCTGTATGTCCATCTACTCCAGTGTCCTGCACGTTGAATGAGGTACACACAGCTGCCACTGCACTACAGCACCAGAAATGTCACCAAGCATGTCCTGTGGATTGAGAAACACAAGGGAAACATACATATGTCATGTCCGAGCTGTGCAACAAACACACCAGCATCACGTCCTCATCTCTCATAACCCTCTAGATCCGTCACAGTCTGGCAGTTCGTCATGACACTGTACTTAATTGTCCTTACCCAAACCCGCCACTGATGTTTCCTGGCCAGGTCCAAGGGCCTGTAGCCTGTCCATCCCCTTTGTGACCTCTCTGCTGCCCTTGAGACCATTGACCACAACCATCACCGCGCTACCCTGTATGTGCTCGGCCCAAAGGTCTTGGTACAATCCTGCACCCCTCATATGTCCCCCATAGCACCTTCAGTGTGTGTTCCTGTGGGTCCACCTCCCCTGCTAACCTGCTCCCAGGTGCTGTACGAAAGGGATATATGCAGGGGCTGCTACAGTTCCATGGCCCCATACCCAGTTCCCTGGTGCAGAAGGCACATCCCCTGGCTATCAGTAGCAGCTGTATGCTGATGTGTCCCAAAGATATCGCTCCACGCATGAACCATGTTTGGCAATCCACACCCTGACCTCAGCTTTCCCCCTGACATTGCTGGCTGCAGGTTCCCCCACTGCATGAATTGAGCATGGCCAAGACCGGACATCTGGGCATCGCCACTAAACCCTCTCCAACCTTTACAGTGTCTGTGTCTAGGTTGGATACACCTTCTGTCGATGTTGTCGTCAAGGTAGCAGATCTCTATGACCCCTCGCTCCCCTTCCCCACACACACCCATCATGTAGCTAAGGCCTGCGGTGTCCCCTTAGATAATATCAGCAAGATTCCTGCCGTCACCCCAGAACACACAAATAAAACACTAATGCCCCTCTTCATCACCTGCCATCCTGGTCACTGTAACCTACACCTTGCTGGTCTGCCTCGAAATCATCTCTGTCCGCCACAATGTATGCAACACTGCGCTGCATGGCTAATCTACCGACAGCCTCAGTATGACAATATCACCCAACCTGTCACGACATCTCACAGGCTCCAGGCAAGGTCAAGACGCACCTGCTGATCTATACATGCAGTCACACTGTGGTTGCCCTGTACCATGACTCGCATAACAATACTACTACTACTGAGCATGTAAACAGTGCTAACACCTGTATGCATCGCCATACCGAAACATGTAACACACAGTCCCTGCTCATCAGAGCATACAATCCAATCAATCCCCTCATATCCCCCAAATGTCATCCCCACACGTCAGGCCAACTGGTCCTATCTATGGGCCACTCCCCCACTGTTAACGCGGGACCACACACCTGTCACCTTGCAGCATCCAATGTCTGGAACTAACTACCTGTGGCTGCAGGGCAGCCACCCTCACCAACCATTTAAAAACCCTGTGTGACAGCCTACCACATCGCCTACGCCTAATAATCCTGACTACATTAATCACCTCCACCCGCTGTTGCCCCCTGCCCACACCTTCTGTGTTAGTGGTTGGACTACACTGTAAGCTCAGATGGCCAGGCATTGTGTCAGCAATGTCAGTGCAGTGCTGCGTATGACTGGTAATGCGATACCAATGCTCAGTAGTAGTAGTAGTACATATATCTATCCAAATGTTATTCCCAAAACATCCAGTACTCACATGAAAATAGCTCCTCAATCATCTGCCGCCTGAGTGCTGCGCCCTCACGTGTGTCACCACAGGCATGTACAGGAGGGCATGTTGGATCGTCTTCCAGATCCTCATTAATTTCAACATTGATATCGTGCCTGAGAGCAATGTTGTGCAGGATGCAACAGGCAATAATGATCTCTGCCACTGTCACGGGTTGGTATGGTAAGGCCCCGCCGGTCCTATCCAGACACCTGATGCGATTTTTCAAAACGCCAAAGGTGCACTCGATGACGGAGCAACTGGAGGCATGGGCCTCATTGTACCTCATCTCTGCACGTGTCCGTGGTAGATGCACAGGGATTAGCAACCAGGGCCGACACCCATATTCTGCGTCACCTGCAGAAAGAAATGTTGAATGTTAAACCAGGAGCTGATGTCCACACACATGCACACATGAATGTATATGCAAACCCACAGCACCTACAGGTCAGACAGAAACATAGGGGAACACATGATGGGACACAACAACTAAGTGCCAGTGTCCAGAGGTGTGAGATACAGAGCACGGGGGAGGTAGAAGGAGTGCAAACAACATTATCCAGAACCACAGCAGACACATGGGCAGACACCAGACGCCAAAAGGTAGTAGCGCCAGCCCTGAACACATCAGAGACACATATGCAATATGCAATGCACCCTGGACAAGGGCAGAGATGCACACATGTGCAAGCATGTGACGGTCATGCTATTGTCCACTCACAGATGGTGCGACAGAAACAGGTACCCCACCATGGCAGGCAGGATGGCATAGACAACACCACACTGTTGAGAAACAGGAAGCATACATGTGTGCCGTACCGTGCCAACCTAAACACACAATGTCAAATGGCGTGTAATGTCAAATGTAAGTTTGCCACCAACACACAGCACCACAGCACAGAAGACCTGGAGTCACCCCCCCCCCCCCGCGTCAGCTCCCACACACAGAGATGACACACATACACACAACTCGGGACACACGTCACAAACAGACATGTGTGCAGATGGCTAGCAGGGGTATACGATGTGCATGTCAGAGATGACAGATACCCACCCAGCAGTATACAGTCCTCAAATTGACCGTCCTCAAATTGTCTGTACAGTGCTGAGTGACGCAGGATATAGGAGTGATGGGTGGATCCTGCAAACTGCGGGACCACATTCAGAATATGCATACCTGCATCACATACAACTTGAACATTCAGGGAGTGGTAGTGTTTGTGGTAGCGTAACACTGCCTCCCTGTCTCTGGGTGGGACCAGGGCAACATGTGTGCAATCAACAGCTCCCATCACGTGTGGTAACCCAGCAAACGCCTCAAAAGCCTGGGTCGGGGTCCCCCACTGTTGCCTAGTGTTGGGAAATGCAATGTAATTCCCAACCCGGCTGACCATGGCATGCAGTACTTGGTGGAGACAGTGTGAGAAAGTGGGGAGGCTCATGTCGCCCACTGCGGCCACAGATGACTGGAAACAGCCAGAGGCAAAGAAATGTAGGGCACCAAGGAGCTTGACTAAACCCGGTATGGCATGTGACCGACCAGTCAGGGACTCGAGGTCAGGTTTCAGATCCTCATAGAGCTCCCTAATAGCCCCTGTGCTCAGGCGGTAGAGGGAGATGACCTGGTCCTCATGCATGTCCTAGAGCCGGGCCCT
The DNA here is from genome assembly GCA_033557465.1 of Ichthyophis bannanicus. Classification (NCBI taxonomy): domain Eukaryota; kingdom Metazoa; phylum Chordata; class Amphibia; order Gymnophiona; family Ichthyophiidae; genus Ichthyophis; species Ichthyophis bannanicus. The sequence continues at coordinate 1,750,028,065 of CM066032.1, read as the reverse complement.
GGGCCAGTAGAGGCAAGGCTGGCGAGCCTCCAACTCGGCATGCCGCCTGCGCCATGCCAGCACAGCCCCTGCCTGACCTGCCCCCACAGCTGCAGGTCAGTGTTGTAGCGGGCCTGCATCCCCGCCCTGTGCCCAAGCCCCATGGACACCATCTCCCTCATCAGGCAAACACAAGCCCTTCACATCCCCCCAGTGTACATGAAGCAACCACAAAAGCCACCATAGCAGACACTAGTAACCCAACCCCCCTCACCTCACCACCTCACGCTAACCCTGCCACTCACCTCCCCCACCACACACCAACCCAGCCACACCATACCTCCCCCACCATGCCAACCCAGCCACACCCACCACCGACCAACCTTGCCACACACCACACCCACCACACACCAAATGTGCCACCCACCTCCCCCACCACACACCAACCCTGCCACCTACCTCACCCACCACCCACCAACCGTGTCATCTACCTCCTTCACCACTCACCAGCCCAGCCATGCACCTCCCCCAGCACTCACCAAGCCCACCGCTCGCCTCTCCCACCACTCACCAACCAAGCCACCTACCTCCCCCACCACTCACCAACCCTGCCACTCTCCACGCCTAACCTGCCTCTGACCCTCCATTCGCTTCACCACCAATAATGCTCGCCTTCAACCTCACTCGCCTGCACTAACCCCTCAGTATGTACCAGGTGTGCACGTTTGTATATAGTATGTTTGGACATCTGCGCGTGTGTGTGCACATTGTGCATGTGCAGAGGCGATGCATAGAGTAAGTACACGGAACCGTGCACTGCACATGCGCATGACATGTACATATCTGCGCATGTGCTGCACCTGGAGACGTGCAAGCTGTAATGAACGGTATGGTGTGAGCTGCTACCGCACATGCATACACCCCCCACACAACTACGTCACCTGCATGTGCATGTGCGTTGCCTGGTTCCGTGGCCGGGGGGGGTGGGGGAGGTAGGTGGCTGGGTTGGTGAGTGGTGGGAGAGGTGAGTGGCAAGGGTGGTCAGTGGTGGTTATGAGTGGCTGGGTTGGTGCGTGGTGGGGGTGACAGGAGGCAGGGCTGGTGAGTGGCTAAGGTGGTGAGGGCTGGTGAAGGTGACAGGGGAGGGGACAAGGGCCACAGGAGGTCATAGAGGTCCGGGATGCAGAGGGAGGACAGGGAGAGCAGGGACATGCTGCGGCTGCACATGATAGGTGAGGTGTCTGGGGAAACGCCAGGGCTGCAGTCCCCAGGGACGGGAGGGATGGGTCATCCTGAGTCTGAGGTTGCGGGCCCATCGGGTATGTCTGACCCCACCCAGGAGCAGCCTGAGGGGCATAACACAGGCAAGCATAGGCAGATGCCTGTGCCGGATGGGAAGAGGAAGAGGGCCATACGATTCAGCAAGCAGGAAAACCACAACCTGCTGGCAAGTGTCCTCGAACACTATGAGGAGCTGTATGGGCGCATGAGCTCAAACACACAATTGTTAGCGTAAGTACCCAGGTGTGGGAGGAGGTGCAGGGGGCCGTGGCACAGGCTGGGGGGCCACCAAGGGACCTTAACAGCCTCTGTAAAAGGTTCAACAATATCAGGTGGGGGTCCGTGCACACATGACTGCAGAATGCTGACATGCTAGCGGCACTGGCAGGGGTGGCCCCTTCATCCCAAGCCTCACACCCCTGGTGCAGCAGCTTGCTGAGCACCTTGGCCCAATCTACATACATGGCCTCTCCCCGGCGCTGGACACGGCTGACCCACAAGCAGTTATGTTTGAGACATGCAGCACACATACCGCTATCTACCATGCACACGCTGGGCATGCCACGGGCTGTTGCGGGCCCATGTCCTGGGAGCAGATGTGGCCGAATGTAGAAAAACAGAATCCTGAGTCCGCATTCCCTGTTAGTGTTTTTTCGTGGAACATATATGGGCTAGAATCTAACCTCCTTCTCAACACCTTCCAGATATCTGTCTGACAACATGAGCTATTCCTACTACCTATGCATGCCCTGGGCAGATGTAGGCTGGGATACAGCTCAGGATGTCCTGGGCAGATCTGAAATCTGGTGAGGACATCCAAGTTCTGGGTGTATCCCACACATGCTCACTCCACGCTCCCAGTCAGCCATGGATGTCCTCAACCCAGATGTGGGTTACAAAATGGGGCAATCTCCTCAAATGGGTTAGTTTTGTGCATACCATGTGTGGTGGAGGAGGGACTGGGGGTACAGAAGGGGCAAGCAGCAGAGTTCCTGTCCCTAGGGCTGACCAAGTAAGAGAGACAGAGGAAAGCAAGGTGTACATAAACAAATATGTGTCCACATTACAATGTGCTCTCTGTCTGTCATCTGTGTCTGTGACACCCCCATTTCTACTATGTACCTTGCTCCACCCCCCCAGGTAACATCCAGGCCATCGAGGCAGCTGAGGAGGACAATGGTGGGGAGCCCAAGCCAGCAGAGGTCGAGGAGGCGCTGCATGCAGAGGCTGCCATCAGCAACGCCCCAGACACCCCATGGGCTGATGTGATGCCTGAGGAGGTGGCCATCCAAGAGGACGAACAGTCACCCCAGCAGAGCGGGTACATAGGCACCACAGTGGTTGGCGAGGGGCCCGAGGATGTGGGGGTCAGTCCCACACTGCCACCGCCAGGGCCATCGACTGCAACAACGGGCGCAATGCATGTCGTCCTCCAGGAGCTGCGGGTACATAGGGCATCAGCATGCAGGGATTCTGCAGGTAGGCAACTGGCAGAATGGTTGCATGTGCTGGTATGGCACACCAACCCCCAGACACAGCGGTGGGACCACACACATGCACGATAATAGTGGGCCTCCACACATACATATGACCCCCTGGCCATGTCTGTGGTGTTTGGTGTGGCTCAGTAGGGAATGGGCAGGTCATACACATTGGGATCTAGGCAACAGATGTCTCACAGGTCACCCTTTTCCTCTCCCACAGGCACTCGCCAGGCGCTGATTGCTATACGGGAGGAGATGCATGGCCAGCAGCAGGTACAGCGTGCCCAATGCCAGGTGGTGTGGGCCCTCATGCGGGTGGTGTGTGGGCTCCGCAGGGATGTCAGGGAGCACAGCCTGAAGACACAGCAGCTGCAAGGGACTGCCGTGGATATCGCAGCTGGAATAGGCCGGGTGGCGGATGCCCTCGAGGCAGTGGCGGGATGCATCCTGCGGCCTGAGGCGGTACCAGAGGCAGCAGCAGCCGCAGCAGCACGGGGTGTGGAGGGGCATGGGCATGGGTGGTAACGCAGGCTGTAGGTCTGTGACTGTACGTTGGACTGTTCCCCACGTTGATTAAAGCATTACCTTTGGTCACTGATGTGCACGTGTCCATTTCTGTGTCGGGGGTTCCCTGAGTGGGCTGTCCCAATTGGGGTTACCATGGTCACATGTGCCCTACCATGTCACAGGCTGGTGGGGTATATGCACCAGCAGCAGTCATGACAGAGCGGTCCACACATGCCCTGTGTTCCATAAACCGTGCCATGTGTTAACGGCCATACATATGCCTGGGGTTACACCCTCCCTCCCCCTGCCACCTGCTGTATATGTCTGCTTGTTCACCAACATTGTGGGGTATATCTCCCCTCTGTCCCTGCATATCATCCACATCAGGCTATCTACATGGGTGACCCGTCTGTCAGACACACACCAGGGTCACCGTGGCATACTAACTGCACATGCTTGGAAGATAGACATGACGTACAGATATACCTAGCTGCTGTCAGGTGATTACCCCCCTACAGTGCTTGTAGTGAGCCGCTGCCCCTTCACCCCACCAGACCCCATCTTGGTGAGATGCACCGACTGACGCCCTGTCAGACACGTGGATCCCCACATACATCACATCAAGGCTGCATCATGGGTACCACATATGCACCTCCTCACCATCCTATCATGTGCTGCATCCATGCTACAGACTGACAATCCGTGACAGCATGCATATGTCCATGTCTGTTGGACGGTGCAGCACATGGTTACATCACAATGTCATCAGGGGATACATCCGGCATCGCACATGGCGCTCCACACAGCCTGTTGTGGGGCAGGGGCAATGTCTGTGGCACAAATACACACTGGGACATGCACACAGGTGTCACACTCACCGCTACAGCATGTATGTAGAAAGGACACATGACCATTGCAAGATGTGGCTGCCTACACAATGTTTTAATACAAATATGTGTTGGTAGGTGCCATACAAACCTTAGAACATACAATGGAACAACACCCTCCCACAGGCAGGTTAACATTAAAACTGGTTCACATTTGGTGTTAGCCCAGCATGTACATCCGTCTCACACATTAGTGGGGATACATTTGGCTATTAGGGTTGACACCTTTGCCATCTGTGCAACCATTAGGGCCCTGTATCCCTGCCCATGGTGAACCACATGGCACACATGTCTGCGTGCAATGGGGGCCGCTCCTGCTATGAGCAGGGGGTCAAATACTAGCTGTTGGCAGATCCACCTGCATGTGTGGGCGTGAGGCTGGGCATGTGTGGTGTGACACCTACATGCCCTGTGCGCCACCTCACACCCACCCCATGCCATGTCCCTGCCATCTCATGGCATGACATAACAGTAACATGGCATGTGGGGCGTTCCAATTCTGATCTACATGGGGTGTGACTCCATACTCTCAGGGCAAGTCCAGCATACACCTCGGTGTTGGGCAGCCTGTCGCACATCAACAGGAGCCATCACCATGACACCTGGATGGTGCTCCAGCCTCTATGGTGTGGGCTCAGACACCTGGGGGTGTGGGGAACCTGGGTACCTGCATCAACAACAGCTACCATTACACCGGGATGCTTGGTGGACCACTGGAATCTGGTGTACAGCCTCCTGGCGCTGTGGTGGAGCTGGGAGCCTGCAACAGCAGCAGCAGCCATAACACCAGGGTGACTGATATACCTCTGTGTTGTGGGCTGGGGCCCCCTGGGGGTGCGCCACAGCTGTGAGATGGAAACTGCAGCAACCAACATGACCCCAGGATGTGTACTGCACCCCTGTCATCAGGTCTGGGGGCCTCCCGGGGATAGGGTGATGTTACACGCATTCACAGAAGCACCTGCCATAACACCAGTATGGAGAATAGACCTGTGTCAGCTGGTCTGGGGCCTCCTGGGGATAAGGCAGAGCTGGGAACCTGCAACAACAGCAACCACCACAACACCAGGATGGAGAATAGACCTCTGTCAGCTGGTCTGATGCCTCCTGAGGTTGGGGCAGAGCTGGGAACCTGCAACAACAGCAACCACCATAACACAAGGATGGAGAATAGACCTGTATAGTCTGGTCCGATGCCTCCTGAGGATAAGGCAGAGCTGGGAACCTGCAGCAAGAGCAATCACCATAACACCAGGATGTAGAATAGACCTGTGTCAGCTGGTCTGGGGCCTCCTGGGGTTGGGGCAGAGCTGGGAACCTGCAACAACAGCAACCACATAACACCAGGATGGAGAATAGACCTGTGTCAGCTGGTCTGATGCCTCCTGGGGTTGGGGCAGAGCTGGGTACCTTCAACAACAGCAACCACCATAACACCAGGATGGAGAATAGACCTGTGTAGTCTGGTCTGATGCCTCCAGATAAGGCAGAGCTGGGAACCTGCAACAACAGCAACCACATAACACCAGGATGGAGAATAGACCTGTGTCAGCTGGTCTGATGCCTCCTGGGGTTGGGGCAGAGCTGGGTACCTTCAACAACAGCAACCACCATAACACCAGGATGGAGAATAGACCTGTGTCAGCTGGTCTGGGGCCTCCTGGGGTTGGGGCAGAGCTGGGAATCTGCAACAACAGCAACCACCATAACACCAGGATGGAGAATAGACCTGTGTCAGCTGGTCTGGGGCCTCCTGGGGATAAGGCAGAGCTGGGAACCTGCAGCAACAGCAACCACCATAACACCAGGATGTAGAATAGACCTGAGTCAGCTGGTCTGGGGCCTCCTGAGGTTGGGGCAGAGCTGGGAACCTGCAACAACAGCAACCACCATAACACCAGGATGTAGAATAGACCTGTATAGTCTGATCTGATGCCTCCTGGGCATAAGGAAGAGCTGGGAATCTGCAACAACAACAACCACCATAACATCAGGATGGAGAATAGACCTATGTAGTCTGGTCTGGGGCCTCATGGGGTTGGGGCAGAGCTGGGAACCTGCAACAACAGCAACCACCATAACACCAGGATGGAGAATAGACCTGTATAATCTGGTCTGATGCCTCCTGGGGATAAGGCAGAGCTGGGAACCTGCAACAACAGCAACCACCATAACACCAGGATGTAGAATAGACCTGTATAGTCTGATCTGATGCCTCCTGGGCATAAGGCAGAGCTGGGAATCTGCAACAACAACAACCACCATAACACCAGGATGGAGAATAGACCTGTGTAGTCTGGTCTGGGGCCTCCTGGGGTTGGGGCAGAGCTGGGAACCTGCAACAACAGCAACCACCATAACACCAGGATGGAGAATAGACCTGTGTCAGCTGGTCTGGGGCCTCCTTGGGTTGGGGAAGAGCTGGGAACCTGCAACAACAGCAACCACCATAACACCAGGATGAAGAATAGACCTGTGTAGTCTGGTCTGGGTCCTCCTGGGGTTGGGGCAGAGCTGGGAACCTGCAACAACAGCAACCACCATAACACCAGGATAGAGAATAGACCTGTGTCAGCTGGTCTGGGGCCTCCTGGGGATGAGGCAGACCTGTGACACTACAACTGGAGCAACCACCCTGACACCAGAATGTTTGATACACCTCTGTGCGCAGGTCTGGGAACCTTTGGGGCCATGGGTGATGTTCTATACATAAATAGCAGCAACTACCACACTACCAGGATGACTGCTGAACCTCTGTCATCAGATCTGATGCCTCCTGGGGATGGGGCAGGGCTGTGGTACTCCAACTGCAGCAGCTACCAATGCACCATGATGACTACTTGACCTCTGTGATCAGGTCCGATGTCTCCTGGGGATTGGCCAGAGATGGTAATGTGTCATAGCAGCAGCCATCATGGCACAGGGATTCCTAATAGAGCTCTGTCACGGGGGCTGCAACTCCTGGGGGTTGGGCAGAGGTGTGCACTGCAACAAGGGCAGTTTACATCACACCGTGCTAACCTCTGCACCTCTGCTTTTATATCTGTGGCTCCTGGGGATTGGCATACGTGCACACAGCAACATAAGCAGATAGCTTGATCACAGGGTTGCCCACATACATGTGTCTCACACATGTGGTGAATGTCTTATGTGTTTCTATTGCTGGATCTTGTGTTGCACACCTTCCATTTAGTGACCTGTCCCCATACACTTACCTCACGTGGGCAGTCTGCTACATGGTTGAAGCGCCTTGTTATGCGCACCCACGCCCTCCTGACGCGTTCCAGATCCTGGCGTTTTGAGGCACCTGAGAAGAGGCGCGGCTGCCTGGTGCAGATTAAGGCTGCCAGTAGTCGTAGGTCGTGGCAGCTAAATGCTGGCTTGCGGGATTGCATCGCCATTTTGGGGGATGCCCATGTGTTGGTGACGCACGCATGTACACTGCGCATGCACTGTATCATGCCGCGCCCTACTACGCCATGCACAAAACTATCGCTGGGGCTGCATGTATACACATCGTATACAGAGATTGGCGGACATGGTGGCTGGCTTTAATTTACAACATCACATGACTTACGCCGTTTGGCCTGGACCACATCTGGTGCACCTTAGCTTTAGGCGCCTTATGACGCGCTTTTGCTGACGCAACACCATGCCTCTCCTTAGAGGCACGGGACAAAGGTTATAGTGTATTAGGCTTGTGTCACTGATTGTAGAGATGTGTCTGACTGTTACTAACACTCATCTTGCTGTTGGTGCAGTGGGGATTCAAAAGCGGGATATATATATTGAAAAGCGGGATATAAATACAGCTAAAATAATAAAATAAATAAGCAGTGACTCTGAGGGCATCATATTAACCAGTATGCTATGCCTTTTCTCATAGGATGGGCTGACCACACAGCAACTGCAGGTCAACCCAGTAAATGTCAGCTGTGCTTACCGGGATCGGGTATACCCACAGCTAAGGCACTTTACAGGGTACCTTAGATTTTCCAGCTGAGGTGCTGGTTTATTTTTGGTGGACACACTGATATTTGCTATGGGGTCTGTGTACTACACCGTCCTCATGTTACCGGCCAAACTGCCAGCGATAATGTGAGCAATGCCATATAGGGGGGTGGGCGTGCAGGCGTCCACATAGGATGCACTGTGTATCACCCAATAGGAGGCGCATTGGCTGTTTACGCACGTTAACCTTAACTTCATGGAAGCGCTATGAGAAGGTGTATAGAGCTGTAGCCCACTAGTTAATACAATGACCAACAAGCCAGAGGTCTTGAGTTTGATCCCTCAGGGGTCTCATCTGATGAGGCAATCTCTTTTGCTACATGTAACAGTCTGACACATCTCTACAATCTGTGCTGCCAGCAGAAACACCCTCACCTCATTGCCATCACCTACTGTGCCCTATAGGGCAGGAGGGGTGTCTGGACCCACATTCAGGTTAAGGGGCAAAGCCTACCGGCCCACCCTCTTGGAGCCAGGGTGGGGGGACAGGATCTGCCACCAACAGACCCACACTCTACATCTTTGCAATGGCAGCAGTGGAGGAACATGATGTAGGGTTGTGGGACCAGCTACCCCGGTCCTGCAGGGAAAGGGGTGCCCTCCAAGGCAGTCAATGCTGATCTGTTTGCATCACACAGGGCAGTGGCAGACAGGCAGTAGGCCTGTAAACACTCAGATGCCCTCCACCACCATCTGACATTCACCAGCAGAGAGCACTGTCAGTCTTTACCCTGTAAGGTGCTCCAGCCATACACATGCTAGCTGCAGACAGTCTGCTAGCTAGTACATAGTGCATGCTCCTGGTGAAACTGTGTGCACCCTGAGGTGGTATGTCAGTGATTGGGCCCCAACCAGGGAAACTCCCAGATATCACTTGAGAGAAACACTATATGGCACTATGTGGGGACCTAGCCATGCCATGGCCACTGCTCAGTCAGGGTGAGAGTGACCCCCCCCCCCCCAGCATGACATGCTGTGGTCACCCTGTCCCTGCAGGTGGTGGTCGGCCACTACCATGTCCCAGTCATTGCCCTATGCCCTGTGCAGATGCATCCTGCCCAGGCTGCCCTGTCTGGCCCATACCCACAGTACCTTGCTCCTCATTATGCACATTGGCAGGCTAACACTGGAAACAGTGCAAGCATTGTAGGCTCCTCAAGGTGTGGCCAGCCACAAAACACTGTATAGACATACATACACTCCCACACCTACTTCAGCATTGTGCAAATATAGAGGTGGTTGGCAGCCCTGGCCGCCACACCAGTCCTGGGCACAGAGCAGGCATTGCTATGCTACTCAATACTGTTGGGGGTCACTCTCCGTGGTGGTAAACACTGTCAGAGACATAAACCGAGACACACTCCACAGGTACCATCTAAACCATCTAACGTCTCAACAAATAGGGGTTTCCTACATGGAGTGGTGGGTTCACCCCTAAACAAAGACACGGGGAGGGGTGGCCTGCATAGAGCGACAGGTGCACCTACTCTTGCCATCTTGCTGGGCAGACTAGATGGACCATGCTGGTCTTTATCTGCAGTCATTTACTATGTTACTATGTTACTATGATATCAGACAGGTTGTTCTGATGGATCTCTGTTAACATATTGTGTTTCATTTTGGACTTGTTATCTGACATTAATCATAGCAACCACTTGATATATGTGGAACATGTGTCAAGGTTTATGACGGCATTGCTAAGGTATGCGGGTTCTAGTATTGGTAGATGCTGCTCCGCGCAGGGCCCAACAGCCTGGCCCTCCATGAGGCTTTGGATAGTGGAGCTGGCCGATGCCCTGGGGCAGAGGTTCCCAACTCTGGTCCTGGTGGGCCCAACACGATTCAGGTTTTCATGCTGTCCCTAATATATATGCAGGGGATACATTTGCATACAATGGGGGCGGTACATACAAATGCATCTCAAGCATATTTATTAGGGACAGCATGAAACCTGAATGGTGTTTGGCCCTCCAGGACTGCAGTTGGGAACCTCTGCTCTAGGGACTGCACATGTCTATGGTGAATCTGCTCTGTAGGGTAGAATATAGGCGTTTATGGCGTGTTTATTTTATCTGCAAAAAGGTTCCTTCTTTATTACCATGGTTTAGGACTGAGTAATATATAGGGACATGGTCTGCAGGAGCTTCAGCTGGGACTTGAACCTGTGACCTTCTGCTCTTGAACACACTGGCTGTGTGCACTGCACCACTGTGTTGCCACAGAGACAGTGCATTCCCTGGGTATACCATTACTGTTCATCAGACAGACCTTGTCTTTTGCAGTGCATGGCACGCACCTAGACAGGGCTTGGCCTTGGTCTGCTGTGGGAAGATGCCACTGCCCCCACCACCACTGGCACCCCTCTGCCACCATGCTGACATGCCCTTATACCGATGGTGCTGGTGGTGTGCAGTTCCAGGCTCTGGGGTAGGGGTGCCTGCATGGACATCCATGCTTCCCCCCGGCACCGCCTGCCAATGTTCTCTGCCCTTTGGGGTATTTGCTAGGTACTGTCCCCTGGGACACTGTGAGACACAGACACTCCTGGGCATGTTTGACCTTGATCAGTTGCTGATATTGCGTTTCTGTTTTTCTATGTGTCAGCTAGGCATCTGCCTAGCCTGCCCTATGCCCCAGCTGCCCCAGCTTCCCCACTGCATGTCACACCTGCAGTCCCCTGTACCCCCATGTTCAGCCACACCATAGTGCACTTTCGTACTTGGGCACTATCTGGTGGTGCAGCACATGTATCACTACTATCACTGTTCTTGGTCTCCCTGCCTTTGCTGTACATTGCTGGCTGAAATGGTTTCTCTCTCCTTCACTTTTGCCTCTAACGCCAGGTTTTCACTCGTGCTATTTTTCGGACCTTCATTTCAAGGTGCTAGTGTGCCTGGAGCCTCTCCCCGCCCACCCCCCGCCCATTGACCCCTTCTCCCCGCCCTCTGGGGAGCCTTACTGCTCCTTTTCTGTGTCTTAGCGCCTCCAGGGACATTGTTGGGCGATACGGCACGTTATCGCATGATGACATTCATTTATCGCACGATAACGTCACGTATCACTCGATAACGTTACGTATCGTGCAATGATTGCACCGCTGCTACGTTATCGCCATTTAGTAAACATACCCCTTAGATTGGCATCAATGTGAAATCTTTATCAAATGCAAATATAGATGAAAAGAGTTCTCCTCTAGGAAAGGCTGCATGTCCTAGGAGAATTTGTCTGCCATAACATTCTGGCTTGACTAACCCAGGCTGTACTAAATTCTGAACCGTTTGGGTTCCTAGTTGGGTCCGCCTGCTTTCTAGTGGTTATCATCTGAGGTAGATGCCTGCCTTTAGTGAAGTGGTTCCCAAACTGTGAGACACGACCACAAATGAGGTTGCAAAATCCTTATTTGGGGTCACTATCGCATGTTGTGGTCGGGAGAGGGGTGATTGCTCTGTCGGGTGTTCAGGCAGATCAGAGGCAGCACAAAGTAAGGTGATCGCTCCCAAACCTTTAGCGGCCACATCACTTCAAATCCAGCCCTTATCCTCGCCACCAGTGCTGGCAATCAAAGATAGCACAGGCATGGGGCCTTTCCGATACATGCACGTACATGCCTCTAAGACTTTGCCAGCCATCCCTGTTCCCCCCCCCCCCTGACGTGACAAGTATGCAACAAAGGGGGCAGGATAGGGAGGGCTGGTAGAGCTTTAGAGGTGAAAGCATGCCTGTATCAGAAAGGACCCCTGCCTGTGCTATCTTTGATTGCTGGCAGCAGTGGAGAAGACAAGGGCTGGATTTGAAGATAAACTTCTGGTACGCATGTTGGGGTGTTGGTGGATCAATGCATGGCAAGGGGAAGAAAGAGAAATGGTAAATCTGAGACATGGGAGTGGAGGGAGACCGAGAAAATGCTAGATGGGGAGAGGGAGACATTGGGTGACAGAGTGTTGATGCTAGACATAGAGGGTTGATATACAGAGACAGAGGGGTGATATTGGACATCAAGGGAGACATAGAGAGACAGAAGAGTAAAGCCAGATGTGGAGAAGAAGGACCAAAGGAGATAGAGATGCTGAGGTTATGGAGCGAGAGAAGGGAGATGCTAGATGTGGGGGAATAGGGAGAATGAGGGAGAGTGAGAAGAGGAAAGAAGTTGGGAAGGGAAGGAGAAAGAGGAGAGGGGGAGAGATGGGGGAAGACATTGGGTGACAGAGTGGTGATGTTGGACATGATGGGGGATATAAGGAGACAGAAGGGTAATGCTAGACTTCATGGAAGACATAGGGAGACAGAGGAGTGATGCTAGATGTGGGGAGGAAGGGCCAAAGGAGATAGTGATGCTGAGGTTAGGAAGAGGGAGAAGGGAGATGCTAGATATGGGGGAATAGGGAGAATGAGGGGAAAGACATTGGGTAGGGGAGATGAAATAAGGAGAGGGGGAGATGTTCGGCAAGACTTAGGAAAGTGGGAAATAAGAGGTTGGGGAAAGAGAGATTGAGAATGGGAGGATAGGATGAGGGTTGGAGAGCTATGATGGATGCAATAAAAAGTAAGGAATTAGGGACTGGATAGTAAGGAGGAAGAGGAGTGAAATTTGAGTGGACAGAGTGAGAAAATATAAATGGAAGAAAGCTGAAAGGAAAAGATCAATATCCAGACATGGATGTAGGAGAGTAAGTGAAGAAGACAGGAGGGGATAGAAGTGGCAGATAGACTGCAGACTCTGGAAAAGAGGGTTAAAAGAAGACAGAGGATGCAGAAACCAGACACCGGGACCAAGGCAAGTAGAAAAATTAAAATAGCCACAAGGTAAAGAACTTATTTTCAGTTTAATGACTGAAATATATATCCGTTTTTGGATTTGATATGTGCCATCTTTATATTTTGCACAGTACAGGGGGAACTGTGTAAGTTTATTTCTCTGGTGTTGCAATGCATGTAGAGCCTGGCTTCTTTGGGTTTCAATTTAATTTTTGTCTGTGAGATGGTGCAGGACTGGGGGAAGATGTTGGACTAGCGAGGAGGGGGAAAGAAGGTTGGATACTAGACCACCAGGGAAGGGGAATAAGGAGGACACTTGACATGATGTGGGATAGAATAGATTGTATGGCAGGGAGATGTCAGATGTGGGGGTGGTGCAGGGCAGGGAAACAGAGTATATGCAGGACTGGGGAGGGAGGGAGATATGCAGGAAATGCTTGACATTTATTTTATTTTATTTTTATTTAGACAGATTTGTATACCACCTTATCCTTCAATCAAAGTGGTCACATCACAATTGGAGTGTTACATTTAACATGAGGGTACTTAACAACATTATACAATGAACTCATATGTCTAGTTGGGATGAGTGGGTATCTAGTTGGTGGAGGTAGTTGCATTACCGTTCGGGTGGAGACTGTTGGCTTCTGTAAAGAGCAGACAGACAACAGTCTCCATTGACATGCGGAGATAATGGGCAGGGAGACAGGATGCTGAATATGGGTGGGAAGATGACTGGTGAGACAGACAGAAGATATGAAGGGCTTTCGGGGACAACTAAGGAAACAGATGAGATAACAGTCATGGGGAAGGAGGTGTTGGTCATGGGAAGGAGGAAACAGACAGGAGATATTTGACATGGGGAGGTTACTGGAGAGGCGAAAGAGATGAAATACTGGACAAGGAGGTTGCAACGATTGGTGAGACTGAAAAATAAGAGTGGGGCTAGGGAGACAGACAGGGAGAGATACTGGAAAGGAGGGAGGGAGACAGAAGAGATACTGGGAATGGGGGGACTAGGAAAATAAGATGCTGGACATGAGGGCAGGGCTAAGGAGACAAAGGAGATGCTAGAAATGGTGGGGAACTAGGGATCCAGAAGAGATACTGGACATGGGGACAGGGCTAGGAAGAAATGAAGAGATACTGGATATGGGAGCTGGTCTTGGGAGACAGAAGAGATGCTGGACATGTGTTGGGATGGGACTAGGGAGGCAGAAAAGAGTTACTAAACATGAGACAGAGAGGAGAAGACCTGGAAGGGGAAGGTGAAAGATGGGAAGAGAACACAGGTGAAGGAGAGAGGGGGAGAGTTAGTGAAAGACTGGGCAATAAGAGACTTGGGAAGGAGACATAGATGGGTATGGGAGGGCTGGATGAGGGAAAGTGATGGAAAGCTGTGGGTAAATGCAGTAAACAGCGGGAGACTGACAACTAAAAAGTAAAAGGAGAAGGAAGAAAAAGGAAAAGAAGAAATTATGTCATCATCTACATCAATCTTTAATACTGAAGATAGGAGGAGAAAGAAGAAATTGCAAATAGACAGGTAACCCTGGAAACAAGAGTTAAGAGAAAATGGAGGAAAGCAGAAACAAGACCCACACGATTAGAAAAATAAAATAGCCAGTAAACAAGGTAGAAGAAAGAACTGTATTTTCTATTTAGTGATTGGAATATGTGAGCTTTTGGAATGTACATCTGTCAGGACTGGTAATAGATATGGATGGGGACTAGCTCAAGGCAAAACTCTGGGTGGGAACCTCAAAGCCCATTAGCAAGCTGTGCTTTCTTCAGCTTCAGATATACACACTGCTCCCGGCCACTTATTCCTCACATCTGCACAGACACGCTGCTCCCAGACGCTCGGCCCCACGCATGCACACACACACACACACATGCACATTGCCTCCCAGACACTTAGCTCCCACACAAACACACTGCTCCCAGATGCTCATCTCCTACATTGCAAATGTTCAAGAAGCTGTGTCATTACTTTCAAGCCCATATGTGTCAGGCATGTTCAGTACATCTGACAATTACTTTAAAAAGCAAAGATTTACATATTTATTTGTTTATATTTATGTTATTTGAGTGATAATTTTATCTGGGGTCACATGAATTTTCCTCACTTAAAAGGGGGTCACACCAGAAAAACGTTTGGGAGGCGCTGCTTTAGTGGGTCCTGTTCCAGCATCACAGCACCACCAGATTTTTATTCCATGTTTCAATGATTTGCTGGGCGTCTACTGGTGGAATGGGCAGTGGTTGTGGAATTCCACCAGCTGCTTCTGAACAGTACGGTGCACTCCGGGAATGTGATACTTGCGCAGCTGCTCAGTAAACAATAACTACACCTGTGGAAATATTACCAGTTCTGTCTGCACAGATTTGTTTATTGTCCAACCACCACAGTGCTATAATTTCTTGGAATCTTTTCAGGCACATCATTGCCTGGAAATAGAGAAGCCTAGAGCAGGACTCTCACAGCTCCTGGAATGATTCACTTAATACTAGGAGTCCGCAGTACACCTTCAGTTCCGTTCATTGATTCCCTTCCATTCTTTAGTGTTATTCGGATGGCTTTCAAGATCTGCTGCCTCCTTTCTTTCTCTTTCTGATAGTTAGAAGAGACAATGATCTCAGCGAGATATAGAAGAAAGTGTCAACAATGGAGTCTTTTTTTGCTTTCTCAGGTTGGGTCAGACTGCTCACGAACAATAGGAGGCCACAGTGGCACAAATTTCATGGAAGATTAAGGAACTCCCTTTGTGTCCTGATTTCCTCACATGGTTTTCAGTACCATCTTTATGCTGATGACTCTCAGATTTACCTTTCTACACAAGAAATCTCTCCAGGAATCCAGGCCTGCATCTCAGCCTGCTTGTCTGATGTTGCTGCTTGGATGCCCCTCTGCTCTCTGAAACTGAACATGTAGTACATCCAAAAGTGAGGTGGAAAAATAAACCGTGGAGGATGCAAATCTGAACCTTTATTGAAGTCTAGATGCTCCTAACCTATATAGCTGTGTTTCAGCAGCAGCCTTCATCAGGGGTGTAGGAATCTCAAACAGAATACATAAAATATTAACAAATAATAACTAATAAGTAATTAAAAATATAAGTATAATGATTTATGAAACAACTTAAAATTAACAATTAGAAGCCATAGAACACATATATATCAAAAAACATATCAGTATAATAAAATGAAGGACTATGTTTATGTTTATGCAATTTCTTGATATACCGCCCAGGCTGAAGGGCATCAGAGCGGTTTACAATCACTATATAAGCAGGTACTGAATACATTCCCTCGTCCCCAAAGGGCTCACAATCTATGGGGTATGTTTACTAAACTGCGTTAGTGCAATTCGCGTTAGGAGCCGCGTTAGTGGAAGGAAAGCCAAAAAAGGACATGGGCGGGACATCGTAACCGATAACGCGCAGTTGCGCGCGTTATTACGTGCCACGCAGCAACGATCGTTACAGCGCGTGCCACTGCGCGCACGCCTAAGACAGCGCGAAGACACCCACAGACAGAAACAGAGCTGTAGCACAATGGTTACTACACAGACTGATGGTGCAAGAGTTATGGGTTCGATTCCCCAGTGTGCCTAATGAAAAAGGCTGGCTGAGGCGACCTGTGTAACTCTTTGAAAGCCGACTATAATATTTTAATCCACAGTCTGCAGGTGGGTTACAGTTTGCATATGTCAGGAAAATTGTACCCGTCTTATGCAATATGTTCCAATAGTGACGTTCTCTCTGACATGGTCATGTATTATATACCATTTGATAGGAATATTTAGGCGCTCCCTATAGGGAGAAGTAGAAGGCGCACCGTATAGGGCGATTTGTAAGGCACGCCCTATAGGGCGCCGCAAAAGGCACGCCCTATAAGGCCCTGCATAAGGCGTGCCCTATAGGGCGCCGCATAAGGCTCGCCCTATAAGGCGCCGTGTAAGGCGCACCCTATAGGGCGCCGTGTAAGACGCGCCCTATGGGGCGCCGTGTAAGGCGCGCCCTATAGGGTGCCTTTTGAGCTACCCTATGGTGACAGTACCCTGAGGGTGGTTCTGCTGGCAGCACTAATATACGGTAAAAATAGACAATGCCTAAGACAGCCCTATCAATAAACCCCACTGTGGGTTGTGAACCTATAACCTCTGGCTCCATGGGCAGTGAAGTAACCAGTGGGCTAGAGCTGCTAATAAACACATGGCTGGCTACAGGAGGACTGCACGGCACCACACCCACATTCTGCTGTGGTTACCAGGGAGATTAGATACCACCACCCAACGCACCCTCTAGGGCTAAGGGTGGGGGACAGGATCTCCCACCCACAGATCCACTTTCAACCCCCTGCAATGGTGGCAGTAGAGGGGACCATCACCCCAGTCCTACTCGGGCTCAAACACCCTACAGGGCAGGCAATGCAGAGCACTACACATCCATAAGGCAAGAACAGACAGACGGCAGGTCTGGAAATGCACAGCTGCCCCCCACCATTATCTGACATTCTCCAGCAGCAAGCCTCCAGCCGCTGCACCCTGCACAGTGTTCCAGCAAGACACATACTAGCTGCAGACAGCCCGCCAGCTACTCCATAGTGCATGCTCCTGGAGGAGATGCATGTACCCAGAACGGGGATCTCAGCATACACACCAAGCAGATAAGTCAGTGATTGGGCCCCAAAAGGAAACCCATAAATATCACATAAGAGAAATACTATATAGCACTATGGGGGAACCTAGCCATGCCATGGTCACTGCTCATGCGCGGCGTTTTTTGGGTAGCAGTTGAAGAGTCAAGTCCTCGGTTCAAGACGGCAGAAAGGAAGTCCGTGCAGGTTGGCAAGTGAATTTGGAAACCTGGAGCTTTGTTCCCCTGATGAAACAACAGTGAAACATGGCAGCGCTTGCAGTTAGACGTTGGGAAATATCTTTGGTCTAAGCTGCACTATAAACATCTCCTGCTTGAGTCGCGTTACAGAGTTACAATGTTTCAACAAATGAAGAATACTTTCAATATCAGATAAGCACTGATTTGCCTAAAGTTTTGTTTGTGAGCATTTAAAAAGACCAGTGCTATTATCTGTTTATGGAATTTTACAAACAGTTTATAAAAGATTTATAAAAGAATAGGAACGTATTTATAATCAAAAAGAAAAAGAAGATTTAATGCAACTACAAAAGAGAAAACTATATGATTATACAACATTTTAAAGTCGTTGATGCTAAGAAAGGTAGTCCATCCCAGCAAGTCTGGCTGAACAAAGTGCCTTATAACAGTCTGAGACCTTGCTGTATTTGAAAATAGTTTTCTTTAGCAAAGTTGATACTGAACTCATAAAAGGTTTAGAGTTGAGCAGAAAATCTCGTTATTAATTATGGTCACTGCTCAGTCAGGGTGAGAGTGACCTCCCAGCAGGACATGCTATGGCCACCCTGTCCGTGCAGGTGGTACCGGGCACTACAATGTCTGGCCATTGCCCTATGCCCTGTGCAGATGCGGCCAGGCCAGGCCACTCTATCCAGGCTATTCCCACGGTACCTTGCTCCTCCTTATGCACATTGGCAGGCCAATACTGGCAACAGTGCTAGCAGTGTGGGCTGTGGAGGGTGTTTGCAGCCACCACACACTGGATAGACAGACACACACTCCCACACCTAGGCCATCATTGTGCTACTATAGAGGTGTTTAGCAGCCCTGGCCACCACACCAGTCCTGGGCACAGTGCAGGCATGGCTATGGTACGCAATAGTGGTGGGGGTCACTCCCTAGGGTGGTAAACACTGTCAGAGACCAGACCTGAAGCACACACCACAGACATCAGAAGGGTTGCTATGATGCAGCTCACTCCAAACATTGTACTTAACCTAGGAATTGCTATCTGCCAGTACTCATAGCAACCTTTTGAGAGCTGTGTACCATATTCCCAGGTTTAGGGTGGCATTACTAAGGTATGCAAGTGCTAGTATTGGGAGATGCACGCAGAGCCAAAAGTCCTGTCTCTCCAGGAGGCTTGGGATAATGGGGCCTGTGGGTGCGGGTGTGTCTGCCCCTGTTGGCTGCTGCTTTACGGCAGAGGTTCCCAACTCCAGTCCTGCGGTGCCAAACACTGTTCGGGTTTTCATGCTGTCCCTCATGAATATGCATGAGATACATCTGCATACCATGGGGGTGGCGCATAGAAATGCAGCACAGGCATCTTTATCAGAGGCAGCATGGAACCTGAATGGTGTTTGGCCCTCCAGGACTGCATTTGGAAGGCTCTGCTCTAGGTAATGTGCATGTTTATGGTGTCTGTGCTCTGTAGGGTAAAATGTTGGTGTTTTGGGCATGTTAAAGTCATCTGCAAGAACGGTTCTGCCTGTATTAGCACGTTATAGTAGTGGGTAAAATAAGAGGACTGGGTTGGCGGAAACCACAGCTGGGACTTGAACCTGTGACCTTCTGCTTCTGAATACAGTGGTTCTGTGCACTGCACCGCCATGTCCTCACAGAGATGGTGCATTCCCTGGTGATACCATGACTGTTGGCAGACAGGGCCTGTCTGTTGCAGTGCATGCCACCCACCTACACAGTGTTAGGCCACGGTCTGCTCCGGGCAGCTGCCACTGCCCCCTCCACCACCAGTATCCCTCAGCCACCATGCTGACATGCCCTTCTGCTGGTGGAGCTGGTGGTGCGCGGTCTCAGGCCGTCCAGTGTGCAGGTAGGCAGCTGCCTATGGTGCATGTTCTGGGGTAGGGGTGCCTGCATAGACGTCCATGCTCCCCCCAGCCCTGCCTGCCAGTGTTCCGTGCCCTTGGGGGTTGCTGTTGGGTACTCTCCCCTGTGACGCTTTGGGAAACACACTCATGCCCATGTTGGGCCCTCTTCAGTTGCTGTCTGGCTCTACTGTTTACACATTCCTATAGGCCAACTGAACATCACCCTAGTCCCCACTGTGGCCCAGCTGTGCCACTGCATGTGCCGCTTGCAGCCCTCTGTATCCCCTTTTCCAGCATCTGCCCGGTTGCCTGCTGTTGCGGGACATGTGCACGCCATAGGAACCCTGTCCAATGGTGGGGAAATCCCTGAGCAGTGCTATTTCACTGTGGGCCCATGCACCTTGTATGGGGACGGGGTATGGACCCTTCCGCGATTTATAAATAAATAAATAAAATAAACAACTACATAAACATCTGTTCAATGGAGCTTACTCGGGGGGGGGGGGGGTTGATGTTTCTCATTGATACCACTATTGGCCAGCTTGGTTGTTGTTTTTTTCCAGTTTGTTGGGGTCATTTTCAGTGTTTCTGTGCCCTTTTGTTCTGTGCACATGTATCACACTTATCACCTTTTTTTGGTTTCCCTGCCTAGGCTGTACATTGCTGACAGTTAAATGGTTTCTCTCCCCTTTAAAGTGCATTTAACGGCAGCTCTGAAATTCAACGCGTTAGTGTAATGGGAGCCTCTCCCCACCCACTCTCCGCCCATTGACCCCTTCTCTCCACCCTCTCTCCACCTTCTGCGTTGTTTACCGCGCCGCGGAGCATCACGCGCATTAGCGTGTGATAACGCGCGCTATAGTGCGTTTACGATCGTTAATGCGCTATAGCGCATGCTATAGCGCACTAACGATCGTTAACACCGTACAACGCACGTTATTCACGTTTACCGCAGTTTAGTAAACATACCCCTATGTGTACCTGAGGCAACGGAGAGAGAAACCATTTCAGTCAGCAATGTACAGCAAAGCCAGGGAAACCCAGAAAAGTGATACTAGTGATACATGTGCAGGAACCAAAAAGGCAAATAAACATATTAAATGACCAGAACCACATTTGAAATCCCCATAATTAAGCTGGCCAATAGTGCTACTAATGATAAACATAAAGCAACACTACTGACAAAGTGTAAAAAGGAAGATATCATGTTTAGAAGGGGCTATGCTCTGTCCCCCTACAAAGTGAATGATCCCACAGTGAAATAGCGGTGATCAGGGTTTTGTCATTTATATTGGGCAGGTTTGGTATGCTGTGGTCCAGCTGGGGCACAGTGCGGACTAGGCAGATGCCTAGGTGGCACATAGGAATGCCGAAACTGTAAAGCAGCAAGACAGCAACTGACGAGGGTCCAACATGGGCACGAGTGTGTGTCCCACAGTGTCACAGGGGATATTACCCAGCAGGTACCCCCAAGGGGACATAACATTAGCAGGTGGTGCCAGGGGAAAGTGCGCATATCCATGCAGGCACCCCTACCCGAGAACCCACACTATAGGCAGCTGCCTACCGGCACACTGGATGCCCTGGGACTGCGCACCACCAGCACCACTGGCATATGGGCATGTCAGCATGGTGGCAGAGGGTTGCTGGTGGGGGAGGGGGCAGTGGCATCTTCCCACAGCAGACCAAGGCCAAACCCTGTTTAGGTGGGTGCCTTGCAGTGCAACAGACAAGGTCTGTCTAACGAACACTAATGGTAGCCCCAGGGAACAATCTGCCTCTGTGGCAACAGTTTGGTGCAGTACACACAGCCAGTGTGTTCAGGAGCAGAAGGTCACAGGTTCAAGACCCAGCTGTGGCTCCTGCAAACCATGTCCCTATATTTTACCCAGTACTAAACCGTGGTAATAAAGATGGAACTGTTATTGCAGATTAAATAAACAAGCCATAAACGCCTATATTTTACCCTACAGGGCACAGACACCATAAACATGTGCAATCCCTAGAGCAGAGTTTCCCAACTGCAGTCCTGGAGGACCAAACACCATTCAGGTGTTATGCTATCCCTAATAAATATGCCTGTGCTGCATTTGTATGCCCCGCCCCCATTGTAAGCAAATGTATCTCATGCATATTCATTAGGGACAGCATGAAAACCTGAACAGTGTTTGGCCCACCAGGACCAGAGTTGGAAAACTCATCCCTAGAGCAGAGGCCAACAGAGGTACAAACACCCACACCCACAGGCGCCACTATCCAACGCCTCATGGAGAGTCAGGCTGTTGGGCCCTGCGCGGAGCAGCATCTCCCAATACTGGCACCTGCATATCTTAGCAATGCCATCCTAAACTTGGGAACATGTTCCACATATATCAAAAGGTTGCTATGATTAATGTCAGCTAACAAATCCTAAGTTAAACATGATTTGTTGATAGAGATTCATCATAGCAACCTTTCTGATATCTGTGGAGTGTGTTTCAGTTATTGATTCTGACAGTGTTTACCACTCTGGGGAGTGACCCCAACAGTTTTACATACCATAGCAATGCCTGCACTGTGCCCAGGACTGGTGTGGCGGCCAGGGTTGCCACAAACCTCTATATTTGCACAATGCTGGCATAAGTGTGGGAGTGTGTGTCTGTCTATCCAATGTGTTGTGGCTGCCTACACCTTACTGAGCCCACACTGCTTGCACTGTTTCCAGTGTTAGCATGCCAATGTGTATAATGAGGAGCAAGGTACTGTGGGTATGGGCCAGACAGGGTGGCCTGGGCAGGATGCATCTGCCCAGGGTATAGGGCAATGGCTGGGACATTGCAGTGGCTGACCACCACCTGCACGGACAGGGTGGCCACAGCATGTCATGCTGAGAGGTCACTCTCACCCTGACTGAGCAGTGACCACGGCATGGCTAGGTTCCCCCACAGTGTTATACAGTATTTCTCTCAAGTGATGTTTATGGGTTATATAGAAACATAGAAATATGATGACAGAAAAAGACCCCATGGCCTATCTAGTCTGTCCTTCCATATCAACAACTACAACAGTCCCCTTTTTTCCTTTAGAGATCCTCTGTGTTTGTCCCATGCTTTTTTTAAATTCAGTTACTGTCCTCATCTCTGCCACCTCAACTGGGAGACTATTCCATGGATCCACTACTCTTTCCGTAAAGAAATATTTCTGCATATCACTCCTGAATCTATCTCCCTTCACCCTCATCTCATGTCCCCTCGTAGCAGAACTTGCTTTCAATTGAAAGACGCTCTCTCTCTGAACATTTATGCCACGGAGGTATTTAAACATCTCAATCATATCACCTCTATCCCGCCTTTCTTCTAGGTGTACATATTAAGATCCTTCAGTCTGTCCTCATATGCTTTATAATGAAGATCACTAATCATTTTAGTAGCCACCCTCTGCACTGACTCCATCCTGTTCATATCCTTTTGAAGGTGCGGTCTCCAGAATCGCACACTATACTCAAAATGAGGTCGCACGAAAGACTTATACAGAGGCATTATCACATCCTTTTTTCTGCTAGCCATTCCTCTCCATATGCACCCAAGCATTCTTTTAGCTTTTGCCGTCACCTTTTCTACCTGTTTAGCTACTTTAAGATCATCAGACACAACCACGCCTAGGTCCCGCTCTTCTTTAGTGGACAAAAGTACTTCACCCCTTATACTATATTGCTCCTTTGGATTGCTGCAGCCCAAATGCATGACCTTACATTTTTTAACATTAAATCCCAGCTGCCAAATTCTAGACCATTCTTCAAGCTTAGCTAGATCCCTCCTCATGTTATCCACACCTTCCTGGGTGTCTAATCTATTGCAGATTTTGGTATCATCTGCAAAGAGGCAAACCTTACCAAACAGCTCTTCCGCTATATCACTAACAAAGATGTTAAAAAGAATCGGACCAAGGACAGATCCCTGGGGCACACCACTGGTAACATCCCTCTCCTCAGAGTGAGCTCCATTTACTTGTACTCTTTGTTGCCTCCCACCCAACCAATTTCTAACCCAAGCAGTAACTTTAGGGTCCATCCCTAGGGTGCTCAGTTTGTTTATAAGTTGCCTGTGAGGAACAGTGTCAAAGGCTTTACTGAAATCTAAATACACCACATTTAGGACTCTCCCTCGGTCCAACTCCCTGGTCACCCAGTCAAAGAAATCAATCAGATTTGTCTGACAAGACCTTCCTCTGGTGAATCCATGCTGCCTCGGATCCTGTAATCCGCTGGACTCCAGAAACCTCACTATTTTCTCTTTCAGCAGTGTTTCCAATAATTTACTCATCACCGAAGTTAAACTAACCAGCCTGTAGTTTTCAACCACATCCTTACTTCTGCTTTTGTGTAAAGGCACCACATGAGCCTCTCTCCAGTCCTTTGGCACCACTCGCAACTCCAACGAGGCATTGAAAAGGTCAGTCAGTGGAGCTGCTAGAACGTCCCCAAGTTCAGTATTCTCGGGTGTATCCCATCCGGTCCCATCGCTTTGACTACTTTAAGTTGAGCTAGTTTCTCATGAACACAGTCTTCTGAAAATTGCTCAAGATGTCCCTCGCTTCTGTTCCTATTTGTGGGTGTTTTCTGAGGTCCTGCTCCTGGTTCTTCATCTGTGAACACAGAACAGAAATATTTGTTAAGCAATTCCGCTTTATCCTTATCAGCTTCTACATATTCCTCCCCTGCACCCTTGAGTTTGACAATACGACTTTTGCCCTTCCTCTTCTCACTAATATATCTGAAAAATGTCTTATCACCCCATTTTATTGCATTGGCTATTTCCTCCTCCTTTTGAATCTTTGCCTTCTTGACTACTTTGCTAGCTTCTCTAAGTTTTTCCAAATACAAATGCCTGTCTTCCTCTCTCTGTGATCTCTTGTATTTCATGAAGGCCTCCCTCTTTTTCTTCACTTTTTCAGCTACTTCTTTCGAAAACCATAGCAGTCTCCTTTTCCTTTTACCTTTATTTACCATTTTAACAAAAAGGTTGGTTGCCTTTAAAATATCCCCTTTCAGTTTTGCCCACTGTTTTTCTACATCCCCCAGCTGTTCCCATCCCGCTAACGATTCCCTGAGGTATTGGCCCATCTTCGCAAAGTTAGTCTTCTTAAAATCTAAGATCCTCACCTTTGAATGGATTCTTTTTTTTTTTTTTTTTTCCATTTCAATTTCATTTATTAAGAAACTTCAAGAAAATACAAATGTACCAAGAACAAAAGGCAATCAATACAAAGGAAAACAAAACAAAAAACGAAACAACATCCCCGGTCATCAGCAATAAGTCCACATCAAGGGGAGCATGTAAAAAAGGAAAAGCAACCATCCAAAGAATACAAAACGTGTGAGGAGAGGAGGCAGTTATCCACCATTGTGCCCCGCTGTGACCTCCCTCGCTGTGTCGGAGTGCACGGGTCATCTGCGGCGCCTACCCCTGACGTCAGTACCGGGGGTTTAAAATCAGGAAGCCTGCTGATTGTGCTGAGAGCGTGTGAGGAGAGGAGGCAGTTATCCACCATTGTGCCCCTCTGTGATCTCCCTCGCTGTGTCGGAGTGCACGGGTCATCTGCGGCGCCTACCCCTGACGTCATCATCAGGGGTTTAAGATCTGACCGCCAAGCGGTACGCGGAAGCGGTCGCGTTCCAAAGGGGCGCGTTATTAAGGGGCCTGCTCCTTATGCGCTCCTTGGGCGCTCGAGGAGCTGGGAGCTGGTTCGTGGCTGTACAGTATGGGCCGACGTCGAAAACGACCTCTGAATGTGAGTACTGAAAATCCAACTAAGGCTGTTAAGATCTTAGGCCCCATGGATCGTCATTTAGTGACTTTAAGTGGTAAGGAGGGAGAGGCTGTTACTGTGAGCCCGACCCAGCTGTCCAGTTGTGATTCCTCGTCCTTTTTGGGGGTTAGTGTCTCTTCCCCCTCTGCTGCTGTTGGCAATGCTGTTCCTGTTACCTCCTCTCCGGTGAGGAGGGCTACATCGCTTCAATTAGCCTCTCCATCGGCTGTAGTTGCTCCTAGTTTTGCGGTGGTTTCCGGGAGTGTTCCCTTACCCCGGATACTGTCCGTTCCTGAGAGTGCTGCTTTGATGCATCGGGACAGCTCCTCTTCACATGTGGACCCTAAGGATGTCTCCCTTCTTGATGTTTGGTCTATTCTAACTAGGATAGAGTCCTCGTTGAGTTCCGTCGTTTTGCAAATGTCGGACTTTACTAGAGACTCAGTTGTTAAATTTACTCAACATGATTCTCAGATAGGGGTTCTGGAGGAGAGATGCCAGAAATTAGAAGCCCAATCAATTGTATTACAAAATTCCTCAGTATCTTTTATGAAAGATAGTCTTATTCTCCATACTCAGCATGAGTTATTGGAGAATAGCTTACGAGCTTTAAATTTGCGTTGTATAAATTTCCCTTGTACACGGTTCTTATCTCCTCAGATACTTTTTGACAAATATTTGATTGATATTTTGGGTTATCGAGTGGATAATAAACCTTCTTTATCTAAAGTGTATTATATTCCCTCTAAAGGGATCCCTGAGCCGGGGGGCTCCGGTGAGCCTGCTTTGTCTCGGCTACAGGAATCCCTAAATGTTTCTGAGTTTATTGAATCGTCTCAGGATAATATTTCGACAAGGGCTACTCTTCTGGTGTCGTTTACCTCAGAAAAGGATAAGAATGCTGTGATGCGTTTGTATTTTCTGAATAAAACATCAGTTTTTTGTGGGGGGAGGGTGAGTATCTTTCCCGATGTCTCCAGAAAAACTCAGCTACATCGCCGAGCTTTTTTGATGTTAAAGCCCCGCGTCCTAGCGCTTGGTGCCACTTTTTTTCTTAAATTTCCGTGTAAATGTTTAGTTACCTTTCAGGGCACCAAGTTTGTTTTTCTGGAGACTACGGCGTTAGAATCTTTCCTTCAATCCAGGGTTCCCTGATTTCCTAAGATATTAATTGCTATGGCAGTAGTTTAGTATGAAAAAGAGTTTTGTATTCTTTGAATGGATTCTAACAGCCCTAGTCCTAATACTGAACCACACCATCTGGTGATCACTGGATGCAAAATGATCTCCCACTACAACATCAGAAACACTTTCACCATTGGTAAGCACCAAGTCCAGTATGGCCCCTTCACGTGTGGGGTCTGTTACCAATTGCCTGAATAGTTCTCCCTGTAGAGAATCCAGGATCTCCTTACTTCTAGATGATACTGCAGCAGGAATGTGCCAATCAACATCTGGCATATTGAAATCTCCTATCAGTAGCACGTCCCCTTTCCTAGCAATGCTGCGTGTGTATTCAATTAACTCTCTGTCCACCTCGTCCTCTTGTGAGGGAGGTCTGTATATCACACCAATGCAAATAGATTTCTCTTTCCCTCTTTCTAGTTTAACCCACAATGCCTCCTCTCTCCCTTTTAAACTCTGTAATTCCAAAGCTTTAATAGTAGTTTTTACATATAGTGCCACTCCTCCTCCCCTTCTTCCTACCCTGTCCTTTCTGAATAAAGTATAGCCAGGTATAGTTACATTCCAATCATGGTTTTCTGTGAACCATGTTTCTGTAACTGCTACTAAATCCAAAGGGAGGAGTAGCCTAGTGGTTGGGGCAAGGTACTTTAGGCCGGAAGGTTGGGGGTTCAAATCCCACTAGAGGACAGCAACCTCGGGCTGGAAGGACTTGGGTTTCTAGTCCCACAGATGCTCCTTGTGGTCTTGGGCAAGCCACTTAACCCTCCATAGCCCATGTTCCCTGTAAGTATTAGTGTATGTGTCTCATATCCCCGCGTGTTAAATGTATCCCCCAATTGTGTTGTGACCGCTTTGATTGAAGGATAAGGCGGTATACAAAACTGTCTAAATAAAAATAAATAAATAAATAAGTCAGCCACTCCCACCAAAGCTTCAACATCAGGGATCTTATTTCCCATGCTACGGGCATTTATACACACTGCTTTCCATATGTTACCCCTGTTACCCATTTCCATAAAGGTATTTAATGTATCACCTACCTGGGGGCTTTCACCTACTTGGGGACTTTCTCCACCCATCCCCAACGAATCTAGTTTAAAGCCCTCTTCAGTAGATTAGCCATTCTACTACCGAAGACGTGTTGACCTTTCTTGGACAGATGGATGCCATCTCTGCTCTGCAGCCCTTGGAACAACATCCAATGGTCTAGGAAACCAAAACGCTCTAGATGACACCATCCACGCAGCCATGCATTCATCTCCAGGATGCGAGCCTCTCTGCCTTGGCCTTTACCCTCAACAGGGAGGATTGAAGAGAACACCACCTGTGCACCTAACTGCTTCACCCTCTGTCCCAGAGCCATGAAGTCACTTTTGATACGTTCTGAGGTATACCTGGCAGTATCATTTGTTCCAACATGGATTAGCAACATTGGGTAATAGTCAGTGGGCTTGACGAGTCTCTGCAAACTCTCCGTAACATCTTGGATTTTGGCACCAGGCAGACAGCATACCTCTCTGGACATCAAGTCTGGTTCCCTTTTCTGGGGCCTAATCACTGACATACCTGTTTGGTGTGTGTGCTCGCATCCCATTTTTGGGTGCACACAGTTCCTACAGGAACATGCACTATGTACTAGCTAGCAGACTGTCTGCAGTTAGCATGTGTATGGTTGGAACACCATGCAGCGGGTGGAGACTGACTGTGCCCTCTTCTGGTGAATGTCAGATAGTGGTGGGGTGGACAGCTGTGCTGAGCTTTTCCAGCATTCTGCCTGTCTGCCATTGCCTTATTGATGTGTACAGTTCTGCATTTACTGCCCTGTTTCCCAGCAGAACTGGGGTTGATGGTTCCCTCTACTGCCACCATTGCAGAGATGTACAATGTGGATCTGTTGGTGAGAGATCCTGTCCCCCATCCGGAGCCACAGAGGGCAGGTTGGATGGCGCTACATAATCTGTCTTGGGGTCCAAACACCCCCCTTCACTTATAATATGTGACCATGGCACCCACACAGGATATACACTATTCTGGGTGCATCGTAGTGCACAATGGCTAGATGCAACTGGAAAATACAGACGGGCACAGGTGCATCCTAAGTGTGTCTGCAAGGACTACCTATCACACACTGGCACTGATGGCAACTGCAGCATAGCCTATCTCAGCAAAGCCAGGTGCTGCGGACCTGGTGCTGGCCACCCCACCTCACCCTCAGGGTGAGCACAGGACCCGCACAATGTCACGGTCTGTAGCTACTCTGTGCTAGTAACACACACGGTCAGTTCCCCCAATCAGGCCGAGGTGCTGTGGGGGTGCATACCCCATCTTGTGATAAGCTGTAGACTGCTGATCTGCATGTGCAGTGCATCATGGGTACCGGTGGGTTTACCCTATCCTGGTACCCAAAGCAGTTTGTGTGGTGACCTGCAGTCTTTCTGTAGCCAGCCAGCAGTGTGGTAGTAGCTATAGAGATGTAGCCTACTGGTTACGTCAATGACTGTGTAGGCAGAGGTGATAGGTTCAATCCTTTAGTGGTGTAATCTAAAAAGGCTGTCTGAGGCATTTTCTTTTAATTTAAATCAGTGCAGCCAGCAGAAACACCCTCACAGTGCTGTTGCCTAAGGTGCCTCATAGGCACCCTATAGGGTGCTCTGTAAGGCGCCCTTTAAGGCACCCTATACAGTGCCCTATAGGGCACATTATAGGGTGCCTTGGCAGACAGGGCACTTTATAATGTGACCTATGGGGCACCTTATAGGGCGCCTTATGAGGCACCTTAGGTTAGGGCACTGTGAGGGTGTTTTTGCTGGCAGCACTGATTTAAATTAAAAGAAGATGCCTCAGACAGCCATTTTAGATTACACCACTGCAGGATCAAACCCACGACCTCTGCCTCCACAGTCATTGCAGGAACCAGTGGGCTACATCGTTATAGCTTCAACCATTGCGCTGGCATGTACTTAGGGTTAATGCATGTTAACGTGCCACGGTGCCCACTATCGCGCGATACATATTCTTGCTACCTTAGGACTGGAACGCCCACTCCTTATATAGCATTCTTATTATTATCGCTGCAACTAGCGCCGGTAACATTAGGACAGTTTAATAAACATACCCCCCAAGTAGTGTAATGTCAATGCAGCTGTGCAGAAGGAATGATCAGTGCATGACAGCAGTCACTATCAGCTACAAAAAAGGGCGCTGGAAGGAGCTCTGCAACTACCAAATACTATAATTAATACTATAATATTTGGAGGGGGGAATTTACTAATATCAAACCAAATGCGGTACCATTCTTCCGTGGAGGAGAGAGGACAATAGAGAAAACTCTCCAGTAAACCGTAAGCAATAAGCCAGTCTGATCAACTAGATGCTGACCTATGGACACACAGCCATAATTAAACACAACTTTGTGTACCAAAAAGGGTAGATGGTTGTCATAGAAACCTGTAAACAACAGTTCTGAGTCAGGCCGCCATAATAGATTAATGAGAATACTTAGGGCATGAGTCTACAGTGTACAGGACTAATAAGAAAATATAAATTGCATAGAAGAAAGTTGTAAAAGGCAACATATATAAAATATAGGAAGTCAAAAACATGTATAAAAAGAAACCATGACAAAAAGGGGAGAATGACAAAGAGGCGAGCTGGTAAAATAAAAGCACTACAAACTGTCATATAAAAACAGGATCAAAAAGGGTGGCAACCAAATTTAAGATCTCAGAGTATAGTATCTCAACCTCATAGTGAACCGCATGGCCCTGTGACACCAATCCTAGATTACCAAGGAGGGATAAAGCAAACATAAAATATAAAGGGGGAAGTCTAAAAAGATTAAAAACAGATAAATAATAGATAAATAATCCAAAGTAACATTGCAAAGGGAAAGAAATGATACAGGTAAAAATGAAACTCCTAAGGCGATGAAGGGAATAAATAAGAGCATAGTAAAAGCCCAATAAAAACATAGCCACAGGGTGGAGGGAAAAATATGAGGAATACAGGATCAGAACTCAGCAGGACTCTTCCAGAGACACAGAGCTGATAGCAGGTAAACCCTTAAAACCAGGGTCGTTGACCATTAAAAGGGGACCATAAAAATTGTAAAAGAATGTGAGTACAACTACAGTACAAGAATAAATATGGGAATAAATAGAGAAAACTAGAAGATTAAATGATAAATAACTGGAGAGGGGGGAAACACAAAACAAAGGCCTCATAAGAACAAATCAAAACAAATAAAAAATAAAACCAAATACAAACAAAGGGGCACAGATAGAAAAGAGGGGGATGGGGAAAGAAGTGAGGGAGGAGGGAAGGAGGAAGGGGAGGTGAGGGGAAGAAGGGGGAGAAGGAGGGAGGGGGAGCGATAGAAGGGGGAGAAGGGGGAAAAGTGAGGAGGAAAAAGAGGAGCATGAGGGAAGGAGGAAGGGGAAAAGGGAGGGAAGGGGCAGCCAAAGGGGTAAGGGAGGGGAAGGTGAGGGTCTTGAAAGGCAATATATAAGCAGAGTATATAAGCTATGCTGGCACCCCTTATAAAAACACAGAGAAATCTTTATGCTGGTTAAGACCTATGGGATGTAAACACTCCATCTGAAAAATATATTTCTGTTCTAATCGTAGAAGGGCTTTATATGTGTCTTTTCCCCTCCAATGTCATCTGACTCTTCTTATGACCAAAAATTTCAAATCTGAAATCTGGTAATGTTTCTCATGTCAATGCTATACTAGTAGTTTATTTTCCAAGCCCTTTTCAGACAGCTTCAATGCTCAACAATCCTGGTATGGATACTGCAATTAGTCTTCCCAGCATGTATCAAATTGCATGGACAAAGGATCATGCATATTACATGTTTATTTATTTACATTCTCTTATATACTGTGCTATTCTGCATCAGTGCAGTTTACATTGAACAAACTGAAATTACATTAAACAGGGCATTATAACTTGGAGATAACTAATTTACAGGGAACATGGGCTATGGAGGATTAAGTGGCTTGCCCAAGACCACAAGGAGCACCTGTGGGACTTGAAACCCCAGTCCTTCCAGCCCAAGGTTGCTGTCCTCTAGTGGGATTTGAACCCCCAATCTTCCAGCCTGAAGTACCTTGCCCCAACCACTAGGCCACTCCTCCACTCATGTTGATGGCATCTTGATGTTGATGACATCAAGAACGCTGTGTTGGAAGAAAGTGAGAAGTCTCTACAAAAGGTGAAAAGCAAAAACAGCCAAAATGGATGACCGAAGAAACTCTGAAAATTGCCCCGAAACTCAGAGCAGCTAAAGGCAGAGAAGAAAGTGAGGCAATCACAGAACTCAACTGAGATTTCCAATGTGCAGCAAGACAAGACAAGGAGAAGTACTACAAAGACACATGCAGGAAATAGAATCAGAAACTATTAGAGGAAGAACAAGATCGGCTTTCCTTAAGCTACCAGAGTTAAAGAAAAAATTCCAGCCTCGAAATGGAATGCTACAAGATACTCAAGGATGCATGTTGAATGATGTTAAGAAGATCAAGAAAAGGTGGAAAGAATATACAGAATCATTATACTATAAAGATCAAGTGGACCAACAGCCATTTCAACCTGTACCTTATGATCAGAAACTACTGGTGATGAAAGAAGAAGTTGCTGTAGCATTGAAAACCTTATCAAAGAATAAAGCATCGGGCATTGATGGCATTCCCATAGAAATATTACAGCAATCGGATGCAGCTGTTATTATACTTACAAGGCTCTGCCAGGAAATTTGGAAGAAACATCATGGCCAACTGACTGGAAAAGATCTGTGTTTATACCAATACTAAAGAAAGGTGATCCAATTGATTGTGGAAATTATTTCACAATCGCTCTGATCCCACATGCCAGAAAGATTCTACTCAAGATTATTCAGCAGAGATTGCAACCATACCTGGAACAAGAACTACCTGAAGTGCAAGCAGGGTTCAGGAAAGGGCGAGGAACGAGAGACGTCATCGCGGATATGAGATGGATCCTTAAAAAGACTAAAGAATACCAAAGGATATCTATAAGTGTTTTATTGACTACAGCAAGGCTTTTGACTGTATAAACCATGAGAAACTCTGATCCACATTAAGAAGCATGGGTATATCAGAACACCTGATCATTCACTTGTAGAGCCTTTACACTGATCAAAAAGCAACAGTTTGAATGGAACAAGGAGAAACAGAATGGTTTTAAAATTAGCAAAGGTGTACAACAAGGCTGCATACCTTACCTGTTTAATTTATATGCACAACAAATTATCAGAGAAGTAGGACTGTATGAGGTGTGAAGATTAGTGGAAGATTCAACAACCTTCGCTATGCTGATGATATCACATTACTGGCTGCAAGTGAAGATGATCTAAAACATTTGCTTCTCGTGATCAAGGAACATAGTCTTAAAATGGGCCTGCACCTTAATGTAAAGAAGATCCCAACAACTATTAAAATCAATATGTTCATCGTTGATGGAGAAGAAATTGAAATAGTATACAATTTTAACCTATTTGGATCAATTATGCATAGCGTCCCCGAAATGGGTACGCTCAAATTTCATGCCTCAGGTCATATTAAACAACGCATAAAACAATTCAATCATGCAATATTTTATTAGGAACAAATGTAGAATGATGCATTACAAAATGTTCTGTGATATGTTCACCTGCAGAACTGATAAAAGAACTTGAAGTAAGAGTTTAGTAAAATTTTCAAAATTTATTGTACGCTTGAAAAGTAGCATTTTTCGACAAGAACGCAGTCATTCTCTCAAGTAAGCTTGATTTTTGTTTAATGTATTGTTTTTAATCAAATATATTTGTATGTAGGATTTACAGTGATTCCGTTCTGAGTACGATACATATTTCTGCCGTCCCCGTTTTGGGGACGCTATGCATGAATGGGTAGGGCGTTTGTGATGAGCGATAATATGAGCAATTAAGTGTAACAGAGCATGTGCAGTATGCAATTATCCACAAACTGTGCTATTTGGTGTTTTTGTGTTGTCTGTTTATGATTTTTCACATTTTTCAACTTTAGAATGTCAAGGCATTACAAATTACGTGAAGTTATTTCAATGCTGGAGGATGATGATGAATGGATAGCAGCCAACATATACATTACTTTGCATGACTGCCTGAGCCATATGCCCATACCACTCAATGCACATGTCAGCACCTGAGGAGGGGCTGCGGTATGTGCAACAGCTGCCATGGGCCTGTGCATGTCCACACCATGTGTGGCTGGCCCATGCCTCTGTGCATCATGCACATTGCCTGCCTGGGACATTGGTCACAGCAGTGTTCCATTGTGGGCTGCTGGTATGGGGACTGCCTCTGGGTCTGGGGGTTCAAGGCCCACTCTGCCAATATTTTTGCTGAGATATGCCAAGGGTACAGTGTCACCTGCCCATTGCACGATGCCAGTGCTGCACACATGATGGCTGTCATGGGGGGTGGGACATGTGCATGGTGTGTTGCATACACATGGTACCCCCTGCACATCACCGTCTAGCTGCACAGGGCATGCATGTCAGCCATCGGGCACTGCGGATGAGGTCCCAGGCCTGTTTCTGTCACCATGGGGTGGTAAGGCTGCCACACAGGTGGCCCCATGCATAGGACAGGTATCTGTGGCAGCATGTGGCCCCTTCCTCCAGCCCACCCACCCTGCCATGGGTCCCTCCATATCCCTTCTTGGGTATACCCACACATCTGGGCCACCCACTTGACTTGAGTCTGCCACATCCATGGCCTACTCTGGGCCATTCCCTTCTCCATATCCTGCTCCCTGTACATGTCACGCACCACTGTCATATGTGATGTGGCTGGCTACACAATTTTGATACATAAAGATCATTTCCACATAATACTAATTACATTTCATTTATAATAAGTTTTGGAAATTTATTTGCAGTTGTTTGACATTATTTGCAGTTGTTTTATATAACAGCCACTTCACCCGCCCTTTCATGCATAGCGTCCCTGAAATGGGGACACCGAAATATTGTGTAAAATAGCAGTCAAAATATTTGTTTTGACCAAAATTATCACTTGAGGTGTTATTAGTTTGGTATAGACTAACATATCATGGAGTTTCATGTGAAAACAAAAATTCATGCATTAATGGGACAACTGGCATAATCAACAGGTTCATCGTTGAAGGAGAAGAAATTGAAATCGTGAACAACTTTAACCTACTTGGATCAAC
Organism: Ichthyophis bannanicus; assembly: GCA_033557465.1. Lineage (NCBI taxonomy): Eukaryota > Metazoa > Chordata > Amphibia > Gymnophiona > Ichthyophiidae > Ichthyophis > Ichthyophis bannanicus. The sequence goes on along the minus strand of CM066032.1, from coordinate 1,749,993,254 downwards.
TATCAGTAAAGAAGCAACAAGCATGAAGAAATCTGATGATGCATTGCTCTTGGCAGAATGACTATGAAGGTCCTAGACAAGATTCTCAAGAGCAAAGATGTCTCTCTCGATACAAAGATTTGACTCGTTCAAGCCATGGTATTTTCAATAACATCATATGGACGTGAAAGCAAGACATTGAAAAAGATAGACAAGAAGAAAATTGATGCCTTTGAATTATGGTGCTGGCGACGAATACTATATATACCATGGACTGTCTGAAGAATACACCAGTCAGTAGTAGAGGAGATCAAACCTAAGCTTTCTTTAGAAGCTCAGATGACAAGCCTTCGACTTTCATACTTTGGACACATCATGCGAAGAGAGAGATCATTAGAGAAAAACATCATGCTTGGCAAAGTAGAACGTCAACGCTTAAGAGGAAGGCCAGCAATGAGATGGGTTGATACAATAACAGCAACTATGGGTGTCACTCTATCAACAATGAGCCGCCTGACTGAAGACTGAACACAGTTTAGAGCAACTATCCAGAGGGTTGCCATGAGTCGGCACCGACTCAACAGCATTTAACAACAACAACATATCATATGTTCAGTTTCACAATTGGTGAAACTAGTCAAAAAATACTTCCTTTGAGTCTTGGGGTGAACAAAAACATTTTTGGTAACTAGATCATGTTCACATTACAGCTGTGCATCACCCACAGCTGTAATAACCAACAGACTTGGGTGCAGTGGACTTGTAGGGAGGGCCTATGGCACTAAAATATTGACTAAATTGGGATTCCTCCTATGAGCTACCATAAACAAACAACAAACCGAGAGAGCTCTTCGAAATTGTGAAAACACTCACCAAGGAGCAGAAATCCGACAGCGAAGTGCAAATAGACCCACAAACATTCGCAGACCACATCCAAGACAAATTCCATTCAGCTCCACGAAGAAAAACTGACACAAGCACCAAACCAACCACCCCTCAAGAAAACCTTGGGACAAATTCAGCAACCCATCTACAGAGCAGCTCTCACACATCATCACCGCACTCAACACAAGCACGGCTCCAACAGACCCATGCCCAGTCACATGGATCAAAATGACAAAGTCAAACTTCATCAACACCATACACAAGATGGTGAAAAGTTCACTAACACAAGGTTTCATGCCAGACCAGCTAAAACTTGCCACAATAAGACCAAATCCTAAGAAATCAGCACTCAACAAAAACAACCCAGCAGCCTACAGACCTATCTCAAGCATCCCCCTTCTGGCTAAGATTATTGAGAAAGCGGTATAACATCAACTACAAGACCACATCGACAACTACGCACAACTCGACCACAACCAACACGGTTTCCGCCCCAACCACGGAGTTGAAACACTCCTGTTATACCTTTTTAACGACATATTACACCTCATAGACAATAGCAAGGACAGAATACTCATGATCTTCATTGACATTTCATCAGCATTTGACTCAGTGGACCACGGAACACTACTAGCAAGAATACAGAACATCGGACTACACGGAGCCACACTGAGATGGTTCCACTCTTACCTAACGAGCAGACAGATACAGGTCAAGATTGGGCACAACGCATCCCGACCCATAAAAGTCATGCAAGGTGTACCCCAAGGATCCGCACTATCAGCTCTCTTATTCAACATCTACATACAGCCAATATGCAGCATCATAAAAGAGCACGGGATAAAATACACAATCTATGCGGATGATATAATGATATACACACCAATCACCCTCGACAACCCAGATCACACCAAGATGACAGATTGTCTCACACACATGAACACCTGGCTTCAAGACAACAACATGACCATAAACTACAGCAAGACTGAGGCAATAATCATCACACAAAACTCCGACTTCATCCCCCCCCGCGACATCAAGATAGGCACCACAACCATACCCATACAATCAGAAGTTAAATACCTAGGCATGACCATGGACAAAGAACTTAACCTTCAGTCCCACATCAGCAGAACCACAAAAAATGCATACCACAGAATGAGACTAGTACGACGCCTCAAGCCCCTCCTAGCTCAGGAACACTTCTGCACAGTTTGTCAGGCACTAATAACCCCAATCCTAGACTTCTGCAACCCAATCTATCTGGGCCTAACGAAACAGACACTAAGACCACTGCAACTGGCACAAAACACTGCAGCACGCATAACAGCTGGCACCACAAGACAAGAACACATCACACCCACCCTAAAAGAGCTCCACTGGCTGCCTATCAGCGCCCGCATTAGATACAAGACAATCATAAACATTTTCAAAATCAAACAACAGTCATCAGCCTTCAGCCTACACCCACTCATATAACCTGACAACAGCACAAGACCGAGGAGAAGAGGCACAGTCAACCATGTCAACACACCTAAAGACATCAACAGGGTATGCAAGGACACCGAAAAATGAGCCTTATCAAAGGCGGCACCAACAATCTGGAACGTCCTCCCCGACGAACTGCATTCAACAACAGACCTTAAGGATTTCAGGAAACTACTGAAGATGACCCTCTTCATAGAACACTACGGTGACATTACATAAACCATACAACAGACACCTCCCCCCCACACGTCACTATAATAGTAATTAAGCAAGGACCTGATATACATATCATTGTAAATAGCACACGCTGTAAATAGCACACCAAGAATCAACGTCCAGACACACTCACACACATACACTGCCCACTGCATGTGCACACTAGACACTGTATCTTATTTATGTTTATGTTTATGTTTATTAAAACATTTTTTATACCGCCCAATACCGGAGGCATCTGGGCGGTTTACAATCGTTAAAATAAAATTACAGGCTGCAAAGAAACTGATAAGGAACGCCAGTTAAAATAAAAGCAAAAGAGAAGGGAGAAAGGATAGAAGAACAAAGTAATCAGAGAAACAGCAACAGGAGAGGGGGGATGGAGACGAAGACGGGGAGGGGAGGTCAAATGCCAGACTAAAAAGGTGAGTTTTAAGTTGTTTTTTAAAGGATTTGTAGGATTGCTCTAAGCGGAGAGGAGGGGGAAGCGAATTCCAAAGTCTAGGACCCAGAAAGTAAAAAGCTGAGGAACAAGTGGATTCAAGGTGAGCCTGTGAAGGGGAAGGAAGGGACATACGGTTAATGTGAATAGGACGGAGCAGACGGTGAGGAGTACGGAAATGAATCTGGTCTGCAAGGTAGAGAGGGGTGCCCGTGTGGATTGCCCTGTGTGCGAATGTGAGAATCTTGTACTGAATGCGAAATGAGACAGGTAACCAATGTTGATGCAAAAGAAGGGGGGTGATGTGGTCATATCGGGAGGCGTGAATCAATACACGAACCGCAGCGTTCTGAATGCACTGTAGACGGGAGAGTTGGGATTGTGGCAGGCCAGGTAAGGAAACATTACAATAGTCGAGACGGGACATTACAAAGGAGAGAATAAGTGTAGCTAAAGCAGAAGATGAGAGAAAAGGGCGTACAGCCCGAAGCTGCTTAAGAGAAAGAAAAGAACGCTGAACAATTGAAGAAATATGTTCCTTGAATGAAAGAGAAGAATCAAGAATAACACCTAGATACCGGAGGGACGAAACAAGAGAAATGGGCTGGGAGGAAAAAGAGGGGGCACAGGTGGGGGAAGGGCTCCTAAGGGTGAACCAAATGGCGAAAGACTTGACAGGGTTTACATGGAGAAAGTTAGAGGTGAACCAGGAGGCAACAGCAGTGAGGCAAAGGTTAAGGGGAGAGATATCAGGCATGAGGGAATCAGTATGGTGCAAGAGAATTATATCGTCCGTGTAATAATATGCGGAGATACCGAACTGTTGGATTAAGAGAGCAAGATGGGCTAGAAAGACATTAAAGAGGAGCGGAGCAAGAACAGACCCTTGAGGCACACCACAGGAAAAAGGGGTGGGAGCTGAAGAAGAGGACCCAACTACTACTGAGAAGGAGTGACAGGAAAGAAAAGAACGAAACCAGTGAAGAACCACACCAGAGAGGCCAGCATCCTGGAGACGAACGAGAAGAGTGTGATGGTCCACCAGATCGAAGGCTGCAGAAAGATCAAGAGAAACAGCAAGAGTGAAAAAACCACGATCGTGAGCAGCATGCAGTTCATTGAGGAGGGAAAGAAGGATTGATTCTGTGCTATGGCCGTGGCGAAAACAGACTGCCGGGGGTGAAGAACAAGAGAGGCTTCAAGATGGGAGGAGAGCTGAAGGAAGACTAGCTTTTCAAGAAATTTGGAGAGGAAAGGGAGATTAGAGATAGGGCGCCAGTTAGAGAGGACAGTGGGGTCTGAGGAGCGGGATTTCAGAATTGGACGAATAGTGGCATGCTTCCAAGGTGTAGGAAAGATGCCAGAGGATAGGCTAGAGTTGAAGAGAGAGAGGATATAAGGGGAGAGAGATAGAGAAGGTTCCAGGAGCCAGCGGGAGGGAATGGGATCAGCAGGACAGGTTGTCTTGCGGATAGAAAGAAAAGTTTTTTGAAGGACAGCTGGGGAAACCAGCTCAAAAGAGGACCAGGAGTGAGATAAGGCAGGGATGGGAAGGGAAGGGGAGAGAGGGGAGATTGTTTGCTGTTCAGACCACCTTGATTGTAGGATAAGGCGGTATAGAAATCCATTTAAATAAATAAAATAATAAATAAATAACAGCTGAGTCAGAAGAACATGGGAATGGTTTGTAAAATGTGCCATTCTTCTTTCATAATTTTGGATAAATTAGAAAAAAGGAGCAGACACACTATCTTGTTGTCTGTGGGATGTGTTGCCTTCATCAAAAGAGATATGCGGTCGGACGTGCAAGCTCTATCGTACACCTGCAAAATGCCCTTCTTGGGGTATCCCCTATCAATGAACCAGCAGTACATATCTCGTGCATGTCTCTCAAAGTCATTGTTTTGTGAACAAATTCTCTTGACATGAAGAAAATGGCTAATTGGCAAGTTGTCCTTCAGTGAACGGTTGTGAAAACTGCTATAACGTAACAGCTGGTTCCGATCGGTGGGTTTCCTATATGGATCAGTAGTGAACCCCATGGCTCGGCCCTTTCCTGGTTTTCTTCTTTTCTCTCCCATTGCACTTCTATTATATCTTCTGGCAGATCTTCCTCCACTGCTATTTTGCTTTCAGTCAGTGTACCTCAGGGCTCTGCCTTGGAACCTCTTCTTTTCTTCCTCTACAGTATACTCATTCCTTTTGTGCCCTGATTTCCTTCCATGGTTTTCAGTACCATCTTTATGCTGATGATTCTTAGATTTACCGTTCTACACAAAAACAATCTCCAGGAATCCAGGCCTGCATCTCAACCTGCTTGTCTGACATTGTTGCTTGGATGCCCCTCTGCTGTCGGAAACGAAACATGGCCAAGACAGCGCTACTTATCTTTCCCCCTTCTTCATTTTTCTCTTTCTGTGGATAATACTATCATCCTCCCTGTTTCCTCAGCTTACAACCTTGGAGTCCTTTTTGACTCCTCTCTTTCTCCGCGCACATCTAACACATCAGAAAAATGTGTGCCTTCCTTTCTGAATACACTATGAAGACCCTTAACCACTCTCTAGGTACTCCACTTAGACTATTGCCACCTACTCTTCATTGGTCTCCTACTGACTCATCTCTCTCCCCTTCAATCCTTTCAAAACTCAGTCTAATGGCTAATCTTCCACCAGTGACACTATGCCCACATAACCCCTCTTCTAAAGTCACTGAAATCACTTCAGTGGCTCCCTATCCATTTCTGCATCCAATTCAAACTTCTCCTCTTGATCTACAAGTGCATTCACTCTACAGCTTCTCATTAACTCCGTCTCTCATCTCTCCCTGCACAGCTTCACCGGAACTCTGCTCATCAGATGAAATCACTTTCATCTGTGCTCTTCTTTTCCACTGCTAACTCCAGCCTCCGTTTGTTCCATCTTGCTGTAGCATATGTCTGGAACAGACTACCTGAGTTAGTACACCAAGCTCCATCCCTGGTCATATTCCAATCCGGATTAAAAACCCACCTCTGAGGCTGCCTTTGGATCTTGACCCCCTTTACCACCCTTGTGTCTTACAATCATTTTCTCTTTGTTTAGCCTGGTTCCCTGTTTGTTGCATTTGCCTTGAATAGGTTGTAAGCTCTATTGAGCAGGGGCTGTCTCTTCTGTGCATATGTACAGTGCTGCATATGCTTTGTAACGTTATAGAAATGTTAAGTAGAAGTAGTACTAGTCATTGCTGAGGCCTCGCTTGTAGTATTATGTTCAGTTTTGGAGACCATAAGAACATAAGAACATAAGATATGCCATACTGGGTCAGACCAAGGTCCATCAAGCCCAGTATTCTGTTTCCAACAGTGGCTAATCTAGGTCATATGTACCTAGCCGTTTCCCCAAGAGACACAAGTTCCACAATGCTTGTAACTGGGTCAAGCATTGATATCTTCGGTCACTTCTTAATAATGGTTTATGGACCTTTCCTCCAGGAACTTGTCCAAACCTTTTTTAAACCCAGCTACACTAACAGCCTTTACTACATCCTCCGGTAACAAATTCCAGAGTTTGATTACACGTTGAGTGAAAAAATATTTTCTTTTATTAGTATTAAATAGTTTACCCTGTAGCTTCATTGCATGTCCCCTAGTCTTTCTATATTCTGATAAGGTAAACAATCGATCTACGTTTACCCGTTCCACTCCGTTCATTAATTTATAGACTTCTATCATATCTCCCCTCAGCCGTCTCTTTTCCAGGTTAAAGAGCCCTAACCTTTTTAGCCTTTCTTCATAGGAGTATCTTTCCATCCCCTTTACCATTTTGGTGGCTCTTCTCTGAACCTTTTTTAAAATCGCTATATTCTTTTTAAGATACGGCGACCAGAATTGCACACAATATTCAAGGTGCTGTCTCACCATGGAACGATATAGAGGCATTATAATATCTTTTGTTTTATTTTCCATTCCTTTCCTTATGATACCTAGCATTCTATTTGCTCTCTTGGCCGCCGCTACACACTGGGCCGAGGGTTTTAACATGGTATCTACAATGACGCCTAAATCTTTTTCCTGGGTGGTGGTTCCTAATGTGGAACCTTGCATTGTGTAACCATAGTTTGGGTTGTTCTTCCCTAGGTGCATAACCTTGCACTTGTCAACATTAAATTTCATCTGCCATTTTGATGCCCAGTCTTCCAATTTATCAAGATCCTCTTGCAATTTTTCACAATCCTCTTGGGTTTTAACAACTTTAAATAGTTTTGTGTCATCTGCAAATTTGATAACCTCACTCGTTATTCCACTTTCCAGGTCATTTATGAATATGTCAAAAAGCAGCGGACCCAGCACAGATCCCTGGGGTACACCACTATTCACCTTTCTCCATTGGGAAAATTGGCCATTTAGCCCTATCCTCTGCTTTCTATCTTTTAACCAGTTCCTGATCCACAATAGTACACTGCCTCCCATCCCATGACTCTTTAGTTTTGCCAAAGGTCTCTCATGAGGGACCTTGTCAAAGGCTTTCTGAAAGTCCAGATACACAATATCAACCGACTCACCTTTGTCCACCTGATTATTCACTCCTTCATAAAAACATAACAGATTAGTAAGACAAGATCTTCCTTGTCTAAAGCCATGTTGGCTGTCTCCCATTAGGTCATGACTATCTACATGCTGAGTAATTTTATTCTTTATGATGGTTTCTACCATTTTTCCCGGTACTGACATCAGGCTCACCGGTCTGTAGTTTCCCGGATCACCCCTGGAACCCTTTTTAAAAATTGGTGTTACATTGGCGATCCTCCAATCTTCAGGTATTAGAGATGATTTTAATGATAGTTCACAGATTACTGATAGCAGTTCTGCAATCTCATATTTCAGTTCTTTCAATACCCTTGGATGTATACCATCTGGCCCAGGTGATTTGCTACTCTTCAGTTTATCTAATAGTTGTAAGACATCTTCCCGATGTATTGATATTTCCTTCAATTCTTCCGCACCTTTAAATACCACTTCAGTCATGGGTAACATCCCTACATCTTCCTCAGTAAAGACCGAAGCAAAGAATTCATTCAGTCTCTCCGCTATCGCCTTGTCGCCTCTTAGTGCTCCTTTAACCCCTTTATCATCTAATGGACCAACTGACTCTCTCACAGGTTTTTTGCTACGAATGTACTTGAAAAGGTCTTTATTTCACGTTTTTGCTTCCGCAGCAAGCTTCTTCTCAAATTCTCTCTTTGCCTGCCTTATCAATGCCTTGCATTTGACTTGCCAGTGCTTGTGCTGTTTCCAGGTTTCGTCGTTTGGCTCTTTTTTCCATTTCCTGAAAGATGCTTTTTTGGCAACAACAGCCTCTCTGACCTCACCTTTAAACCATGCTGGCAGTTTTTTGGACTTCCTTCCACTTTTATTAAAGCGTGGAATACAGCTGGTCTGGGCTTCCAAGATAGTATTTTTCAACAACACCCAAGCTTGATGTACGTCTTTAACCTTCGCAACTGCTCCTTTTAGTTTTTTCTTAACTGTTTTCCTCATTTATCATAGTCTCCCTTTCGAAAGTTAAAAGGTAGTACTGTGGATTTCCTTACTATCCCTCCTCCACTAATTAAATCAAAGGCGATCATGCTATGATCACTATTGCCAAGTGGCCCCAACACCCTTATCTCTTGCACTAGATCTGGTGTTCCACTAAGGACTAGGTCTAATATGGCTTCCCCTCTGGTTGGTTCATGAACCAGCTGCTCCAAGAAGCAGTCATTTATTTCATCTAGGAACTTTATCTCCCTAGCATGTCCTGACGTGACACTGACCCAGTCGATACCAGGGTAATTGAAATCACCCATTATTATTACTGCGCTGTAACTTTTGTTAGCTTCCTTGATTTCTTTGGGCATTTCATCATCCATTTGGTCATTCTGGCCAGGTGCTGGATAGTACACCCCCACTGGCATCGCCTTCCCCCTTTTATATGGAATTTCAATCCATATAGATTCTACAGCAGATTTTGTTTCCTGCAAAATTTTAATCCTTTCTGAGTCAATGCCCTCTCTAACATAGAGCGCAACCCCTCCACCAATTTGATCAGCTCTATCATTACGATATAGTTTGTACCCAGGTATCACAGTGTCCCACTGGTTGTCCTCCTTCCACCATGTCTCTGATATTCGAATCATATCTAACCTTTCATTTAGTGCTATATATTCTAACTCTCCCATCTTATTCTTTAGACTTCTAGCATTTGCATACAAACATTTTAGAGAATGTATTTTATTCATGTTAATTTGGCTATTGTTAGACATGGGTAAATTGGGATCTTTAAGCTCTGTCTGCTCCATACTTGAGGGCATTTGGGCTACTTTACTCTTTTGTGGAACCTCTCTGCTTTTGGTAGTATCCTTCAAGGATACATTCTTCCGAACCATCCGCTCTTGGGCGACTGTCGGCTTTCCCCTAATATCTAGTTTAAAAGCTGCTCTATCTCCTTTTTAAAGGTTAATGCCAGCAGCCTGGTTCCATCTTGGTTAAGGTGAAGCCCATCCCTTCGGAAGAGCCCCTCCTTTCCCCAGAATGTTCCCCAGTTCCTAACAAATCCAAACCCCTCATCTCTGCACCATTGTCTCATCCACGCATTGAGACTCCGGAGCTCTGCCTGCCTTTTGGGTCCTGCGCGTGGAACAGGAAGCATTTCGGAGAATGCTACCTTGGAAGTTCTGGATTTCAACTTCCTACCTAAAAGCCTAAATTTTGCCTCCAGAACCTCCCTACCACATTTTCCTATGTCATTGGTACCAACATGTACCAAGACAGCAGACTCCTCCCCAGCACTATCTAAGACCTTATCTAGGTGGCGCGTGAGGTCCGCTACCTTCGCACCAGGCAGGTATGTTACCAGGCGATCCTCACGTGTACCAGCCACCCAGCTATCTACATGCCTAATGATCGAATCACCAACTATAACGGCTGTCCTAACCCTTCCCTCATGAGCACTTGGCCCTGGAGAAACTTCCTCGGTGCGAGAGGGTTTTACATCACCTGGAGGACAGGTCCTAGTTACAGGATCACTTCCTGCCACACCAGGGTGATGCTCTCCTGTCACGTGACCTCTCTCCTCCATGGCAACAGGGATGCTGCCAGACTGGAGGTGGGACTTCAGGACTATATCCCTGTAGGTCTCGTCTATGTACTTGTCAAAAGATATAAAAAGAGTTGAAATGGTTCAGACTCAGAAAGAACTAGAACAGGGACTGTTAACCCAATTCTTGGGACATGCCCAGCTAGTCAGATTTTCAGGATATTCAAAATGAATATGCATGAGACAGATTTGCATGCAATGCCTCAGTTGCATGCATATTTGGCTAGGTATGTCCCGAGGACTAGATTGAGACTGCTGAGATAGACTGTAATTAGATGCATTCAACACTGAATACTATTCAGACAAATGAAACAAGGCAATTTCATGACTACAAAACTAATTTGCTATAATTATAAGGCTCAGAGGATATGAAAGACACTAATTATGCTTACCATTGTTTGCAATATTCAGCAGATAGCATCCAGGACATCCCGAGTATAAATATATTTTAAAGTGCAGCCTAGTAAAACATTGTAAGATGTCAGATGTAGAAGCACAATCCTTGTGCTGAATACCACATTTTAAAGGGTCAGAATTAGCTGATTTGAAATAAAAGCAAGCAAAAACAGATATGTTGACAACAGCATCAAAACATACATACAGTATATGCTCTGGTACATTTACTTTTGTGAATGTTTAAGTTGAGGAGGCCAAAGTTTTTAGCAAATTATTTTTATCATATTTCTTCCAGAATGTGTCATATCTATGTGATACCCAGGAACCAAATTCTGATGTTAAGTATCCCTGGAGTGTTTCAGCGTGAAAGGGGTTGGTGGAAAGGGGAGATAGATACAGATTTTAAAATTATCGATTTATTTTATGCTTTACTTAAACACGAAGTGAAATAACAATTCTTCTTTTAATAGTGAAGGCTTCTCAGAACTCCAAGTATTCTTGAGCTGGGGGATAGGGTGGGGGGTAGGGGAGAAGTGGCTGGCAAGTTTTACTGTCCACCATCCAAGCTATCTGTGCGGTCACCAGATGCAGTAGGTTTGTTTTTCTGTTGCTATGTTTTTCCCCCTCATATGTTTATATCTTTTATCTACAATCCTGGCGTCACTCACTTCTCCCTTCTGTTTTCGGACCTGCTAATCAACCCTTACTGTTTTGGTATGGGTGTCCTGCTTCCAGTGAGACATTGTAATTTCCTGCCAAAAATGCTGTGTCTCTTCAAGAGGCCTTTAGCGGCAGTAGAACTTAGCTTTGCCTTCAAACGGTGATATAACTCCAGAAACATGGAGATAAACTGTCAGACAGCTGCCTCAAGAACAAAATTTGCCCCTGGAAGTGAAAAAGAGTTCTTCTGCAGCCCTTAAAAGAGAATCCTTCTGTGTAGTCAATCATTTCAGATTCTGCAGTTCTAATAGACCCTTCTAATTAGAAATCTCTGTTAAAATGAATAATTAGTAACAGCATCTTGTCCTCATTTTGGCACACTGTTTCTAACTTCATGTCTTCAACAAGTTTGCTTTGTTGACATAGATAGCTTGGCGGGGGTGGGGGGGGGGTGTATATTTAAGGGTCTAGCCACTGCCGCCACTTTAATTAAACCCACATATTCACCACTGGAACTTATCTGCTTTTGAGCACTGGATATCCAAGTTCGCCGGACAGCAGCATTGCTATCAGTCAGTGACAATATTCAGCTACTAACCGTAGAGCGAAAACTGCTTAACGTTAGGGCAGCTATTCAGATGGCCTAACTTTAACCAGCTTAGCTATCTGCTTAGCGGCTGAATATCACTGCTAACCAGAGAGCAATCATTGCCCCTGATCCACCCACAGACCGCCCTGGTTTTAACTGGGTGTTTTTTATATGCTCTGTGGTGGTATTTAGTGGCACTAACCGGTTAGTGCCGCTGAATATTGGGCTGGTTAGGTCTGCTAAACAGCTAAAACGCTTTGAATATCTCTCATTTTGAATATAATTCACACTCAAGACATAGGCGTCAGAAAGGGATAGGCCACACGGGCCCTGGTCCCACCAAAAATCATGGCTGGCAGGCAGCAGGCGGCCCATGAGGTGGAGCTAGGGGGCAGAGTTAGGATGGAACTTGGGTGGTATGTAGCCCCCCCCCCCAAAGAAAAAGGGCTTCCGCTGCCCCTGGTCAAGGAGAAATTATTAAAAAAAAAAGAATTGCATGCAATACAAGTTTGAGAGACCCAGTGGCTGATTCAAGCTATGTCTATGGCTGAAAATTCCTTCCCCAGAAGAGATTAAATTAGCCAATTGGACTTGTTGAATCAACTTTCAGGCAAACAAAACCCAGATGCATTGCTACAAGTAATCTGAATTACAGAGAGGAATAACCAGCATACAAACAGAGAGGAATAACCAGCAGAAAGGAGGATGTACTAATGTCCCTGTACAAGTTGTTGGTGAAGCCTCACTTGGAGTATTGTGTTCAGTTTTGGAGACCATATCTCACAAAAGTATATAAAAAGACATGAAACAGTTTGGAGGAAGTCAACCAAACTGATTTGGAGCCTGCACCAGAAGACATATGAGAAGAGACCTGAAGACCTAAATCAAGCTCATTCCATCCTAGACATGCAGACTCTCTGTATGTCCAGTTTGAACCGGATGTACAGAGGGGGTCATGATTCTAATCCCTCAGGGCACGTCTAGCCCCGCGGGACCAGAATCGCAAACAGCCCTGTACATGCAGGCATACAGGTAAAACCCGACTAACTCAATCCATTGTAAAGCTGCGATCCCAGCCACCGGCTGCACAAAGGCTTTCATAAGAACATAAGAACATAAGATATGCCATACTGGGTCAGACCAAGGTCCATCAAGCCCAGTATTCTGTTTCCAACAGTGGCCAATCTAGGTCATATGTACCTAGCAATTTCCCCAAGAGACACAAGTTCAGGGTCAGGCTACGGGGAATGTCCTTGGGCGAGGAGCCCCATTTGTGCCCGGGCCCGCAGAAAAATGACGTCCAGGGAAGTTATTCCACCTCGGAGGTGGAATAACTTCCCCTCACAAGTCACCATCCCTGGATGTACAGGGCTGACATTAGAATCGGCCCTATACGTCCAGGGCCGGCGACCTCCCATGGCCCGCCAAACTCTACCCCCGATCTGTCCTTTCCCCATCCCCGTCTAACTTCCCCATACAACCGGCAGGGAGGTTAGATGACGGTGGGGAGGGCATGAATAGAGGGGATGGACATCCTGTTGGGACGTCCATCCCCGCTATTCGTGGGACAGAATCGGGCCCAATATGTATATCCTAGAGGAGAGGAGGGACAGGGGAGATATGATACAGAACTTTAAATGCTTAAAAGGTATTAATGTATTAATAAACCTTTTTCAAAGAAGGGGATGCTGTAAAACTAAGGGGCATATGATGAAGCTGCGAGATGGTGAACTTAAAAGCAGCATTAGGAAATACTTTTTCACTGAAAGGGTGGTGGATGCTTGGAATGCCATCCTGATGGAGGTGGTGGGGGCAAAATACAGTAACAGAATTCAAAATGTCATGGGATAGACACAGTTGATCCCTTTATAGCAAGATGATGAAATCAAAGCAAACTTAAATATATTTTTTACTTCAATAAATAAAGGGGGGCTGACCTGCACAGAGTGGCATGTACAATCCTAAATAAAGGCATAGGTGGAGGTAACCTGCACGGAGCAGCATTTACATCCCCTCTAGCCACCTTATTGGGCAGACTAGATGGACCATGCTTGTCTTTATCTGCTGTCGTATACTATGGGATCTTTTCTGTACCACAAATAGTAGGGTTGGATGTCCTGTTGGGACATCCATCCCCGCTATTTGCCCCCCTTCCATTCCCGGCAAAAGCTTCCCTGTATGAACAAAGAGTTTGTACGGGGAGGCTTAGACAGGGGCGGGAGGGGTGTTGCAGAGGTGGAGTGAGGATGGTCCAAAGTCCCGAATGTACAGGGCCCATTCTGAAGTTGGCCCTGTACGTCCAGGGCCTCGGATCTGGACGGGGGACTTATTCCACCTCGGAGGTGGAAAAAGTCCTCATGGACATCGAGGGACAACAGGCCTGGGCAGCAGGAAAGAGGTGAGGGGGTGCAGGTGATTCCCCGCAGCCCGACCCTGGCCATGGAAGGCCAGATTGGGGGTCGGGCTGTGGGAAATAAAGATAGCAGTCGGCGGCCAAGGATCGCGGTTCCTGAATGGAGCCACAGTGCCATGGCAACAGGATGCCATGGCACTGCAGCTCCATTCAGGAGCCTGACTGAGTTAGCCGGGCAGGGGACTGTACGTGCGGGCCAATCTGAATCAGGTCCTGGCCTGCACTTACAAGCCCAGACCCGATTCTGATCCCGGAGGGCATGTCTAGCCCCAGCCGGATCAGAATCGGGTCTGCCTCTGGGCATCTCGATTCCAATCGGACGCACACAGGAGCTTGCTCGCACTCACTGGAATGTGCCTCCATGTTACTATGAATTGTCCCACAGCATACAGCCATTTCTGTTATTTGTAATATTGCTATGCATCTGTCTAATTTAAATACCAAACATTACTGGTGGGATTTTGTGTCATGAGAGCTGATTTGGAATTAATTATTCACATTTTCCATATTTGAGATCAAATTGAATTACAAATTTGTGCTCAGTTGTTGGTAGCTCTTTGCCCAAAGGGGTTCACAATCTAAGTTGTACCTGAAGCAAGGGAGGAGGAAGTGACTTGCTCAAGGTCATAAGAATACAGGTTACGACTTCCGGTATGGCACTGAGCTGATCGGGCGCTGTGCAGATCAGCTCCGGACTTCCATCCCACAAAACTGCTAAAAAACCCTGCTAATCGCAATCGAATGCCCCAGGCGGCTCCCAAAAGCAACAGGGATAGTGGAGGTGCGGCAGCAGAATATTCATTGCGGCCCGAGAAGCACCTGATGGCTTCTAAGCTGACCAAGAGGGAGAAGGCACGCATCCCCGAACCGAAGATGGCGGAGGGAGCGCCGCGGAGCCCGGGATCCGAAGGAGAGAGCAGTATGGTGGCAGATGTGAGCACCGCGGTCGTCCGGGCTCTAGATGGCCGTTTTACGGAGCTCGGTGACCAACTGCATTCTGTGGTGCAAAAGATCAATGATTTCACCGGACGGATGGATCAAGCTGAGACCCGGATCTCGAGCTTGGAAGATGACCAGCATACCCTCCAGACCAAAGTGCAAGCTCTGGAAACCCTTGTACAACGACAGGGTGAAAAACTTGAAGATCTGGAGAACCGGGGCCGAAGGAAAAACCTTCGGTTTATTGGGATCCCGGAATCGGTGGCCGATGCTGCCCTACCTAGCTTCCTCCTGGACTGGATGGGGACCTTACCGGACGTGACAGAGGGGGGCCCCATCATGCTGGAGAGAGTGCATCGACTGGGTCCGCGGCGAGACCAAGCACAACGACCGCGTGCTGTGATAGCGCGTTTTCTGGACTATCGCCAGAAGGAGAAGGTGCTGAAAGCGGCCCGTGCTCGTCGGAGACAACCTGGGGAAAGCGATCGTATCTTGGTCTTCCAGGACTATTCACTGTTGGTGAGTCAGCAGCGCAGGGCCTTCTCACCGCTCTGTGCTCAACTAGTGAACAGGGGGATCCGTTTCTCCTTACTGTACCCGGCGAAACTGCGAGTGGAGTTCCGAGGACAGACAAAGGTACTGGACACCCTGGAGACGGCTCGCACGTGGCTGACGCGATTGGAGGAGACACCCGCGACCGGGCCGTGAAGCCGGAGGAGTAACAAGTGACTTATTGGACTCAGGCCTAGTGTAAGCATATTTTGAGAAACGCTGTGAGGGGACTTATGTAGCAAACTGCTGTTTTTGTGGCCCTGCACAGGTTGAGCTCCCCGCGGTTAAATTTTTAAACCTCTGGGTCGCTGTTGGAGGGTTTCCCCCATAGATCGGGGACACGAAGTGGCTGATAATATTTGCGGCCCGGAAGACAGCAGACGCCCGGGGAGCTGGAAGCCCATCTGTGCAGTGGGTGGGGGGAGCGGGTGCCCGGCGATATTAAGCCTTAGTGGCCTAGGCCCCTGGGTTTCTTTAATTTTCTTGATTCCCTGGGTATCTTTCTCGCTCTCCCCCTGCCCCCCCCTCCCCCTCCCCCCCGGGGTCGAGGGGACCCACTCTTTCAATGCTGTGATTTCTTGACACTGCACTGGGACGCTATTCTTGGATTGCCAGGAATCGACCCTTCTGAGTGGGAAGCCTAGATGAGTTGCATTTGGGGTTTTGTTACATTGTATTTTTTCTACAGTTCTATGGTTTGTTCGTTACAGTGTTGCAATAGTGCTGGGGACGAGGCTGGGATACTGTATCTCAATCCTTTGACATGTTTCCTTTTTATTCCCTTACTCTTTGAGTACCTGGACCCTGGCGCACATAACTAATGGGAATGACTGGGCTGGGGGAGGGTCCTGGGCACGTGGGTGGGCATAGCTAGTCTGGGCACCGTTTGGGAGCAGGGAGACAGGGGGGTGGTCTAGGGGAGTGGTAGGAGGGAGAGGTACCCCCCTGACAAGGGGGTGGGGGGGGGATCCTAGCGGATGTGCGTGTGTGTGCCTGGGGTGGGTCCGAATGTCAATGGAAGTGTCCGCTCTGATGACCGGACTAGGAGGGGAAGTAGGGAGTGGGGGGGGGGAGGGGGGGCCGGGGAGGGGGGAAGAAGAGGGCGGGGACAAGGGATGGGAGGGACCACACTCAGGGGAGTTTACTTCAGCAACCTCATAGTAATTGGGTGAACGATAAGGGGGAGGCTCCAGGCTGGGGGAGCACCCCTAAGGTGCTTAGAATTCTCCTTCCAGAGAGACTTGATATTCCCCCCCCCCGCTCTGAGGGTTATCACATGGAACGTCTGTGGCTTAGGTAACCCCATCAAACGATATAAGGTTCTCCAGGCGCTGGCCCGACACAAATGTGACATAGCATTGCTCCAAGAAACTCACCAATCAGCAGATGAGCACAGTAAACTCTGCAGGTCCTGGGTTGGGCAGGTCTGGGGATCCCCGGCAGCCGGGACTAAGGGAGGGGTTGCTATTTTGGTTCATAGGAGGCTCCGATTCATGGTGCAATCCATCAGTGCAGACGAAGTGGGTAGGTCTCTTTTGGTTCACGGTCAGCTGGAGGGCAGGCTGGTGACTATTGGGGCCCTTTACGGCCCGAATATTTCCGACTCTGGGTTCTATAACAAGGTGGCCTCCAGACTGGAGCAGCTTCCTGAATGCCCCTTGATTCTAGGGGGAGATTTTAATGGGGTTATGGATGTGGAATTGGATACGTCACGTGGGGTAGGGGCCAGGGAGAGAGGGCTACCCTCTCGGTTATTACAACGTTTTTGCAAGAGGCTGGGTGTTATTGACCCCTGGCGACTGCTACATACTTCTGAGAAGGACTTTACGCACACATCCAGAGCGCATGGCACCAGTGCCCGTATTGATTATCTGTTTCTGTCTAAGGAATTGTTTGCTCCTACAGAGGAGGCCCAGATTGGTCCCCTGGAAGTATCGGATCACGCCTTAGTTTGGCTAGACTTACATTGGGGACGTGACAGTACTCGAGCGCGAGCCTTTGGCGCTTCCCCTTGGGGTTGTACCATGATGTGCAATTTCGTCAATTCCTCCGCCAACGTTGGACGGAATTTGAGAGGGATCATCAAGTGCATGTGGACGAACCTGAACTGCTGTGGGAAACGGCGAAGGTGGTGTTGCGGGGCGACATCATCGGGTATGCAGCGCGGAAACGGCGCTTGCTTGCAGAACGTATTCTCGCACTGGAACTACAGGTTACCAAACTTCGACGCAGATGTGCCCAGATTCCCTCGGTTGATAATAAGAGGAGGTTATGGGAATCCCAAGTCGACCTCAATGAACTCTTACATCAGAAAGCCAAGAAATCAATACTTTATTATCGCTATCGCCTGCATTGTTATGGCGACAAACCTGGCAGATCGCTGGCTCGCTATTTGAGGGGTAGGCGTGGCTCCACATTGGTGGCGGCCCTGCAAGACGCTAAGGGGAAAGTGCATAAGGAGAGTGGGGATATTGCTAGAGTTTTTCGGGAGTTTTTCCAATCTCTCTATAAGGCAGAGGAGGGCCCCGGTACAAACCTACCTGCCTACCTACGAGATTTGAACTTGCCGCGGCTGACAGAGGCGCAGAGGGAGGTATTGGACCAGCCCCTCACTTCCCAGGAGATACAGTTGGTTATTTCTGCGGCCCACTGTTGTAAAGCCCCTGGACCGGATGGCTTGGGCGCAGAATTTTATAAAATCTTAGGTGACTGTGTCAGCCCGGCGCTACGGGAGGTGTTTAGTGTGAGGGGGGATCGGGGAGCCTTCTCTTGGGGGCAGAACCATGCCCATATCACTCTGATTCCCAAGCCGGGTAAGGATCCGTTGTTAGCAGCCTCCTATAGGCCGATCTCTCTTCTTAATTTTGATTTCAAAGTCCTGGCAAAGGTCTTGGCCTTACGGCTCGGTGAAGTATTGGGGAGCTTGATTCATGAATCACAGGTGGGCTTTGTTAAGGGGCGCTACGCAGTTCGGAACCTCCGGAAAATCTTGGCCTCCTTGTAGTGGGCCCATGCCCGGCAGTTGCCCTCGCTACTAGTCAGCTTTGATGCTGAAAAAGCCTTTGACAGGGTGAACTGGCAGTATTTGTGGGAGTTATTGCCCTCGTACGGCATAGGTGACATCTTCTGCAACATGGTGCGTAGCTTATATATCACACCGACGGCGGGGATCCTGTGTAATGGTGTATTGTCAGAGGGGTTTGTATTGGAAAGAGGCACGCGTCAGGGCTGTCCTCTCTCTCCGTTGCTGTTCGTACTTTCCTTGGACCCCCTGATTCGTAGAGTGGTGAGTTCGGGCGGGATTAAGGGTGTGGTGGTAGGTTCGCAGGAGTTTGTTATCTCGGCCTTTGCGGATGACCTCTTAGTCCATGTGACTTCCCCTGTCGCTTCCTTGCCGAATTTATTGGAGGAATTTGAGCGGTTTGGGGCACTGGCAGGCCTCCGTCTTAATTACGATAAATCCGAAGCTTTGGATATTTTGGGAGACCTGCGTGGAGCTTGGGGGGAATCCTTCCCACTTCGGTGGGCGGAGGAGGAATTTCTCTATCTGGGTATCGTATTGCCCCGCCTGCCCCAGGAGCTATATAGACGTAACTTGGATCGCACATTGCGGCGTTTGACGGTACAACTGCAGACTTGGGCATCTCGTCCCCTGTCTTTGCCTGGGAAAATAGCGGCGATACAAATGGTTATACTACCGCGTATCTTATATTGGTTACAGACTCTGCCTGTCTGGCTCCTTAGTCGGGACTTGCGCTGAATCGAAGACTCCTTGAAGGGGTTTCTCTGGGATGGGAAGCGGGCTCGGATTCCGTGGATTAGGCTACTGGGGAAATGGAAAGAAGGGGGTATGGGACTGCCCGACCTAAAGGCATACGCTCTGGCCTGCCAGGCGCGGCACTTGGGAGACTGGTTAGGGGGTTCGGAGGACTACACACCTCGATCGGTGGAGGAGAGTTTAGTGGCGCCGTGGCCCTTGTTGGGTGTACTACATGGGCGACGCGGGGACCTGCCAGAGGTGGCTCGGAACAGTGCCTTGGTGACCTCGATTAGACACACTTGGCAACAGCTGAATCGGTATTGGGAGGAGCCCTGGGAGGTTTCTAGCTGGTTGCCTCTCCGCGGGAATGTCCATTTCCCCCCGGGATCCGACACGGCGATCTTTCGCGATTGGTGGACGCGGGGCATAAGGATGGTGGGTCACCTGGTGGAGCCCTCGGGATGCTGTAAGTCTTTCTTGGCCCTGAGCCGGGAGTATGACTTGCCTCCACGGCACTGTTTTGCCTACATGCAGGTCGCTCACTATGTGGCCTCACTGCCAAAGGAAGCTTTGCATTCTGATCGATCGGCCAGAATTGTGGACTTCTTTGGGTTGGGGGAGGATATGGCCCCGTCCATTTCCCAGTTGAAGAGCCGCTTGGATTGTTATAGGGGTCTACCCGACTATCGGAGGATTGAGTTAGCCTGGGCCCTTGAACTGGGTGAACAAGTGGCTCCGGGGTTGATTGGTAAAGCTTTGAAACGAATAGTTGATGTGGCTTATGGGGCCCGTTGGAGAGCGATCCAATTCAAATGTGTGACTCGAGCTCATTTTTCACCACGGCGGGCTCTTCGGAGTCGGCTGGAGACGGATGGTAGCTGCCCTCGCTGTAAGGAGCCCTTGGCGACGTTACTACATATGTGGTGGGGCTGTCGGCGATTAAGACCTTACTGGGAGAGAATACGGGCCTTTCTTAGTCGGTTATTGCAGAAGCGGGTTCGTTGGTCGGGCCGCTTCGTAGTTTTGGATCAGCTAGCAGACCCAGGGACGGTTAAGGCCGGGGAACGCCTACTTCTGAGGAAGGCTTGTCTAGCGGGGAAGGGGCCGATTCTTCGATTATGGAGAGATCCCCGACCACCGACTGTCACGGAATGGCGAAATAATCTTCACCATTTAATGTTGTTGGAGCGTTGGTTGGTAAGGGGCAATGTTAGGCGCTGGACAGTGTTCATGTCAGTTTGGGAACCTTATATACAGCAACTTGGGGCACGTAGCCGTAATGAAATCCTCCAGTTGGGGTTTTGAATGGCGGGTAGGGGGGAGTGTGCTGCCCCTATCCCTTAGGTTAGTTACTTCACTGGAGTGTGGGGGGGAGGGGTGGGGGGAGGGGGGGAGGGGTGGGGGGAAGGGGGGGGGAGAGGATGCTATTTTATGAAAACCGACACCATGTGTATTGTTATGTTGTCTCCTGGAGGGGATAAGAGTGCACCCCTCGTGGAGACCTGGTTATTTGTTATTTAATTAATTGTTTTCCTTTAAATGTTTCTCATTGCCTTGTTTGTATCTCTTGGTGGATTAAAATAAAGTATATAAAAAAAAAAAAAAAAGAATACAGGTTACTTTCTCCATGCCTTTCCTTTTCAACAATCTTCAAACATATTGCCCTTGATTAAGTCCCCAGCCCACCGTGAGACCAGAAATCCTGTCATTCTTTTTGCAACCAGTCCAGGGCCTGGATCAGGAATTGGTTGATTGACAGATGATAGAAGGTGGTGATAAATGGAATTCACTTGGAAGTATGGGAAGTGAGTAGTGGAGAATGTCAAGGATCAGTCTTGAGCCCAGTACTGTTCAATCTCTTTGTGAGTTCAGTCTCTTTGTGAGTGATATTGCCAAAAGGTTAAAAGGAATAGTTTGTCTTTTTTCAGATGACACAAATATTTTCAATAGAGTGGATGCCTTAAAGCAGCGGTTCTCAACCTGTGGGTTGCGACCCCCACGGGGGTCGCCACAGGATTTAGCGGGGGTCACCTCGTCTCCGCCAAGTTAAAAAAAAATTTTAAAACGTGCACAAGTTGCTGCCGCTGCCGAGTCTGCTTCTCGGCAGTGGCAAACTCACCTCCTTCCTTCTGATGCAGCCGCGGCTCCCTGCCTCTTAGGGAACCGCGGCTGTGCCTGTAAAATCATTGCGGAGCCTCCCTGTCTCTCAACGGGCTCCGTGCAGCATTGTCCCGCCTCCAAAGGAAGTTCTTTACCACTACCTTTGGAGGCGGGACAATGCTGCACGGAGCCCGTCGAGAGACAGGGAGGCTCTGCAATGATTTTACAGGCACAGCCGCGGTTCCCTAAGAGGCAGGGAGCCGCGGCTGCATTAGAAGGGAGGCAGACATGGGGAGAGGGGAGGAGGGGGCAGGGAACTTGCAACACGGCTGACATGGACGGGGGGGGGGCTGATATGGATGGATGGAGGGGGGACTGATATGGATGGAGGGGGGCTGATATGGATGGATGGATGGAGGGAGGGGGGCTGACATGGACAGAGCGGGGCTGACCTGGACGGAGGGGGTCTGACATGGAGGGAGGGAGCTGATATGGATGGAGGGAGGGAGGCTGACATGGAGGGAGGTGGGCTGACATGTAGGGAGGGAGGGAGGGAGGGGGGTTGACATGGAGGGAGGGAGCTGATCTGGATGGAAGGAGGGAGGGGGGCTGACATGGACAGAGGGAGGGAGGGAGGGGGCTGATATGGATGGATGGAGGGAGGGGGCTGATATGGACAGAGGGAGGGAGGGAGGGGGCTGATATGGATGGAGGGAGGGAGGCTGACATGGAGGGAGGAATGGAGGGAGGGGGGCTGACATGGAGGGATGGAGGGAGGGGGCTGATATGGCTGGATGGAGGGAGGGGGGCTGACATGGACAGAGGGAGGGAGAGAGGGAGGGGGCGGTTATGGATGGATGGTAGGAGGGGGCTGACATGGACAGAGGGGGGCTGACATGGAGGGAGGGAACTGATATGGATGGATGGAGGGAGGGGGCTGACATGGACAGAGGGAGGGAGGGAGGGGGCTGATATGGATGGATGGAGGGAGGGGGGCTGACATGGACAGAGGGAGGGAGAGAGGGAGGGGGCTCTGATATGGATGGATGGAGGGAGGGGGCTGACATGGACAGAGGGGGGCTGACATGGAGGGAGGGAACTGATATGGATGGATGGAGGGAGGGGGCTGACTTGGACTGAGGGAGGGAGGGAGGGAGGGGGCTGATATGGATGGATGGAGGGAGGGGGGCTGACATGGACAGAGGGAGGGAGGGAGGGGGCTGATATGGATGGATGGAGGGAGGGGGAGGGGGGCTGACATGGACAGAGCGAGGGAGGGAGGGGACTGATATGGATGGATGGATGGAGGGGGGCTGACATGGAGGGAGGGATGGGGGCTGACATGGAGGGATGGAGGGAGGGGGCTGATATGGATGGAGGGCGGGGGCTGGCATGATCAAAGGGGAGAGACAAGGGGACATACTGGACAGACGGGATAAATGCTGGACAGAGGCGAGAGACAATGCGGGTTAGGATTATAATGGGCTAATGGGGGAGCTAGCACTGGTAATGGGCAGATGGGGGGGCTAGGACTGGTAATGGTTTGATTAGGGAAGGCTAGCACTGGGAATTGATTGATCAAGGGGGGGTTGGGACTGGTAATGGGCTGATAGGGGGGTAGGACTGGTAATGGGCTGATTAGGGGAGCCTAGCACTGATAATGGGATTGAGGGGGTGGGACTGGAAATGAGCTGATTAGGGGAGGCTAGGACTGGTAATGGGCTGATGGGGTGGGGTAGGACTGGTAATGGACTGCTGGGAGGATAGCATTGGAAATGAGCTGATGGGGGGGGGGCTATGACTGGAAATGAGCTGATTAGTGGAGGCTAGGACTGGTAATGAGCTGATGGGGGGTAGGACTGATATTGGGCTGATTAGGGGAGGCTAGCACTGGTAATGGGGTTGAGGGGGGACTAGCACTGGAAGCGAGCTGATTGGGGTACTTCGACTGGGAATGGGCTGATTGTGGGGAGGGGAGGATAAAGCTGCTAGCCCTGGAAGAAAACTGGGGGGCTAAGGCTACAAATGGACTGATACGAGGGGATGGGAGAATGGAACTGGAAGGGAGTGGATCTGAGAGGGACTGCCATGGTATTTGTACTAGAAGGGACTGGTCAGTGGGGAAGGAGGGAGACTGGAAGGGAATGGACACCAGTGGCAGTCATGGGAATGCAAGTTGACATTGGAAGGTACTGGGAGTGAGGACTGGAAAGGGGCTGATACTGGGGAGAGGTTACTGGGACTGGAAATAGGCTGATGGAAAGAAGTGAAGAAAACGAAAGAAGAGATAAGAAATGGCAGATGGACCATAGACCACAGAAAGAGAGCTAAGAGAAGACAGGAAAGCAGAAGCCTCAGTAGGGACCAGCATGATCAGAGAATAAATTGGTCAGACAACAAAGGTAGAAAAAATAATTTTATTTCATATTAGCGATTTGACTACAAAATCATAATAATTTTGAAATCAAATATTGTTACTTGTTATTGTGATGAATTATTGTGGTTTAAATAAGTACATTTTATAAATAAAAACATATTGCAAAGGCCTATAATATATTAATAATTCAACAAATGATTACAGTGACAATGCGTTAATGGTAAAGGAAGAGAGACGCATTTGATTTTATCATTGGGGGTCACCACAAGTTGACCAATGGTAAAAGGGGTCACGGTACAAAAAAGGTTGAGAACCACTGCCTTAAAGGAAGTGACATGAGAAAAGATCTACAAAATTTAGAAGAGTGGTGTAATGCTTGGCAGTTAAGATGTAACCCAAAAAAGTGCAGAAATCAAAAGCAGCTGTATGTAGTAGGGGGCAAAAGGCTGATATGCATAAACCAAGAGAGGGACAATCTTTGCAGTTTTCCAGGGCATGTTGTGTTTTAGTAACTGGAATTGACGTTTCAGCCATCATGATGTGGCTTTCTTCAGTATAATGCCTGAAACATCGGTTTCACTTACTAAGATACAGCATGAACTGGAAAATTGCAAGAATCATGATACTAGCTGTGGAAGTCTAAGGGGTATGTTTATTAAAGCGCGGTAATGTTACCATCGTTAAGTGCCCCGGTAATGTTACGGATGCCCATATAAAGAAGTGGGCGGTGCGTCATTAAGGCAAACCTGGACTGGTAATGCACGGTACAGGGCGCCCTGGCCATGTAATGTGTGGTACAGGGCGCCCTGGATTACTGCGCATTAAC
Source organism: Ichthyophis bannanicus (assembly GCA_033557465.1). Taxonomy (NCBI): domain Eukaryota; kingdom Metazoa; phylum Chordata; class Amphibia; order Gymnophiona; family Ichthyophiidae; genus Ichthyophis; species Ichthyophis bannanicus. The sequence goes on along the minus strand of CM066032.1, from coordinate 1,749,968,517 downwards.
GTCACAGCCGATAGGAAGCAGCAGCGTGTCCAAAGAGGTTGCAATCAAAGGCGTGCAGACAGTAGAAGACGTGCTGAGGGATGTGCAGACATTTATTTATTTATATTCTCTTATATACCGTGCTATTCTGCATCAGTGTGGTTTACATTGAACAAACTGAAATTACATTGAACAGGGCATTATAACTTGGAGATACCTATTTTACAGGGAACATGGGCTATGGAGGGTTAAGTGGCTTGCCCAAGACCACAAGGAGCACCTGTGGGACTAGAAACCCCAGTCCTTCTGGCCCAAGGTTGCTGTCCTCTAGTGGGATTTGAACCACTGACCTTCCAGCCTGAAGTACCTTGCCCCAACCACTAGGCCACTCCTCCACATAAGAAATGGAGCTGTAGATGTAAGGCTGTAGACCACAGGCAACTGATATAGCAGTCTGTAAGTGGGACGTGAGCCAGATAGAAATACATGCACACACACCATAAAATGGTGTGCAGTGAAAACAGCATGCAGAAGAGTAAACATATTAAACTGAAAGGGTGTCAGGGGCCGGTCTGAAGGGCCAGCCGTGCAGATGGTGTGTGTACAAGGGCAATATGGGGAAGTGATCCAAAAAGGAGTATGTGAGAATTGAACTGGTACACTGAAGAGTCCAAACACAGCTTACCAACACCAAACCACTGAGCCAACTGCCCTCCCAGACAGCACAAAGAAAGGGACCATAAGTAACAGCTAATCTGTGACGGATAGGCTGCATGGAGGGCACACTGTAGTGCACAGTGAAGAGAGGTAAGGGTGTGTGGAGAAGTGATGAAGCTGTCGCCATGGTATGGTAAGGTGAGCAGAACAAAAGAAAAGAAACTTGTGGGAATCAAACCTACAACCTATGGCAGCTCAAATCATGTCTGCAACCACTGTCCCAAACAACCACAACAAGCACAAGGCAAATATGTTCTACCAAGTGGCCATTGTCTCTTCTATATTATAATGTGTTACATTATGACACAGTTTTGCATTGTATGCACGTTGCGGAGAACGTGCATACGCCACAACGTGCCTTATGAGATACGTTTAGGCACCTTAGGTTATGTGGGTAGGTTATGGTGCGTAACAACGCATGTTCCAAACAAACGTCACACGTGTTATTGTGAGCGCTGCGCATCTGCGGCACTGCAATGTGCATAGTGCCACAGTAATCTGCACACTACAGTAGACAGGTGAGGCACCTTACTACCTGTCCATTGCCCTTCCTCTGTGCTCTCTCCAGTTTTAGGGTTACAGCTGTTCTTCTGCCTTCCAGCTCATGGCTGTCAACCTGATGCATCTTACAGTCCTTGGGGTACCTTAGACCTAAGGTGCCTTAGGTTGTGGATGTCATCAGGGAGTCAGACCAGATCTGAACAGGTTGCTAGGCCACTGGCAGACCAATATTAGTACTAGGAGCCTCCACAGCCCCCAACCATGGTCTGACATTCACTGGCAGCAGGCACAGTCAGACTGTATCTGCTGCACCCCACCAGGTGGTCCAGCCATGCACAAACTAAGTGCAGACAGTCCGCTAGCCAGTCTCTATTACATGTTCACAGGGGAGCTATGCGCCCCCAGACCTGGGTTGTATGTCACAGACACTGGCAGGTACTCCAGTGATTGATCCTCCAGAAAAGAGGGCACACATATATCATCTAAGACAAATACTATGTAGCACTATGTGGGAACATAGCCGTGCCATGGTCACTGTTCGGTCAGTGTGAGAGTGTCCTAACAGCAAGATGTGCTGTGGCCACCTTGTCCATGCAGGTGGTGGTTGGGCACTACAATGTCCCAGCCATTGCCCTACCACCACTGCAGTCGCATCCTGCCTGGTCCGCCCTCTCTGGGCCATACCCACAATACCTTGCTCCCCAGTATGAAGATTTGCAGGCTGGTGCTGGCAACTCTGTACGTTTTGTGGGCCCAGTGAAGAGTAGGACACCACACCACAATGGATGGACATGCACTCACCCACTCCTATTGCGACATTGTGCAAAGATAGGGGTAGTTGGCAAACCTGACCACGACACTGGTCCCGATCACAGTGCAGGCATTTGCTAAGGGGTGCAAGAGCTAGTTGTGGGCTCTGCTGATAACTGCTGCTCCGAGCCGGTGCAAACAGCCAGACAATCCATGGCATTTTGGTTAGTGGGGCCTCTGTGTGTGGATGTTTGTACCCCTGTTGGCAGCTGCTTTGGGGATTACACATTTTGCTGTTGTATCTGCATTGTAGGGTAAAATATAGGGACATGCTCTGTAGGATCCACAGCTGGGACCTGAACCTGTAACCCTCTGCTCCAGGACACACTGGCAGTGTGTACTGCACCACACTGTTGCCATGGAAGCACAGCAGGCCCTGGCTTTGCTTTTCATCATTCAGACCATTTTTGTTGCACTGCACACCACGTACTGGAACAGGGCATGGCCTGGGTCCACTGTAGGCAGGTGCCACTGCCCCCTCCAGCACCAACACCCCCCCTGCCATGCTGACATGCCCATATGCTGTCAGTGCTGGTAGTGCGCAGTCCCAGGCCATTCACTGTGCAGATAGGCGGGTGCCTAGGGTGCAGGGTCTGGGGTGGGGAGGCATGCATGGACATCCACACATCCCCCCATCACCGCCTACCAATGTTATGTCCCTTCCACATGGCGGAGAGATGGCGGGGGGGATGTCAGGTCAGTGCTCTAGCAACTATTGGCTAGGGTGGACCAGGTAGATGTAGGTAGATTGTGTTATGACAGCAGACTGTGGACAGTCTAGGGCATGCAACTCAGGTACTGTATGCCCAGTTTAGACTACTGGGTGTGTATATGTTTCAGACAACGTGTGGTCACACCCTGCAATGCCTTACTAAGGGCTGCAGTAAAGGGTGTTCATTTAGCTGGGTTTACAAACTGTTTGGGACGCATCCTGGGGAAGGTCTGTGGACCCTTGTTAGAGTGGTCCCCAGATGTGCACTGATTGCCCTATTACAGGCATAGTGGTACGTATGTGACCTTTGGGATACATGCTGGGTAATGTCCCCTGGATGGGACACTGTGGAACACAGACTACTGGTCATGTTTGACCTAGGTCAGATGCTGTCTTGCTGATTTCCAGTTTCTGTGTTCCTATGTACCACCTAGGCGATGGCCTAGTCCACACTGTGTCCCAGCTGCCCCCACTGCACGTCCCGCCTTCAGCCCCCTATGCCTCATTTGCACCATCACCATAGTGGCCTTTCATACTTGGGCACTATGCTGTTGCTGCAAATGGAGCACTACTATCACTTTTCTTGGGCTCCCTGACTGTGCTGTACATTGCTGACACTGAAATAGTTTTTCTCTCCTGCCCTGTTCTGCCCATGGGGATCCAATCTCTCATGGGCAGACAAGAAAGGTCTTTGCTGTGATTGTAGCAGTGAATTTTTGGCAGGGCCATGGCCAGTGCCCATATGGCCCACCCCTTTCTGATGCCTATGCATAAAATTAACTCATTTGGAGACACTGCTCCTGAGAGACAACAACAACATAACAGCATATTCAAAATGCCAATCATTTTGATCACCAACATTCTTTAACTAATGTTTATTATCCACACCTCCACATACAATATGAGAGTTGCTTTGCTTTGCTGAACAGTTGTTTTATTATTGGCATCCACTGTGGGGTATTTCTTTCCCTCAATGCACGTTTTGAGACTAAATCAATGCACATTAAGTGCAACCACACCTGGTAGTTGTTGGGGGCATGGCCAGCATGTGCCGGACAGTTAGTATGCAGGCAGGCCTCTTGGCCCAGGGCAATAACATAGGTGAACCTAACACTACCTATTGAGGTGGCGGTAAGTGTACTCGCATTATCTGTGCTACTGACGCCCATAGTAACTCCCGAGTGTAGTCAATGCCCATTTTCTGCCCCATCTCCACCCAGATCTCGCCCCATCACAAAAAACACAGTTGATTAGCATTTCAGCACACGGTCATTGTTTCATCTCTGCGGTAACAAGTACTACGGGCCTGTGGAAGAGGTTAACATATACGCTAACTGCATAATATACACCACTATAAACCCTGTGACATAGAAGAGTCTTGTTCTTGTTGATATTGCTTCCTTTGAACTTTAGGTGCATACTAAAGTAGTAAATGTCCATAAAATGTGGCTCTAACAGGCCTGTAATGAAGAGAAGCAGAATGTGCGGCACCATTAATGAACAACTTTGCTCTTTCCATTTCAGCTAATTCACATACTGAAGTTTTAAATGAAATGTTGAAAATAGAAAGTATTTTGAGTTTAATTGCATGATTGTGTGTTGCTTTCCGTCACACGCATACTTATAGCATATCTAGACATGGCAGCTCCCGTTTAAGACACCCTTTGCTCAAGATACTATGCAGTTTTCTCTTAAAAATCTTCAGTGAAGCTGGAATAGACAACTCCGTTGCGTAGAACATTTCAAAAGCTGACAATAAAATAATTTCTTCTTAAAATCAATTTAAAATTTCAACACTTCAAATTTAGTTCCTTTGTCTTCTCCATATTGCTTAGTGTAAGCACTGAATATGCTGGTGTAACTTTGTATGAATAATTTGTCCATGTAAAGTTATCATTTCTATTGTCTGGTTTGAATGGGTTTGCTGCTAACTGTACAGCTTCCAGCCCCTGGTCCCTTCTCCTGCTATATGGATAGACTTTAGCTTTATAAGTGCTTTTAAATATCAGTCTTATTGTGGTTAGGCAATCCACATGTCGACCTTTCAAATATTTGAAAATCTTAGTTGTATTATACCAGTGAAAAATGAAAGAAAAACTCAAATAAGTCAAACTATTAGTTTCCTTTTCAAGAAGGAATTTATTGACTCTGTTTCTTAATGTCTATGATAGAAAATGTGAAGGCCTTTAGATCTAACTATAGGTAGCAACGCCTACCCAATCAAAAATAGAGTTTGGCATACATAAGAACTCATGTAATTACAAATTCCAAAATTTGCATGACTACATAGTTGGTGGTGTTGGTTGGTGCACTTATCGGGCCCAATATTCAGATAAAGTCAAGCTCCTTAATGTAAAGAGAATTGGATTTAGCTTATGCCCTTCTCCAAAGTTCAATGCAAGTTACATTTAAGTACAATCAATATTTTCTTTTCCCCAGAGGATTTACAATCTAAGGGGGATGTTACTAAGCCCATGTGTTTGGGCCTTATTACTAGCATAGGCCACTGTGCTAGATGGAGGGGAGGGACAGCTATCTCCCTGAATTTAGCACAACTCGTCACGTTAATACCGTTATCTTGAGCAACTACTGCCACACATTGTGCTGGCAGTAGTTGCTCCCTGCTAAGCACTGGCAGTATGAGCTTTCAAGGTCCATGCTAGCAGTATCACTGTGGGAATGCCCACGCTCCACCCCACTACTGCCCAGACATGTGCTGCCTGGGTATCTTGGGTATTTTAGCACAGGGCTCTGCAGTACTAGGCAGAACATCACCAAAAACACATGTTAACCCCATGCTATCCAGGTATCATGCTTTAGTAAACATGCCTCTAAGTTTCTACCTGAGGTAGTTAAGTTGCCCAAGATCACAAGAACCACTTCCCTGGTTCTCAGCTCCTTGCTCTAACCACTAGGCTTCTCCTCTCTAAATGTGTCCCCTTTTTTCAGCCAACTTAAATATCTAACATTTCAGCTGTAAATTCACCTAATTTTAAGTGCATAAAATTTATGCTGCAAAAATAAAGGCAAAAGAGATGGGGCTTGTTTACAAAGCCGATAACGATCAGAAACCGCTACCATGGCTTTGTAAACAAGCCCCATAGCGTTCCCAAAAATATAGAAGATGACAACAAGAGGAACACAAGAAAATACTGGATAATACTGAAAGAGACAAAGAAAAATCGAGATGGTAAAAGCACAGGCAGAAATAAAAATGGCTAAAGATGTAAAGAGAGATGACAAAAGACTTTTTTCAGGTATTTTTTGGGGTGGAGAGTTTGAGGAAGGCCAGAGGTGAAATTGCAAGACTTGAATGTGCTGAAGACCAATGTGTTAAAAGTGACAACGGACATGCTAAACAAATACTTTTCTTTGGCTTTCACAGAAGAATATCCTGGAGAAGGATGACAAATGATTAGCAAAGGTATATATGAGAATGGAATAGATACCATACCATTCATGGAAGGAAGTGTTTAGGAAAAACATGCAAAACTAAAAGTGGGCAAAGCCATGGGGCTGATAAGAGACATCCCAGGATACTGAGGGAGTTCAGAAAGATTTAAGTGGGTCCTCTGAGAAATGTACTGGAGATAGGAGAGGATCCATAGGATTGGAGAAGAAGTGAGGCAGCTGCTCTTCACAAAAGTTGTAACAGAGAAGAGGCTGGAAACAACAGATTGGTAAGCCTTACTTTGTGGTGGGAAAAGTACTAAAGGTTATGCTAAAGGAAAGGATAGTGTACTGTCTATAATCCAATGGGTTGCAAGATCCGAGGCAGCATGGTTTTTACGATGTGCAGATTGTGCTAACCAAATCTGGTCAATTTCTTCAGCTGGGTGACTAGAGAACTAGATCTAGGCATGTGCTAGATGTGGTCTACTCATATTTTAGCAAAGCTTCTAATACTGTTCCTTAAAGTATTTGGAATAAACTGAGAAACCTGAAGTTGCAACCCAAATTGAACGGGATCAGGAATTAGTTAACGGACAAAGAAAAGAAGGTGGAGATAAAAGGGATTCATTCAGAAGATAGAAAGGTGAATAGTGGAGTTACTCAGGGATCGGTCCTGGGATTTATTCTGTTCAATATCTTTGCAAAATATATTGCTAAAGCTTTAGATGAAATGTTTGCCATTTGCAGATGGTATGAAGATTTGCAATATAGTAGACATCCCAGAGGGAATAGACAACATGAGAAATGATCTACAAAAATTAGAAGCGTGGGCTAATTCTTAGCAGTTAAGCTAAGCCGATCTGGGCAGCAGCAAAATGGGATGGTGTTGGCTGTGGAGGATCACATTTCTAGGACAACGACAACATTAGATTTAAACTGAGTGGAAGAAAGGCCACGAAACCCAATGGAAAGCGCTCAGAACATCTGACTGCTGATGTAGCTGCGCATGAAATGAGTCAGAAGCTGCAAAGATGTCTTACATATTGGGACATGGAATAAATGAAGCATGAACCAAGAGAAGTTGGAGGTGGTCAAGAATGAAATGGAACGTGTACAACTCAATCTGTTGGGTGTCAGCAAACTGAAGTTGACTGGCATCGGGCACTTTGCATCAGTTGATCACATGGTCTGCTATGCTGGAAATGAAAGACAAACAAGAAATGGTGTTGCATTTATAATTAAGAAGAAATTTTCAAGAACTATAATGAAATGCAATGCAATCAGTGAAAGTTTAATTTCTATTTGTCTATGAGGAATGACCATCGATACAATTATAATTCAAGTATATGCTCCAATAACAGCTGCAGAAGAGGACAAAGTTGATGAATTCTACAAACAAAAACAAGCTGAAATTGACAGAACATGCAAACAAGTTGTCCTGATAGTCATGGATGACTGGAATGCAAAAGTTGGCAACAAAGAAGAAGGCAAAGTGGTTGGAAAAGATGGACTTGGCAACAGAAATGAAGCTGGAGAAAGACTGATAGAATTCTGCAAGACCAATGATCTATTCATCTCAAACACCTTCCAGCAACACAAACAGCAACTGTACACATGGACTTCACCCAATGGATTGTACAAAAATCAAATTGATTACATCTGTGGAAGTCAATGATGGAAAAGCTCTATAACATTAACAAAGACAAAACCTGGAGCTGACTGTGCTACAGATCACCAACTACTGGTATGCAAACTCAAGCTAGAGTTGAAAAAGGGCAAGCCACTCATGAATGTAGCAAAATATGACCATGAAAATATATCACTGGAATTTAAAGACTGCCTGCAAAATTCATTTGCTGCTTTAGATACAAATGACAGAAATCTAGAAGAGTTTTGGGATGACATCAAGAAGGTTTTGTTGGAAGAAAGTAAGCAGTCTCCACAAAAGGTAAAAAAGCAAAAATGGCCAAAATGGATGACTGAAGAAACTCCGAAAATTGCTCAGAAATGCAGAGAAGCTAAAGCCAGAGGAGAGAGAGGCAATCGTAGAACTTAACTGAGATTTCCAATGTGCAGCAAGACAAAACAAGGAGAAGTACTACAAAGACACATGCAGGAAATAGATGAAGAAACTATTAGAGGAAGGACAAGATTCACTATCCTAAAGCTATGAGAGTTAAAGAAAAAATTCCAGCCTCAAATTGGAATGTTACAAGATGCTCAAGGATCCATGTTGAATGATGATGAGAAGATCAAGAAAAGGTGGAAAGAATATACAGAGTCATTAAACAATAAAGATCAAGTGGACCAACAGCCATTTCAACCTGTACTTTATGATCAGGAATCATTGGTGATGAAAGTAGACATTGAAGCATCATTGAAAGCCTTATCAAAGAACAAAGTACCTGGCATTGATGGCATTCCCATTGAAGTATTACAGCAATCAAATGCAGCTATTACTATACTTACAAAGCTCTGCCAGGAAATTTGGAAGACAACATCATGGTCAACTGACTGGAAAAGATCTGTGTTTATACCAATATGAAAGGTGATCCAACTGATTGTGGAAATCATTGCACTTTCGCTCTGTTCCCACGTGCCAGCAAGATTATACTCAAGATTATTCAGCACAGACTACAACCATACGTGGAAAGAGAAGTGCCTGAAGTGCAAGCAGGGTTCAGGAAAGGGCGAGGAATGAGAAACATCATCACAGATGTGAGATGGATCCTCAAAAAGACTAAATAATACCAAAAGGATGTCTATATTTATATATTTACATTCTCTTATATACCACGCTATTCTGCATCAGTGCGGTTTACATTAACCAAACAGAAATTACATTGAACAGGGCATTGTAACTTGGAGATAACTATTTTACAGGGAACATGGGCTATGGAGGGTTAAGTGGCTTACCCAAGACCACAAGGAGCACCTGTGGGACTAGAAACCCCAGTCCTTCCGGCCCAAGGTTGCTGTCCTCTAGTGGGATTTGAACCCCTGACCTTCTGGCCTGAAGTAACTTGCCCCAAGCACTAGGCCACTCCTCCACTATATGTGCTTTATTAACTATAGCAAGGCTTTTGACTATGTAAACCATGAGAAACTCTGGGCCACATTAAGAAGCATGGGTATTCCAGAACACCTAATAGTTCTCTTGCACAACATTTACATTGATCGTGAAGAAACAGTTTGAATGGAACAAAGAGAAACAGAATGGTTTAAAAACAGCAAAGATATATGACAAGGCTGCATACGTTCCTCCTACCTGTTTAATTCATATGCAGAACAAATCATCAGAGAAGCAGGATTTTATGAAGACAACCGAGGTATGACGATTGGTGGAAGAGTCATCAACAACCTTCGCTAAGCTGATGATATTACTTTACTGGCTGAAAGTGAAGACGATCTGAAACATTTGCTTTTCAAGATCAAGGAACATAGTTTTAAAATTGGCCTGCACGTTAATTTGAAGACCACAAAGATCCTGACAACTGGCAAAATCAATAAGTTCATCGTTGATAGAGAAGAAATCAAAATAGTGTTCAACTTTAACCTACTTTGATCAACTATCAATAAAGAAACAACAAGCAGTCAAGAAATCCAACGATGCATTGCTCTTGGCAGAATGGCTATGAAGGACCTAGACAAGATTCTCAAGAGCAGAGATGTCTCTCTCCATACAAAGATTCGACTCATTCAAGCAATGGTATTTTCAATAACGTCAAATGGAAGTGAAAGTTGGACAGTGAAAAAGATAGAAAGAAAATTGATGTCTTTGCATTATGGTGCTGGCAATAAATATTGTGCATACCATGGACTGCCCAAAGAACAAACCAGTCAGTACTAGAGGAAATCAAACCTAAGCTTTCTTTAGAAGCTCAGATGACAAGACTTTGACTTTCATACTTTGGACACATCATGAGAAGAGAGAGATCATTAGAGAAAGTTATCATGATTGGCAAGAAAGAAGGTCAGCGAAAAAGAGGAATGCCAGCAATGAAATGGATCAATACAATAACAGCAGCTATAGATGCCACTCTGTCAACAATGAGCCGCTTTAGTGACACAGTTTCGGACAACTATCCAGAGGGTCGCCATGACTCATTGGCACTTAACAACAACAACAACAACAAGTTAAGCCAAGCTGATAGAGCCACCTGTAATGCAACTCCTGCCCTTACCCTACCCCCATTACTTGAGAAGCCCTTTCATATCCCCCTTTCATCCTCCCTCTCTTTGTGACAGATGTCCATCCTGAGTGCCTCACCGCCACTGCCTACCTTGCTGGTTGTGGCAGGCCCTACATCCCCAGCCCAGCCTCACTTAGTGCTTTTACTGTTTCTACCATTGTCTGGATGTGCCATGTCCACCCATCTTTAATAAAAGCAATCCCAAATGGATAAAGCCACCTGTAGTGCACGTTCACTTAATGCAACTTAGCAGTTATACTGCTGACATCTTGCTCCACTGCAAGGCCTCTGTAGTCAAATCTGCATAAATTAAGAACTGGTAGCCTTGCCACTGAAACTGGGGCAGAGACCGCATCTTAGCAGCTATATGCTCCTTAATTTCATAATCATGGATGCAAATAACTATGTCCTTGGCAGCCGCCTGGTGATGGGAAATCCACTATTTGCCCCAATACAAGCATTATGGAACCTCTGTCTTTTGGGGAAACTGCTAGGTACTTGTGACCTGAATTGGTCACTGTTGGAAACAGGATACTGGTCTTGATGGACCTTGGTCTGACCCAGTATGACATTTCTTCCATTCTTATGTTCTTATGATGTGTGTTTATGTATTACACATGATAATAGTTAATGGTAAGGAAGAAAACGAATGCACCTTACTAATGAAAAGGAATGAGGCAGATAGACCCCTGAGAATAAATCAGCAAGACATGACATGCTTTATGTCATAGCACAAAAAGTAGGGACTACAAAATGGGTCTTGCATATTATAGTACTTCTTAATTGGAGTTTATTACTTGCTAGTATTAGATTGGAGCAAAATTATATGAGTTTTCATAAGAAATTGAAAACATACTACCGTTATAGAAATGATTCTGTATTTTTGTTTATTGTATGGCTATTTTATGTTGATTTTATGATGTAATATGATTCATTTTATAGACTGTTTTTATGAATGTTAATTTGTAAACTGTTCAGGAAATTAGATAAGCAATATAGAAAGAATAAATGAAAATGAAATAAACTCTTGAAATGGCCACAAATCTTGTATTTTTCTTAGTATATACAAGTCCGTTTTTCTCTTTTGGGGCTTCCTGGCTTATGCAGATGATATTCAGGTATTAGTGGAGGGGGATGTGGAGACAGTTATAGTGTGATTGGGTCAGGGACTATTAGTAGTGAAAGCATGGTTAGAGAGGGGGTTAGAACTGAACACACTGATTGAATGAGAGTGTGGAATGAATGGCATGTTTAACATTCTGCCGTAATGCGGTGCCTTTGTAAAGATTCTACAAAGCACATCTGCAGCCATTTGAAATTTTGACAATACACACCTGTTGCAGCTTGTCAGCAAAACACAGCCATGTTGAGTACAATAACGTTGGCTGGATGTCATTAAAAGTTAATGTTTCCCTCCCTGAGTAAGTTATGTACACCCATTGTGAAGTTTGGGGCCTATGAACACTCCGTCTTTCTTCTTTTTCCTTAGTTAGTTTCCTGGGGTTTCCCCTAAGTCTTAAGTTGCTGTTAGCTTTACTCCCCTCTTCTTAGTGGGCTAATGTATAATACTTGCATAGCATTTATCCTTTATTGATTGTTGATGTATATTTCCTTGCAAGTTTTATTGTGTTTCTATGTTCAAGTTTTCCTTGACCTATTGTATACTTATAAATATAAAATTTAAAAAAAAACCCCGTTAAGTTTTTGTTAACTTATTTAAGATAAGAATCAGCTATCGCAATTGAAATCAATAAAGGACTCTGTTTTAAGGAGTCTTTATGAACAATAAACAATTTGCAGCTCTTATTATTGAGTAGTGTGACGTTTGAACCTTAAAGGGACATCTCTGAGGTCTTTTCCCCTTCTTTTTTGTTTTTTGAAAAAGGATTTCTGACAACATACAACTTTAATTTTAAAAAAATAAATTGCATCACAGTGATTGGTATTGTGTTGTTTAGTTAGTTTAGAAACATATCATGACAGTCATGAAATTCACTTCTAAGCCAGGGTATCTCAGTTGCAAATTTATTGCTAATGCTTGCCATAATATTTGCATCGTGCACAAGCCAATGTACTAGTTCTCGAGCCTTCTCTTACATTGCTCCAATATTGTGGAACTCACTTCCCAATGACTTAAGAGCAACAAAGGACCTCCTGCAATTCCATAAGGACTTAAAAACATTTCTTTTCATTGATTATTTCGGTGATCCAAATAATATTAATACATCTCGAGACATCTAAAACATTATAAAAAAACCATGTGGTAATGCAAAAGTCGTAACATAATTACACAACACACCTCATGATACCAATGTATACAACCATACCACACACAGATTATTGTATATAGATATAAAAAGTTTACTGTATATAGTTGTAACAAGTTAAATGTACATAGTTTCAAAGTTTAATGTAAAAGTTGCTGTGATGTTTCATGTAAACTGCCCTTGATCTCAGTAAGGGCTGGTATATGAAAGCTTGTTAAATAAATAAATAAATCAGGGTCCATTCTACTGTGTAGTAACACAAACACTTACATGAAACACATCTATGCGATACTACAGGTTATTGTTTTTAATTCCTGTAGTCCCACCTACCCCTTTGTATAAGGCTCTAGCTGGGTTCCATGTTCCTCCCTGGCTGCCATGATTATGAACAAGCTATTTCTGCTCCATGGAGCCTTGGGTTCTATATGCATCCACCCTACTATGAAGAAGCCTTCTTTTGTGATGTACAAAGAAACAGTCTGTCTATGGTAGTCACAGCACAGCCTTGCATATTTCAGCCTACTCACAAAGTTCCTAAATTCTATCCCAGGTTAGGCATGCTTTGTTTTCACGTTTGTGCAAGTTACTCTTTGCAATACTGTGATGTTCCATGTGCAGTCCAGCCAAGATTGTGGATGCCAGACACCCCATATTGGAATCCATAGACTGATGGCTTTAGTAAGGCGCAATGCAGCCATTTGCTCTCTGGCAATAGGTAGTTCTTTGCTTTCTAATAGCATTTTTCTGTTCAAGTGACATACAATAGCATCACACATACAGGTCTGGAACCAGAACTATTGAAGAGTCATACCATGTGGGTGATGGAAAATTAAGAGCAAATGTAAGCTAGTCTGCCTTACAGCTGGTGCAGTAGCTTTACATGAGACGCTGATAGAGCTTCTTATCTTCCCCCCTAAATCCTCCCCACTTCCTCCTTTCCCTGTTTCTGTGATAATACTTTACTCCTCCCTGTTTCCTCGGCTCATAACCTTGAGGTCATCTTTGACTCCTCTATCTTCTTCACACACATTCAATAGATAACTAAACCCTGTCGTTTCTTTCTCTATTACATCAGAAAAATTTGCCCCTTTCTTTCTGAGCACACTACTAAGACACTTATCCTCTCTTTAGTTACCTTCTCTGTAGACTATTCAAGCCTCCTCCTTGCTGGTCTACCTCTGAATCATCTCTCCTCACTTCAGTCTGTTCAAAACTCAGCTGCACGGTTAATCTTCCACCAGTGTCACCATGCTCATGTAACCCCTCTTCTCAAGTTACTTCATTGGCTCCCTATTCATTTCCACATACAGTTCAAACTTCTCCTACTGACCTATAAGTGCATTCATTCTGCTGCTCCTTACTACCTTTCCTCTCTTATCTCTCCCTACACCCCTCCTTGGAAACTTCGCTCTTTTGGCAGATCCTTTCTATCTGTGCCCTTCTCTTCCACTGCTAACTCCAGACTTTGATATTTCCACTTTGCTGCTCCTTATATCTGGAACAAACTGCCCAAGTCACTATGTCAGGCTCCATCTCGGATCCTATTTAAATCCAGGCTAAAAGCTCATCTCTCCAAGTCTGCTTTTACATCCTGATCAACTTAGTCTTCTGTTCATCACCTACATATGTTTTTCCTTACCATTACCCTAGATATATCTTAGTCCCCAGCTGTTGTGTTGTCTGACTTGACTAGACTATAAGCTCTAATGAGGGAGGCTGTCTCTTACATGTCTCTGTACAGTGCTGTGTATGCCTTATTATAGCACTTTACAAATGATTAGTAGTAGTAGTAATAGAGTGTGACTATATCTTGGGGGTTTGCTTTCCAGTTGCTACTCCACAAAGCCCATATAAAGAGGATCAGTGAAGGGCCAACAGAGCAGGTCTTGTCTCAGTGCACACATCTGGTATGCAGTTCTCAGCTCCATGCAAGTGCTTGATTTACTAGACAGTAGCTTGGACCCTGATGATACCATCCACAAGTCTGTGAACTAGAGCAGCAATGCTATCCATCTGGACTGTTAAACTATACTTAATGCCTGACTTGGGAGATGAAAGTTCACAAAGCTACTGGATATGTTGGTTAATCGTACATCTGAAAGCATGTGATGGGATGAGAGAGAAGGTAGAGTTCTTTATTTTTATCTTTATCTTTATTAACACTTGATAGACCGCTGTTGTACAAACATTAAGCGGTGTACAATAAAAACTGGTTACACACTGCAAACCTAGAAAATGAACGCCAAAAAATAGACAGGAAAGAGGGGAGCAAAGTGAGACAGGGCACTGCACACAAATATCAAATCATAAACAAAGTGGCCGAAACTGCGCCACACAGATCACAAAAACAGGGGTAAGGGAGGGCGGCTGTAGACAAGACACAAGACAAGGACAGACAATACTCAGGACAAAGTCTCAGGGGTGAGGTCAAAGGCTTTCTGGAAAAGATGAGTTTTGAGCAAGGACTTGAACTGAGGATATGATGGTTCTAGCCGGAGGTGAGTTGGTAACATATTCCATAATAAAGGTCCAAGAAAGAAAAAAGCTGAATGACGTGTCTGTTCCAGATGGGCTTGGGAAGGTGAAGGTAGGGATAGACGATTGGTATGGATGGAGCGAAGTTGTCGGTGAGGGGAGTGTAATGAAACACAATCAGCTAAATAGAGGGGGGTACTGGTATGAATAGCGCGATGAACCAAAATCAAAAATTTATAGTGAAAACGGTAGCGGAGGGGCATCCAATGTAACCGGAGAAGAATCGGGGTAATATGTTCAAAAGAACGAGAAAAGGTAACCAGACGTGCTGCAGTGTTCTGAATGCGTTGTAATCTTTGAAGTTGATAGTTAGGAAGATTGGCCAGGAGAACGTTGCAATAGTCTGACCTGCTGATGACTAAAGCAAGCACAAGGGTGATTAAGGAACTAGGGGGTAACACAGTGCGGATTAGTACATCTGCACTTTCTGATATTTAGCCCAAGAGCTTCCTAGTAACTCTGAAATTTGGCCCTGTGTGCCTGACCTAACATTCTATGGGCTATTAAAGCCTTGGACAGTAGTTCAGAGATTGTTCTGGCTCACAAGAGATCAGACAGTTTCATCTAGCATGACAGACACTTTTTTATTGGACTGTTGGATAGTGATGTGTATAGAAGACGGGCTAATGTGCGGGCCAAGTTATATGTATGTCTGTAATTGTAGTTCTCTTTGCCAGACCTCTGTTTTCTATTGATTTATCTACAATTCTATGTACATCATTTGCTGTCTGTATTTCTCAATAAAGAGACCCTTTTGGAAGGGTTGTATGTTCTCTGTGTCCATCTGTCATTAGGGGAAAGGTCTTAGTGACTTATTAGGTATAGTTGTATCAGTACAAGTATCCCTAGCAACTTTAAGTAGACAACTTAAATAGCTAAACAAAACCTTAAAACTAACATGCATACAGCTGTCCAGCAGCAAGAACAGGGCTATCCAGTCTTTTGCATTGAGTGTCATATGTATGACAGAGAGGTATATAGACGAGACCTATAGGAACGCAGTACTGAAGTCCTACCTCCAGTCTGGCAGCCTCTCAGTTGCCATGGAGGAGATGGGTTGAGTGAAAGGAGCACATAACCTTGGTGTGGCAGGAAATGATCCTATAGCTAGGACCAATTCTCCAGGTGATATAAAACACTCTCACACCGAGGAGATTTCTCCAGGGCCATGTGCCCATGAGGGAAGGGTTAGGATGGCCGTTATTTTATTTATTTATTTATTTATTTAACATTTCTTATATACCGCGCTATTTCTCATCAGTGCGGTTTACAATGAACAGAATATTTGGACAACATTCGTCCTACTTTACTTAAAACAGGAGTTTTAAACTTGGGTTAACTGGGGAAACTATATACATACATATAACATGTTTTACTATAAGAGTTAGTTTGCAGCATGTTTGAATTCAACTATATACATATATATAACATGTTTTACTGTCAGAGTTAGTTACAGCATGTTTGAAATCAACAAGGTGATGATGCATTAATGAATTGTATTATAATACTGATCAGTTATAGTTGGCAATTCAATCATTAGGCATGGGGATAGCTGGGTGGCTGGTAGACATTCAGGATTGCCTGCTAACATGTCTGTCTGATGCAAAGGTAGTGGACCTCATGCGCCACCAAGACAAGGTTTTAGATATTGCTGGGGAGGAGTCTGCTGTATTGGTACATGTTGATACCAGTGACATAGGAAAGTGTGGGAGAGAAGTTCTGGAGGCCAAATTTAGGCTTTTAGGTAAGAAGTTGAAATCCAGAACTTCCAGGGTAACATTCTCCAAAATGCTTCCCGTTTCCCGTGCAGGACCCAAAAGGCAGGCAGAGATCCGGAGTCTCAATGCATGGATGAGACGATGGTGCAAGGAAGATGGTTTTGGATTTGTTAGGACCTGGGGAAAATTCTGGGGAAGGAAGGGGCTTTTCCGAAGGGATGTGATCTATCTTAACCGGGATGGAACCAGGCTGCTGGCATTAACCTTTAAAAAGGAGATAGAGCAGCTTTAAAAATAGATAAAAGGGGAAAGCAGACAGTTACCCAAGAGCGCATGGTTCGGAAGGATGTATTCTTGAAGGATACTAGCAAAAGAGGGAAGTTAGGGCATCCTAACAGAGAGGTTCCACTATTAATGCTGGTTACACCCTCCAATGAGGCACCTTGATCTGAGACTTGTTTGTGGCCCCTACCCTGGCAGCAGGACAGATCAGTATATTGCAGGTTCTTCCTTGTGCAGAGAGCAATAGGCATTGTGTCCTCTGCTATTTCAAAAACTCTGGTGACTGTGTTCTCTGTACATGTGTAGTGGCTTTATGAGCATGTTATTTGTGGGAATAGTGGACATCATAAAGCTATACCTTTCCATCTTTCAGCTAATTGCACTGAAACTTTCATGAAATTAAATATTATCAGGGCAATTTTATAATCTCCCATGCTGTTAACATGCATTTCCAGGTAAGTAAGTGGGGCCTACTGTATTTTATAAAGTGGAGTAGGTGCGTACTGTACTTTATAAAATAGGAGCGCAACGACACGTGGATGTTACACTTCTAGAGCAGGTGTAAATGCATGCACCTAGATCCTTCAGCAATGTGCATAAGTTACAATATTTTATAATATGCATATATTTAGGCCCCACTGGTGCTCAAGCCAAACTTCGCCTCTGTGCACACCCAAACTGTAAGGATATGCAGTGGGTCGTATGGGCGTGCTTACAGAATAACAACTTCCTGAAGTATGCGTAAGCACCCTTTCATGTGTGGAAGACCTTTAAAATAGGGACTTAAATGGGTTACTAGGACATACCTTTTCATGCACCTCTTATAAAAAGAGTGTTAATTCATAGGTAAATATGCACTTTTGCGTGATACTATGAGTGTGCACTTTTCAACTTCTTTTGTTTACAGTATAAACAAAAGAAGTGGAAAAGTGCACACTCACAGTATTGTACCACTAACCAGTATAGAAATACTAGCCTTCACCTACATTCTGAATAATTTAAAACAATGGGCATTATTCAAAGTCTGTTTTAAGCATTCTTAGTTTAGCAAACAATGCTTTCTTATTCCAAATCTTTATTTCACTTATATTTGAACCATGTTCTTCAGCATACTCATGTGACTAGTCTGAAAAACATCCATCTTTTTGCCATTTTTAACTTGATTAATTTTTCCTTAATTTGAAACATTTTGTTCATGTTTACCATTGCTAATGCCTGTGCTGTTAGAATTCATGACCTTTAACTTCAAATGAAAAATTTAGTTTAGCATTTTATAACTCTTCTGTTATGACACACTGAAATGAGGAATGCTGCTTCGTAATTGCATAACTTAACTTGAGCATTTGCACAGACGGTCAACAAATGTTCCAGTGTAACCCTTATTGAAAAGTTGGTTGGGCCTATAATATAACTGCAGACTTGAGTTAGCTTTGCTTTATGCTTCTCGCTTCCTGAATATGATGAAAGAAACAAGTTCTCCTCTAAGCATAATGGGACCAGTACTCAGAGTGGCCGATATCTAAATGGCATGACATTTTGCCGTGGTGTTTGAATATCGGTAGGACCTACAGCAGCGGTATCCAGATCGGAGCCGGCTAAATATCCCAGCTGGGCAGCGCTAACCAGATAAGCACTGGCACTTTTCTGGTTAACCCAATATTCAGCCAGGACATCTGCAAATAGCAACTTAGGACAGCCTTCTAGGTGGCCCGAGTTGTTTGCAGATGTCCTGGCTGAATATCAGGCTAACTGGAAAACTGACGGCATATAGACAACTCCTGCACTAACTGGACAATGTTGGGGTGGTCATGAGGACAGAGCCACTAAATATCATGATCGGCACCATTAGCCAGCAGGCCTCCCATTGACTGACCAACTAAAGGTGTTGAATATCAACTTAAATATATTTCTTTTACTCAATATAATCCATTCTGTCATTTAGTAATAACAATAGGCTACAATTATACAGTATGGTGCTGGTGGTAAACATGTTTTTGCATTTAACAGATACATATATTCAGTGCTTCTATATAGAAGTGCTGAATATTGTGTTCACTGCTGACCGTTAGAGATGCTTTTAAACTGCCATATGGATAGCCTATGAATTTACCAAACGTTTTCTAGTCTTGAAGGACTAGAAAAAGGGACTGTTACTTCTGGAGAGAGATCTGCAACTGTGAGTATATACTTCTGGTAATTTTCTAAAGGGAATTCTTTGTATTAAAGCTAATTAATCTGTGAACCTACTATTTTTTGTTAAATCAGTCAGGGCCTAGTAGCAGCAGTTTAAGTTTAAATTTAAAACACAGAGGAGAACTTTCTGGTTACATTTCATACCCAGCAGAGAGCTTGTAGTTTAAATTTAATAGTCACTCAGGGCCTAGTAACAGCAAAGTACTTTTAGTTTAAATTTAAAACACAGAAGAGAGCTTTCGGGTTACATTTGGAACCCAGCAGAGAGCTTGTAGTTTACATTTAATAGTCACTCAAGGCCTAGCATCAGAAAAGTACTTTTAGTTTTAAAACACAGAGGAGAACTTTCTGGTTACATTTCATACCCAGCAGAGAGCTTATAGTTTAAATTTAATAGTCACTCAGGGCCTAGTAACAGCAAAGTACTTTTAGTTTAAATTTAAAACACAGAAGAGAGCTTTCTGGTTACATTTGGAACCCAGCAGAGAGCTTGTAGTCTAAATTTAATAGTCACTCAGGGCCTAGTATCAGCAAAGTACTTTTAGCTTAAATTTAAAACACAGAAGAGAGCTTTCTGGTTAAATTTAGAACCAAGCAGAGAGCTTGTAGTTTAAATTTCATAAGAAGTTAGAGCCTAGCAGCAGCTAAGAGCTATAATTTAAATCAAATCAGAATATAGCTTACCTCAGCAGCACAAGACAGGGTACTGTGTAGCAGCCCTTTTTTAATAAGTGTTATTTCCCTCCCCTCACCCACCCACCCCTGGGATAATCGTAGCTTTATAGGTACTTACACATCTTAAAAGGCAGAAGGTGCTCTCAGTTGAAGCTCATTACCCAAATCAGTCATACACTAAGGACCTGAGATTAGTTAAGCTTCAGGTGAACAAGGTATATTACACGTATTAGGTACAGTTTTATTAGTATAAATATCCATAGCAACCCTTAGTAAGTAAAGAACTTAGATCTAAACACAAACTTAAAACTAAGATGCAGACAGCAGTCCAGCAGCGGGATGGGGGCTTTCCAGTCTTTTGCATTGAGTGTCACATGTATGATTTTCTCCCAGTTGGTGAGAGGAGCTCTTTGCTCTCAGGGAACGAGTCCGTTCTCTAGAGGCTAAAGTAGCAGACTTGGAAAGCATAAGACAGACAGAGAGGTACATAGACGAGACCTACAGGGATATAGTCCTGAAGTCCCACCTCCAGTCTGGACGCATCCCTGTTGCCATGGAGGAGAGAGGTCACGTGACAGGAGAGCATCACCCTGGTGTGGCAGGAAGTGATCCTGTAACTAGGACCTGTCCTCCAGGTGATGTAAAACCCTCTCGCACTGAGGAAATTTCTCCAGGGCCATGTGCCCATGAGGGAAGGGTTAGGACAGCCGTTATAGTTGGTGATTCGATCATTAGGCATGTAGATAGCTGGGTGGCTGGTGGACGTGAGGATCGCCTGGTAACATGCCTGCCTGGTGCGATGGTAGAGGACCTCACGCGCCACCTAGATAAAGTCTTAGATAGTGCTGGGGAGGAGTCTGCTGTCTTGGTACATGTCAGTACCAATGACATAGGAAAATGTGGTAGAGAGGTTCTGGAGGCTAAATTTAGGCTTTTAGGTAGGAAGGTGAAATCCAGAACTTCCAGGGTAGCATTCTCCGAAATGCTTCCTGTTCCATGCGCAGGACCCAAAAGGCAGGCAGAGCTCCGGAGTCTCAATGCGTGGATGAGACAGATGAGGGTTTTGGATTTGTTAGGAACTGGGGAACATTCTGGGGAAAGGAGGGGCTCTTCCGAAGGGATGGGCTTCACCTTAACCGGAATGGAACCAGGCTGCTGGCATTAACCTTTAAAAAGGAGATAGAGCAGCTTTTAAACTAGATATTAGGGGAAAGCCGACAGTCACCCAAGAGGGGATGGTTCGGAAGAATGTATCTTTGAAGGATACTACCAAAAGCAGAGAGGTTCCACAAAAGAGTAAAGTAGCCCAAATGCCCTCAAGTATGGAGCAGACAGAGCTTAAAGATCCCAAATTACCCATGTCTAACAATAGCCAAATTAATATGAATAAAATACATTCTCTAAAATGCTTGTATGCAAATGCTAGAAGTCTAAAAAATAAGATGGGAGAGTTAGAATATATAGCACTAAATGAAAGGTTAGATATGATTGGAATATCAGAGACATGGTTGAAGGAGGACAACCAGTGGGACACTGTGATACCTGGGTACAAACTATATCGTAATGATAGAGCTCATCAAATTGGTGGAGGGGTTGCTCTCTATGTTAGAGAGGGCATTGAGTCAGAAAGGATTAAAGTTTTGCAGGAAACAAAATCTGCTGTAGAATCTATATGGATTGAAATTCCATGTAAAAGGGGGAAGGCAATGGCAGTGGGGGTGTACTATCGAGCGCCTGGCCAGAATGACCAAATGGATGATGAAATGCTCAAAGAAATCAAGGAAGCTAACAAAAGTTACAGCGCAGTAATAATAATGGGTGATTTCAACTACCCCAGTATCGACTGGGTCAGTGTCACGTCAGGACATGCTAGGGAGATAAAGTTCCTAGATGAAATAAATGACTGCTTCTTGGAGCAGCTGGTTCATGAACCGACCAGAGGGGAAGCCATATTAGACCTAGTCCTTAGTGGAACACCAGATCTAGTGCAAGAGATAAGGTTGTTGGGGCCACTTGGCAATAGTGATCATAGCATGATCGCCTTTGATTTAATTAGTGGAGGAGGGATAGTAAGGAAATCCACAGTACTACCTTTTAACTTTCGAAAGGGAGACTATGATAAAATGAGGAAAACAGTCAAGAAAAAACTAAAAGGAGCAGTTGCAAAGGTTAAAGACGTACATCAGGCTTGGCTGTTGTTGAAAAATACTATCTTGGAAGCTCAGACCAGCTGTATTCCACGCTTTAAGAAAAGTGGAAAGAAGTCCAAAAAACTGCCAGCATGGTTTAAAGTTGAGGTCAGAGAGGCTGTTGTTGCCAAAAAAGCATCTTTCAGGAAATGGAAAAAAGAGCCAAACGACGAAACCTGGAAACAGCACAAGCACTGGCAAGTCAAATGCAAGGCATTGATAAGGCAGGCAAAGGGAGAATTTGAGAAGAAGCTTGCTGCAGAAGCAAAAACACGAAGTAAAGACCTTTTCAAGTACATTCGTAGCAAAAAACCTGTGAGAGAGTCAGTTGGTCCATTAGATGATAAAGGGGTTAAAGGAGCACTAAGAGGCGACAAGGCGATAGCGGAGAGACTGAACGAATTCTTTGCTTCAGTCTTTACTGAGGAAGATGTAGGGATGTTACCCATGGCTGAAGTGGTATTTAAAGGTGCAGAAGAATTGAAGGAAATATCAATATATCGAGAAGATGTATTACAACTATTAGATAAGCTGAAGAGTAGCAAATCACCTGGGCCGGATGGTATACATCCAAGGGTATTGAAAGAACTGAAATATGAGATTGCAGACCTGCTATTAGTAATCTGTGAACTATCATTAAAATCATCTCTAATACCTGAAGATTGGAGGATCGCCAATGTAACACCAATTTTTAAAAAGGGTTCCAGGGGTGATCCGGGAAACTACAGACCGGTGAGCCTGACGTCAATACCGGGAAAAATGATAGAAACCATCATAAAGAATAAAATTACTCAGCATGTAGATAGTCATGAACTAATGAGAGACAGCCAACATGGCTTTAGACAAGGAAGATCTTGTCTTACTAATCTGTTATGTTTTTTTGAAGGAGTGAATAATCAGGTGGACCATTATTAAAAAGGTACCCAGGATATCAATGCTTGACCCAATACAAGCTTTGTGGAACCTGTGTCTTTTGGGGAAACTGCTAGGCAGGGCCGGCCTGTCCATTCTGCGATAATGTTGTTCGCACAGGGCCCCGCGCGAACACCATTATGGCACACCGGACGGCTTCAGAGGGAGCCGGGAAAGCCCGCGCGATGCCCTGGTTCCCTCTATACAACCACCTGCATGAAGATCCTTATCCTTCACGCTGGTGGCTGTTTGTGTGAAACCGCGATTGCTGGAAAAGGTTAAAGGCCCCCAGCCCCCAGCCAATCCGCCCGTGAGGAACCTTAACCCCCACCCTGCCAATGCTCCCAAGCTGGCGAGTAACCGCCTCCCGAGACCCCTTGCCAGCTCACCGTACCCACTAACCCCGACCAATCACCTCCCCCCATCCGACTCGTTGCACCCACCTCCCCTTCTGGGGGAACTGGCCCTCCGCTCGGGCATCCCACGGACCCCCACACCGCACCTTGTCTCGTAGCACCCCTTCCAGGTTCTCCACCCCTTCTTCCCCGGCCACTCCGAGCCCCTATACCCTCTCTGTCTGGCTCACCCCCCCATGCATCCCCCGCCACCCCCCTCTGCACCTGCGCTGATCCCCTTACCGGCTTGCTGCACCCCTGCGCTCCCGAGCCCCAGCTAACCGCTCTGCCCCTACCACCTCCTTGCCCCTTTTTTCCTCCTACAGCTACCCCTTGTGTCCTGGCACCCCGCCCCCTGCTCCCCTCTAGGAGCCGACCCTAGCAGATCCTCCCCTCATGCCCCCTTTTCCACCTGTCTCCCCTTGCCTGTCCCATTCCCTTTTCCTGGACCCCTCCCCTCCCCCCTGCGTGAGTGCATAGCAGCACTAAGCCCTCCTTATCCTATTCTTCTTTACTTATTTATTTTTATTTTTAATAGGAGCCCAGAAAGTCGTCCTGCTTCTTGAGCCCGCAGCTCTACACCACTTCGTTTTCACGTTGTTGTTGGTTTATTTTTAAACTCCGTCAGCCCCACTCGCTCCTGCTCAGGCCTCGCCACGTGCGCCACACTCCTCATCCCCCGCTCTCCCGTCTGCCAGCCCCAACACCCACCGTCCTTGATGCCGCGGCTCCGAACACGTCCGGCGTCTCTGGCTCCGACCCCGCCCTAACCCCCCCACAGCCAAGCTCCTTGCTCCCCTATTGGCTCCCATGCCTCTCAGCAGCCCGCAGGAGCCAATGACACCGCAGAACACACCGTGACCCGCCTCCACGGCACCATGCCACCGCAGCAAGGGGCACCAGCGTGCGGCCGCCCCCCCCCCGGTTACCGCCGGCCGCGCGCACGTGGGCCCCGCGGCCTTGCCATTCTTATGTAAACATAGGTGGTAAGCACAGGGGACATAACTGACAACTGTGTCACATAAAGAAAACGTTTCAGCTGGATAGGACAAAGTTACATAAGAAAAAAATTAGGTGTGGTGTTATAAATTAACTGGTTGCAAGACTTTTGGAACCTGGCAAAAAGGATGAACCATAGAGGTCAATTTTCAAAAGGATTTATATGGGGCATCTGTATAAATGCATTATCTAGATATTTAGCCTGGAGAAGGATAGTGCCAGGCTCTAACTGCTCTGCCATTTTCTGTAGGGTTGGGGCACGGTTAGGGCAGAAACCATAAATTATCCATATAGGGGTGATATCCAACCACCATACAAAGACATTATGGGTCATGTTCATTTTATTTATCATTTCTTATATACTGCCTTTCATGATATCAAGGCAGTTTACATTGAACAAATGGAAATTACATTGAACAGGGCATTATAACTTGGAGATAACTATTAAGAACATAAGAACATAAGATATGCCATACTGGGTCAGACCAAGGTCCATCAAGCCCAGTATTCTGTTTCCAACAGTGGCCAATCTAGGTCATATGTACCTAGCAGTTTCCCCAAGGGACACAGGTTCCACAATGCTTGTATTGGTTCAAGCATTGATATCCTGGGTCCCTTCTTAATAATGGCTTATGGACCTTTTCTCCAGGAACTTGTCCAAACCTTTTTTAAACCCAGCTACACTAACAGCCTTTACTACATCCACCGGTAACAAATTCCAGAGTTTGATTACACGTTGAGTGAAAAAATATTTTCTTTTATTAGTCCTAAATAGTTTACCCTGTAGCTTCATTGCATGTCCCCTAGTCTTTCTATATTCTGATAAGGTAAACAATCGATCTACGTTTACCCGTTCCACTCCATTCATTAATTTATAGACCTCTATCATATCTCCCCTCAGCCGTCTCTTTTCCAGGTTGAAGAGCCCTAACCTTTTTAGCCTTTCTTCATAGGAGTATCCTTCCATTCCCTTTACCATTTTGGTGGCTCTTCTCTGTACCTTTTCTAATAACGCTATATCCTTTTTAAGATACGGTGACCAGAATTGCACACAATATTCAAGGTGCAGTCGCACCATGGAACGAAACAGAGGCATTATAATATCCTTTGTTTTATTTTCCATTTCTTTCCTTATGATACCTAGCATTCTATTTGCTCTCTTGGCCGCTGCTGCACACTGGGCGGAGGGTTTTAACATGTTATCCACGATGACGCCTAAATCTTTTTCCTGGGTGGTGGTTCCCAATGTGGAACTTTGCATCGTGTAACCATAATTTGGGTTATTCTTTCCTAGGTGCATAACTTTACACTTGTCCACATTAAATTTCATCTGCCATGGAGAGTCAGCGGTGCCTGATACCGGGGCTCGGCGGCTGCTTCTTCTCCACCAGTGATTGGCTGCAGTAGCTCCTCCTTCCATCTGATCCCGATATCGGCTGGCTCCTGCAGTCCATTTAAACGCCAGCTGCCTGAAGAAGGTGAGAGTCAGCGGTGCCTGATACTGGGGCTCGGCGGCTGCTTCTTCTTCACCTGTGATTGGCTGCAGTAGCTCCTCCTTCCATCTGATCCCGATATCGGCTGGCTCCTGCAATCCATTTAAACGTCGGCTGCCTGAAGGAGGTGAGAGTCAGTGGTGCCTGATACCGGGGCTCGGCGGCTGCTTCTTCGTCCCCTGTGACTGGCTGCAGTAGCACCTCCTTCCATCTGATCCCGATATCGGCTGGCTCCTGCAATCCATTTAAACGCCGGCTGCCTGAAGGAGGTGAGAGTTAGCGGTGCCTGATACCGGGGCTCGGCGGCTGCTTCTTCTTCACCTGTGATTGGCTGCAGTAGCTCCTCCTTCCATCTGATTCCGATATCGGCTGGCTCCTGCAGTCCATTTAAATGCCGGCTGCCTTCGCGGCCATGGTCGCGTCCCGCGGTTGCGTGCCAGAAGGGGGCGTGACCAAAGGGGGAACACCCCTTTGGTGCCCCTTCGGTGCCATTTTGGGCCCTTGGTGGCCCAAGCCATTGTGGGAATGCCTAGAAGTCATGAGAAGAGGAAGAGCAAGAAAAGTAAGTCATCACAGCAATTTTCTGCTTCTACCTGTACCCCTGCTGGAGCCATTGGCCCCATGGATCAACACGTTGTGGTTTTGTCTAATGCTATCGTTGGGGTTCAACGCTCCTCTTTTCCTGCTTCTGGGGCTTCCTTGAGTTCCATCATCAGGACTCCACCGCCCAACCCGGGTTCTTCTCAACTTCCTGTTTTGAATACTTCCTCCTCTGAGGTTTCTTCTTCCTCAGGTGAGGATGAGGGGACTTCTGCTCCTTTAGCTTGTTCTCCTTGTGAGGTACTTCCTATTACTCCTATTTCAGTGGTTGGCTCTGACGGTACTTCAGTTTTACCTCAAGCTGCTAATATCGGAGAAATTACTTTGTCTGATATTTGGAAACAAGTTTCTGTTACCAACTCTTTATTGTCCAGATTTATGGATCAGACTGCTGTTTTTTCTCAACAAGTGGTCAATAGGCTACATTCTGTGGAAACTACAGCTAACAGTTTGTCTCAGCGGACTGATAAGGTGGAGGCACACGTTGCTTCTTTACAATCGGCGAGTACGTCCACCTTAAAAGATACTTTACTTTTGTATCAACAGCTGGAATTTTTAGAAAATCTTTCTCGTTCTAAGAATATTCGCATATTGAATTTTCTTAAGACCTGTCTTTTGTCATCTGTTCTTCTATTTAGACAGTATTGTAAAGAAGCTTTGTTACTATCGGAGGCTGACACTATTTTGATAGCTCATTCCTTCTACTTGCCAGTTCGGACGGCACCTGGGGAGACTAGTTTGGCGCTGGGTGAGGAGTGTACTGAATTAGACTTGACAGGTTTTTTGGAAAATTCTCAGACTCCAATTTCTTCCCGCGCCACTTTAGTGATTACTTTGGTCAATCTTGCTGATAAGGCTTTAATTATGAAAGCTTTTTTTTCGAAGAAAGATTTTCTCTTTATGGCCATAAGTTGTCTGTTTTCCCCGATGTCTCCCGATCTATCTATCGGAGAAGGTCCTTTCTTTCGCTCAAACCTAGAGTTTTGGCTAAGGGAGGTACCTTCTTTCTTCGTTTTCCATGCAAGTGTTTGGTTACCATGCAAGGTTCGAATTATGTGTATTCTGATCCTGCTCAGTTAGAAGTCTTTTTAGATTCATTGCAGGTTTGAGATGAATATATTTTTGTAGGTTTATTTTGTAGTTTTGTATTGTTATAGAGGTTGGGTGTTGTAGCCTTAGTTATTTAGCTCTGGTGTCTTGCTGACGCTGTACTCTTCATGATGTGGTCTGTGTTGCGGTACGTACTAGTGGGAGTTTTCTTTGTATCTCTTTAATGTAGCTTGTTGCTATCAGTTGTACTGCTTATTTTCATTGTATGTGTTATTTGGAATGCATTAAATAAATAAAAAAATTTCATCTGCCATTTGGATGCCCAGTCTTTCAATTTATCAAGATCCTCTTGCAATTTTCCACAATCCTCTTGGGTTTTAACAACTTTAAACAGTTTTGTGTCATCTGCAATTTGATAACTTCACTCATTATTCCCTTTTCCAAGTCATTTATGAATATGTAAAAAAGCAGTGGACCCAGCATATTTCCCTGGGGTACTCCACTATTCACCTTTTTCCATTGGGAAAATTGGCCATTTAGACCTACCCTCTGCTTTCTATCTTTTAACCAGTTCCTGATCCACAATAGTACACTGCCCCCTATCCCATAACTTTTTAGTTTTTCCAAAAGTCTCTGATGAGGGATCTTGTCAAAGGCTTTCTGAAAGTCCAGATACATTATATCAACCAATTCACCTTTGTCTACCTGTTTATTCATGCCTTCAAAAAAACATAACATATTAGTAAGACAAGATCTTCCTTGTCTAAAGCCATGTTGGCTGTCTCCCATTAGGCCATGATTATTTACATGCTGAGTAATTTTGTTCTTTATGATGGTTTCTACCATTTTTCCCGTACTGACGTCAGGCTCACCGGTCTGTAGTTTCCCGGATCACCCCTGGAACCCTTTTAAAAATTGGAGTTACATTGGCAATCCTCCAATCTTCAGGTATTACAGATGATTTTAGTGAAAGTTCACAGATTACTAATAGCAGGTATGCAATATCATATTTCAGTTCTTTCAACACCCTTGGATGTATACCATCCAGTCCAGGTGATTTGCTACTCTTCAGTTTACCAAATAGTTGCAATACATCTTCCCGGTGTATCGATATTTCTTTCAATTCTTCCGCAGTATCATCTTTAAGTACCACTTCAATCATGGGTAGCATCCCTACATCTTCCTCAGTATAGACCGAAGCAAAGAATTCATTCAGTCTCTCTGCTATAGCCTTGTCCCCTCTTACTGCTTCTTTTACCCCTGTATCATCTAATGGTCCAACTGACTCTCTCACAGGTTTTTTCCTATGAATTTACTTGAAAAAGTCTTAATTATGCGTTATTGCTTCCGTAGCAAGTTTCTTCTCAAAATCTCGCTTTGCCTACCTTATCAAAGCCTTGCATTTAACTTTCCAGTGCTTGTGCTGTTTCCAGTTTTCATCATTTGGCTCTTTTTTCCATTTCCTGAAAGATGCTTTTTTGGCAACAACAGCCTCTCTGACCTTACCTTTAAACCATGCTGGCAGTTTTTTGGACTTCCTTCCAGTTTTCTTAGTACATGGAATACAGCTGGTCTGGGCTTCCAAGAAAGTATTTTTCAACAACACCCAAGCTTGATGTAAGTCTATAACCTTTGCAACTGCTCCTTTTAGTTTTTTCTTAACTATTTTCCTCATTTTATCATAGTCTCCCTTTCGAAAGTTGAAAGGTAGTACTGTGGATTTCCTTACCATCCCTCCTCTACTAATTAAATCAAAAGCGATCATGCTATGATCACTGTTGCCAAGTGGCCCCAACACCCTTACCTCTTGCACCAGATCTGGTGTTCAACAAAGAACTAGGTCCAATATGGCTTTCCCTCTTGTCAGTTCATGAACCAGCTGCTCCAAGAAGCAGTCATTTATTTCATTTAGGAACTTTATCTCCCTAGCATGTCCTGCTGTGACACTGACACAGTCGATACTGGGGTAATTGAAATCACCCATTGTTATTACTGTGCTGTACCATTTGTTAGCTTCCTTGTTTTCTTTGAGCATTTCATCATCCGTTTGTTCATTCTGGCCAGGCGGTTGATAGTACACCCCCACTGCCATCGCCTTCCCCTTCTTACATGGAATTTCAATCCATAGAGATTCTTCAGCAAAGTTTGTTTCCTGCAAAACTTTAATCCTTTCTGACTCAATGCCCTCTCTAACATAGAGCGCAACCCCTCCACCAATTTGATCAGTTCTATCATTACGATATAGTTTGTACCCAGGTATCACAGTGTCCCACTGGTTGTCCTCATTCCACCATGTCTCTGAGATTCCAATCATATCTAACCTCTCATTTAGTGCTATATATTCTAACTCTCCCATCTAATATTTTAGACTTCTAGCATTTGCATACAAGCATTTTAGAGAATGTATTTTATTCACATTAAGCTGGCTATTGGTAGGCATGGGTAATTTGGAAACTTTAAGTTCTGTCTGCGCCATACTCAAGGGAATTTGGGCTAATTTACTTTTTTGGAACCTCTCTGCTTTTGGTAGTATCCTTCAAGGATACATTCTTGTGAACCATGCACTCTTGGGCGACTGTCGGCTTTCCCCTTTTATCTAGTTTAAAAGCTGTTCTGTCTCCTTTTTAAAGGTTAATGCCAGCAGCCTGGTTCCATCCCGGTTAAGGTGAAGCCCATCCCTTTGGAAGAGCCCCTCCTTTCCCCAGAATGTTCCCCAATTCCTAACAAATCCAAAACTCTCATCCTTGCACCATCGTCTCATCCAAGCATTGAGACTCCGGAGCTCTGCCTGCCTTTTGGGTCCTGCACGTGGAATGGGAAGCATTTTGGAGAACACTACCCTGGAAGTTCTGGATTTCAACTTCCTACCTAAAAGCCTAAATTTAGCCTCTAGAACCTCCCTACCACATTTTCCTATGTCATTGGTACCGACATGTGCCAAGGCAGCAGACCTCTCTCCAGCACTATCTAAGACCTTATCTAGGAGGCACGTGAGGTCTGCTACCTTCACACCAGGCAGGCATGTTACCAGGCGATCCTCACGTCCACCAGCCACCCAGCTATCTATATGCCTAATGATTGAATCACCAACTATAACGGCTGTCCCAACCCTTCCCTCATGGACACATGGCCCTGGAGAAACTTCCTCGGTGTGAGAGAATTTTACATCACCTGGAGGACAGGTCCTAGTTACAGGATGACTTCCTGCCACACCAGGGTGATGCTCTCCTGTCACGTGACCTCTCTCCTCCATGGCAACAGGGATGCTGCCAGACTGGAGGTGGGACTTCGGGACTATATCCCTGTAGGTATCATCTATGTACCTCTCTGTCTTTCTTATGTCTTTCAAGTCTGCTACTCTAGCCTCTAGAGCACGGACTTGTTCCCTGAGAGCAAAGAGCTCCTTGCACCTAGTGCACACATAAGACCTCTCACCAAATGGAAGAAAATCATACATGTGACACTCAATGCAAAAGACTGGAAAGCCCCCATCTCGCTGCTGGACTGCTGCCGGCATCTTAGTTTTAAGCTTGTGTTTAGATCTTTAGGTTCTTTACATACTAAGGGTTGCTGTGGATGCTTATACTAATAATAGTGTATCTAATACATTTAATATATTTTGTTCACCTGAAGCTTAATTAATATCAGGTCCTTAATGTATGACTGATTTGGATAAAGAGCTGTACCTGAGAGAAGCTCCTTTCCTTTAAGATGTGTAAGTACCTATAAAGCTATGATTATCCCAGGGGTGGGTGGGTGTTGGGGAGGGATGGAGGGAAATAAGACATTAAAAGAGGGCTGCTACAAAGTACCCTGTCCTGTGCTTCTGAGGTAAGCTGTGACCAACTTCCTGGGTGATTAACAGTCCTTGCTTGGATAGAAGGAGTCTTTCAAAATGGCCTTTTTACCTGCCACCTGGCTTTAACACCTACTGAAAAGGTTTCACAGGTCTCTTGCCCCCTAGGTAGAAGACCAAAGGTCTCTAGAATACTTTATTTGTTGCTCAAAGAATACTGACCCTATTTTGTCTTTTTGCTAAGTTATATTCTGATTTGATTTAAATTAAAGATGCTGCTAGGCTCTGACTTATTATGAAATTTAAACTAGAGGCTCTCTGTTGGGTTCTAAATTTAACCAGAAAGCTCTCTTCTGTGTTTTAAATTTAAACGTAAACTGCTGCTAATAGGCCCTGACTAATTTAACAAATATACTGGGTTCACAGATTAATCGGCTTTAATCCAAAGAAGTCCCTTCAGAAAAATTCCCAGAAGTATATACTCACAATTGCAGATCTCTCTCCAGAAGTAGCAGTCCCCTTTTCTAGTCCTTCAAGACTGAGGATCACAGAACTCTGGTTGAACTATTTATGCCTGTGCTGCTGAGGTAAGCTGTGACCAACTTCCTGGGTGATTAACAGTCCTTGCTTGGATAGAAGGAGTCTTTCAAAATGGCCTTTTGACCTGCTGCCTGGCTTTAACACCTATTGAAAAAGTTTCACAGGTCTCTTGCCCCCTAGGTAGAAGGCCTCTTTGTAAAGGTCTCTAGAAGACTTTATTTGTTGCTCACTTTGTTGCTTTACCCATCCAGTGGGACCCACTGGATGGGTAAAGCAGAAAAATCAATGAATGCATCCAAAAGCTGGGTAACAGGGATCTGCACCAAGTAAAGAATTTATGACCATATTTGGTTTGTACTTCTTTTGGGACCGTAGTCCAGGCTTTTCTTCTGTCTATCCTGGATTACTGGAATGGTCTGTATGTGTGTCTCCCTGTGTGACTATTACATATACTGCAGGTTGTTCATAACACTGCAAGAGGACTGAGGATGGGGCAACCTAGATCAGCGGTTCTCAACCTGTGGGTCGGGACCCCCACGGGGATCGCCTCAGGATTTACCAGGGTTCGCCTGACAAATCCTGGGAATTATTATTTCTTTTCTAATTTATTGTTATAATTTGATCGCAAAGCCTAAAATGCCAAACACTTTGAATTTAATCAATTTATATATTACTTAGGCTATCCTTAGTTTCTTTTACCTGTTCGCCAGAAACGATGCACCTCGAGACGTTATTTAGATCACTTCCGGTTTTGTAATGGTGGACATGGGTCCTACTAAAATTAAATTTTCTATGTAATATTATATAACACCAGTGACTCCATTGAAAATTAATGACAGAGAGAAGAATACCAAGAAAAGAAAATATTGCAATTACTTTTTAAGGTATGGTTTCACCTCCATATTTTCAGCAGGGATTGAGAAACCACAATGTGTTATTTGTAACGAAGTTCTATCAGCGAAATCCATGAAGCCAAACAAACTGAAACGGCATTTTGACAGTAAGCATCCCACCTTTGTAGGCAAGGATATTTGGTATTTTAAGAACAAAGCTGATGGAATCAAGAAAAGTAGACTTGATATTGGCGGAAAGTTCCACCAGCAAAACATAGCCGCTGTTGAAGCTTCATATATGGTGGCTCTCAGAATCACCAAAGCCAAGAAAGCTCACACCATTGCCCTTCGTAAGTCTTTTTGAATAAAGCATACTAAAACCGTTGACTACAAAATCATAATAATTTCAAAATCAAATATTGTTACTTGTTATTGTGATTAATTATTGTAGTTTAAATAAGTAAATTTTATAAATAAAAACATATTGCAAAGGCCTATAATATATTAATAATTCAACAAATAATTACAGCGACAATGCGTTAACGGTAAAGGAAGAGAGACGCATTTGATTTTATCATTGGGGGTCGTCACAAGTTGACCAATGGTAAAAGGGGTTGCGGTACAAAAATGGTTGAGAACCGCTGTCCTAGATGGACTTCTGCCACACCAAAGCTACTTTAGTTGTATTGGTCACCAGTTGTGGCATGTAGCAAATTTAAGATCCTGACTTTGGTTTTCCATATTTTACAAAATGCCAAGCCCCCTTACTGGAGGGACACGCTTTCCTGTATTTGTCAAGATGACCGTTAAGGTTTAATCAGAAGACTTCTGTTAGTTCCATCTGTTGGGCATATTAGAAAGACTGTCTATGACACAGAACATTTTCTGTGCTAACACCAGTCCTTTGGAAGGGACTACGGCATGAGTCCTATTGTTTGCAGTTTAGGAAACTGCTGTAGTCTTCGGTTTATTTAGTGCTTTGTTGACTGAATGATTGTTCGGATTACTTTATTTATTTTATTGTGCACCACCTTGATCTTCCTTGTGCTGGAATTGTGGTATATAAATTTGTACATAAATAAATAAATCTTCAAAGGCAAGGATATTCTTGAATACTGCCACAGCAATATCAAAATATAGTGCATATGGACCTTAGAAACACTGGCAGATCTTACATGCAGCACCATGGATGTTGCAATCGCTAGAGACTGCAGTAGGACAATGAGGGTTTTAGAATCTTTATATGAAGGTCTGGATGCTGATTTTTTATAGTTCTAGTTATCAATGCCTTGAATAGGAAAACAACGTATAAATATGAAACAACTACAGTGCAGAAGATTAAACAAGAACCCTTAAAGCTTTCACACTCTTCCCTTCCCACACCCAGACAACCAGACACTACATGATTATAGCAACATAGTAACATAGTATATGATGACAGATAAAGACCATCATGGTCCATCTAGTCTGCCCAGCAAGGTGGCAAGATTAGGTGCACCTGCCACTTCGTGCAGGTCTTCCTTCCCCCCTGCCTTTGTTTAGGGGTATAACCATCACTCTGTGCAGGTCACCCCTATTTGTTGAGATAACAGAGACAGTTAAGGTTTTTTTGATTTTATACTGTTGCTATAAAGGGATCCACTTTGTCTGTCCCATGCCATTTTGAATTCTGTCACTGTATTTGCCCCGACCACTTCCATCGGGAAGACATTCCAAACATCCACCACCTTTTCAGTGTAAAAGTATTTCCTGACATTGCCTTTCAGTTTACCCCCTTGCAGCTTCATGTTATGCCCTCTACTTTTTCAGCTTCCCCGTCTTTGAAAAAGGTTTGTTTGTTCATTAATACACTTTAAGCATTTAAAGGTCTATATCATATCTCCCCTGTCCCTCCTCTCCTCTAGAGTATACATATTTAGGTCTTCAAGTCTCTTCTCATATGTCTTCTGGCGCAGGCACCAAATCATTTTGGTCGCCTTCCTATCTTAACTGTTCCTTTCTCTTGAGACAGTAGTTCACTTGGGGCTAATATTGCACATTAAGAGTAGCATTTCTAGCTCTGTGAGACAATAAGTGCAAATAAGGACCGCATATCCTAAGAAACATTGCCTATTGGCTCAGTTTCCATAGACTTGCTGAAATGTTTTCCATGGTCACCATATCATGTACTACTACGTACTATTACTTATAATTTGTATAGCACAAAAAGATATATGCAGTGCTGTACAGACACATGTAAAAGAAGGTCCCTGCTCATCAGAGCTTACAGTCTAGTCAAGACAAACAACACAACAGCTGAGGACAAGGATATATCTAGGGGGATGGTAAGGAACCACATAAGAGACTAAGCAGATCGGGATCCCAAAGTAACTGCGAAGAGGTGAGTTTTCAGCCTGGATTTGAAAAGGGCCAGAGATGAAGCCTGACACACAGACTCAGGTAGTTTGTTCCAGGCAGAAGGAGCAGCAAGATCGAAGTCTGGAGTTGGCAGTAGCACAGATAGAAGTGATCTGCTAGAAGAGCGGAGTCCCGAGGAGGGGGTGTAGGGAGAGATAAGAGAGGAAAGGTAGTGAGGAGCAGCGGAATGAGTGCACTTATTTATTTATTTATTTAACCAGTTTTGTATACCACCTTATCCTTATAGGCCACTAGGAGGTTTCATCTGGATATGGAAACAGATAGGGAGCCAGTGAAACGACTTGATAAGAGGGGTTATATGAGCATATCGAGGCTGGCGGAACATTAGCTGTACAGCCGAGTTTTGAACAGATTGAAGGGGAGAGAGAGGATTTCGAGGGAGACCAGCAAGGAGGAGATTGCAATTGTCTAGACAGGAGGTGACTAAAGAGTAGATAAGTGTCTTAGTAGTGTGTGTAGAAAGAAAGGGACAAATTTTGCCAATGCTATAGAGAAAGAAGTGACAGGTTTTAACTGTGCTGGATGTGTAGAGAAAGAGAGTACGAAGTGCTATCAGAAAGTATTGGGACTTGTACAGTAACACAAGAAGCATAGCACTGACAGTTATTGCACTCATTCTCCTTCAAAGTAGTCCCGTTCTAATAAACACATTTCCTTCAGCATTCCTGCCACTGCTGAAAACAATTTTGAAATGCCTCTTTCATTTTGCTGTGAAGCTGCTGTGTCAGATTTTGCTTAATGGTCTCCAAGTCATCGAATCTCCTTCCTTTCAATGATAATTTCAGTTTTGGAAATGAAAAGTCACAGGATGCGAGGTCAGGTGAGTATGGAGGCTGACGGACTTGCTCGATTTGGTGTTTGACGAAGAACTACTGGACAAGATGAGTAAGCTGGGGCATTATTGTGATGAAGCAACCATTCACCATCTCTGTGAAACTCTGGCCTTTTACAATGAACTGCATCTCTACAACGAGTCAGAACTTGGACGTAGTACTCCTTATTGATGGTTTGGCCTTTTTGAGTATGCTCATGATGAACAATACCCTGGTAATCAAAGAAAACTGTGAGCATGACCTAGACATTACTCCTCACCTGACGGACTTTCTTGGGTCAGGGAGAGTTTGGAGTCTTCCATTGTGAGGATTGAGCCTTAGTTTCCAGGTCATAACTATAAACCCATGATTCATCCTCCAGTAATAATTTTTTTGATGAAATCTGAGTCATTTTCAATGCATTCCAACAACTCCCTGGCTGCAGACAGCCGATCTTCTTTTTGGTTAGGGGACAGGAGTTTTGGCATAAATTTTGCAGACGCACATCTCATCCCCAAATCGACAGTAAGAATGGACTGTACTGACCCAAAACTGATGTCCATGTCCCCAGCAAACTCCATAATAGTCCATTTTAATGTATTGCAGGATGCACTGCTTCAGCTTTGTCTTTATTCCTACTCATCCCTGTCAACACTTTGGGGGCCCTCTTGGAAACATTTGCACCAGTCATAAACTCGAGCATGACTCATGCATTCATTGTCATACACTTGCTGTAACTTGCCATAAGTCTCGTTGCATGAATCTCCAGAATTTAATGCAAATTCGCTGTTCAATTTTTTCACTCATCGTAAAACTGACAAACTGTTTTTCTTGTTGTTGGTTGTTGTTAAGTGCTGTTGAGTCGGAGTCGACTCATGGCGACCCTCTGGATAGCTATCCTAAATTGTGTTCAGTCTTCAGTCAGGTGGCTCATTGTTGACAGACTGGTACCCGTAGCTGCTGTTATTGTATCGATCCATCTCATTGCTGGCCTTCCTATTTTGCATTGACCTTCTATCTTGCCAAGCATGATGTCTTTCTCTAATGATCTCTCTCTTCGCATGATGTGTCCAAAGTATGAAAGTCGAAGTCTTGTCATCTGAGCTTCTAAAGAAAGCTTAGGTTTGATCTCCTCTAGTACCGACTGGTTTGTTCTTCGGGCAGTCCATGGTATACACAGTATTCGCCGCCAGCACCATAATTCAAAGGCATCAATTTTCTTCCTGTCTATCTTTTTCACTGTCCAGCTTTCACATCCATATGATGTTATTGAAAATACCATGGCTTGAACAAGTCGAATCTTTGTATGGAGAAAGACATCTCTGCTCTTGAGAATCTTATCTAGGTCTTTCATACCCATTCTGCCAAGAGCAATGCGTCGTCTGATTTCTTGACTGCTTGTTGCTTCTTTATTGATAGTTGATCCAAGTAGGTTAAAGTTGTTTACGATTTCAATTTCTTCTCCTTCAACGATGAACCTGTTGATTATGCCAGTTGTCATGATCTTTGTCTTCTTTACATTAAGGTGCAGGCCCATTTTGAGACTATGTTATTTGATTGTGAGAAGCAAATGTTTCAGATCATCTTCACTTTCAGCCAGTAATGTGGTATCATCAGCATAGCGAAGGTTGTTGATGAGTCTTCCACCAAT
This sequence comes from Ichthyophis bannanicus, assembly GCA_033557465.1. Taxonomy (NCBI): domain Eukaryota; kingdom Metazoa; phylum Chordata; class Amphibia; order Gymnophiona; family Ichthyophiidae; genus Ichthyophis; species Ichthyophis bannanicus. The sequence continues at coordinate 1,749,930,854 of CM066032.1, read as the reverse complement.
CTTCACACCTCTGTTGTCTTCATATAATCCTGCTTCTCTGATGATTTGTTCTGCATATAAATTAAACAGGTAGGGGAAAAGTATGCAGCCTTGTCTTACACCTTTGCTTATTTTAAACCATTCTGTTTCTCCTTGTTCCGTTTGAACTGTTGCTTCTTGATCAATGTACAGATTGTGCAAGAGTACGATCAGGTGTTCTGGTATACCCATGCTTCTTAATGTGGCCCAGAGTTTCTCATGGTTTACACAGTCAAAAGCTTTGCTATAGTCGATAAAGCACAAATAGATATCCTTTTGGTATTCTTTAGTCTTTTCAAGTATCTATCTCACATCCGCAATGATGTCTCTCATTCCTCGCCCTTTCCTGAACCCTGCTTGCACTTCAGGTAGTTCTTGTTCCAAGTATGGTTGTAGTCTCTTTTGAATAATCTTTAGTAGAATCTTTCTGGCATATGGGATCAGAGCGATTGTGCGATAATTTGCACAGTCAGTTGGATCACCTTTCTTTAGTATTGGTATAAACACAGATCTTTTCCAGTCAGTTGGCCATGATGTTGTCTTCCATATTTCTTGGCAGAGCCTTGTAAGTATGGTAACAGCTGCATCAGATTGAGGTAATACTTCTATGGGAATGCTATCAATGACTGGTGCTTTGTTCTTTGATAAGGCTTTTAATGCTGCTTCAACTTCTTCTTTCATCACCAATGGTTCCCGATCATAAGGTACAGGTTGAAACGGCTGTTGGTCCATTTGATCTTTATCATATAAAAACTCTGTATATTCCTTCCATCTTTTCTTGATCTTCTCAGCATCACTCAACATAGAACCTTGAACATCTTGTAACATTCCAATTCGAGGCTGGAATTTTTTCTTTAACTCTCATAGCTTTAGGAAAGCCGATCTTGTTCTTCCTCTAATAGTTTCTGCTTCTATTTCCTTGCATGCGTCATTGTAGTACTCTTCCTTATCCTGTCTTGCTGCATGTTGGAAATCTCTGTTGAGTTCTGTGATTGTCTTTCTTTCTCCTCTGGCTTTAGCTTCTCTGCGTTTCTGGGCAATTTTCAGAGTTTCTTCCGTCATCCATTTTGACCGTTTTTTCTTTTTCACCTTTTGTAGAGACTTCTTGCTTTCTTCCAACACAACCTTCTTGATGTCATTCCATAACTCTTCTGGAGCTCTGTCATTTGTATCTAAAGCAGCAAATCGATTTTGCAGGCAGTCTTTAAATTCCAGTGGTATATTCTCAAGGTCAGATTTTGCTGCATTCATGAGTGGTTTGCTCTTTTTCAACTTTAGCTTGAGTTTGCATACTAGTAGTTGATGATCTGTACCACAGTCAGCTCCAGGTTTTGTCTTTGTTGATGTTATAGAGCTTTTCCATCGTTGACTTCCACAGATGTAATCAATTTGATTTTTATACAACTGCTTTTACATGATACCAAACATCATGTGATTAAAAAAGTACAGGTGTTCTGTAACCGTGCTACACTCTGCATACGCAGAGCACATAACTAGGTCACTGCACGCTATACAAGAATTCTCTACACTTTTTGATCACACCTCATAGAATCAAAGATGACACCAAGGTTGTGAGCTGAGGAAACAGAGAGGAGTGTAGTGTTATCCACAGAAATAGAGCAGGGAGCAAGGGGGGAGATGGGTTTATGGGGAAAGATAAGGAGCTCAGTTTTGGCCATGTTCAGTTTCAGATGGTGGTGAGACATCCAGGCAGCAATGTCGGATAAGCAGGCAGAGATACAGACTTGGATTCCTGGAGAGATGTCAGGCACAGAAAGGTAGATCTGAGAGTCATTAGCATAAGGATTAGCATAAGGATGGTATGGAAAATCATGGGAGGAAATAAATGCACCAAGGGACTGAGTGTAGAGAGAGAAAAGAAGAGGTCCCGAGGTACACCAACTGAAAGTGGGATTGAGATAGAGGAGGAACCACCAGAACATAAACTAAAATTGTGATGGGAGAGATAAGAAAAAAACCAGGAGAGAACAGAGCTCATAAATCCAAGTGAGGACAAGGTATCGAGGAGAAGGTGGTAATCAACAGTGTCAAAGGCAGCAGAAAGGTGAAGAAGGATGAGAATCGAGTAGAGGCCTTTGGATTTGGTGAGGAATAGGTCACTCTAGACTTTGGCAAGAGCTGTTTCTGTAGAGTGTAGAGAAGAAAAGCCAGCTTGCAGTGGATCCAGAAGATCTTGAGAGGAAAGAAAGTCAAGACAGCGGTGGTGAACCATTTGTTCAAGTAATTTTGAAGCAAAGGGGAGGAGAGAGATTCATCAATAACTGGAAGAACAGGTAGGATCTAGTGAAGGCTTTTTGAGGAGGTGTAACAACAGCATGCTTGAAGGCCACAGGAACAGTTACAGTATAAAGCAATAGGTTGAGGATATGACAGATGGAAGAGATGATGGCAGAAGATATAGAGCTTAGTAGATGGGTGGGGATGGGATCAGAGGAGCAGGTAGTCAGTTTGGAGGAGGAAATAAGATTTGCAGTTTCCTCCTCACTGATTTCAGAAAAGGAAGAAAGGGTGACTAAAGGTGAGAGAAGGATTTGGGATTGAAGGGAGGGAAGATGAGGTGGAGGTGACCCTGCAGAGAATTCAAGACTAATCTTCTGGAATTTGTCATGGAAGTAGTCAACCAAGGTCTGGGCAGTCAGTGAAGGAGGGATTGGGGAGGAAGGACCGTGAGAAGAGAGTTGAGTGTAGCAAAGGGTCAGAGGCAAGACAGTTAGTCAGATGGACATAGTGCCAAGCCCTAGTGCATCAGAGATGGTGACTGAGGAATTCTCCAGTGTTGTAAGTTGCTTCTCTCCAGGAATAGAAAGGCCTTCTTCAAAAAGCATTTGAGAAACTTGGAATGAGTTGAGTTTAGAGGTTTTAGAAACATAGAAGCAGTTCCAGGTTTAAATTGAATTGCATGTTTGTGCTCATTGTTAAGTAGCAAATGATCACCATCCAAAACCTTTTAATACATGAACATATTCAAAAGGCATGGCCTGAAGAGCCAGGCTCTGCACCATATTTGCCACACAGATCAGAATCTGTTATTTTATCTCGATATGCCTGCTGTTGCAAAATATAGAGGTGCATCAGGGTCTTATAGTGAATCTCCCTAAGAGACACATTGAATGTGTCCTGATCAGTATGTTTGTTTTCAGGTGTCGAGGAGAGGCAAAAGGGGGTCTATGCGACCCCGGCATTGAATATCTGGGGATCGTCACAGACACCAAAAGCCGCAGTAGCTAACTGGGCAGCAGTGATATTGCAGACTGGACTAGCTAACTGGACAGCTGCCCGGTTATCGCTTGTCGACACCCCTGCTCCGCCCTGACACACCCCAATGCTAACTGGATAGTGGAATTAGAAGGGGATAGTCAATGACTAACTGTGTCGGTGCTGTTGAATATCCCCATTTAAGGCATTTACACAGTTTGCAAACCGTGTAAATGCCTTTCGAAAATTGGGACCTAAAGGAATAAATTCTGTGCATGCTTGGGTAGATGGGATTCTATAAAAGCACGTGGAAGTGCCCTCTATGCTGATCTGGATGTGGGGCAGAGCATAGGTGCAACCTCAAGGGATGTAAGTATGTTATAAAATACTATGATGTGCACATCTCCCTGCGCTGATCTAGGTGCCATCAGCTGCGCGTGCCTCACTTTATAAAACAGGCATGTCAGCTACGCAGGGGTTACAACATCACCCTCCACGTGTCCGCCAGGATAACATTTTCTCCTAAGCTAACAAATTATATGTACCCAATTATTTCAGGAGTCCTTAAAGTTTTGATATCATTTCTAAAGCTGACCTGCCTACTGGCCAGGACTTTGGGGAATAACCTCACACCCAGGGCCGGCCCATCCATTGAGCAAGAATGTTGTTTTGCACAGGGCCCCGCATTTCAGGGGGCCCCACGCAAACAACATTCTGCATTAAAAGACCGCCGCCAAGGCAGCGGCAGAATCAAGTGTCCCGCAGCCGTGGCTGCAGCCCCCCACCCCCTGCCTTCCCGGCAGAGCCCTCCCTGAATCATTTCCTTCAGCGCCGGCTTTTCAGAGCCATGAAGGGAGGGTTTCCCTTTCTCGCGGCTCTGTTAAGCCCGCCGGCGCTGATGGGAAACAGGCGTTTCCTGTTTCCCATCAGCCCTGGTGGTCTTAACAGAGCTGTGGGGGGGGGGCTAGGACTGGAAATGGGCTGATGGGGGGTTAAGACTGGAGGTGGGCTGATGGGGGGGGGGTTAGAACTGGTAATAGGCTATGGGGGGAGCTAAGACTGAAAATGGGGTGATGGGGGGTTAGGACTGGAAGTGGGCTGATGGGGGGGGTTAGGACTGGTAATGGGCTATGAGGGGGCTAAGACTGGAAATGGGCTGATGGGGGGTTAGGACTGCAAGTGGGCTGATGTGGGGTTAGGACTGGTAATGGGCTATGGGGGGGCTAGGACAGGAAATGGGCTGGGGGTTGCTAGAACTGGAAATGGGCTGAGTGGAAGGGGTGGCTTGAACTGCAAATAGCTGATGGGGAGGGGGGCTTGGAATGGAAATGGGCTGAGTGGAAGGGGGGCTTGAACTGCAAATAGCTGATGGGGAGGGGGGCTTGGAATGGAAATGGGCTGTGAGGGGAGGGAGCTAGGACTGGAAATGGGCTGATAGAGGAGCTAGGATAGGACTGGAAATGGGCTGTTGGGAGGGTGCTAGGATTGGAAATGGGCTGTGGTGGGGACGGTTTGAAATGGATTCATGGAGGGGCTAGAACTGGAAGTAGGCTCATGGGGGGGCTTGGATTGGAAATGGGCTGAGTGGAGGGGAGCTAGGATTTGACATGGGCTGATGGTGGGGCTAGGAAAAGACTAGAAATGGGCTGATGGGGGGCTCGGATAGGACTGGAAATTGATGGGAGAGCTAGGACTGGAAATGGGCTGATGGTGGGCTAGGACTGGAAATGGGCCGATGCAGGGACTAGAAGGGAGTGGATGCTGGTTGGGGCTGGAACTAGAAGGGAGCTGATGTTGGGGGAGAATTAGAATGGGATGGGGCTGGGAGAGTGAAATGTAGAGGGAAAAATATTTTTTGTGTGAGGGAAGAAAAATCAACAATTGACCGGGTATTGGGAGAGTAAGTGTGGATTGACGATGGAGGGGTAAAATTTGAGTGGATGAAAAAGGAATGAGGAAAGAGCAAAAGGAGAAAGATTAGTATGTTAAAGCAGATGTAGAGAGAGAATGGAACAAAAACTAGAAGAGAGAAGAAAGGACAAATGGACAGCAGACGATGGACAGTTAGCAGAAGACATGAAGAAACCATAAGAAAGTGGCTGGAGCAATTGCAACTGAAAAAAAATTCACAAAAGTTAGAAACATATCTCTTTATTTTGAATTTATTAACTGGAATATGTCAGCTCTGGGAAATGTGCATCATTAAAGTCTGCTCTTTGTTTAGTACAAGAGGAAATTAATTTATAGTTTTATTTCTACAGTATTGTTGTACATTCCAAGTTTGGCTTTTGAGGTTCCCAGTTTAATTATTGTCTTCCTGTTTCTAAATTGTGATTCCTTGTTTGGTGATGGTCTATGTTCTGCATGTGTAACTGAGCTGAAGTATTCTGTTTATGTAATTCCTATTTGACATTGCCACTTGTTCTCTCTCCCCAGTAGGTCATGTATTGTTATTCTCTGAAATGTATTGGTTTAATATTTGCAGTGTTGCCTTTTGATAGGTAGAGTATGGTGCTTTGTGAGTCCTGGTAGTGCTGTTAGGATACGGCGGGTTTGCTATGGGTTCTAAATGGGCAGTGTTTGCAGTAGTTCCTAATGTGCTTGGCGGTTGGCACTGGATTATAGTAATGTAGAAATATTTTAGTCTTTCTTTATCCATACACTCATTAAGAGGCATGTTTACTAAAAGTTAGTGTATGGTAACATTATGCAAATATTTATGCAAATGAGGCCCTGCACCGAGTCTCCGCACATGGCCCAGCAGCCCCCTTGGGCCGCCCCTGCTCACACCCACTGAACACCATGCTCACTTATTTCATCCTCAATGTCTAAGGGTCTTCCAGCCAATATTGGTGCTGCTTTACCCCTCTTTCGGTCTTCCCGCTACTGTTTATTTTCTGACTTCATACGGTACAATCCTATTGTCCCAGAAGCTATGTTTCCAGCTAAGAATTTAACCAATCAAATCCACCTGCTGACAAATACATGAAATAAACGCATAAATGCAATATAAAATATAATCACTGGGTGGCCATATAATGCACAAATATAAGGAGATTTGTATATAAATATCGAATACTGCAAGCCAAAAAACGAAGAGAATTTCCTTAATCAGTTTGATACATGCAAATGTATTGTGAAAAGACCTTTGGGACCACTATTCAGGAGGATTTGTCTGGATAGCGGCACTTGAGTTTCTTGGGCTGAATGTTGACTCCATTGTATTCCGCACAGTACTGGAGAAAAAGCATTTCTGTTTCTAGTTTTCCACTGTTGCACTATAGGCAACGTCCGGCTTCTTGGACTTTCTATTTAAGTTTTTGTCTGTATTTTTTTGTTCCTTATTTTTGGTCATTTATAGTGTATTTGGTGAGGATTTGTTCATATTCTGCATATAAGAACATAGGATATGCCATACTGGGTCAGACCAAGGTCTATCAAGCCCAGTATCCTGTTTCCAACAGTGGCCAATCCAAGTCACAAGTATCTGTCAGGTTGCCAAAAAGGCACACAGGTTCCACAATGCTTGTCCCAGGGCAAGCAGTGGATTTCCCAGGTCCTCTTTATTAATGGTTCATGGACCTTTCCTCCAGGAACTTGTCCAAACTTTTTTTAAACCCAGCTACACTAACAGCTTTTACTACATACTCCAGTAATGAATTCCAGAGTTTGATTACGTGCTGAGTGAAAAAATATTTTCTCTTATTAGTCTTAAATGGATTACATTGTAGCTTCATTGCATGTTCCCTAGTCTTTCTACGTTTTGATGGTGTAAACATTCGATCTATGTTTACCTGTTCAATTCCATTCATTGATTTATAGACCTCTATCATATCTTCCCTCATCCGTTTCTTTTCCAGGTTGAAGAGCCCTAACCTTTTAAGTCTCTCCTCATAGGGTTGTCCTTCCACCCCCCTCTACCATTTTGGTGGCTGTTCTCTGTTCCTTTTCTAATTCTGCTATATCCTTTTTAAGATACGGCAACCAGAATTGCACACAATATTCAAGGTGCTATCGCGCCATGGAACGATACAGAGGCATTATAATATCCTTTGTTTTATTCTCCATTCCTTTTCTTATAGTAACATAGAAACATAGGGGTATGTTTACTAAACTGCGTTAGTGCAATTCGTGTTAGGAGCCGCGGTAGTGACAGAAACCCCAAATAAGGACATGGGCGGTACATCGTCACCACTAACGCGCGTTAAAAAAATTAACAAGCGTTACCGGGCGCCGTGGTGCGTTACTGCGCGTTAAACGTAAGAAGACGTACAGACACAAAGCACTGAAACAGAGCTGTAGCACAATGGTTACGGTACTGACCGCTGTTACAGGCAGCATGGGTTCAAGTCCCCAGTGTGCCTAACACAGAAGGCTGTCCCAGGCATCACCCTGTACATTACAGAGGGAAAGAGGAGGCATGTTTTTCGTTACGTTGAGTATTGGTGTCAGAAAAACACCCTCGGAGTGTGCCTAGCCACGTACGTTGGTGTGTGCGAGGTTGCGTGCATTGGTACGTGCGTAGCCCCGCGCGTACAATCGTGCGTGGGTACGTGTGTTTTTACGTGCGTGGGTACGTGTGTTTTTACCAGTGTGGGCATCTTATATTACAGACTCTGTAGGGTGTCTTGCACCTATGCATTATGCTAACAGATGTACGTGTGATGGCCTATGGTTTATCAGAGCCTGTGAGCAGGTGCTGGAGTTTCACAGGGTTGGATTGTGCCAGTCACACCCATGATGCACTGCACATGCAAATCAGCTGTCCACAGATACACACCATGGGGAATGCACCCCCACAGCACCTCGGCCTGGTAGGGGGAACTGACCATGTGCACCCCCACAGCACCTCGGCCTGATAGGGGGTACCGACCGTGTGTTGTACTGGCACAGAGTAGCTACACACCGTCACATTGTGTGGGTACTGTGCTCACCCTGAGGTGCCCAGCACTAGGTCCACAGCACCATCCATGGCTGAAAGAAGCCATGGCGCAGGTCCAAAGCAGTGTTACTGTGTGAGATAGGTAGTTTCTGCAGGAACACCTTGGACATCTCTGTCTGTTTCAGTCAGGTGTAGCCCCCATGCACCACAGTCTACCTCCCTGCAAAGGTGGCAGTAGAGGGGAACATTAACCCTAGTCCTGCTGAGGAACAGACACCCCACAGGGCAGTCAATGCAGCTCTGTACACAGCCATAACACAATAGCAGACAGACATTAGGCCTGGATATGCTATGCTGCACCCCACCACTATCTGATATTCCCCTGGTGCAAGCCATCAGCCACTGCACCCTGCAAGCCACTCCATCACAACACCTACCAGCTGCAAACAGTCTGCTAGTGCCCAGTGGAGATACCTGCACCCAGAACTGGGATGTCAGCATACACAGTAAGCAGATACATCAGTGACTGGGCCCCAAAAAGAAACCCATATTTATCACATGAGAAAAATACTAGATAGCACTATGGGAGTGCCTAGCCATGCTGTGGTCACTGCACAGTCAGGGTGAGAGTGATCTCTCAGCAGGATATACTGAGGTCACCCTGTCTGTGTAGGTGGTGGCCGGGCACTACAATGTGCCTGTCACTGCCCTATGCCCTGTGCAGATGCAACCTGGCCAGGCCACCCTGTTCGGCCTATACCCATGGTACCTTGCTCCTCATTATGCACATTGGCAGCCCAATACTGGCAACATTGCTGGCAGTGTGGGCTGTGGAAGGTGTTTGCAGCCACCACACACTGTATAGACAGACAGCCACCCCCACACCTATGCCAGTATTGTGCTACTATAGAGGTGGTCAGCAGCCATACCCACCACACCAGTCCTAGGCATAGTACAGGCATGGATATGGTACACAAGACTGTTGGGGGGTCACTCCCCAGGGTGGTGAACACTGTCAGAGACCAGACCTGCAGCACACACCGCAGATATCAGAATGATTGTTATGGTGGAGCTCAATGAGCAAAATGTGCTTAACGTAGGAATTGATATCTGCCAGTTATCAGAGGAAACGTTTGATAGCTGTGTACCATATACCCAGGTGTAGGGTGGCATTGCTAAGGTATGCAACTGCTAGTATTGGGAGATACAGGCAGGGCCCAATGTCTTGCCTCTCCAGGTGGCATTGGCCAATGGGGCCTGTGGGTGGGTGTGTGGCCCTGTTGGCTGCTGCTTTACGGCAGAGTTCCCCAACTCCAGTTCTGGTGTTCCAAACACTGTTCGGGTTTTCATGCTGTCCCTCATAAATATGCATGAGCTACATCTGCATACCATGGGGGTGTTGCATAGCTATGCAGCACAGGCATCTTTATTAGAGGCAGCATGAAACCGGAATGGTGTGGGGCCCTCCAGGACTGCATTTGCGGGACTCTGCTTTAGGTAATGTGCCTGTTTCTGGTGTCTGTGTTTGTTGTGGTAAAATATAGGCCATGCGTATGTTCTCTGCAATAAAGGAGTGTCTTTACTATCACTGTTTAGTGGTGGGTAAAACTATAGGGATTGGGTTGGCAGGAGCCCCAGCTGGGATTTGAACCTGTGACCCTCTGGTCTTACAGGCACTGGCTGTGTCTGTTGCACCACACTGTGGCCACAGAGAAAGTGTTGTCCCTGGAGTTAGTTAAACCGACCTGACGAGTCAGAAACCCTGCTCTGCAACAGGTTTACTGTGGCCTCATTTACCTTGTATGCAGACAACGGTGCACATAAACCTCATAAAAGACCTCACAAAAGGGGCACACACCCACAACCAAGCTGGGCAACAATGATATCATTGGGAAACATTACACAACACTCCCAGGACAGCTCCATTACAATGAAACGATCTTTGAAATGGTCTGCGGAGCGTAGACCCTTCCACACATCATTTCTTTTTTTTTTGGTGCTTTCCAGGGAGTGTTGTTCCTTGTTGCCCATTGCTATCACTGTTGCACAGCTGAATTATGCTTTTTAAAATGTTTCTTGTGGTCATTTTTAACGTTTTTATGAAATTTGTTCTGTGCACATGTATCACACTGCTCACGTTTTGTGGGTTTCCCCGGTTTTTCTGTACATTGCTGACGGAAATGGTTTCTCTTCCCTTTAAATGCCTTTAATGACAGGTTTTCATTCGCGTTGGAATTGAGCTCAGGAATTCAGTGCGTTAGTGTGAGGGGAGCCTCTCCCCGCCCACTCTCCGCCCATTGACCCCTTCTCTCCGCCCACTCTCCACCTTCTGCGCTGTTTTAACGCGCCGCGGGATTTTACGATCGTTAACTATGCTTAACGCACGTAGTATTACGTTAACAGTCGTTAGCGCGTCGGTACGCGTGTTATACGGCACTTACAGTCGTTAACGTCGTATAATGCGCGTTAGTCACGTTTACCGCACTTTAGTAAACATCCCCCATAGTATATGATGGCAGATAAAGACCAGCAAGGTCCGTCTAGCCTGCCCAGCAAGGTGGCAAGAGTAGGTGCACCTGTGGCTCCATGCAGGTCACCCCTTCCCATGCCTTTGTTTAGGGGTTTATCCACTGCTCTGTGCAGGTCATCCCTATTTGTTTTGATTCCTAGTATTCTATTTGCTTTCTTGGCTGCCACAGCACACTGGGCAGAGGGTTTCAACGTGTTATCTGCGATGACGCCTAAATCTTTTTCCTGGGTTATAGTTCCTAATGTGGAACCTTACATCATGGATCCATACTTTGGGTTGTTCTTTCCTAGGTGCATAACTTTGCACTTGTCCATATTAAATTTTATCTGCCATTTGGACATCCAGTCTTCCAATTTATTAAAGTCCCCTTGCAATTTTTCATAGTCCTTCTTGTGTTTTAAAAACTTTGAATAATTTTGGGTCATCTGCAAATTTGATTACCTCACTAGTTATTCCTGTTTCCAGGTCATTTACCAATATGTTAAAAAGCAGCGGACCAAGCACAGATTCTTGAGGTACTCCACTATTCACCTTTCTACATTGACAAAATTGGCCATTTAGCCCTATCCTCTGCTTTCTATCTTTTAACCAGTTCCTGATATTACACTGCCTCCTATACCATGACTTTTTAATTTCACCAGGAGTCTCTCATGGGGGACCTTGTCAAAGACATTTTGAAAATCCAGGTGCACTATGGGCCCGATTCTGGGACGCGGGTTGCGGGACTGCAGATTCCGGTAGGATGTGCAGCTCCACAAGACCTCTGGGCCCAGTTCCCTCTCAGGCTTTCCCTGTATGTCCTATACATCAGGACGGGGAGAGCTGGTGGGGAGCAGGAGGGGGCAGGATCGGGGCAGAGTGGGGGTGGGCCAGCCTGGCAAAACATACAGGGCCAATTCAGGTCATGGTCCTGGGGCCTGGGGATCATCCACCGGGGCTGGGGCCAGGTGTGGGGTGTCCCCACCGCCCGATCGAGGCCACAGCAGGCCAGGCTTGGGTCAGGCTGCAGGGAAAAGAGGGCCTGAGGACAACAGAGTTGCGAGCGCCTGCGGGGAGGTCATCCCCACAGGCGGCAGGGGCCTGCAGGGCCATCCTCGGGCCTGATTCTGCTACCACAAGTACATTTTGTTCCCGCGGCCCAGAATCGGGTCCAAATGGGCCTGTCTTAATTGGGGCCATCCGGATTGCCCGGACGTGTCCCCTACTGGAATCAGGCTCCACATTAACTGGCTTCCCTTTGTTTATCTTTTTATACACACTTTCGAAAAATTATAACAGATTAGTAAGACAAGACGTTACTTGGCTAAATCCATATTGGCTAAATCATGACTGTCTACATGTTCAGTAATTTTGTTCTTTATAATGGTTTTATACCATTTTGCCCGGTACTGACGTCAGGCTCATCAATCTGTAGTTTCCCAAATCACCCCTGGAACCCTTTTTAAAAATCAACGTTACATTGGCCATTCTCTAATCTTCAGGTACTACAGATAATTTTAATGACATTCACAGATTATTAGTTGTAAGTCTGAAATCTCATATTTGAATTCTTTAAACACCTTTGGATATATACTATTCGGTCCAAATGATTTGCTTCTCTTCAGTTTATCAAATAGTTGTAATATATCTTCACGGTTTATTGATATTTCTTTCAATTCTTCCTCTGCATCATCTTTATTTATTTATTTAACAGTTGTTGTTTTTTTTTATACCGCCTTTTTGCCAAGGCGGTCTACATGGAACAACAAACACAAACAATTAGTGATTACATATAATTAAGGGAAGCATTCTTGGAGTTAACAAAATGGGCATTTACAGATGTTCTCAGAGCGTGATTAGAGTTATGCTGTGTGTAGTTAAGTGACATAATTTGGGACAAAGTGTTCAATAAACAGATGTGTTTTTAATAGTTTCTTAAGGTCTTGTGTCGACTGTGCTGATCTGATAGCTTCCGGAAGTGAGTTCCAGTTTGTTGGAGCAAGCAGGGAAAAGGCTTTGCTGCATGATCCTGGTCTTGAAGGCGGGGGGGGGGGGGGGGGGGGGGGGGGAATATCAAGAAGTTCTGATTTGCTGATCTTCTAGGCCCTGTTGAGGGTGTTCTATTGATTATCTCTTCCAGGCAGCAAGCTGATGTGTTACGGATGATATTATAGATGGTGGTTATGACCTTGTATTTTGACCTTTGGGCTATCTGTAGGTAGCCAGTGAAGGCTCTTTAGAGTTGGTGTGATGTGTTACTTTCTTGAAGTTCCTGTTAAGATTCTGGCAGCTGTGTTCTGTACTAATTGAAGTGGGTATAGTGCTTGTTTTGGCAACCCTTGGTAAAGTATGTTGCCGTAGTCGAGATGGGGCGTATGATGGTCTGAAAAACTGTTCTGAAGTCAATGTATTGGAGTGAAGGTCGTAAATGCTGGAGAGATTTCAGTTTCATGTAGGCTGTATTGGCTGATTTCTTGATATGAGAAAGCATGTTGAGGTTATGGTCCAGTGTTATGCTGAGGCATTTGACTTCGCTTTTTATTGTGATCTCTGTATTTTGGAGTATGAGTTCTCAGGCGGTTTGAAGGAGGGGTCTCTTGTGACCAGAAGTGCCTCTGTCTTGCTGTTATTTTCTGCTAGGTTAAATTCTGCAAGGCAGTCTGTGATGGCTGTAAGGCAATCAGAGATGATCGAGAAGTCTGGGGTAGGAGTGTGGAAGGGTATGCAGAATATGATATCATCAGCATATAGATGAAAATGCATTTTGAATTTCATGTGTACATAAGAACATAAGATATGCCATACTGGGTCAGACCAAGGTCCATCAAGCCCAGTATTCTGTTTCCAACAGTGGCCAATCTAGGTCATATGTACCTAGCAGTTTCCCAAGAGACACAAGTTCCACAATGCTTGTACTGGGTCAAGCATTGATATCTTCGGTCACTTCTTAATAATGGTTTATGGACCTTTCCTCCAGGAACATGTCCAAACCTTTTTTAAACCCAGCTACACTAAGGGGTATGTTTACTAAAATGCGGTAAACGTGAATAACGCGCGTTGTATGACATTAACGATCGTAAGTGCAGTATAACGCACGTAATCACGCGCCAACGAGCATTAACGTCATACTACGCGCGTTAACCGTAGTTAACGATCGTAAAGCCCCACGGCGCGGTAAAACAACGCAGAAGGTGGAGAGAGGACGGAGAGAAGGGGTCAATGGGCGGAGAGTGGGCGGGGAGAGGCCTTCTTCACACCAACGCGCTGAATTTCAGAGCTCAAATCCAACGCAAATGAAAACCTGCCGTTAAAGGCACATTAAAGGGGAGAGAAACCATTTAGGTGTCAGAAATGTACAGCCCAGGCAGGAAAACCCAAAGAAAGTGATAGTGTGATACATGTGCACAGAACAAAAGGGCACAGAAACACTGAAAATGACCCCAACAAACTGGAAAAAAACAATGACCAAGTTGGTCAACAGTGGTATCAATGAGAAACACAACACCCCCCCCCCCTGAGTAAGCTCCATAGAACAGAGAGAAACCGTGGAAGGGTCTATAATCAGTCCCCAGACAAGGTGAATGGACCCACAGTGAAATAGCGCTGCTCAGTGTCTCCCCCACCACCAGACAGGGTGCCTATGGCATGCACATGTCCCGCAACAGCAGGGCGTGCATGTGGGAACGGCAACTAGACAGATGCTGGAGAAGGGGATACAGAGGGCCGCAGGCGGCACATGACAAGGTACCACCAGGGAATGCACCATCTCTGTGATAACATGGTGGTGCAGTGCACAAAACCACTATAATCAGAAGCAGAAGGTCACAGGTTCAAGTCCCAGCTGTGGATTCCACCAACCCACTCTGCATATTTTACCCACTACTATAAAGTCCCAATACAGACAGAACCTTATTTGCAGATGACGTAAACATGCCCAAAACACCGACATTTTACCCTACAGACCACAGACTCCATAAACAGGCGCATTACCTACAGCAGTCTCCCAAATGCAGTTCTGGAGGGCCAAACACCATTCAGGTTCCATGCTGCCTCTAATAAAGATGCCTGTGCTGCATATCTATGCACCACCCCCATGGTATGCAGATGTACCTCTTGCATAGCCATGAGGGACAGCATGAAAACCTGAACAGTGTTTGGCACACCAGGACTGGAGCTGGGAAACACTGCCGTAAAGCAGCAGCCAACAGGGGCAGACACACCCTCACCCACAGGCCCCATTATCCAAAGCCACCTGGAGAGGCAGGACTTCGGGCTTTGCGTGCATCTGCCAATACGAGCACCTGCATACCATAGTAATGCCACCATACACCTCCGAATAGGGTACACATCTTAAAAAAGGTTGCCATGATTACTGGCAGATAGCAATCCCTAGCACAAGTACAGGTTTTCTTTGAGTGAGCTGCAGCATAGCAACCTTTCTGACGTCTGTGGAGTGTGCTACAGGTCCTGTGTCTGACAGTGTTTACCAACCTGTGCAGTGACACCTACAGGTTTGCGTACCACAGCCATTCCTGCTCTGTGCCCCGGACCGTTGGGGGGGGGGGGGGCAGGGCTGGCCAACACCTCCATAGCTGCACAATGGTGGCATAGGTGTGGGGAGTGTGTGTCTGTCTATCAAGTGTGCGGTGTCGGCAAACACCCTCCACAGCCCGCAGTGCATTAATGGAGAAGCCCAGTTTATAAGAGGGATATATATCACCATAGCCTTGATTAAAGGAGCTGAAAGAAGAAGAGAAACTCGGAGGAAAGGCGGGAAACTAAATACCTCTTTGGCTGGTCACAAGAATCAGATGAGTAAATGTGCTAGCAGATTTTAAGCGTTGAAGCAGAGCCGAAAAGAAGTGTGCGGCTCTAAACGCAGTGCTGTGTCCATTGAGATCTGCAGGGTGAATTTTATATGGAGATGTGATTGTGAAGTAGCATTAGGCAGAATGCGATTACCTCACAATATTTTATACAGTGGTTAGGTTACCACCAAAGTGAATAAAAGGGAAGTTACGCTTCAAGAGGGAGAGATCTCTCATGGCAAAAACTTCCGACAAAAAAACAAAAAAAAGTAAAAAAGTAAAAATCTTAGATATCAGTCACTTTAGGTTTCACTCAATAGGTAGGGTGTGATTAGTGATTAGAGTGAAGGGTTGAAGTTGTTAGAGTTAGAAGGAAGAGCAGCAGTAGTAAGGTAGGAGACTGTGCAGCAGCATGTTGAGTTGTGAAGATGGCGGCTTACCTGGGAGGGAGTGCTGCTTTTGCTGGATCAGTGTCTGCAGTCCCCAGGTATCACAGAGGGAGGTTTTGGCGGCTGCACTGTGTGAGACAGCAATTAGGAGAGCTTCGTGCTGGGGAGTGTGGTTCGGGTTGAAGTCACCTTATTGGTCGGGTGGTATCCTCTCGATGTCTCCCGTGGCCCATGCCTATGGGCCATGCCAAAGGGCCCTCTGGTGAGGCCCTCAGGTGTGGGCCTGCCAAGTGTGGGCATGCCTGGAGATGCTTCTTTTTTAAATTGCTGGTGTCTGGGGGTTCCAGTGGACCTGATTAGCCTTGTGGATGTGACTGGGGAGGGGATTTCCTTCCCACTCATCTTCCTGATGCCAATCAGGCTCTTGGTGGCTGGAGTATCAGTGTGCAGCACCTGGAGGCACTTCTTTTTTAAATTGCTGGTGTCCGCAAGTTTCGGTGTGCCTGATTGGCCTTGTGGATGCGATCAGGGAGGGACTTTCCTTCCCACGCGCCTCCCCAATGATGATCAAGCTCTTGGTGGCTGGAGCAGTTGTGTATAGCACCTGGAGGTGCTTCTTTTTTAAACTGCTGGTGTCTGGGGGTTCCAGTGGGCCTGTTTGACCTTGTGTATACGATCGTGGAAGGGCCACCGCCGCTCCAGCCTTAAAATATCTTTAAATACCATTTCAGGCGTGGGTAGCTTCCCACTTCATAAATGCTCATTAAAAAAATTAGCAAGTAGGTTGGACTTGTGTATTCAAAGTTGCTATAAACAAGTTATTTCTACCATATAAGTCCTTTTTACTGAAAAATCATGATTATGTTTCAAACAATGGTCCATTATTGATGCTGCTACATTTTTTGTATTTACGATATGGGAGCAATGTTCACTTAACCATTTTATCAGGGGCTGCTTAGTTCGTCCAATATATATCTTGCCACAAGGACAATTAAGAACATAAATTACAAAAGAACTCTGTAGCAGCGCCAGTACTTCCATAGGATTGAGTTTGGATTGGATGAATGAATGAAAGCACTGAGTCATTGGGATGTGTGCCTATCAAATTTTAGGGTTGGCAGAGCTTCAAGCGTATTTAGGAAAAGAACGCCACGGCCATCTTTAAATAGCCAGTAAGCTTGGAAAGAAAGCAGGAATGCTATTGGTGCCTTATCGGAGTTGATGACTTCCTGATAATGGGATATGTCACAACGAGAATAATGCTTGGATCAGATACGTTCTCATTTTAAGGAAATGTTTACGCCCTCATGCAGAATAGCATGTAACCTATTTGAAACATGACGGTCGTAGTTGGCAATAATATTTTCATTATCAATTTTTATAAAAATTAAATCACTAGATTTTTTTGTTGGGCACTGAATCACTTTATATTAAAGAGTAAAAAGGACTTATATGGTAGAAGTAGATTGTTTATAGCAACTTTGAATACAAAAGTCCAACATACTTGCTAATTTTTTAAATGAGCATTTATATAGTGTAGAGTTCATAACAGTCAGTATTGTGGAATAATTTCTCTGACACGGGTCCATTTTTTAAGTATATACTGTATGGGTAACTTCCCTACATCTTATTCAGTAAAGACCTAAGCCAAGAATTCATTCAGTGTCTCCACTATGGCCTTGTCCCCTCTTAGTGCCCCTTTTACCCCTCTATCATCTAATGGTCCAACTGACTCTCTCACAGATTTTTTGCTACAAATGTACTTGAAAAAGTTTAATTATGTGGTTTTGCTTGCACGGTAAGCTTCTTTTCAAATTCTCTCTTTGCCTGCCTTATCAATACCTTGCATCTAACTTGCCAGTGCTAAAGCCTCAGACATACCAGAAACAGTTTCCAACTGAGAACCAAGATCTTTTATCTGAATTTTCATCTGGTCACAAACAGACAGCTATATCAATATTACCAGCATTCTTCTGAATATTGGCCACATTCTCTTGAACCCGAGTGGATAAAGCAGAAGTCTGAGAATGAATCGCCAGAGAAAGAGATGCAATGTTCTCCCAAATAGACTCCAAAGTGAAAACTTTAGGGCGAACCAAGAGAGGTGGATCAATCAACGCGGGGGTTGAAGCAGACTGAGGAGGTACCTTTCCATCCACCAAAGACATCACCAGAACTTCCGCCGTCGAAGTTTCACCCCCAGCCTCCCCGTTACTCTCAGGGGTCGACAGAGCCAGACCAACAGCAAGCTCCGCATCTGCGGCGCTTACAGTCCCCTCTCCAGGAGACAACGGCGTCGCAGCAGCCAGGGATGGATCCGAAGCAGCTGGGTGTGGCGGCGGCGTCCTCAACACAGGAGAGAGAGAAGTTTCACCATCCAACGGAAGCGCAAGAACCCCCACACTCGGCGCAACCAAGCCGGCTCGAATCTCCTGCCGATGGTCCGAGGGTAAGTAAATGAAACGATCCATTGGACCAAGAATTGGTAGTTGGGGCTCAGAGGGGAAAGCCCTCAACTTCCCTTTGTGCTTAGGCATCAGATTGCGTGGAAACACTCCGCGGCCATCTTAGAATGTCTCTGTAAGTTCCAAGAAACAGTCATTTATTTCATCTAGAAACTTTATCTCCCTAGCATGTCCTACTATGATACTAACCCAGTCGGGCTAATTGAAATCAAATATTATTATTATTGTGTTGTAACTTTTGCAAACTTCCATGATTTCTTTTAGCATTTCATCATCCATTTGTTCACTCTGTCCAGGCAGTCAGCAGTATACCCCCACTGCCATTACCTTCCCCTTTTTACATGGGATTTCTATCCATAGATATTCTACAGTGTATTTTGTTTCCTGCAAAACATTAATCCTGTGTGACTCAATGCCCTCTCTAAAATAGTGAGGAATTGTATGAGCATGTAGCTTCTGTGTATTTTATTTATTTATTTAGCTGGATTTCTATACCACTTTTCACTGGGTCAAAGCAGTGTATATGGAACAAAACAGTTAATAGTACCGTGTAACATCTAACTATATACAGCATGCATTGGTTAAATAGGGGTAATAACAATAACAATATTATGTGGGCTGAATTTGGCATAGTAATGTGATAGTGGTTTTTTTTTCCTGTATTAGTCTTTTTGGTTTTATTGTTATACTATTGTTACTTTGCCGGTTTTCTTTCATTCCTTGTTGAATGTATAATTATAAATCTAATAAAGAGAAAATTATAAAATAGGGGTAATAAACTATATACATATTTACAGTGTAGGGATTTATAGCAGTCCAGCTTGTTCTCTTTTCCCAATGACAGCTGTGCTCTTGAGACTGGAGTAATATTTGTAAAATTGCCTTTTCATAGATTCATTAGTTGGCTACAGGGGGCATGGCTATTGTGGAGGTATTCCTACAGTAGTCTCCCCAATCCTTAAGGATAGATCTGCTGAGTACCAGCACCTTTTTTTTCTAGGACAAAAGCACTGAGTAAACATAAACCAATGTATTCATTTATTCAAATTCTACCTGGTTCTTTCAATGACTTGATGTAATCTAACCGCCCCCCCCCCCCTCTCTTGGTGTGATGTAGTACCAAATAATAAGTGCTGCTGGAAAAGCCCAGCGATCAAGATGCAGTTTCTTTGTATCTTTAGAAAGCAATAGTTAAGGGTGGACCCAGAGTTGGTTAAAGGTGCAGGCGCCCTAGGCGGCCCTTAAACCTTACACTCTCCTTGGCAGTCAAAATCTATTGTTTATCTTTAAATGGCCTGCTCTTTGCTGTCCTCCAGAATTTGCTGCCCTAGGTGACTGCCTAATTTGCCTAGTGGTTGGGCCGACCCTGCCGATATTGTGTCATGATCCCCCCTAAGAAGCTTGCGGCTTTTTCTTCGGAAGCAATAACGGTGTTTGCTGATCTCACTTCCTCCCAAACACTGTTCCACCCAAAACAACAATATCCTGCCATTAGCCAGATCTAAGTTATGGCCTATCTAATGCTTTCTTGTGTGCTCACCGAACAAATGAATTCTTACATATCCAAATCCTTCACTGCTGTCTCCCGGCACCTGGGATAAATTGACACCACAATAACAACAGTATGGGGTAATTCCATGAAGAGGGTGCCAATAGGTATGTAGCATCCATGCATGTAATAGTATTCTAGTGACTTGCATATGCAGATGGGCACATATGCATGTCCATCTGCCACTCGCTATCCTCTAAGTATGTGTGCATGTGTCATCACGTGTATCTGTGAGGTGGACATGCACAGGATCAGCACTGGGGCAGGGCACGGGAATACGCTCGTAGGTTATAGAATATGATGGTCTATTTGCATGCCTTTCAAACTTTAGGCATGGGAATTTACACCTAACGTGCACACACTGGGGGTCGCTTACACCCTATTTTATAAAGTAAAGCGCACACATGCTTCGCTTTATAGAATCAGTGTGCCAGGTGCGCAAGTGTATGTACCATTACAGAAATACACTCCAGTGTGAAACCTCACTGGTGGTTTTAGGGTTTAATGTAAAGACCATAGTGCTGGGAGCCTCATCTGCCAATGGACATAATAGGAGTAATTTTATAAGGGGGCACATATTTTATGAAGGAATAAACAAGGTTATTTTGCAGGTGTTTTTGTCATTTACCAGCTATGTGGCCACATATGCATGTTAGTGGCCTCATATCACCGGGATAAAAGGGCACAAGTTCACGTGATGACATATACTTTGCCAACAGCCGTAGTCGGGAGCATGATCTGAAGGGAGTGTGGCCGAAGTTAGCAAGCATGCATGTTGATTATAAAATACCTCAATTTATGCATGCACTTGTGAACTTTACCTGCTTTCATTTACATCTTAACTTAAGGCATGATTTCTGCCTCTTAAGTTAGCATTTTATAAAGTCAAATAGTGCTTTAACTAGGTGCCCCCCTTATAGCATTACTGTCTCCTATCTAGGTGAGTAGGCTTATAGATGACATTGTAATTGCTGGCACTATGGGGGCAGAATGAGTGACATCTCATTTCCTATTCAGACACAGCTGATATGCTCATTTTTAACACTCATGAATTGAAAATCCAAAACCAGGCAGCTGTAATTATGTATTAGTGAGATTACCACTAGGTGTCATTGCTGCCATTTTGGAGCTGACCTCAATTACTCCTACTATCCACTAATGACCCCTGAGGGGTGAGGGGTGGATATTAGGCATTCTGCCAGGGGAGGCCATTCAGGGGGGTGTTATTGTGGGGGAGTAGGAAAGAAAGTTGTGTGGAGCATTTGGGGGTAGTCATTGTGGGGGATTGGGAAGAGGGTATTGTGTTGTGGAAGGGACAATTCAGGGGGGAGGGGAGTTAGGAGTTACCTGAGGAGGGGTCTTGGTTGTGCTTCTATGGGGAGGTGAGGTGATCAGAACTGCTTCAGGAGGGGCATTGGGAGGATGGAAGCTGCTTTGAGAAGAGGGGTCTTGAACACTAAGTAGAGGGAGTAGGGTTTGAGGTTGGTATGGGAGGGGTTCCTGAAGTCAGGGCAGTGATCGGGTGGAGGGACGCGATGTTCTTTCACAACTGCCTCAGCCAGCTGGTAGATTTTCGTGCCTGGCGGCAGGGCTGGCCAGAGGCATGTTCAGGCATGTTGCCCACACATGGCCCCGCTCCAACACAAGCCTCATGCCTGTCCAACTAAAGAGGTGAGCCAGTGAGGCACTAGCTCCGGATGCATAAACCTAAGGCTCACCTCTTCATAGTCATGGGATGTTTTTCTTCATTTCCACAGAAGTGCTCAGCTGCAGCCTCCAGCATCACTGTCTTTTGGTGCTTCCTGCCTTGTGAAAGAAACAGGAAGTGGCATTGTTTAGCTTTTCGAAATTCAATGATGCTGGTGGCTGCAGTATAGCCCAGCCATGGGAATGACGGAAACGCTCCTGTGGCTGTGTAATGAATTGCATCTGTGGCAGGGCCACGGAGTGGAGAGGGAGAGGAAGTGGCTGGTTGGGTCTGATACTGAGGAGGGGGTGGGCTGGCACTGGAAGAAGGCTGATGTGATGGTGGGGGGTACTGGGAATAGATGAAGATTAATGCTGGGGGGGCTAGGATTGGAAATGGGATGATGCTGGGGAATAGGGGACTGGAACTGGAGGAGGATTGATGCTGGGGGAGCGACTGGAAATAGAAGGGAGATGATGCTGAGAGGGACAGGGACTGGAAGGGAGCTGATGCTGGAAGGGACTGGGACTGGATGAGAGCTGATGCTGTGAGAGACTGGAACTAGTAGGGAGATGATGCAGGGAGGGACTGGGATTGGAAGGGAGATGATGCTGGGAGGGACTGGGACTGGAGGAGGACTGATGCTGGGGGAGGGACTGGAACAAGAAGTGAGATGATGCAGGGAGAGACTGGGACTGGAAGGGAGATGATGCTAGAAGGGACTGGGACTGGAGGAGGACTGATGCCGGGGGTGGGGCGGGACGAACTAGAAGGGAGGTGATGCTGAGAGAAGCTGGGACTGGCAGAGAGCTGATGCTGGGGGGAGGGGGCTGATGATGGAGGAGGACTGGAAGAGTGTAATGCTGGGGCTGTGAGCTGAAAGGGGGCAGATGGTGGGGTCAGAGTGGAGATGGGGACATATATTTTGAGTGGGAGGGAAGCAGAGCCAGTGCAAGGATTGAAGGCTTCTTAGGTGGGTCCTCAAATATGCTAAACAATCCAAACATGCCAACTCTTAACATGCCAACTCTTAACTCTTAGTTATTGTCTTATTCAAGACTATCCCATAAAATACCACACCTTCCAAAGACCTAAAACCAGCAGTGACTAAACATATGAAAATTATCTATAGGGGTAGAGACCTCAGGATGGCTAAAAACCCTTCATATGGTGAAATCAATCACCATAGGGAATAGTGAAATACTCACATCACCGGTCTCCAACCTCCCCCATATTCATATTCAAAACAACAATCTCAAAAAAGTACTTTTTCTGAATCATAGTCTGAACAAACATTTATTTTTATTCCAAATTGCATCAATCCAGACTACCTATTCCTTCTGAATATAACTCAGTTAAAAGTATTTCTGTCTGCTTTAATAGCGGTCCGCAGAGGACACACAAACATCTCTTATTGAGAACTCGAGTGAAACTCGTAACAGAACAATGGATCTTCCTTTGCAAGCCCTGTGAACAAACAAGAGCTATGCGTTTATAACTACAAGTAAATAATCACTAGAAGGAGTTCTTAATACTTATCTTCATACTCCCATTGTTCAGTGTGACGTCGGTAAACCCGACAAAGATCTTTGTTTCTCCTCAGGGGCTTACAATCACTACTCGATGACCGGTTCAGGAAGTGACTACAGCGTTTGTTGTTGTACTATTTGAATGCTCAGCCACCACTCAAAATATTCAAAATTGCTGACGTTTACATCCACCCATTCCCTACACTTACTTTATATCAAAATAAATAAATAAAATTGTTAAAAATAAAATAAAATAGTTTTGGCAGTAAATAGTTTTGGCAGTTCCTCGCCTCACTACCTGTAAAAAGTTAGAAAATTCTGTTTAATATTATAATGCAGAAATAATCAAAAGTATACAAAATGTAAATAGTTCCGACAGTTTACTACACTATTATCTGTAAAAAGTTAGAATTTTCCATTCTATGTAATGTATACAGAAGTATACAAAATTGTTAACTTGTTCCATGTAAACCGCCCCTGATCTCTGGAAGGGGCGGTATAGAAGAAATAGTTAAATAAATAAAATAAATAAATAAATATCAGTAGCATAAACTTAATTAATGACTTCTAATAGTGTGCAGTTAAATCCCAAGTCTAACCTTGCGAGAAGCTGTCTTAACAGTAAAATCCACAGTAAATTCACAGTAATTTGTCGTTTGATTACAGTGATCCAACGTCGAGCCCGTCAATATGGCGATCCATACACTCAAAGAGCGATCCCCTCGCCATTCATTCTATTGCACAAACAGCCACTATACACATTGCCTAGAAAAAATAATGTCCACTCGATTTTATCATTCAAACCTTCAGGATCTAAGGTGTTCAATCTATAAATCCATTGTTGCTCCCTCTGCAGCAGCAAGCGACCCCGATCCCCTCCACGTATGTTCCAAGGCACATGCCCTAGCACAGTGCAACGCAATTCTTCAAAAACATGATTAAATACTATACAGTGTTTCACCAAAGGTGTTTCAATTTTCACTTTAGACAAGCTGTATTTATGTTCTGCCAGTCTCACTTTCAATGGGCAAGTTGTCTTCCCAATATATAATTTCAAACAAGGACATTTCAAACTATATACTACAAAAGTTGTAATACAAGTAGTGCTCTTTTTCAAAACATAAGATTTATTACTATGAACGAAGCAATTCCCTTTGTCAATTATGTTACAAAAGGAACAACGGCCACACTTCATGTGGGCCTTCACAGTGTCACCTCACAAGGCAATCTTGGAACAGCGGAGCATAGGAAATCTCTAATGTTACGACTCCTACTGTATGCCATACGAGGCTGACAATCAGAGAGTTTAGGGTGAGTGTTCGATAACTTCCATCACTTGCGAATAGATGTAGCGATACACGGTGACAGCCTCGAATGCTGAAGTACGCAGGTGATCAATAACTCAGAAGAAGAACTCTCACATTGCAAAGGCATCAACAGCCATTCTCGATGATTAAAACGAGCCCTCTTATATGCCTTCTTAAGTACAGAGTTATGGTATCCTCGTCATCAAAATTTCGTTATCATGTCCGCAGCTTGCTGTTTAAATTTGTCATCACAGGAACAAATACGATGACAACGCAATAGTTGAGAATAAGGAAGGCTTTGTTTCAAAAGAGTAGGGTGATCACTAGAAAACTTAAAAAAATTATTTTTATCTGTCGGTTTTGTATAAATGGTTGTTAAGAAGGCATCTCCAGATTTAATAACCTGTACATCTAGAAAATGAATTGAATGTTCATGAGCTGTCATTTCCAATCTAATATTTACATCACAACCATTAAGGTAATCAAAAAAATCTATCAAACAATTGTATGTACTGCCCCACAGCATAAAGATGTCATCTATATATCTATGCCAGCTGTGTATTTCAGCCTTTTTATTGCCTTATGCTGTATTGTAATTTATATTTTAATATTTTTTTTGTACATTTTGAAAGAGGAACTGTGCCCTGAACACATACAATATGGTTTTGTGGAATATAAGTGTAAATGATTTGAATTGATGGGTGGGTGGGGGGGGGGGGGGAGGGCTGCCCTGATAGTCCACGATTGTAGCTCAGATGGAGACGGGCACTGCAGCACAGCCTCCTATGACAGCGATCTAGGCCCTGAACCTGAGCGTGGGGAGAGAAGAGGATGCATCAGTGGGACTTGCAGGGGCTGCAATAGCAGCAGCAGGTAGTGACCCTGCATTAAAAAAAAAGAGAAAAGTGGTGCCACGATCACAGAGCAGGAGCAGGTCCACACAGCCCGAATCACCCCACCCCCCAAAGCAGTATAGTAGATCATGGAAAGCAGGCTGTGCTAAACTGGAGCCATGGTCCCATTGATTTCCTTAAAGGGCCCATTAAATAAAGGGAGAGAGTGAGAGAACCAAATTACGCCCCCTTTCCATAGAACTTGCAGCACCAGAGCTAAGCCAGTCGTCAAGAGCCCCTATAGGCAGGACCATACCAAGTTAGAAATGTGCCCTGAGTGACTAATGAATCTGCCCCCCCCCCCCACCTAGTCATGTGCGGTACTTCTTTTGAGCTTCCTGGAAGCCCAGTGATGATATCAGTGCCCCCTTCTGTGCTTGCGCCCTGTGTGATCTTGCCTAAAGAAACAGGTGCTTAAGACCTGCATAGGGTGGTAGAGTTTTTATCTTCCCCCTTCCCTCCCCCAGATGTGGCTAGGTACAGGATGAGCCACTGGAACCCTAGGATAAGAAGGGAGCTGATGTGTGAAGAGCTGAAGACATTCCTTCACTTCCGAAAGATGAAGGATGATGTCAGCAACCATGTATGGAAGAACAGAAGAAAATAAAATGATCAATAGGCACAAGTATCTCAGAAGACAGAATCTCATGGAGCTGGGTGGAGCTGAGCTGAAAGAAGAGACACTCAAAGTCCGAGAGAAAAGAAGGATTGAGAATCAGAGGAACTGATTAGCAGCAGAAGAAAGACAGCCAAAAGAAAATAGCCAGAATGCAGCCTCAGTGAGCATAAGAAATGCCATACTGGGTCAGACCAAGGTCAATCAAGCCCAGTATCCTGTTTCCAATAGTGGCCAATCCAGGTCACAAGTAACTGGCAGGTTCCCAAAAAGGTACACAGGTTCCACAATGCTTGTCCCGGGGTAAACAGTGGATTTCCTGGGTCCTCTTTAATAATGTTTTAAGGACCTTTCCTCCAGGAACTTGTCCAAATATTTTTAAACCCAGCTACACTAACAGCTTTTACTACATCCTCCGGTAATGAATTCCAGAGTTTGATTACAAGTTGAGTGAAAAAATACTTTCTCTTAGACTTAAATGGGTTACATTTTAGCTTCATTGCATATTCCCTAGTCTTTCTACTTTTAGATTGCATAAACAACCAAACTACTTTTACCCCCTCCATTCATTAATTTATAGACCCCTATGATATCTCCTCTTAGTCATCTCTCTTCCAAGTTGAAGAGCTCTAACCTTTTAAGCCTTTCCTCATAGAGGTATCCTTCCATCTCCTTTACAATTTTGGTGGCTCTTCTCTTTACCTTTTCTTATTTTGCTGTATCTTTTTTAAAATATGGCGACCAGAAATGCACAAAATATTCAAGGTGTGGTCACACTAAGGAACGATGCAGAGGCATTATAATATATTTGGTTTTATTCTCCATTCCATTCCTTATGATTCCTAGAATTCTATTTGTTTTCTGGGCTGCCGCTGCACACTGGGCAGAAGATTTCAACCTATTATCCACGATGACGCCAAAATCTTTTCCTTGTGTGGTGGTTCCAAATGTGTAACCTTGCATTGTGTAACTGTAATTTGGGTTGTTCTTTCCTAGGTTCATAACTTTGCACTTGTCCATATTAAATTTCATCTGCCATTTGGACATCCAGTCTTCCAATTTATCAAAGTCTTCTTGAAAGTTTTCACAATCCTCTTGTGTTTTAACAACTTTGAATAATTTTGGGTCATCTGCAAATTTGATCACCTCACTCATTATTCCCATTTCTAGGTCATTTATGAATATGTTAAAAAGCAGCAGGCCCAGCACAGAGCCCTGGGGTACTCCACTATTCACTTTTCTCCATTGAGAAAATTGGCCATTTAGTCATACTCTCTGTTTTCTATCTTTTAACCAGTTTCTGATCCATAATACTACACTGCCTCCTATCCAATGACTTTTTCATTTTACCGAGAGTCTCTCATGAGGGACCTTGTCAAAGGATTTCTGAAAATCCAGATATACTATGGGCCCGATTCAGAGATGTGGGTTGCAGGGCTGCACGTCCCGCAAGCAGTCGGGACCCTATTCCCACTCCTGCTCTCCCCGCAGGTCCTGAGCAGTAGGATGGGGAGAGCCGGTGGGGGGTGGGAGGGGTCAGGGTCAGGGCAGAGCGGGGGTGGGCCAGCTCGGCAGAACATACAGGGCTGATTCAGGTCATGGCCCTGTATGTCCTGTGGGATCCTTGGGGACGTGTTGCTTATAGCACCCTGAAGCGGCGATCGCAGCTGGGGATCCCTCTCTGTGACCAGGGATGGGTGCAGGGGGGTCCCTGCCAACCGATCCAGGTCCTGGCTGGCCAGTCGTGGGTCAGGAGGGGGAAAGAGGAGAGGCCTAAGCCATGAGAGCCACGGTCCAGAATCACGTCCTAATGTGCCTGTCTTCCTCGGGGACATACGGACGGCCTGGATGCGCCCGCTTAGAATTGGGCTCCACATCAACAAGCTCACTTTTGTCTACCTGATATTCACACCTTCAAAAAAATATAACAGTTTAGTAAGACAAGACTTTCCTTGGCTAAATCCATGTTGGCTTTTTCCCATTAAACATGACTATCTTCATGTTCAGTAATTTCATTCTTTATAATGGTTTCTACCATTTTGCCCAGTACTGACATCAGGCTCACCAGTCTGTAGTTTCCTGGATCACCCCTGGAACTCTTTTTAAAAATTGGTGTCACATTGGCCATTCTCCATTCTTCAGGTATTACAGATGCTTTTAATGATAGTTTACAGATTACTAATAGTAGGTCTGCAATCTCATATTTCAATTCTTTCAGCACCCTAGGATGCATACCATCCAGTCCAGGTGATTTGCTTCTCTTCAGTTTATCAAATAGTTGTAAGACATCTTCCCAGTTTATCTAAATTTCTTTAAATTCTTCTGAAACATTACCTTTAAATACCATTTCAGGCATAGGTAACTTCTCTACATCTTCTTCAGTAAAGATCAAAGCAAAGAATTCAGTCAATCTCTCCACTATGGTATTGTGCCCCCTTAGCACCCCTTTTACCCTTCTATCATTTAATGATCCAACTGACTCTTTCACAGGTTTTTTTTCTTATGAATGTACTTGAAAATGTTTTTATTATGTGTTTTGCTTCCTTGGCAAGCTTTTTTTAGAGTCTATCTTTGCCTGCCTTATCAGTGCCTTGCATTTAACTTGCCAGTGCTTATGTTGTTTCCCGGTTTCATCATTTGGCTCCTTTTTCCATTTCTTGAACTCACCTTTAAACCATGCTGGCAGTTGTTTGGCCTTCCTTCCACTTTTCTTAAAGCATGGAATACTGTACATCTGGTCTGGGCTTCCAAGATAATATTTTTAAACAACGCCCATGCTTGACGTAAATCTTTACCTTTGGAGCTGCTCCTTTTCGTTTTTTTCTTTACTGTTTTCCTCATTTTATTATAGTCTCTCTTTTGAAAGTACTGTGGATTTCCTTGCCATGAAGTTCCTGGGGGAAACCTGATCCTGTGAAAGAAAAAGCTGACAGTCAGAAGGTGAGCACTCGAGAAAGTGCCAACAGATGCACACAGTGACAGCACTGAGAGAGACAAAGAGGTGTAGGAAAGAGACCAGTGACTCCTGAGAGCAAGAACAAATCAGAGAGCCAAAGACAGGAAGCCCTGTGACAGCAGAGTCTGGGAGTGCAGCTTATGAAGACAGCAACAAACTGTGGGGGATCCCAGTGAAGAACTGTCCCAGGAAACTGATCCTAGCAGTGGAGGAGAGCTGTGAAAGGACAGACCTCAGAGTCAGGCTTTTCAAGCCTGCCAGCAAACAGGAGTAGTCCTGAAGAGCTGGGAGAGACTCCTGTTACTTGTATGTGCATAAATTGTTTAAATGTTGTTTATTCTTATTCATTATTCACCTACCTCACTTCTACATATGAAAATTTGGTCAAATACTTCACTTTTGTCTGGTATTTCCTACTACAACTTCCTCCAATTTGCGATAACCTTTACCATTTCTTTCAGTGCCAGCCCCTCGCCCTCACCTCTGGGGAACCCTTTCATGAGTGTATATAGTAACCTCACAGAGAGGTGATGTCTTTGTCGTGCCTCGCCCAGTAGGAGGGGTCTGGGTCCTGAAAGGAAGGTTAGCCACTGTTGACTCCATTGAAGAAGAAGGGGAGTCTGGACTGTTTGCCCTGCCTTGGTGCAAGAGCCGCTTAAACATTGTAATAAATAAACAAATGAATATATAAATAAATGCTGACCCCTCTCTAGCCCTGCTCTGGGGAACACCTTCACACGCACAGTCTTATACATTTAAGCTTACTCACATATCGGAAGGGCACTTATATAAAAGCATATTAAACACTCCTGTACCCACAGACATGCTTTTTAAAATTACCCACTTACAGGAGCAATCTTTTTGAAAGTCAAATATCCCCTCTTAAATATTGTGGGACTCAGAAATCTCCCTGGACATTCGCCCTAAAGGCAAAGAAACTAAGAATTCACAGAGAGAACAAAGATGTACTGAGTGCAAAGACACAGCTTGAGAGTATTTTGTACAGTCAGGTAATGAAGTTCAACCTATGTCAAATGACTGATGACTTTACTGCTGCCGCCTGTTGACTAGTGGTTGGGGGGCTCATGCCTCACTGAACAGACTCTTTCAGAGCACTTTGCTATGAAGAGGGCATTAGACCTTCCATCAGCCAAACCTCATTCATCTTTCCTTCTCGTGAGGTGGAAATATACTCCACCCTCGTTTCAAATGACTACTCAAATACTGCTGAGTTTCAAACAGAATACACTTCAAATTCACTTGAGCAAAAGCTAAATGTGGACTGTACTATATTGTACGTTCTTAGCTGTTCCTCCTGCAGTCCTGTTGGCTTTCAGATGCCGTCCTGCTGTTATATGGCCATGTGATGGTAATCCTTCTTTCTAAATCAGGTGTATCAAATGCCCCCTGATTCCTGTCTGAAAGTCCTCCAGGAAAAAACTTTGGCATGATTGTAAGTCATCGTTAAGAGAACCGACCCTGTGGTTCCTATGTTCATATTGGCCTCTTTTTCTTTCTGTCCTTTTATTCCCTTTATACCCTCTTGAAAATCCCAGTAAGCAGAAGCTTGATTTTTATAAGGAGATGAGGGTCTTATGCACTATGTGGATAGGGACCAGATGGAGAGAAAAATACCAGAATCAGGAAAGGCCCATGAACCTTTTCACATTTGTTCTTCAAAGGCCAGAAATCACACTGATGTAGAAATGGCTTCATTTTTATGTTTGTGATTGACAATAACAAGGATTACTGTTCTTTCACTGGTTTGTCTGTCATTGTTTATTTGCGGGTTTCAGCTAACTATTCGCATACCCTGTTTATTCCACTGTGGTAGACCAACACCATTAGCGTTGCTATTCTCCTGGAGGTGTTTTCTTTTTAAATACTTCCAGACATTAAAAGGAACAAATTGCTTTTTGAGACTTTGTGCTTGTGGCCTTTCAGGAATCTCATGACTAAGAACGAAGCAGTTTTGCCCTTATCTTGACTCTCTGTAGCTGACAGAATTTACGACTGGCAGTTTTAACTCACAGCGAGTCATTTACCAATAGTACACCCTAATGCCATTAACCTGCATTGCTTGCCACAGGGCTCACCGCACAATACGAGTCTTGTGGCAAATAATGCGCGCTAACGACATGAACGCGGGCTTTTAGTAAATGAACCCCAAAATGTCATTGCTATCTTTCTGAAGCAATGCAACAAAACAAAACAAAAAAAAAGCATTTTCCCCTTGCTGTATGACCTGCTACAATGACGTCTCATTACTCCTTTATTCAGCAGTGCTTAATGCGTAGCTAGCGTTGCTGAATCTACTCCTATAAGTTTGAAGGCATATTTTAGATAGGACGTGGAGATCTGAGTTGAGACGTCACAGTCAGAACATACTCAGGCGCTGCTGTACTGAACATGGAGCTATTTCTAAAATACACGTGGGAAAAGTCAACAGGGGAAGCCCCAGCAACTTACATGAACATGTCTCAATGGTCGACACTTACGCATGTATCTGGGCCATTTCCAAATGTGGATGTGCAAATGCTCTTAATTAAGAATGGAGAACTCTCTCTTGCGCCCATTTCAATTTGATAGGGGAAATACACATTGGGGGATTATGGGGCATATGATATCTCCTTTAAGTCCTCCAGTAAAGGGATGGTCAGTAGAAGCACTTTTTAAA
Source organism: Ichthyophis bannanicus (assembly GCA_033557465.1). NCBI lineage: Eukaryota > Metazoa > Chordata > Amphibia > Gymnophiona > Ichthyophiidae > Ichthyophis > Ichthyophis bannanicus. The sequence goes on along the minus strand of CM066032.1, from coordinate 1,749,899,353 downwards.
GCCCTGCTCGTACCAGAGTACAGGTGTAAATCCGGACATGGACAATTCTAGGCTTATACATGTATACCCTACAGGAAATGGGGAATACACATGGAGAGTTTTTGTCTCTCCCAGAGCATGCCCCTGACACGCCTCCATCTGCTTTCCACATGATGCTATCAGCCAAATGTAAACTTCGTCCATTCTAAAATGGTAATGTACACATGGACAGGATTTACAGCACATGTGCATGTACCATTGTAGCTACTTGTACACACATTTAAATCCAGCCGTGCGAGCTGTTACTGGCTCAGCCATGCGGGTGAGTGGCGGCATGACCCTCTGCCATTTAGGTTTCGAATTTTGTGCCTTGCTCACATAAGCAGTGCATGGGGAGCACACGCTTGATGTACAAACATAAAACATAAGAACATAAGATTTGCCTTGCTGGTGAGACCAATCATCCATCAAGCCCAGCATCCTGTTTCTAACAGTGGTCAATCCAGGTCACAAGTACCTGGCAGGATCCCAAAAGTAGACCATGAAAACAATGTACATGCCACTTGGAAGGATATTCTGCATCAATAACATGGCTAGTGCCACTGAATATCAGTGGGTTCTGCTGCTACATGCTTTGATGCTAACCATGTAGCACTGGGACGTGTCGTGGGCAATCTGGGATGGAGCGGAAGCAGCAGCCGTCACTTACCGGGCAGCGGCGACATTGAACCGCTACCTGGTTAGCGACCCTTAGGTAAAGATAGGCATGGGAGCTAACCATGGGAGCTAACCAGGCAGCGGTGATATTGAGCCGCTGCCTGTTTAGCTTCTATGTCATGTGACGCTGTACAGCAGACCCCGATATTCAATGCCAGTGGCCAGATATAGCCCCGGCATTAAAGATGCAGAGTTAGTATTCAGCAGCGATGGTCATGTGCTTTACAAGTGCTAGCCACCATTGCTGGATATCCCCTCCATAGTTCAGTGACCTTATCAAGAAGAACAGCAACGACCTGCGAGTGAAAAGACTGAACAATCAGGATCAGTTGTTTGCAATAAGAAAAATCTTTATTTTTATTTTTTTCTTAAAGTCAAATCTTGTGGGCCAATAGCAACCATTCATCCTACAATATTCTCTGTGAAACGAATTCCTTCACCACTGGAGAGTCATATAGAGACGCCCCACGATGGTATGAAATGCTGAATCACTTTCTTAGCAATAGTAGTAGGATCTGCCTTCTGCATTGATAAACTTCTACCCATCCAGAAAACAAACAGTCATTAAACAGTATTCAGATCCCTGACATTTAAGGAATTGGATAAAATCCATTTGTAAATTCAGAAAGGATCGCAATGGCCGTGGCTTGGGTGCTTGACTGGTCTTCACGTGTTTTACACTGTTGTGCTGCTTACGGATCAGGCAAGTTGTACACTTCCTCTGCAATTTTGGTGAATTTAGGATTGGATCAATCTTATGAGAATATGTGAATGCAGTGACAGAATTCAAAATGGCATGGGACAGACACAGTGGATCCCTTTATAGCAACAGGATACAATAAAAATAAACCTAACTATCTTATTTCTCAACAAACAGGGGTGCCCTACATGGAGCGGTAGGTTCACCCCTAAACAAAGACATGGGGAGGGGTGACGTGCACGGAGCAGCAGGTGCACCTACTCTTGCCACCTTGCTAGGCAGACTAGATGGACCATACTGGTCTTTATCTGCCATCATTTACTATGTTACTATGTTATATATTACCCCCTTTACCTTCATGTGTCTGGCCATGATTCACAGAGGCAACCTGAGATAAAAGAGTTCTGGAAGCACCACAAGGTCCATATGGGTTTTCCAAAGCCCAGGATGCATCCAGCCTGTCTCCAGGTATTTATTTCCAATAGTTGAGCATGTGTCTGGGCTTGGATGACTTTCTAAATTGGAGGTAATGGAGACAGCATAACTAAGGGGCTTGTTAACAAAGCTGCGGTAGCGGTTTCCGATCGTTGTCGGAGCCGCGGCCCCTTTGATTTCAATGGGACCGCGGCTCTGATAACGATCGGAAAACGTTACCGCGGCTTTGTAAACAAGCCCCTAAACATTGGGGTTGAAGAGTAGAATGTTCAATTTTAATTACACAGGTACACTACCAAAAAACTGCCTCCAGTTTTGCAACTGATTCCTATAGATTTTGGGGTGCTGAATCCAGGAAAAATAGCCAAAATGTTCCATCACGTCACGTTTTCTTGCAAAATTAGATTTCTTACCCATATAAGGAATGTTCACATAATTTCTTTTTAGCCGACTGCAGTTTATTTTCTTGGCCCAAAATAGAGGTTGTAATGGTTAACTAACTAGAAACACTCCCTCATGATATTTTAGAGTGTTTTGTATTCATTTTATACATTAACAGGACAATTGGGAGGCGGGGGGCTAAATCCAGTACTCGCGCTGGCGCATGTTCTTTCCTGTTTGCCTCGCCTCGTTTGCTCGCTCAAACACGGTGGTTGCGACATGAACGTTCCTGTCAAATTTCAGTTTCTTGCAAGTTCATTATTTTATTTATTTATTTATTTATTTATTTAACATTTCTTCTATACCGCGCTATTAAGATCAGTGCGGTGTACATTGAACAAAATATACAACAATGTTACCTTTTGTTTGCTCAGTCGTAATCCAGCTTTATTCCGAAGTGGTTCACTACAGTTGTAGTTTGCAGTGCTGTGTATTTGTGATGGCTCACAGAGCCAGAGGTTGCGTCAACTCTCCGGACAGTTTTTGTTTTATTTGTGGGGAATATACCGTGAAAAAGTGGCAGAGGAACATTTCTGCATTTATTAAAAAAGTATATTTCGCCTATTTTGATTTGAAGTTAGGCGATCAAGACAAACCGTGGGCTCCTCACAAAGTGTGCAAGACATGTGAGGAAGATCTACGCTTATGGATGAAAGGTAAAAAACAAGCATTTCGTTTCGGAATACCTATGATGTGGCGTGAACAAAGAGACCACAGCAGTGACTGCTATTTTTGCTCTTGCATTGTGAAGGGATACAACTTAAAAAATAAGAACGTAATAAGTTACCCCGACCTTCCCTCAGCAATTAGGCCTATGCCTCAAAGCAACGAGGTACCTGTGCCTGAACCACCAAAATCTTTGGATCATATTTGTGTGGACGGTTCTGATCATGATGAGACTCATCAGATGGCTTTTCCCGATGAGTCCAGTACTTCTGAGTTTGAAACTGAACCAGATCCGAAACCTGAACTTTTCTCTCAAGCTGAATTGAATGATTTAGTCCGGGATTTAGGACTCCCAAAAGATGCTGCCCAACTGCTAGGATCTCTGCTTAAACAGAAAAATCTATTGTCACCAGGAACAACTTTTTATTGGTACCGCAACCGCGAGACACAATTTTTGAAGTATTTCAGCAAAGAGGAAGATTTGGTATTTTGCAACGATATATACGGAGTGATGGAAAAGTTTAAACTCAAGTATGATCCTGCTGAATGGCGGTTGTTCATTGATTCGTCAAAGTCAGCATAAAAGTTGTTCTTCTTCATAATGGCAACACATTCGCTTCAGTTCCTATTGCTCACTCTGTTATTCTCCAAGAAAAATACGAGAATTTGGCCCTGATTCTTCAGAAGATTCGTTATGATGAGCATAAGTGGATGATTTGTGGAGACTTTAAAATTCTATCCATGCTATTAGGGCAGCAATCCGGTTTCACCAAATATCCCTGCTTCCTTTGCTTGTGGGATAGCCGGGCCCGCAACCTACACTGGGGGAAAAAAGACTGGCCAATTCGGGAGTATTTGAGACCCAGTGAGAAAAATGTTCTTCATGAGAGCTTGGTACCTCGTGATAAAATTCTATTACCACCTCTCCACATTAAGTTGGGTCTCATTAAGCAATTCATCAAGTCCCTTCCAAAAGATGGTGAGTGCTTTCGGTACCTTTGCTCAAAGTTCCCCCGACTTTCTGAAGCAAAGCCTAAAGGAAGGAGTGTTTGTTGGCCCTGATATAAGGAAACTCATTTCAGATGGAGCATTCGCTGAAACGATGTCTGAGAAGGAAAAAGAAGCCTGGGATTCCTTCAAGGATGTTGTAACCGGGTAAGGCGGACACGTCGCCTCACACCCCTCCCCCCCCCCACTTCACATTTCATTGACAACTTAATTCAGAACAAAACACATGACAACCATTTGGGACTTAAACTGGTCGCAGCTTTAATAACCTTTTAAACAACACACAATACAAATCAACACATTTTAACTCCCCCCCCAAGCAGAGCGAGCCCTCACCCGCCATGTTAGTAGCAAGGTGACGCCACATCCGCTTCCCCCGGGCACAGGCCCGACATTTTCCACGCCCTCCCTCTTCCGGCTTCGCCATGCTATTAGCAAAAGCCTGAGGGATTAACCGGGTCGGGGGTACCCCACCCCCGCCCTCATGCTTGCCACCGGCTCCGGACCCCGGAAACCTCCGGGATCCCGCCAAAGCCCCCCCCCAGCTGCAACAACCCAGAACCCCCCAGCCCAAACGTCCCCCACGCCAGGGTGGGTGGGCGGGTGTCCGGCGCCTCCAGCCTCGACCCAGCAACTGCCGGAGCAGTGCTGGGTCCCCGCACAACCCAACCCCCCCCCCGTTGCCGAATCCCAGCCCTCTCATTGGTTCCCGGGCGTTTAAAACGCCGAGGGGAGCCAATGAGGGCGCCAGGCCGCGCGGGGCACCGCCGAGCCGCGCGCCGCCGAAACTCCGGGGGGGGGGGGTGATCGGCACGCCGCCCCCCCGGTTAGGAGCGGCCACGCGGACGGGGCCCGCGGCCTTACTATAACCGGGTAAGGCGGACACGTCGCCTCACACCCCTCCCCCCCCCCACTTCACATTTCATTGACAACTTAATTCAGAACAAAACACATGACAACCATTTGGGACTTAAACTGGTCGCAGCTTTAATAACCTTTTAAACAACACACAATACAAATCAACACATTTTAACTCCCCCCCCAAGCAGAGCGAGCCCTCACCCGCCATGTTAGTAGCAAGGTGACGCCACATCCGCTTCCCCCGGGCACAGGCCCGACATTTTCCACGCCCTCCCTCTTCCGGCTTCGCCATGCTATTAGCAAAAGCCTGAGGGATTAACCGGGTCGGGGGTACCCCACCCCCGCCCTCATGCTTGCCACCGGCTCCGGACCCCGGAAACCTCCGGGATCCCGCCACCGACTCAGGTCAGCCACGACCAGAGCCGCCCCCCAAAGGTAAGCTGTGACCAGCCCTCGCCCCCCCAATGGCATACCGTCCAAGGCCTCCCGCCAATCGTTAAGCAATAAATCTAGCCCTACTGGGGACAAATGTACCCCATCAGACCTGTAGAGGCCCGGTGCAGTCCATGTCCACCCAAGGATGGAGAATTTGACAACCCCCCTGCTGACCCACCCACCGGCCAATTTGACGGTTAATTTTTTGTCACACCCCGTGACCACCGTCGCTGAGCCCTACAGGAAGGCCTTGGAATGATATCCGACCATAACAATAACACATCTGGAAACATCCCCCAACACCACCCCAAAGTCCTTGATAGCTGCTCGGATCAACTGCCGGCATGACCAAGCAGCAAGATCGTTGCCACCTATGTGGAGCAGCAAGACGTCTGGTGCGCCTCTGGTATGGTGGAGGTGCCCAAGCAAAGGCAAGAGTTGGATCCATCGAAGTCCGCGCTCACCCAGCCATATGACAGTCACCGCCTGCTCGGAAATTCCCAAGTTCAGCCCCATCGGGCACGTCGCTGCTCGCCGACCAGCCCAGAAGACACAGGAGTGGCCAAGAATCCAACAGCATCGCCGCCCCGTATCTGCAACAAAAGAATAGAACCGTTATTTTCCCCCCCCCACCCCCCCACTCCCCTACAAACGCACGTGGCTGTGGAAGGCTCTCGACCGCCAACGGCCGATGCGCTGTATCTCCTGATCGGGCAGCCCAGCCACCGCTGCACTGGTCGCCGCCCCAATCCGGAAGGAGTGAGGGGCAAAACGCACCAGGGTCCTCACCTATCAGCCTTAAGGACAGCTGTAGCACTGCCAGAAATTGGAAACGCGTAAAAACCCATGCGTCCTGATGGATAAGGAGGCTACCGCCGACCTCTGGGCGAACGCGTAAGCACACTTGCAGTAATGCGACAGGACACGTGGGAGAACCTTGCACCGCTGCCAATTCCAGCCACATACCTTTTCCACCTGATCCGTCTTAGAACGGGCAAGGCGGATACGAACCCCACCCCCGAGAAAGTGCACTTGATGCACTTGCACCTCCCTCCCATTGCGAATCCGACCCGACTCCGCAACCAGCCTACCCACCCGGTTATTGATCACAGACACTACAGCTTCATTGTCGCACTACCAACGCACCCTGCGATTGCGGAGTCTATCCGGCCACAGCAACATGACCACCCAAATGGCTAACAACTCGAGGAAGGTAATATTCTTCGTCAGCCCCACATCCAGCCAGGAGTGAGGCCAGCCTTCCGCGCCACCTGAGCCCCCAAAATAAATCCCCCAACCCAAACCCCCCGCCGTGTCAGTATACAACTGCAGATCCGCAGGAGTCACCTCCGGGTCTCGCAGCACCGAGGTACCATTAAAGTCACGAAGGACTCGTCGTGCAGGAGACCAGCGTAAGTTTCTCTTCCGGCGGGCGGGCTAACAACGCAACGGAATCCAACTCCGCGCCCAAAAGGTAAGAGTAGTCGCCGGACCCGCCGTCTTCTCAGAAGCCAATGGAACACCCCACACCTAGGCCAACTGTACAAACTCATCCAACAAAGCCTTGCACTGCCCAGTATGCGCCGGTCCTACGAAGAGGAAGTCATTTAAGTAATGCACCACCGAGCCGCAGTCCACTCAGTCCACGAATGCCCAATGTAAAAATGAGCTAAACTGCTCGAAATACGCACAGGAAATCGAACCGCCCCTGGGCATGCATTTATCGAAGTAAAAGTGACCTTCGAAGCAAAAACCCCAACAAATGGAAAGCGGAAGGGTGCACTGGCCATAAACGGAAAGCGGATTCGATATCCAGTTTCGCCAGCAAGCATCCCGGACCACAGGCACGTACCAGCTCAATGGCCTCGTCAAAGGATGCGTACCGTACAGCACACAAAACCTTAGGAATGTGATCATTAACCGAAGAACCAACGGGAAAAGAAAGATTACGTATTAGGCGATACTTCCCCGGCTCCTTCTTCGGAATGATCCCCAACGAGATACCACCAAATCTGCAAATGGTTGTGCTCTAAAAGGACCAGCCACCCTACCTAACGCTAGCTCATCTGCCAACCTAACTCGAACCAGCTGCGCCAAAAGCCACACCGAAGGCGAATTCCCCGCCTTGTTGACCTCTACACTGCCTACCACCGGTATGGGAAATCCGTCCTTAAACCCACATTCACATAGACAGCTGACCTGTCGCTTCGGATACTTCCTAAGCCACGGACCTAGCGCATCAATCGCAACCGGGGTGGGGGCCAAACTCCACCAGTCCCGATTACTTGTGGCTGGGGGCTGACACGCCCTCGCCACTCTTTTCAACACACTTGAGTGCTGAGTGACCCCCATTACAGATGGAGCAGGCGTGCCGGAATTTGCAATCCGGAAAGGGGCAGGAAGACTTGTTGAAGCGCCAGCACAAGTCACCAGCTCCCCCCCTCCCCCCCGGAGTGCTCTGCAAAACAGGGGGGACGCCCGATCGAAAGGACCGATCCGCCAGCACGGGTGCGGCGACCCCACCTCTTTGCCCACCTACGCTACCCCCGCCAGGTCTGATCGCCATCTGTGTCAGCCAAAGATTAATGTCCTGCGTTCCCCACGACAACATGCGATTCTCCTCCATCTTATCACGGAATTTCTCATCGTAGTTGAGCCAAGCCCAACCCTCATGAGTCTGTGAGGCCTCTAGTATGGAATCCGTGTAAGCCAAAAGCATACCGTACTGCTCCGGGTGCGAATGACCCCATACACTAGCCAAGCGCAGGAAAGACCGAGTCCAATTAACCACATTCCGGGCCACTCTCTTGACCCTACCCGCCTTCTCGTCCTCCTTACGTTTTCGTCGACTATCCCCCGACCGTTTACGACCATCAAGTAAGCGGAAAATATCTAAATAGCGACGCTTGACAATCTTTTTCCGCAGTGTCTTTGGCACCCCCTCCTATAACTCAGAGAAAAACGCCACTGAGGGCACCGAACCCGCCTGTCCCGCGCCGACCTCCCCACCAGTTGTCCGGAGACTCCGGGACAAGTTGTCGGAAATCGAGCCGGACGAAGACTCAGAGGTTGATGAAGAGGAGGACCGCGAACACCGCCGCCGGGGACATGAACGCCGCCTGCGCTTGGTCACTCGCGTCTTTCCCCCCTCTCCAGCCCCCGCGCTAGCAGCCGACTCACCTGCCGCTGGTGCTGCTACCTCGGGAGACACGCCCGTCTCCCGTGGCGTCGACGCTGACGCTGCCGCTCCTCCCCCGTTTTCGACAGACACGGGGCCACCACTTGTGCTCCCCCGCCGCTGTCCGTCTGACCCGCAGGAGCCACCAAAGGGTGCCCCAAGTAGTGCCAGCCGGTCGAAACCTGTGGAGAAAAAACAGGGAAAGGCGAAGGAACACCCGCCACTGGCCAAGGCGGCTGCCACGCCCCTAGCCAGTCGGCATGTGAAGAGCCTTGGCCCCCGCCTTGCCAATGCGCCCACATGGGCGAGTAAGCTGCCCCAGCAGGAGCTGAGCCACCCCCAGGACTTGCAGCATCCACCACCACACTGCTCGCCTGAGGAGCGACCCCGTCAATCCCCCCCACTGGACTTGTGGCCGCCCCCAAGCCACCCATAGGACCGGGGGCCTCTCCCAGCCCCAAAACACCTCGTGCTGGGCCTTTTGACCTACCCCGCCGGCCCCCAGCTAAAGGGCCAGCCGAAACCCCCCTGGCCCTGGCCCCCCCCTCCCAAAATGAGCTGGGCGGCCCCCAGGAGCGGGCCCCCCTCCCCGAGAACCGCCCGGCTTAGCCTTGCCATACCCTTCGCGCTGTCGGGCACCCTTTTTCCCTCCGCCGGCCATGGGAAAATTAAAAAAGGCTGGAGGAACCCTGGAAATGAATTAATAGCGGGTTGAACTCTATTTTTTTTTTTTTTAATCGGAGATTGAAGCACCCTAAAGAGCCCCACTGCTTTGGCCACCAATGTAATTGTGGGGGGGGGGGGGGGGAAACATTAGCACACTGCCTTATGCCACCCAGTATTTCTGTGCCTCATAAATTAACACCTCAGCCAGCCTTGTTCATTGGGCACTTTGGGGGATTGAAACTCTGATCCCTGCACCATTGGTCAGGCTGTGGCTCTGGATGGAATTGAGGCACTACCCCACGAAAGACCCACTTGCCTGCAGCAGATCCTCTGCCCTCAGCTACAGCCACCGCGAGCCTCCGACTCCCCCGTCGCTGCACAAAAGCTGCCCAGCGCACGTTGCAGCCTCTCGTGTTGCTTCCTGCTGCTGGCCCAAAGCCCACGCCGTATCCTGCTCCGCAGTCTGTCCGGCGCCTCCAGCCTCGACCCAGCAACTGCCGGAGCAGTGCTGGGTCCCCGCACTACCCCCCCCCCCCCCGTTGCCGACTCCCAGCCCTCTCATTGGCTCCCGGGCGTTTAAAACGCCGAGGGGAGCCAATGAGGGCGCCAGGCCGCGCGGGGCACCGCCGAGCCGCGCGCCGCCGAAACTCCGGGGGGGGGGGGGTGATCGGCACGCCGCCCCCCCGGTTAGGAGCGGCCACGCGGACGGGGCCCGCGGCCTTACTATTCTCAAATTCTTGGGGAACAGGCGGGATGAGAACTATAAGGATATTGTTGCCAGGATGCTCAATGCCTTCAAAGAACAAGGCTGTAACATGAGCTTGAAAGTCCATTTCTTGCACTCCCATGTGAACTACTTTCCCGAAAACTTGGGGGCATACAGTGAAGAACAAGGTGAAAGGTTTCACCAGGACATCAAGGACGCAGAGAGAAGGTACCAAGGAAGATGGAACACCACTATGATGGCTGATTTCTGCTGGTTGCTGCTGCGGGAAACCCCAGATGAAAAATACGCCAAGCAGCGCACCAAGAGAAGCATTCGGGGGAAGAAGAAGAAACGGGCCCACCAGGAGATTGATTGACCCAAGAATGACTTTAAAATCTAAACTGTGTTGACAAATATCGTATTTTTACTAAACTTTGAAATAAAAATTTGCTAGTTATTACCACAGTGTCGGATCTCATTTATTAGAATTTTATTTTCACACCATCGGGTGTTTGTCTTCATGTATTGCAATGGTGCGGTTTGCGTTTTCTATTCTTACATACATACCTGTACAACATTTTTTGCACATTTCTTTGCTTTGCTTTGTGTCTAACCTCGCTCTTATATGCTCAATGTTTGTGCACATGTATGTGGCTGTTTTAAGTGCAGACAATTTTGCTACCATCACAGTGTGTTTTGTTGACATTACTCTATTCTTATGTGCTGCCTTGTTACAATTTTCTTTATTCTTATTTGAATAACTACTAAACAATTAGTATAAAAGGGCATGTTTACTAAACATTCTTATCGTGCGGGGCCGCGGTAGTGTACCTGTGCCATATAAGGAGTGGGCGGATCAGGCTGCCAAAAGAAAAAAACCGGGAGTAAGCAACCGGACGTGTGCGCGTCACGGTAATGTGCGGGGTCGACATTAGCGCGCCAAAAGGCAAAGTGGCGCGCTGCCGGGTATAGAAAACACCCGAGCCGTAGTACAACGGTGAAGACACTGACCAATAGTGCAGGGGCCATGGGTTCAATCCCCCATTGTGCACAACGACAAAGGCCAGCTGAGACAGCAACTGTAATGATTAAAATTATTTTAGGAGGCAAATAAATTTTGAACGGCATAAGGCGGTGCACAGTTCTCTTTCAGCGGCATAAGGAAGCGCACAGTTCTTTTTGGGCGGCCTAAGGCGGCGCACAGGTCCTCTTGTGCGGCAGAAGGCGGCGCACCGGTCATCTTGGGCGGCAGAAGGCGTCGCGCTGATAGGCACAAAGCGGTGCGCCGATAGGCACAAGCACAGGAACGGAGCCACAGCACATTGGTTAAAACACTGACCAATGGTGCTGGGAGCAGGGGTTCAATCCCCCCCCCCCCCGTGTACACTGAAGGCAGTTGTCGGTGTTTGTTTTCTATTGGAGTCACAGAAATTATGGCCGCCAGAGGTGCGTGCGCTGCTGTACGTAAAGCGGCGCACTAATGGTATTGGAGGCCTCTGATGACTGGGAGGCATAAGTCGCGCAATGATGGGAAAGCAGAGGAACCGAGCAACAGCATGATGGTCAGAACACTGACCAATGGTGTAAGGAGCAAGGCTGTGAACACCCGCAGTGCACACTAAAGACAGCTGGCTGAGGCATAGGGGGCTGTGGTGCTGGTCAGAAGGGTGTGTGGCAATGTTTTATGAGGAATAATAATTTGGGAGAGGTAAATGGTGTTGTGCTGATTTGCAAGCACCCAAACACAATCAGTGTACAATGGTGCAGGGATCAGGGGTGCAATCCCACACAATGGCAAATGAACATGTCTGGCAGAGACAGCACCTGTAAGGGGTAAGATAGCCCCATTAGGGTGTTATCGCATATCTGTGGAATAAGTGGTTTCCAGCAAATGTACTCTCAGAGCACTGTAACATAACGTGCCCTTGAAGTCACCCCACAGGACACATCTCCAAATGCAGTGTCCACCACGCCACCCAACAATGTTGGTGAAATAGTGGCCGAGGGGGCGCCACATAGGGTGCCCTATGAGGCGGGGAAAGGTCACAGCACTCTTTCTGCTGTTAGCACTGTGCATTGTAACGTATGGAAAACATAAGTAGTTGTGCTGACACAGTTCGTGCATATGTGATTTATCAGTGAGGGACTGCAGACAGCCCCTGGTGTCTGATATCCACAGGGTGTCAGAGTTAATCTCATATTGCAATCCTCAGCCTGGGCCTGTCTGCAGCCCTTTGCTCCGAGATCAGCAATGGCAGACCTGGGTCAGTCATTAGTTACACACCAAGGAGGGGCTGCAGACAGTCCCAAGTGACGCATATCAACACAGAATCAAAGTCAATATCATCCATTAAACTGCCCCATTACCTCTGGAGATGGAAATCCACAGAGTAACACAGCTCCATGACAGCCAAGGTCTGATGAAAAAACACACACGCCTATGTCATGTATGTAGAAAACTGGTGAATACAGCAATGATGTTGCAGGGGTCATGGTCTGCTCCAGTTAATTAATAAGGGTGGGTGAGGTATGTTCCCACTCTGTGATCAAGTGTACAGCAACCACTCCTGGCATAGTGAGACAATTACACCCTTGTGCCATATATTATTGCACCTTTTATGGTGCAGCAGATGTAACATCACAAACATACCCTGTCAGCAAAGGTGAACTGTAATCTATGTCCATAGGCCATGTTGAAAGGCTGTCCACTCCCAGGCCACTATCGTAGGTACATCATAAGCTGTGTCAATCAAAGGTGTGCCAGAAGATGCCATAAGGACGTATAGGTAAAAGCAGAAAGCTGAGCCAATAACAGTAACATCCCCCAAGCTGAATGCAAACAGAGGAATGTGCTAAACACACACATAACACAAACACTGCACAGAGCAGAGAAGACAGACAATATCAAATTAAATGAAGGACCTACATAAGTTGATGGGCTGCCGAAAGCAGCTGCTGCAGGCCATGTGACACCCATAAAATGTGAAAAAACATATCATGGGCAGCTATATCCATGCACAGATTGATGGTAATGTACCCTGCTACACTGACAGTGTGAGACAGAGGATGTGCAGATGTGTGTAGTAGGGGAGTCTGAAATGGAAGAATATGTGAAATATCAGGATGACGGTGGAGTACAAGTGCTAGGCAGAGCACACACAGGAGAGGCAAGCAGGTTGAGATGCAATGCACGAATGTGTGTTAGTCGATGACGTGGTTTAGCAGCATGCACATCAGGGTAGGATGGCACATAGCTGGCAGAGAAAGGATGGATGGAAGGATGTCGCACAACTCAGTTAATGGTACAATGTGGGCATGCCACTGATGTACACACATATGACTATCACACTAATGAAAAGCACATATGCAGGACAAGCAATAACATACAACACTGCAGACAGGAACCACACAAACGACCAGTACTACAAATGTAGACGCCTAAAATGGTAACACACACCGCCCATGTGAGGCACAACAAAGTCTACATAACCAAAATAACGCATGCCAGTACACAAAACGCCTGCTGGCTGCCATGACAAACAAACACAAAAACAACTAATCTGTAGTAAATGCACATGCAGATACACCATGTACAGAAAGAATTTGCACTCTGTATCTTGCAACAACAACACCTGCACAAACACAATGAAATGTCCTGCACTGAATACAGCATGCAAAACAGGGATATAATTAAACACAACGCCATCAGAGGATGTTCCCTGGATCAGGTGAATAATCAGGAGAAGAACAGGAGACAGCTCAACATGCAATAAGGTGTAGCACACCAAACACCTGAATCTCATCAAAAAGAAAGGGCCACATGCAACAGGATGTAAAGACCCTAAAGTGTGAGGTCGTTATTACACAACAAATGTCATGGCTAGGCAACACACAGGATGCACCCTTTTCTACAGTGAAGACAGTAAAGGGTGTGTGTAGAGCTGAGGAACCTGTTGGTACCTCATGGCCGAGTGAGGCCATTAGAGATGTTAAAAACAAAACATGTGCGGAAAAAACATGCATACAGCACACGTCAAACACATGACCATAGCCAATAACAAAAAGCAATCAATGAGCACACTCTAACACAAAGATCCCAAAGGGCGTGTGTGGATGTCAAGCGTACATAGACAGTGATGTGCCATGTGGCTGTCACTAACACAGCTGGCACTGTACAAGGATGTGAGCATAGGTGACCCATGTACATGTCCAGCAAACAAACACATAAAGGGGATGTATGTGCAAATACCGGAGGACTAACATAGTGAAGTGAAACATGGCTTGCACACCAAACAAACAGTGAACAAGTCACAGAAGCACCCCATGTGGCCCATGGCAGGTCATGTAACCCACCATCACCTAGCAACAACAAAAACATCATCTACACCCTGTGACATTGAAAGGAAAATGATGGATCCATGGGCTCACAAGGAGTCATGACTGATACAAAGTCACACATTGAGCATGATGACAGACCTGAAATGCAAACACCACACGAAACACATATTGGGTAAATACAGAACTTTATTTGGTTTGCACATCACAAATAGTGTAGACAGTGCCATCATAATATCAGGGCTGGCCGCATCACCTCGGAAAGTGCTCAAAACCTTTAGCATGTCACAAAGCCACCTCCTACAGAAAGGTAACTTGGTTGACAACAAATTATCCACACCAGATATAATGTGCATCAGGTGCATACTCTGCACCTGACACCAGACCCCAAGCGCCCCCTTGCTGCTGCATGTCGCAAATGTGTCACCCACATATGAGTGCATGTACAGATGAGATGATGCATGCTGAAGACCCAATACACCTCATCTGTCCCTCAGAAAATACCCAACTGTCAAAACAGGGGTCAGACTAACTCCAAAAAGATATTTGGTGCAAAGGACTTTAATGTTCAAAAACATGACAGAAAAGTAATGATGATACTCACATCCCAATGCCCGATATGGGAGTACAAGCTACACCACTATGGACACAAACAATCATGTAAATCACAATAAGCATCTGCTAACAAATACCACATGCACATGACCACAGACATAATACCAACTCAACAACCAGCAGAAATATGCACATATTACACCATCAAGGAGGTCAACATGCAGTGTTGGTGTGGGGAAACAGTGCATCGTCACATATACCAGGATACATGGAATTTCCCAGTAAACAAGTAGTATTGACACCCACACTGCCACACTGCAAACATAATGTGGCAATGTGAGTGTCGCTAACACAAGCCATAGTCATGACCGTGAAGACGGGAAATGCAAGGTGTGTACAGACATGCAGAACTGTCATGTATGCACAGTACGCAAACACACGAAGCAGCATATAAATAAGGAAATAATGGACAAACATATCACCTAAATCCACACAGAAGCCATAGGTCCACATGTGGTGTCACAGAACATAGTCAGTGAGATGCACAAGCACCAGCCACATGGCAACATGATACAGTGATGCCACACATGCATGAAAACACCCATGCGTCACACAAAACAACATCCCAACATGGACTTGTGATTGAAAACATTGTGGAGATTAAATGGGGATCATGTCCAGGTGGCAAATAGGTTGACGTAGACAATAGGAGCACTCCATCGTTGGCCACATGACAAATACATGGGCTGTATGCTTGTGTTGTAAGAAAAACATTAGAATATCATCGGTGCCATGTCACAGCCATGGTACAAAACATGAGACACCCAACTGTGACAAAATGTAACACCTACAATGTCCATGTCAGTTGCTGCTGCACAAGGGGGGATCATCGTAAAACGTCAGAATTGTATCTAAAATCCAAACACTCATGTTAAAAGTGTCTTTGAGGCTCAAGACATGCATAGTCAGGGGTCTGTGATCAATATACCATAGTCCTACGAAGTCCATGTGTGTCCCCCACAATGAGGAGCACGTCCTGCCAATCAATTGCATCAGCAGTGCTATCGACACCTCTGTCAGGGTGAAAGCAGTAGTCAAAAATCAATAATGTCTATCCCAGTCATGTGTTGCACTCTCAGAGGTAAAACATCCCCTGGCAAAATGTCATAGCAAAGAGTTGCATGGTGGTCTGTCCTCAAACAGGTGGGTGTTGTTGAATACAGTTGCAGTGTTAGAGATGTGCCCGGTATGTCCACTGTCCTGTGTCAGGAGAGGAGAGGTATGTAATCGTCAGACACCTTTGAAAAGAAACACAAATGTCATAACGTCACAGCTGTGCAAATGCTGAAGAAAAGGAATGCAAAGTCAAACAGGACATGATAGCAATATGAAAACATAACCATGTGGCCACATCATTATGCCTCAACACAGACATGGTTGTCACATGGATATGTTAATGTCCATGCGCCTGTCACACAGGTGTGTTGCAGCTACACACCATATGCAGCTGTTCATGTGAGTCTAGAGAAAATGTTACATGCCCATCAGAACAACATTATATCATCAACAGTGAAAGACAGATGTAATGAACCCCAAAAGAAACCAATACACATACCGTGTGTGTGCATCAGGTGTAGCTCATCAATCGCTTGAGCACTACACAACAATATCAGGAACACCTGAAGGTAGACAATGTCAGCAAAAGCTCGAGATTCACCATGGCAAGCCAACGTTGATGACGGTCCAGATTATGTGCATATCTGTAAACACAAATGAAAACAGACCAGTGCTTAATGACAACAAAAGAAACATGTTTTTCTCAATGCACACAACACATGTCCATAATGTTGACAACGTTTACACCACTATGTAAGAGGTAGGCATAGTCACAACAGACACCCAGAGGCACACACCCCTAACAGCACATGATAATGTATGATGTCGGAGCAATGCAACATCACACAGGCAAACGACAAATACACACACCCACAGTATGGAAATGTCTAATTGACATCTGTAACACATGGCCTGCATGTGCACAGGTGTAGATCTGTAGATATAACGGCCCAGTGACCATGCAATGATATCATGGTGTGGTCTGAGAGTACATTGTTTGGGGACAGAAAACGTGCAGCCAAACATCACAATACAACAACCTACACACACATGCAGGTCTGTTTCACATGTCACAGTGAAAGTGTGGTAGAGGACATGCTTAACCAAGACACAAGGGAATATGAGTGACACCAGCAAGAGATGGTTTACTGATGCTAAACGTAGAATATTGGATTACAAATCATCTGTGCAATATGACATATCAATAGTAACATATGATTTCAATTAGTGCGGTCACACACAATGTCTATGTACAACCACCTACCAAAACAAAATGATTAATTGCTGATGTAGAGACACATGGCAAAGCACCAGACCAACACCATCCAAACCACGTATGTCCTCTGCACATGGAGACACAAGATAAGCAAACAAATGTCATGTTATAGCCATGAATCACACACTGCACCGTCATGTCCCCAGCTATCACACCCCCACAGAGCCCTCAATTAATGACTGCTCCCTATCACAATGTACAGATCACATACA
Source organism: Ichthyophis bannanicus (assembly GCA_033557465.1). Lineage (NCBI taxonomy): Eukaryota > Metazoa > Chordata > Amphibia > Gymnophiona > Ichthyophiidae > Ichthyophis > Ichthyophis bannanicus. The sequence goes on along the minus strand of CM066032.1, from coordinate 1,749,882,067 downwards.
TGTCAGAGGCATCACGGAGATGTCTAAACGAGATCCTGAGGTGTGTGTAGTGTGTCCGACCCCTCCCTTACCTCGCTGTCCGTGTACACACAGAGCAATTCAGGGGTATGCGCACACCATTCTGTTGTCTCAGGCGCAGAGTGCACTATAAACCTTTTTATCACCATATTGTGACAAAAGACTCCTCTACCTGTTTAATGTTGTGCCAAAGTTGTATGTTAATCCACTTTACAATAGGGAAAAGCATTGGATATCTGCGCTCCCCACCTCATGTATTCCCGTATCATAAACATATCCTGGTTTGTACATCTCATACCGTCTGTCATATTAACAGTTATGTTCTGATGATGTGCACAAATAACATGCATAATGTGATGCATGTGTTAAAATGGACCACCCCATGTCTGCATGTGACAAAACCCCTGAGGGCTGCATGCCATCCCAATGTGTGTAGTCTGAACGTTGAAACATGCATACCCTACATGTGCACCTCTGATAAATAGCTGGCACCTATGTCTGTGTATTGTAAGTCAACATAATCATGCCTTGCTTGTGTCTGCAAGATATTTGCTCATATGGTCTGTGTTCACGTGACCTACACACATACACAGCCTGTAGCTAACGCATGATGGATGATGTTGCAAGAGCATCAGCAAGATAATGCCATCCAATCCATTAAAATACCTGCTATAACACAAGCAAACACCCACATGCTGTGATCCAACTGGCTATTGTAAAACACCCTTTGCTGTATCTGGCTGATACATCTCACCATGTGTGTAGATACCCATCACTGCAGTGAAGGTAGACTCACCAAGTTAAAAGTGTTTTATCCACAACCCCCTGGCCTGCACAATGCAGAAGGTCCCCATCCCTAACCACATCCATGTCATGGCTACCTGATCAACAATACATTTTGACACACGTCATGTTTGACATCCACATACCACCCAAACTGTTAATATCATCTCCCCATACTAGCATCAACTATGTTTATTGTGCTTTATGTGACATGTTGCTACACACATGAAGAGCACACAAACATAGGTATGTCACAGGAGCCTAGATACCAACATAAACATCACAAATGTGTCTAATCGTAGCGCTCCACAATGGACAACAGTCAACAAACAGGGAGTGACCGTCCAAACATGAACATATCACATATGGCTGGACACTGTGTGGCACACATATCATGTAAGATAACACCTTCTGGTCTGACAACAGCTGTTTATATCAGAAGCATACACTACCTGTGAATTGCACCCTCCAAACAAACCACACAGATACCAAGCAAACCCCCACATCATCTGCCACCAACTGCTGTTGTGCAAATCCCACTTATTTGTGGCACACCCATGGACATATGTGATGTTGGCATTCAGAGTCAACTGGTACTGCAGTGTGTCATCCAGATTCCATGTTAACATTAACACATAACACAATAAACATTACACACATTGTATAGCACATGTGTGTCGTAAGCGACTTAATACGTACATGTGAACAGCTCTGCAATCAACCTCCGCCTGAACGCTGAGCCCTCCCGTGTGTCACCACTGGCACGTACAGGGGGGCACAATGGATCCTCCTCAAGATCCTCATTAATTTCTGCAGGGATATCGTGGCCTGAGAGCAATGTTGTGCAGGATGCAACAGGCTATGATTATCTCGGCAACAGTGCGTGGCTCATATTGTAAGGCCCCGCCTGTCCTATCCAGACACCTGAAGCGACTCTTCAAAACGCCAAAGGTGCGCTCTATGACAGAGCGGCTGGAGGCATGGGCCTCATTGTACCTCTGCTCTGCACGTGTCCGTGGCTGACGAACAGGAGTCAGCAGCCAGGGGCGACAACCATATCCTGCATCACCTGCAGAAAGAAATGTTGCATGTAAATGTAGGGGTCCATGTGACACAGTCCTGACAGCTGTGTCGACATGAGAAAGAAACCAACAAGACAGTGTGACAACAATATACACTGCAAACTATGCAGCTCTATCAGATATACATATGATGACATACAAGCTAAACATGGCTTATCCAGCCCGTAAACACATATCAAATATCACAAACGACCATAGTCACCCTTAAATAATGTGTGTGTGTGTGTGTGCTACATGCATATGGTGATGCAGTTACTGTCCACATCTGCAAACCCACAATGGGACACCACAATAGCAATCCAATGCTCCCATAATCACAGGGTATGTCTCATCAATAACCAAGGGAAAACACACAGCCATTTGCGTGTGGCACACATACACACCATGTATGCCATGGTGGTAGGTACGAATGAAAAGCATATCACCTGTAGACATCCTGTTTATTGAATGGCAACATATGATGTTTATTTTGTCAGGCAAAATAAACTGTGTATTGTTGCGCGCCAATGCCTGTCATAGCCATAGTCTTCCCAGTCCCCATCCTGTACACATCCCTCTGAAGGTGCGGTCGTCCAACATGCACACTGTGCCCGTCATTAGTTTGCCCCCAAAACATATGCATAGGCACATAACCGTCCGCTGTAGCTGGTTCCCATACCGCTGTGTATGCACCCACGTAGTCCCCTTGCTGTAACTGTACATTTTACACAATGTGATGTGAAATGAGAATGGCCAGACAAGATGGCACAAACGTACCCTCAACTACAGTGTCAGAGGCTACTGTAAGCACTACATATGTTGCAAGTCTGCTGTGACATAGGCAATATGTCTGGCCAAATATATGCACACGTGTTTTCCCTGCTGGAAACCTCAACATCATCTATCAGATATTAATATACCACCTACTCATGTCAGATATTGAGGCCCTGGGTGACAACTCCATCACAGAGTGCGTGTGTCAAACTGACACGCACATGACATGTGTGTACTATTAGGGTTATCCAGAACCAGACATGTTAAATGACGGAGAAACATTATCCAGCAATTAACACATCATCACAGGTGTATGTTGTGGACAAAACCACCCCACCAACCACCCCATGTTTGCATATGACTACCAACATGCACTATGAGGTCATCATCAACAACATAGATGTCTGCACTGAGGTGGCAGCACATGTACAACATGTGCATATAACGGTCATAGACTGTGAGGATAATCATGATGTAGGGTTAATGTTTCTAGTCGTACCAGACGTACAAAAACATGTAATAATGTATACCAACACCAGTCCTGTGACTAACATCAATCATATGCAAAGTGCATGTGTCAAACTATATAAAACCTCTACTGTGATCACAAATAGAAACATGTATAATGACATACAGAAATAAAAGACCCTGACATACTCACCCAGCAAGATACATTCGCCAAAACGTCCCTCCTCAAATTGTGTGAATATTGCCGAGTGATGCAGGATATAGGAGTCATGGGTGGACCCTGCAAACCTAGGGAACACATTCAGAATATGCTGATTTGCATCACATACAACCTGAACATTCAGGGAATGGTAGTGTTTGCGGTTGCGGTACGCTACCTCCCTGTCTCTAGGCGGGACCAGGGCAACATGTGTGCAATCAATAGCTCCCATCACGTGTGGTATCCCGGCTAATGCCTCAAAGGCCTGGTTCAGGGTCCACCATTGTTGCCTAGTGTGGGGTATGGCTATGTAATCCCCCATCCGGCTGACCATGGCACGCAGTACCTGGTGGAGACATCGTGAGAAGGTGGGCCGGCTCATGCCACCCACTGCGGCCACAGATGTCTGAAAAACAGCCGGAGGCAAAGAAATGTAAGGCAGCAAGGAGCTTGACTAAACCCAGGTATGGCATTGGACCGATCAGTCAGGGGCTCGAGGTCAGGTCTAAGATCCTCATAGAGACCCCTAATAGCCCTTGTGCTCAGTCGTTAAAGTGAGATGACCAGGTCCTCTCGCATGTCATAGATCTGGGGACGGGGCCTGTAGAGGCGTGGCTGCCGATCCTGCACCTCCGAACAACTCCTGCGCCGTTAAAGAACAACACAGCCTTGGACCGCCACCACACAGCTGCAGGTCTGAGTTGCTGCGTGACTATACCCATGCCCTGTGCCCCAGCCCCATCGACACCATCTCCCGTGTTCGGCAACCCAAGCATCTGCCCACATGCACAGGACACATGCAGCAGCATAGACATGCGCCATAAACTCCTCCCACCAAACTAAGAAACACAATAACTATGTCACACACAATAAACTATCTAAGCCACTGTACAAACTACAAGACACACCAGACCATACACACACAAGACAATACAATCCTCAATACAAACACCAGCCAAACAATCTACACATACACCTGTTCGGACTCCCTTACTGTCTCTCACCAAACACACTTCTACTCTTCTCCGCCTACAACCCATCAACGTCTACAAGCTGTTCTCCCTCACCTATATTTCCTTTTCCTTCCGTGACGTCCAATGCGCATGCGCATCTGCTCAGCAGACGAAGGTCTAGAGTCACGCGCATGCGCGACTCTACGCATGGGTGTCGGCATGTGCGTGGTGACACGCAGATGCTCATCGCCTTGCGCATGCGGAAAAAGCACCCAGACGCCCATGGCGGGACTCCACGTAATGCGTATGCGTGACCATACACATACGTAGCACTATATCCCTCGGCGCATGTGTGTGTTGACGCCTGCAAACGCCCATGCGTATGACGTCACACTCACGGCGGCACGAGCGCGACGCACGAGCGTGTCCCACCAAATACACGCCTGCACAAATGCGCATGTGCAGAAATCAAACGTGCAAATACCGTATAAATAGGCCTCAACACGTGGCACACGGTGAGGGATGTTAGAGGAGTTTCACAAACAGACACAGAGGTAAAGAGTGAGCCAGAGCCAGAGGATAGGTTAGAGGTAGTCCAGAGGAAGGTGTGAGACATAAAGGTACAGTGTGCAATAGGGAGTGAGGCTGTGGTGGCAAGACGTCATAGGAAGGCGGGATATAGAGATTGAAGCAGAGTCTGAGAGAGAGAGGCTGAGGTAGGGGTACGGCACAGGATAGAGGGAGAGGATAAATTAAAAAATCACTGTAGTATCTGTGTACATGTGCTCATTTACTTGACACAGCACCTGTGTTACAGTGTACTGTATTGTGTCCTCTATTGTAGTGTTATTGTTATCTGTTGTGTGTGCTGTGTCCTGCCTGTGTGTTTGGTGAACGGGGGTTGTTTGAGAGGTGCCTGTGTTCAAGGTGTAGATGGAGAGGGACAGTGACAGAGAGGGCCAGTGTGAGGATGCGGAGGATGTGGGGCAGCCAGTTGGTGATGAGTCACACAGGGCACAGACTGCACAAGCCTAGCCACGATCAGGCAGGGCCATCTGCTGAGCGACAGCCGTCACATTTAAGCCAAATGGCCAATAGTTAAAGGGTCCCTGTGCCATCTAATCTAAGGAGGAGAGATGTAAAGTTCTGTGACAGTGAAAACCATATATTACTCTCCCATGTCCTTGACAACACTATACGATGTATTATTTGGCAGAATGAGTCAGCACGGCGCACATCTGGTTGCAAACAGGAATGGCTAGTGTGGGAGGAAATCTGCGTGAACACTGCATCTGTGTGGGGTCAAGGGGGCCCCACACGTGATGTAGACAGCTTAAAAAAGAGGTTTTATGACAACTCAAGAGAGGTGTTCCGTCAGCACATTGGTTGCTGTAAGACAACATGCTATGGGCACAGGTGGCGGATCCCCCCTACACACCACAGACCACACTCCTCGACCCTGGAACCAAAGAACTTGCCCCAGCCACGGCTGGGAGACATCTACCCTTCGTGGACTGCCAGAGGCCCTGGATAGCGCACAGATCCCCACATGCAGGTATGTACGACTAACTAATCATTTCCTTTCTCATGTACACTATCTCCATAGTCCGTACAGGGCTTTCCTATGCAAATACACTCCCATCATGTGTCCACAAACCCCACATCATGTTGCCTATCCTGGTTGTGAGTATGTGTGTGCAATATCCTTACCTTCACCTTAATTTCTGTTGACAATGTCTGGGGTTCACACTCGCCAAATCCTACTCTCCTCAACCCATCCCACGAGAATATGGCATAATGAAGCACACACAACACATGAGTCACCAGACACAAAACAACTGTGATTTCCATACAATGCATGGAACTGTGTTGGTCATTTTCAAAGTGCATGTTTGTATGAACATGACAGCAATATATTGGTGCTTGCATGTGTTCAACGCCCCAGTGGTCCCAAAGGTGATGCCTAGTTGCGCATACGCTGCACTATGGTCACTGCGAGTCACATGTAGCACTGAGACCCATCGATATCACATACAAATATGACCCATACTCACAAACCAACACACACATGCAGTGATTTTTTGGCATAAAGCAGGTGTTAGGGTGGGGGCAGTAACACGCATGTGCGGAAATATGTTAAGACATAACAGAGGAATGGGATGCTATTGGGGCAAACAAGTGCAATTTGACCCATGACACAGGATAAAGGTGGCCGATCTGCCACCTGATGCATGGGCACAGCACACACATGTGTCCCCTTACCCAGACAACATGGTGGTGACAGCACTACACAACGTATGGGAAGTGTGTCCGGTGTCTGGTACAAGCACGCACACATTAACGGATGTCAAAACATCCTGTCCCTGTGTGTTATGTATCACACATGTATACATATGTGGTTTGCTGAAACATATGTGTGCTCTCTCTGATTCCTCCCAATGCAGGTGTAACTACAGTCAAATGGGTGCGCGAGGAAGAGGAGGAGGAGGGGGCAGAGGAGGAGCAGGAGCATGATGAGGCGTTGGTGGAAGAGGAGGAAATGGGGAGGTCTACATTGCAGCCCCTAATGAGTTCTGATGGAAGCAGGAGGCTGCTGTCTCTGGTGGCAGCACAAGTGCTGGCGCTGAAGTCCCTGGAGCCTACACGTGCGCGCGCATGACACCATTTGCGTGAAGCAGCAATAGAGACCAGCCAACCACGGGCCATGCCAGCAGAACCAACACCTACACTCGTACCCGGAGGTTGATGATTGCAGAGATGAGGGCCTCATGGTGCACTCCATCACACCGTGATGCCTGAAGGTGGGTGACAGATAGACTGTCACAACTCACCAACACACACACCAGTATTCCACAGTTGTGTGTGTGGTGTGGTGGCTGGTTTGCAAACATTAACCCCCTCCTCCACACGTTACATGTTCTGGTTGATTACCTTAGGTATGTGTGATACCCCAAAGGTTGTAGGGTACCCTTGAAAATGATAGCATTCTATCTACCGCCCAATAGAGAATTAGTGTTATGTTCAGGTTGATCACACATGGATGCAGAAACCAGATATGAGAATGAATGTGGTCTGACTGCCCAGCAC